>OZ020564.1:27304262-28504262 GCA_963971465.1 Lepidochitona cinerea | reverse complement strand
ACGATGTTGATGAGGACTATTATGACTGGCATCAGATGACGATGTTGATGAGGACTATTATGACTGGTCTCAGATGACGATGTTGATGAGGACTATTATGACTGGCATCAGATGACGATGTTGATGAGGACTATTATGACTGGCATCAGATGACGATGAAGATGAGGACTATTATGACTGACATCAGATGACGATGTTGATGAGGACTATTATGACTGGCAGATGACGATGTTGATGAGGACTATTATGACTGGCATCAGATGACGATGTTGATGAGGACTATTATGACTGGCAGATGACAATGTTGATGAGGACTATTATGACTGGCATCAGATGACGATGTTGATGAGGACTATTATGACTGGCAGATGACGATGTTGATGAGGACTATTATGACTGGCAGATGACGATGTTGATGAGGACTATTATGACTGGCATCAGATGACGATGTTGATGAGGACTATTATAACTGACATCAGATGACGATGTTGATGAGGACTATTATGACTGGCACCAGATGACGATGCTGATGAGGACTATTATGACTGGCAGATGACGATGTTGATGAGGACTATTATGACTGGCAGATGACGATGTTGATGAGGACTATTATGACTGGCATCAGATGACGATGTTGATAAGGACTATTATGACTGGCAGATGACGATGTTGATGAGGACTATTATGACTGGCATCAGATGACGATGTTGATGAGGACTATTATGACTGGCATCAGCTGACGATGTTGATGAGGACTATTATGACTGACATCAGATGACGATGTTGATGAGGACTATTATGACTGGCAGATGACGATGTTGATGAGGACTATTATGACTGGCAGATGGCGATGTTGATGAGGACTATTATGACTGGCAGATGACGATGTTGATGAGGACTATTATGACTGGCAGATGACGATGTTAATGAGGACTATTATGACTGGCACCAGATGACGATGTTGATGAGGACTATTATGACTGGCAGATGACGATGTTGATGAGGACTATTATGACTGGCAGATGACGATGTTGATGAGGACTATTATGACTGGCATCAGCTGACGATGTTGATGAGGACTATTATGACTGGCAGATGACGAAGTTGATGAGGACTATTATGACTGGCATCAGATGACGATGTTGATGAGGACTATTATGACTGGCATCAGCTGACGATGTTGATGAGGACTATTATGACTGGCAGATGACGCTGTTGATGAGGACTATTATGACTGGCATCAGATGACGATGTTGATGAGGACTATTATGACTGGCATCAGATGACGATGTTGATGAGGACTATTATGACTGGCATCAGATGACGATGTTGATGAGGACTATTATGACTGGCAGATGACGATGTTGATGAGGACTATTATGACTGGCAGATGACGATGTTGATGAGGACTATTATGACTGGCACCAGATGACGATGTTGATGAGGACTATTATGACTGGCAGATGACGATGTTGATGAGGACTATTATGACTGACATCAGATGACGATGTTGATGAGGACTATTATGACTGACATCAGATGACGATGTTGATGAGGACTATTATGACTGGCATCAGATGACGATGTTGATGAGGACTATTATGACTGGCATCAGATGACGATGTTGATGAGGACTATTATGACTGGCATCAGATGACGATGTTGATAAGGACTATTATGACTGACATCAGATGACGATGTTGATGAGGACTATTATGACTGGTCTCAGATGACGATGTTGATGAGGACTATTATGACTGGCATCAGATGACGATGTTGATGAGGACTATTATGACTGGCATCAGATGACGATGTTGATGAGGACTATTATGACTGGTCTCAGATGACGATGTTGATGAGGACTATTATGACTGGCATCAGATGACGATGTTGATGAGGACTATTATGACTGGCATCAGATGACGATGTTGATGAGGACTATTATGACTGGCATCAGATGACGATGTTGATGAGGACTATTATGACTGACATCAGATGACGATGTTGATGTGGACTATTATGACTGACATCAGATGACGATGTTGATGAGGACTATTATGACTGGCATCAGATGACGATGTTGATGAGGACTATTATGACTGGCATCAGATGACGATGTTGATGAGGACTATTATGACTGGCAGATGACGATGTTGATGAGGACTATTATGACTGACATCAGATGACGATGTTGATGAGGACTATTATGACTGGCATCAGATGACGATGTTGATGAGGACTATTATGACTGGCAGATGACGATGTTGATGAGGACTATTATGACTGACATCAGATGACGATGTTGAAAAGGACTATTATGACTGGCATCAGATGACGATGTTGATGAGGACTATTATGACTGGCATCAGATGACGATGTTGATGAGGACTATTATGACTGGCATCAGATGACGATGTTGATGAGGACTATTATGACTGGTCTCAGATGACGATGTTGATGAGGACTATTATGACTGACATCAGATGACGATGTTGATGAGGACTATTATAACTGGCATCAGATGACGATGTTGATGAGGACTATTATGACTGACATCAGATACCGATGTTGATGAGGACTATTATGACTGGCATCAGATACCGATGTTGATGAGGACTATTATGACTGGCACCAGATGACGATGTTGATGAGGACTATTATGACTGGCATCAGATGACGATGTTGATGAGGACTATTATGACTGGTCTCAGATGACGATGTTGATGAGGACTATTATGACTGGTCTCTGATGACGATGTTGATGAGGACTATTATGACTGGCATCAGATGACGATGTTGATGAGGACTATTATGACTGACATCAGATGACGATGTTGATGAGGACTATTATAACTGGCATCAGATGACGATGTTGATGAGGACTATTATGACTGGCATCAGATGACGATGTTGGTGAGGACTATTATGACTGGCAGATGGCGATGTTGATGAGGACTATTATGACTGACATCAGATGACGATGTTGATGAGGACTATTATGACTGACATCAGATGACGATGTTGATGAGGACTATTATGACTGGCATCAGATGACGATGTTGATGATTTCGACATTCTAATACACATATAGCAACAGTAAAACTTTAGATTTGATTAAATCACAGAAGACCATTTGCATATATACCTATTAAAACATTCAGTGTTTTGTTTCTTTACATTTAAAAAACATATTTAAATGTTCAAAACACCATATAGATTTAAGTACTTTTTCTACTTATTAACTTTTTAGGATTAGCTGCTCTGAACAAATCCAATGCCATTGTTTGTAGAGTTGGTTCAGTATTAATCTCTCACTCCGATCCAAGCCTTCCATCGATTAAAAAATTTAAAAACTTCACTCGATTGTTCTATGCTGGAGTGTTGCCAGGTACTCACTAGGGCGGGGTTTCTTCTTCGTTAAAAACCCGGTTTCCTCTCCCACCGAACCTGGCAACACCGCCATAGAATTAAAATAATCTTGAGTGTAGTGCAATAACGTCAACCAATCTAACATCCCTGCACCACAATAAAAAGCATCACCATTTTTTTTTTTTTTTAGCATTTCCGAACAAAAATAAGGCATAACCCGTTTTTTCATGCTTTTCACCGAGTCAATCTGCCGCTTTTAACTGGACATGGATATTTTCTAACCGTTCTTGAAATACGCTTCTTCACTAGAGTAGCTCCCAAACTAATGCTAACATAACGTTGAGCGGGAAATTTCTGTCAACGGTAAAGAAGTATGAGTGTTTTCATTTTGTGAATAACTGGAAGGCTGAAGGCAGAAAACATAAATATGACTGAGGTGTTGCTAATCGTGAGCACGTCTCCTCAATATGTGTCGGTAAACATTGGTAATGAGTCGGAGTCCGAGGCCGTCACATTTGAGAACAATCCTGGCTGACTGAGGCCAAAACACGCAGGCCAGCTTCACTTACTTACCGTATTTTACCTCACTCATAAGAGAGAAATTCGGACTAAATTTTAAAAAGGGTTCATACCATACGAGATTGGATAAATTAAGGTACGTGGGCTTTATAATTTTATTCATCGCTTGTGCTGATAGTTATCTTCAAGTGTTATTTTTGGCTGGGCAATCTGAATCGCGATGAAATGGAATTACTCTTTTACAGAAACACTTTTCTACAGCTGCAGACTGAACATTCATTAACACTTGATATCAATCTCATTCGCCTCAGGTCTGTCGGGCTTTGGACAAAAATGTACGTTTTTTTAAGACGTGTTAATTTCACCAGAACTCATTTATAATATTTCATTTTGTAAAACTTATTTTTCTCTGCCTTTATCTGCAGGTTTTGTGTTGTAGAATTACTTCTCTCTGAGAGGATTTGCATTCATGTAGCTATTTTTAATCAATAATTTGGGTTTTTGGTTAGATTAGGGTGAACGTGTCCCCCCCCCCCCCCCCCCCCCCCCCTTCGGGGTTAGATTAGGGTGAAAGTGGAAGTAAATGGAAAATTCCCCTCGAAATACAGAAACCCCCAAATTGTTAAAGTGAGTTATAGAGTTTCAAAAATATTACAGGAATGTCAATTTAAATTAAAAACAAACCGGCGTAAGCTTTATCCTTGTCGTATTCCTCACAGGCGCAAAACACACGAGTTTCCATCCATTGTGCAAGTTTTGTCAAGCCTTAGCATTGTGCACCGTTAATTTACTCCATCTACAGTGTAGGATTGTTTGTCAATTCTATACTATATCACATAGCTGTTTGTCAATTCTATACTATATCACATAGCTGTTTGTCAATTATATACTATATCACATAGCTGTTGTTTGCTGGGGAAGTAGTGTCTCTGTCCACGGACAACATAACGTTCATTGCTTCAATAAGGGCAACATTTGAGACATTTATCTGTTGACGGAAACGGAAAGTTATACCTACCTCATGCTATAACTTACTGCTTTACATTAGAAAATATATATATAACGTCTTTGCTAGTATACCCTCTGCTAATGTGCAACATTGTCAGAATTTTATTATAGATTATATTTTATCATCACAGAGAAAATAATTTGATTTACATGTTTGGAAGACAAACTCTCGATGGCTTATTGGGGTGGGAAATAAATCATGAAAACACGTGGATTGATTTGGGCTGGTTTATAAATACATGTTATCAGTTTATTAATTGCTAGCTCAGTGCAGATACACTGGGATACCATGCTTTATATCCTGGATATCAATTTGTGAACCGCGAGTATTAACTGCTTATAGCCTAATAAATATTCGAACTTTTTTCTTTAGAAAAAGTTGTATAACATCTTCAGATCTTCACGTGCTCGTCAACGTGTATATCTGATAATCTTAGCGAACCTTTTTGTTCTTTTTTTATTTGGCTTTGAAAATTAAACTATTTGGTGTTAGCAAGTTTGGCATCGAATTTGGACAACTCTTAACTAATTGACGATTGGTTTGTTTTTCATGTTTGTTTTTTGTTTAGATCTTTGAACGAAAGACGTGGTAACATCACAACTTTTCAAATTATTTTTTTTTATATTTTCCAAAATAAATCATCAGTTAACAGAAAAAATAAAACTCTGTTTACTAAACGCCGAGCTACTCTCAGCAAAAATTACGGTGACTTTATTGCTTTCCAATCTGGGCGTGATATTTTTGGGAATGGATTGTTCATCAATGGACACAGGTGGAATGAACAAGTTTGGAGGCATGTTTAGCACGCACTCAATCCTTCAGGGTTTCCTTTCGGCTCCGGTCGACTTTCACGGAAACCAAAGAGCGTATTCCGTGTACCCGATCCGCTCTTCGAGAAACTGCACATTACATTACAGCATATCATTGGGTTATTCTGTGATATCCCTAAGAGAAAGTTGTAAGTGAATAAAATTCCTTCTGGTGACGTCAAGGTCCAAAACCCCTTTCGCAATTTAAGGTTAACCATTAAACGAGATTGACGTGCTTAGGACCAACCACATTGCAGTTATGCCGCTGATATTACGTGATGCCATGAGAACCACAGTTCACATATGCAACCTTTGCTCTTTAAATCAAACGACATAAACAATGTCTTAAACGTTAGAATCAAAAGGGGGGTTTCGGGGCAAACATGTATATTATCTAATTCATGTGTTAAGTTACCGGTATAGTGTATGGACCGTGTGGAAATTGCATTATTAATCTGTCGTTAAAATGTCCCATTGAAAGAAAGGTTTATTCATTACGCGTTGCTCAGAACCTCGCGTGAGTGCTGTGGTAGAGTAAGATTTTGTGTGAAGGTATAGTTCTTAGAAAAAATTAACAAACTCTTCTGTAGTTTTTTTGTGGACACCGGGCTTGTTCCAAATTCTGTTGAGGGGTTTCTGTCCTATTTCGAGAAATTGTAATGCCTATACAAGGAGAATAGGCTATTTTTGAAAAAATACACAAAGTTCAAACAAAGTATACAACATAATTACAAAACGTGAAGGACCCATTTGGGTGAGTGAGTGATTTGGGTTTTACGTCCTGCTTAATAGTATTTCAGTCATATGAAGACGTTGTCTCCTTGTGGCAGGGCAGATTTCCACTGCTCCTTTATTTGGTGCTGCCTCACCGAGACTGCCGAAGACACCCATCAAGCCCCCTCATCCAGTCACATTGTACTGACACCGGGCCAACCGGTCGCTGATCTAACTCATATTGCTGAACGCCAAGCGAAGCAGTAGCAGCTCCCACTGTTAAAGTCTTTGGTCTGACTCGACCCAGGCTTGAACCTGGATCTCCCAGCCCTGAACGACCCATTTGGAGTCAAGGTCAAGGCACGTTATATTTGATAAGGCAGCCCTATACAACTCAGATCAACTTCTTCAAGAAGATCATTTAAGATCATCCTTTTTAACGAATGATCTGGTTTACCACCGTCCCTTTTTAGATCGGGTCACACGCTTCAAGTCAAAAGTGTACTTCTTTCATATAAAAAAATGACTTTTAATACCAAAAAGATTTCATTGAGCGAATGGTCTTATTTCAAAACCGCTTGAAGAGTATGGTCCTATCTTCTATGGGAAGTTGTATGGCGTCGGATGAGCTGCTATCCATTGCTGACCACATTTTTCCTTATCAAAACGATTCCATTATTATATAGTTCTGCCATTTTTTTTACAATGTGTAATCCAAAACAGTGAAGTAAGGTATCATTCTGGGCATGGCCCTTACATACAAATTGTGTGGACATAAAAACGCCAAGGATTAAGATATTCTAGGTCAAAGGTGTTAATCTTTTAATCCGGTGACCCGAGACAAATCCGCCTAAGTTTATGTGCACTTCTGTTTGTCATGCAGCCCACAATCCACTGGTATGTGTAGAACAAACAAAAAAAGGAAAGTAAAAATAGTTTTTTTCTGGTCTCTTTGATATTCAAAGTTATCTGTATTTTAGTCGATACCATCTGCATATTAACTATGGGTAACTTGTAATGTTTCTCTGTGTTATGTTTTGAATTGATCCACCACAATTTTAATGGCTTTTATGATGTTTTGAATATGGGCATCTCGCCATTAAACTACTAGTATTCCATAGAAGCTGCCATCAATTTAATCAGATGTGAAGCGATAGCAATGCCAACACTTCGGAGTAAAGTTGAAATAAAATCGTATGACTGGAGAAATTATTTGAATTTTTAATTGTTAAAGCAATGCTTAATGTCGAATACCAGGTTATACGTTGAGGTCTATTAATAAAGTCGAACACATTTTTTTGCAAATATTGTTGA
This sequence comes from Lepidochitona cinerea, assembly GCA_963971465.1. Taxonomy (NCBI): domain Eukaryota; kingdom Metazoa; phylum Mollusca; class Polyplacophora; order Chitonida; family Tonicellidae; genus Lepidochitona; species Lepidochitona cinerea. Next base: position 28,496,528 of record OZ020564.1, on the reverse strand, counting down.
GGTATCCCCGCCGATTCATCGCTTATTTTCTAAAACGAGACTGAGTTCTATCTTCTAAATGTCTGTCAAAACTTTATCTAAGACAAAAATAGACTTATTCTAAATTCATTCAAGCAAAGAAAGACGTTTTTATGACTGAATGTGGATTAAAGAGATGCGGGGAGGGAGAGGGCAGCGTTCTTAAAGCACTGGGGCATAACATCAACGAAGTAGGCTGGAAAGATACGATCTGAAATTTCTTTTTTATAATTACCGAGTTAGTACAAATATACACTCAATAAATTTAAGTTCCCAAACGCCGTCCGTGAGCTTGGAGAAGCAGGTTATCGGAGACGGGTGGATTTAAATATACAACCGGGATATCAGTGGGCAACACTGACTTATAAATCAACGTTGACAGAGGGTACAGTAGTGTGATCAAATATTTTGGAATTTTTAATAGATATTATTGACAATATTCTGCCACTGTCATTCAACAGAAAATTTATGCTTTCCAAGATTTCGTGACAACGTCACCATCGCCAGAACAAAGCTATAAAAACAGAGATTCTACCACAACTGTTATTGTCAATCGTTAACGCGGTAAAACTTCAGATTCCGGTTGGATCCTCTTTTTAACAACTTTTGCAATTTCAGCCTTGTTTTCTCTTTTCCAGGTTTTCTGATCTATTACTAAACCTCTCCGGACAGTGACGGTATCAATTGGAACACTTGGACAACCGATTAGGAATCCAAGATGGCCGATAGTGACGGTAAGACTAACACCGAATTATTACCATTTGTTTTTCATTTCCAAAGTTGTTTTGTAAAGTATATCTTGTCCTGCTCATTTCTCTCTACATTTTTGAAATGGCTCTTGTTATTTGAAATAGCATGATCTTTTAAATTAAAAGAAAATTTTGTTGAAACAGAATCAGCTTATTATTTGTAATTTTTATCAAGAATTACAAAATTGGAGCTACCTGTTGATGCCCATTTCGTTTTTTATAAACAGCAAAACACCCAAAATGTACTCCTGCATCAGGGTCATTCCAATCCTGTCCGTTATTAGCACATAGCTTCGATTCGTACGGGTTACTGGCTTTACCGATATGTTTTATTTTAACGTCAATCCTTTAGTCCTTCGAGGTACTTCAAATGCTCAACCTTTCGGAACAGAATTTTTCGGGGGGAAAGTCGGAATTTTGGCAGTTCATGCCACTTTAAAAAGTTTCACATTGATTCCATGGGAAGTAATTCACTTGTAGCTCTAAATCCACGGTAAGGCAAGGAAAGGTTTTCTTTACACCTAGAGTATTTGCTGCAAATTTACAACGCGGCCAAACTTACTGATATAATTATTTATTTACACCCCTCTTTGAAAAGACAATAAAACGCTATGATGTCGGTTTTCTAATTTCAAGTAGCTAAACACTGTTCTACGCAGGTATTTGGGAACTCAAGTTGTCAATTGAACTCTATAACATTTGCTTGTTTTGTCTTGTGTGTGTTCATTATGGCATGGAAACTGATCAAGCTGTGTGTGTGTTCATTATGGCATGTAAACTGATCAAGCTCTAACGCCCTATTAACATTTAATTGCCCTTTAATTTCAACGATGGAGGCATTTTTGAACGAACCATTTACTCCCCACCCCTAACTTTTTTAAGGATTTAACGACCACCTCTGTGTCAATGACTGGGGAAATCAGAAACAAGTCCTTTCTGGCTCTTGGACAGAACGCGAGCGACCAGTTAAGAACAAACATTTGACCATATAAAGTTCTCTCCGCCCAAGTTTTGAACTGCCTCAACTCCTTTTGAGGATGGGTTTCTTTTCCATACTTGCAGTTAACTGCACCGAACTTGATGTGAACTTCGGTAGATTGCGTTTGTGGGCTAGAACTTACTCTGTCTTTTATGACAAGTACAGTTAAAAACACATGCAGTATAATTAAGTGCATTTTTTATGTCCAAGAGTCTCGGAATTTGACAGAAATTTTAAAAGCGAGTATTTAAGTTTATAAAAATGTATGCTGATTTGAATTTTTACGAATCATTAATTCCACATATTTGAGGTTTTGTGATAAACCGTGGGTTGGCATTCGTCGGCCCGCATATCTCGGCTTTACACTGTTGAAAGTTTAAACATGCATTAGCGGAAGTGGATCATTTATCTCTGTCTTTTCAGTATAGCGTTATATTTGTATAAATAACAAATATTAATTTCGCTTAAGCTGAGTATCACCATTAATTAATTTTCTATCTCGTATAACAGTAAAAAAACCGAACAAACCCAACCATTCGTAACAGATTTTTTAACAAGCTTCCATTGCAATGTGGGAACAAAAGGTTGTGCTACAAAAAGCTGCCCGCGTGTCAGAGCGAAATGCTTAAGATGCTCACGAATGAGCCACTTTATTAGCCTGATGACATTTTGGATTGACAATTAACAAATAAAGTAGCCCCATATTTCTTTTAAAAATAACAGACCCTGTGGCTTGTGAAAAACAGCCTTCATAAATGAACCATAAATCAGCCTGGTCTCATAGGTTTTATTCTTAAATGTTGACTTACATGCTGGAGAGTGGTACTTCATCTAGGCTTCCTAACGAAATAGGCGGACTTCGCACTATGTTCTTGTCAACTTTTCAATTGTCAAGTGCTAGTTATACTAAACTCAAAACGAACTCAATCAAATCAGTTTTATAAATTATACGTACCCCCAGCTTTCCCCCGTACCAGTCATTAATCGAAATAGTTCGAAATCATAAATCATAAATCTTGCTAAAAGGCGAAGATATTGATAAGTCATTCTCGAACAAAGCTTTCCAATATTAATATTGTTTGGCTGAGAGCACTGTAAGCACTCAAAAACACGACAAACATATCCGTATTTATTATTTAATATTCCAATACTAAAGTCAAATGGGTAAATTCATAATCCAAATTATTGATCTAACCTGAAGTCTGTTATATTCTGTCCCCGTGTGTTTTAATGTTCTGTAAGACTTTTAGTCTACTTGATTCATTTATACTAAGAGGTTTAAATATGTAATCCTCCTTCTTTCAAAATCGAAAATCTACTAATATTATTTTTTGTCTTTCCTTGTGTCTGGGGCTTTCAGACACTGCTATAGTCATTCATTATTCAAGTAAAAAAATCATAATAAAATCGTTCAACCTTTCCCCAACTGGGGTGTATCCCAGTCACTGAGAGGTCCATATAAAGCTCACTAATTCATGAAATTTTCATTCATTCTTTTTTCAGGATTGCGTCCGAACAGCACTAAGCCCATAGTAGGGTTAGGACAGCGCCATGGCAGTTTGGCGAATATCTCGTATTCGCCGTCGGTGTATATCTCCAGCCTCCTGGGAGCGGATGAGCAACCCACCGAGGAAAACAAACATAGTATCTTCTGTGAGATGGACGTCCTGAACAGACGAGGGGAAGAACTCGAGTGGAAAGAATCAGCCAGGTAGTGTTTATTCTGAGGGTTTTAGTTTACATTTATTTCCAGGAGCACGTTTAATCCAATCAAACGAGGCTGTTATTCGATCCCAACAGAATGGGAATGGCTTCCTCCTGGCAACACCCCTGTATAAGCGTAACGGAACGAAATAAAACGTAACGGAACGTTGCACGCCTAATTGATAAACAAAATTTATCAACTATTCAGGTGTCTCACTTTTTGTTAAATGATTTCTATTTATCTATTAGGTTTACATTTCCTAGTTTCCTTAGCACCCTTGCTTGCTGTTATCTCCCGTCGTGTTTGATAACAATCAAAATTAACACATATTGTAACAATTTCCTACCGATTATTTTTAAACATATCTGATTTTATTCTCAGCTGAGAAAACTCTTGCGTCAATTCCTAAAAAAAATAATTGTAAATTTGTTCATAGCCATGCTGTTTATTGTAAGCATGCGCGTTGAGTTGTGACCTCAACCCTTTGAACCCTCATCGCTGGGGGTCATGTCCCTCTCGACCGAACTGCACAATATTCACACGTCTGTCAGGACATTAGGCCTCAGGGGCTTATTTAAGCTGGGTGTCGGGGTACACCGTAACTGGCAAGACGAAAATATGTAAATATTTAAACTTAATGTCATTGGGCCTGCTTTTTCAGACTTGTAATCTGCGTGGGAAATTTACCTAACGACGACACTGGCCTTATCATTGTAGCCATAAATCAAGTTCAAATTTAAGAAAATAAGCCTTCTCTTTTTTACACTGTAATGTCAAAGATACATATAAATTCAACACCAAAAATTGACTAGTGGGACCAGGAGAATGTTTCACAAGGAATCCCGTCTTTCTCCCCTTTTGACACATTAAAAGATAAATATTCGATTTACATAAAGTATAAACAAACACTGACGATCCTTAGACAAAAGACAGAATCGCTATTTACACGTGTACGTATTAAAAGAGGATAAATATTTTTTTAAATGATAAGAATTTGTTTTGCAGATGGGTGAAATACGAAGAGGATGTTGAGGAAGGCGGTAACCGATGGTCCAAACCTCATGTCGCCTCATTGTCTATGCACGCCCTGTTTGAATTGAGAAATGCCATTTCCAACGGTTGTGTTATGTTAGATGTTAAAGCCAGCACAATCAGTCAACTCGTCGGTAAGGAAACCAAAAGAAATAATAATAGAAAGCTCTATTGATTTATAGTATATTATTAGAATTACTCTTTAAATGCCAATTTCTTTGCACGAAATTATGTCTGAATTTCTTTTACTTACTGAATTATTATTTTGTTTTTTCCAATTGTAGAGCTCATCGTGGAACGGTTGATTGCTGAGGGTAGAATGGAGAGCGCTGTGAGAGACGAAGTTAAAGAAATCTTACTTAAACGTCATTCTCATCAGCATACAAAACGGTCCAGCGACCGATCCGCTATCGCTAAAAAAAGATGGGAGAATACACGGTTAAAGATGAGAACTGCAAATACTTTCGCGGATTTATCCTCTATGAACAAAGAAGGAATGACGGGAGCAGGCTTCAGAGGAAGAGGTAAGAGAATATACAAGAAATATTGTGTCAGTTTTAATAACTATAACATCAATATTGAATCAATAGATTTAACACCCATCTTAATCTCTAATGTATGATATGCCAACACAAGCTTTATTCTGTGAGTAAAAGGGAACACGATTTTCCAACAAACAAACATCAAAGTGTACCAGATTTGTTTAAAATAGCGAATGTGGAACCAGTCTACTGTGTCCATGTTTTGCTACCAAATAAGAAGACCAAGTTGCCTAAATTGGACCACCTGGAATGTGAAAGAGCAAAACTTGGAATATCTTAAAATAAACAATTACTTTTTTTTTCTAACCAAAGCAACTTGATAATAAGGATGATAATATCTAACAGAGCTATTTACCAATATCATATTTCATATTCGTAACTAATCCATTTAACAACCCGTAACGAATTTTCAGACTGAAATCCGTATTCTATTATCTTATTCTTTATTATTCTATACCTTACTGGCTTAGGTATTTTTCTTCTAAATGTTTGTTTCGCATCGTTTAACTCTTAATAATACAAAACCCCATTTATTTTTTGTTTGATTAATATGAAAAGTTATTAACAAAAACTGTTTAATGTTTTACTAGGATGACAATCCGTAGATAACAATACTTCTCTATTAACGTATTAACACCATTGTACTAATTTGATTAACATTAACAGTTCGACAAGGCATGTTTTCAAAGAAAAGTGAGTTTTAACAATGATTTATCCCATTTTATTGTGCCTGAATGTTGTCCCAATTGATGGCTTTCCGAATAGTCCCTGTCTGGGGGAGAAGCGAAGACGGCCATATGGACATGTAAGACAAATAGTTGAGACCATACTTAACGAAAAGTATTTTACCTAGGGTAATAATTAAAAACGAGCGCAATCTCCAGTCAAAAAGCTTGACATTCAGTTTCCCCAAAAAGTTTCATAAATGGACCAGGTTTGGGATCTAACACAAATTCTTACACTGAACATTCGCGTCGTCTTACATGGAACCAGGTGCTGCTTCTTCGCTTTTGTGTGACTGGTACTCTGTCTTTAACAACACTCGTATCTTTCAGGAGTTAACTTGTTATTTAGTAAGTTTGCTCTCTCAGAATTTAGACCGAGAAGGAATGTGTAAGAACAGATTACCAGTCATACCTAACCCAGGATATTTTAACTCGTACGTTGCCTGCAGTTACATTTTCCAAAGAGAATGTAAATGTATGGCATAACGTATGGGTTTATCCCACGCTAAATGTATAGGCACCTAACCCTTTTTCTTATTCAGTTTATTCCCTTGTGTACTTGTAAGGAAACTCCGTCTATTTCAGCCTCCCCCTATCCTGGCTAGACGACCTTCCCACCCGTACATACCACCTCGCTAGACGACCTTCCCACCCGTACATACCACCTCGCTAGACGACCTTCCCACCCGTACATACCACCTCGCTAGACGACCTTCCCACCCGTACATACCACCTCGCTAGACGACCTTCCCACCCGTACATACCACCTCGCTAGACGACCTTCCCACCCGTACATGTCACCTCGTTAGACGACCTTCCCACCCGTACATACCACCTCGTTAGACGACCTTCCCACCCGTACATACCACCTCGCTAGACGACCTTCCCACCCGTACATACCACCTCGCTAGACGACCTTCCCACACGCACATGCCACCTCGTTAGACGACCTTCCCACCCGTACATACCACCTCGTTAGACGACCTTCCCACCCGTACATACCACCTCGTTAGACGACCTTCCCACCCGTACATACCACCAAGACACCCTCTTACACCCCTGCATTACTATAATACCATTCCACCTGAAGCTTTTTCTTTGCTGGTAGTTTTTGCATCCGCCCAATTGCATGTGTATGAAATAATATCTACAAGGTTGTATAAACCCAGTAGACTCAGTACACTCACAGGTTTAAAGGTCTAAATGATATACCTCTTTTTAACACAATTAAAAACTTGTCTACATGGTTATTTTAGACAAGAAGATTTTTTTAGTTTAATTAATTAGTGTCTTTTAGAAAGTGGGTATAACAGTATTCTCGTTATTTTGGGATTACACTTTCTTGAAAATATGGTAGAAATTCTTCTACCGATTTTTGGGTGACGCCCGAAACGGGAATCGAACCCAGGCCCCAGAGTATGGCACCTATCGCCAGCACTAAATGCCGGCTGCCTTATCCATTGTGCCCGTGTGTTTTAGTGATCATAAACATATATGTTTGCATAATTTTACTACTCAGAGCACATGTACAGTATTCTGCTAGCGCAACCATACGTGTGGGGTATAGACAATATCACTATTAGATAACGGTTTTTTGCCGAAATAAAAGTTATTAATTTCCGTGCGGACATCTTCCACTGATGATTTACATCTGCATGAGAGTTTTATTGCACAGGTTTTGTTTCGTTGTTATACAATCTTAAGTAAATAAAGGTACATGGGGAGAACACTTTGTTCACATGCCACATTTGCACTGCACTTATTCAGATCCTACAAAAAGGAGATTTTCGTTGGAGAATTTGAAAATGAAGATCGATAAATCTCAAAAACGACGAATGTCGTCTGGTGAGTAGGACGCCATTGAGGATCCGGGTTCTAGTGAATGGTGTCGGTTTGGTGACGCATGACTTTTTATTCGCATATTCAAATCTCAATTCAGGTCGACTTTTGAAATCTACTTTGGCGAGCTTTTATGTTCGCAAAGGATTTGGTGCATGGGTAAAACTCTTCTTTTTTGCATGTAAATAGTAATATTTATCACATCTTGCAAGGCGAACTAATTTTCGAATATTTGTAAAAAAAATCCAAACATCTGATGAATAATTAATGAGGTAATGTGTCCGAATTAAACATAATTGAAACCACGTCTTGCATGTGTCGTTGGCTTCAGAACGAGATATTTTGGGCTTTTTGAAAAACGAATGCACGGCATGGCAATGTTGGTATGTTTATATGTACATGGTATGCGGGGTTAGGTTGTGGTCTTTTCCATTGGATTAGGAATCTATTTATATTTAAGTGGCGCCTAAACTTCGCCAATAGATAGCCTTTGAATGTTCGATTCATCTGGCTTGATATCTGATTCAATAGAGCAATAGAGTTAGGGCAGCTATTCTCAGTCCCAATTATAGGAAGTTAAAATGTTTTCTCGCTATAAATTAACCTCTTTGTTGTTTATCATTCCTCATCCATTGCCTATCTCGGTCTACAACGAAAGCTGTTTATTTTCAGATTACTTATTACATTAGCTGTTTATTTTCAGATTGTTTATTACATTAGCTGTTTATTTTCAGATTGTTTATTACATTAGCTGTTTATTTTCAGATTGTTTATTACATTAGCTGTTTATTTTCAGATTGTTTTCATCTTAATTTTACATTCAAACAAACAACTTTTATCCATCGTAGTGAATCACAGAATAGTTTATGAGTTGAAGCAGCATTGTTTGTCAGTTGAAGCAGCATTGTTTGTCAGTTGACTTTTTCTGGGTTTAAAACATACCCAATTTCTAAACTAAGTACGAAATATGTCCCGTCCAGAGCAGAATATTGATTCAAATCCAAATTGATAGCCGGAAGTAAATATGTTTTGTTTTGTTTAATAATAGTGGACAGCACACCAGATATACACGGTTCTTTGGGATTGGGTCGCCTGGGGAGCGATGCCAGTTTAAGCAGTATGGATGGGGGGTCATTTGACAGCTTGCCCTACACCAGCAAGGTAAGATGGACAAACCATATGGGTGTCAATAGAAATGCAAAACAAACCTTAGAAGAATTTATTATATTAAAACGTTTTCTACAACTTCCATTTGAGCTTCATCCTTCCATCTCTGAAATGTTGTCAAGAGAACCCCCACCCCTGTGTACCGTCGACAAGCATCTTACTTTTCTCTTATTGCTTTTTTGTTTGGTAGCAAAACAAAGACTTCCTGAGAAAAATTCCCAAAGGTGCTGAAGTGGCCAACATCTTGGTGGGAGACGTGGAAAACCTGCGACAGAAGATCGTTGTATTCGTCCGTCTGGAGGAAGCGAAGATTCTAGGTGACATCACTGAAGTTCATCTACCCACCAAGTTTATGTTCGTGATGCTTGGTCCAAAGGGATTCCATTCCAAATATGTAGAGATGGGCCGATGTATGGCCACCATGACTGTGGATGAGGTTTGTGTATATCCATTATCATTTTAACTAACAAGCGAACTACTCTGTTCTGATTGTCAAGGGCTGCTCTACTTAAGATTCCTCAACCTTTTGACATTAGTTATAACATCAATCTCTTCATTTTAATGAAGTCATTAATCTTACTTTTGTAGATTTTCCGAGAAGTAGCTTACAAAGCCCGCGAACGTCAAGATATCTTAGCTGCTATGGACGAGTTTATGGAGCAAGTAACAGTGCTGCCCCCTGGTGAGTGGGATCCTACCATCCGACTGGAGCCCCCGGATAAAGTACCCGCACAGGTGAGGGGGTTTTGGATAATAAAATCGCTCAATTTGTCACTTTCGTATATTTAACATATTTGTCTCCTTCTTAGATTGATTGATGTTTTACTCGACACTCAAGACTATTTGGTTGGGGGAGGAAACTGAAAGAGTTTACTTTTAGAAAATTTTATCTAAATAACAACACATATGAGATTCATCTAAATGATATTTCCAAGATATTAGGAAAGTTTTTTTTTTTTTTTAAAGAAAGGGTTCGATGACGAACGGTTACACAAATATTCGTTTGCAAAACTGAATAGTGGTACTTTAGAAAGCATTCCCTATTCTGAATATTTTCATTTTCAGTTTCCCCGAAGGATGTCTTCAACCGCCCAACTCTGCGACCTTGAGAATATCAAAGAAATCCAGGAGACTGCTGAGAGCATTGCTGCCCCATCGGAAGAGTCGGAAGAAGAATCCCATGTGGATCCCACCTTAGTTCGAAGTGGAAAGTAAGCGATTTTTACTGACAACCATTCTTCAAAAGACGTATTTTTAAAACTTCATGACTGAAATTTGGACAATTGTGTTGGAAAGCTCAATGAAGCATTTAGATTTTACCAAACAATTTTGTCGCTAATTAATAACTTATTGAAAAAATTATAAAAAATTTTTTCTTCAGATTGTTTGGAGGAATGGTGGCAGATATAAAGCGTAAAGTGCCCTGGTACTTGAGCGATTTTAAAGATTCCCTTCATGTTCAGTGCTTTGCTTCTTTCGTCTACCTCTACCTGGCTACTCTGACCCCTAACGTGACCTTTGGCGGTGTCCTCGGAACGGAAACGAACAATTACATGGTGCGTAAGAAAAACTACAAAATATTAACATAAACGTTTAAAATTTTAGTAAAACGTCGTCCCAACCTGCAAAACAAAAATTGCAAATGATTGCTTGTCTATGTAGTTTAAGTTATTATGCTTTAGTTTGTGTGCTTTTATTTTGTATTGCATTAACGAAGTTTAAATATCAACTCCAATTGCTTACTTCAGGCTGCTATGGAGTGTATCTTGGCCGCGGCTATCACAGGAATCGCATTCGCGCTGCTTGCTGGTCAACCTCTCAACATCCTTGGAAGTACCGGTCCTATGTTAGTACTGGAAATGATAGTGTATAATTTCTGCAAGTGAGTATCCAATTCATGCTTATCTTCCAAAGTATCAAATGTTCGCAATGATTAGGGGAAGAAACACGACCTCGATCAAAACTAATCGGTCCTTGAAATAATATCCTCAAGAAGTTATGGTTACACCGTATTGTATTGAAATAATATCCTCAAGAAGTTATGGTTACACCGTATTGTTTTGAAAATAATATCCTCAAGAAGTTGTGGTTACACCGTATTGTATTGAAATAATATCCTCAAGAAGTTATGGTTACACCGTATTGTATTGAAATAATATCCTCAAGAAGTTATGGTTACACCGTATTGTATTGAAATAATATCCGCAAGAAGTTATGGTTACACCGTATTGTTTTGAAAATAATATCCTCAAGAAGTTATGGTTACACCGTATTGTATTGAAATAATATCCTCAAGAAGTTATGGTTACACCGTATTGTTTTGAAAATAATATCCTCAAGAAGTTATGGTTACACCGTATTGTATTGAAAAATATCCTCAAGAAGTTATGGTTACACCATATTGTTTTGAAAATAATATCCTCAAGAAGTTGTGGTTACACCGTATTGTTTTGAAAATAATATCCTCAAGAAGTTATGGTTACACCGTATTGTCTTGAAAATAATGTGACCAGCCCCGATAGCTCAGTCGGTAGAGCGTCCGCTTCAGGCCTGGGAGATCCGGGTTCAAGCCCGGGTCGAGTCAGACCAAAGACTTTAACAGTGGTAGCTGTTACTGCTTCGCTTGGCGCTCAGCAATAGGAGTTAGAGCAGCGACTGGTTGGCCCGGTGTCAGTATACTGTGACTGGGTGAGGGGGCTTGCTGGTTGTCTTCGGCAAGTCGTCTCGGTGAGACAGCACCTAAAAGAGCGGTGGAAATCCGCCCTGTCACAAGGAGACAACGTCTTCATATAACCGAAATACTGTTGAGCAGGACGTAAAACCCCAATCACTCAATCACTCACTCAAGAAGTTATGGTTACACCGTATTGTTTTGAAAATAATATCCTCAAGAAGTTGTGGTTACACCGTATTGTATTGAAATAATATCCTCAAGAAGTTATGGTTACACCGTATTGTATTGAAATAATACCCTCAAGAAGTTATGGTTACACCGTATTGTATTGAAATAATATCCTCAAGAAGTTATGGTTACACCATATTGTTTTGAAAATAATATCCTCAAGAAGTTGTGGTTACACCGTATTGTTTTGAAAATAATATCCTCAAGAAGTTATGGTTACACCGTATTGTCTTGAAAATAATATCCTTAAGAAGTTATGGTTACATCGTATTGTCTTGTCCGTGGCATAAGCCTGCAGATGTTTTGGTCTTAAAGTGACATGAGCTGCTGAATATAAGTAAAACTTGGTCGAAACAGAATTAGCTAATTGTTCACCCTTTTTAAGAAGTGTATGAGTGTAAAATAATGAAATCATACATCTGGGTTATTTGAATTTTTTTATTAGCACACATTTTTTGGTTCGTACGGGTTATTGGCTTCAGTGATGTTTTTCATTTCAACTTCAATCTTTTAATTTTTTTCAAGAGACGTGTATTTCAATTACTACTCCTCTCGACGATGGGAATTTAAGAAGAAAAGCTAGAATAATGGCGGCTCAAAGCTAGAATAATGGCGGCTCAACTTAACCATGGTCTCTTCTTCTTTTCAGAGATAATGATTTAGACTACATGCCATATCGAGTCTGGATCGGGTTATGGACAGCTTTAATACTTCTTCTCGTTGTGGCGTTCGATCTAAGCGCTTTGGTCCGCTATATCACTCGTTTCACGGAGGAATGTTTCGCAACTCTGATCGCGGTGATCTTTATTTATGAAGCATTCCATAAGCTGTTTGACATCGCAGAGAAAGATAACTATAAGTTCTTGGCGAACCCGACGGACACTCGACACTGTTTCTGCTATCTGTCTTGTGACAATTATATTTTCTTCGACAACCACACTATGGGTATGGGTAACGGGTCTTGGATCACTGATGACTACGCCATGGATAACAACATATCATTGGCCAATCTCACGATGAAACAAAACTGTTATTTAGATAAGGATGTAGAGGCTTACAACATGACACTGCTGAGCCACAACTTTACCGACCGAGCCTGTCTGATGATCGCTGGTTCTGAGATTGAATGTCCTTACAAGGCTGACGTGTTCCTAATGTCCTTGATCTTGTTCACTGGTACCTTCGTCCTCGCCATCTTCTTGGTCAACTTTAAAAGGATGCCTTACTTCACATCTATGGTATGAATTTATAACTACCAATTTTATATTTTAATTTGATTTTCAACAGTACAGCCTCAGATATAATAACCCCACAACCTTTCTAGTTTCAATATTGGTCTACGTTTCGTTATTTAAAATCCATTCCAGTTACAGATAATGTATTCGTTAAGAGGGCATTTAGGCATGGAAGCTTGTAAACTATGCCCTTTTAAACAAACAAACACATTTACATAAGCCATTGACTTATTTGTCTATATTTGGTTTTCAGGTTCGCCAGTTCATTTCAGACTTTGGGGTGCTTATCGCTATCTTGGCTATGGTTTTGTTGGATTGGGGAGTTGGCTTGAGAACACCCAAACTAGAAGTACCTTCAAACTTTGAGGTGAGAAAACGTCAAGTGCCAAAAATATATATGTCGTTAATACCCAGTTGCATAGCATTTTACTTATGTTTTTATAATCAAGTACATATGATTTTCTTCAAGCCTCTGATGGTGCTTAACTTAGATTGTTTAACGATACGACGGACGATGTTAGAGCCAGTTTAGTCTAATGACTCACCCTATATTATCTGTTAATTCTCAGCCAACAAACAGCAAGTTGCGAGGATGGTTCATCAACCCAATCAGTGATAAGAACCCCTGGTGGTTACCATTTACTGGTGTTATCCCAGGCATGTTGGCGTCCATCCTGATTTTCCTGGATCAACAAATTACGGCCGTCATTGTTAACAGAAAGGAAAATAAACTACAGGTAATTATCGCGGTTTTTGCTGCATTCTGCATCGTTGACTGTAAATCGCTCTTAAATTGGAAATTTGGTAAATCGTAATCATTTGTCCAAACTAAAAGTAATCAGGGGAATACTAAGGACCCACGGAGAATCTCATTGGTTCGGAGTGGGTAACAAAGATAGTAACATCATCGGAGTATCTCATTGGTTCGGAGTGGGTAACAAAGATAGTAACATCATCGGAGTATCTCATTGGTTCGGAGTGGGTAACAAAGATAGTAACATCATCGGAGTATCTCATTGGTTCGGAGTGGGTAACAAAGATAGTAACATCATCGGAGTATCTCATTGGTTCGGAGTGGGTAACAAAGATAGTAACATCATCGGAGTATCTCATTGGTTCGGAGTGGGTAACAAAGATAGTAACATCATCGGAGTATCTCATTGGTTCGGAGTGGGTAACAAAGATAGTAACATCATCGGAGTATCTCATTGGTTCGGAGTGGGTAACAAAGATAGTAACATCATCGGAGTATCTCATTGGTTCGGAGTGGGTAACAAAGATAGTAACAACATCGGAGTATCTCATTGGTTCGGAGTGGGTAACAAAGATAGTAACATCATCGGAGTATCTCATTGGTTCGGAGTGGGTAACAAAGATAGTAACATCATCGGAGTATCTCATTGGTTCGAAGTGGGTAACAAAGATAGTAACATCATCGGAGTATCTCATTGGTTCGGAGTAAAGCATCAACTTCATTGCGAAAACTCTCTTTAACTTACTTTGTCGTTTGTAATTTGCAGAAAGGCAGTGGTTATCATTTGGACATGTTTGTTGTGGCCATTTTGATCGTAGTTTGCTCTATTCTTGGTCTACCCTGGTATGTGGCTGCCACGGTGTCCGCCATTGCCCACATCATGAGCTTGAAGAAGGAGTCGGAATGTAACGCCCCTGGCGAGAAACCTGTCTTCTTAGGTGTCAGGTAAGACTATTCTTCTCTTTAAATTGAAAAAAACATTGTTGATTTATTAAAAGTTTATTTTTAAAAGCGCCATCTTCAAAATATCCACTTTAAACTAACGTTTTAAAAATAAATATGTCAAAATTGTTGCTCTGCTTTGTTTACGGGCCTGGGTGGCTTAGTCCGTTACAAGTGATAATCCCTCAGTCTGACACAGGCCTCTCATCGATGTGGTACGGGTTGATTTTTCACTCGATCTCCGCATGTGGAAGAATTGCAGGGTACTCCTCGAAATACCGCGGTACTGCGGGCAATGAGCCCGACCCCCCCCCCCCCCCCCCCCCAATTAAACCTGACAACGTCGCCCTATAAGTGAAATTATCTTGCGTGCGGCGTAAAACATCAATCAATCTGTTTGTTACAGCTTTACCTAATATTGTTAACTTTCACTTTCGTTTTCAGAGAACAGCGTGTAACAGCCCTTCTTGTCGGAATCCTAAGTGGGCTGACAGTATTTATGACTGTGATATTAAAGGTTTGTAGGTTTTAATTGAATGACAAACGTATCATGTGACTTGTATTGTACTGCAGTGTTAGGGGCAGATGTTTCAATTTCAAAGCTTTTTTTCTTTTTGAATCATCAAAATATTTTCTAGCTATCTATGTATTCTACCTTTGTCTCAATTCTGAAATCTCATTTACTCTTTTCTAACAAATGTATTCTTATTATTTCAGTTTATTCCAATGGCTGTATTATACGGGGTTTTCTTTTATATGGGTATCGCAGCTTTGACCGGAATGCAGGTATAAATCTTCATTACTTATCCATTTTACACAAACTATGTACACAATAGCCCTAAAATCCATAGTTGAATTATTACCATATAACAATGAACCTTTTTCAAATTTTCCGTTTTTCGGCAAGGAAGGTGTGAGGTTGATCTCAAAACAAGTTGAGGTAATGCCATTGCAAGCAGGATACGAAGGTGGCCAGAAAGATAGTTCATTCTAGGCCAAAGGCAGATTATTTCGATATTTGAATATTTATTCCGTATTTTTTTCTGCAGTTTATGGATCGGCTTCTGATCATGTTCATGCCAAAGAAGTACCAACCCGATTACATGTACTTACGTCACGTCCGGTTATGGCGGGTTCATTTGTTCACCCTGATCCAGTTGGCCTGTCTGGCCGTTCTCATGGTTATCAAACAAATCAAAGTCATCTCTATTGTTTTCCCAGTTATGGTAAGTGAAATTATCAGTCCGAGTAAACATCCAGTAAAAAGCAATCGTCCACTGAAATTCTACTGTCGCCTTTGCTCTACTGTTTGAAGCATCCCTCCCTTCAGTTAACCTGATATATATTTGCTGTCAATTTCAGCTTTGTTATAAGGCTAGAGGGACTTAGTAGTTTGAAAACGTCTATGAAAACATATTACGCCTTTACAGAAAATTCAAAAATAAAATGTTTACCTTTGTTTCATTAAGAAAATGTTCTACTACAATATTTTAATTTTCTTTCTTTTAAGGTGCTCGGTACAGTGTTTGTGCGAAAATTTATGGACAAATTATTTACTCAAAATGAATTGAAATGGTTGGATGACATCATGCCAGGTGCTAGTGGTAAAGAGAAGAAAACAGACAAATCAGACCCCGAAAAGGTGAGGATCGGTACAAAAAAACAGCCGGAGTAAAAAATGGAACCTGATTTTTAAGACGAATGGTTCCATTTGTTTAAGTGATTCCGCTTTCTTGATTAATGTTTTCATTATTGTCTTGTTATCGACCCACTATAGTGTGCAATTTGTGTCTGTTTGATGTCGAATGAATAAATAAAACAAATAAACGTAAACAGTTTCATGCCTTTCGAAAATGTGTTGGTCAGTCGAACTATTGGAAAAGAACCTCGTGACTTAACCGTCGCCATTTTGTAATTTAAAGTATAGGTCAACTAGGCTACCTTTCAAGGATCACTCACCGTCAGCAGAATATTTTTTCTGGTAATGGATTATCTTTCTAGTACATTTTGTATCTAAATAATAAATAAGTATTATTTGGGTAAGTTTTCTCAAACTGTTGTTTTATTCATTTTTTCAGTCCACTGAATCTATTGCTACATACAAGACGTTCGCTAGTGAAGCTGATATCAAACAAAGTGAACCAGAAACGAAACCTAACGGAAAACCAGTCGGCTTTTATATCCACGAAGAACAAGAAAACGAACACGACATCGACTCCGGTCGGGAATCTCCTGAAAACGGAACTCCACCCCCTAGTTACGTCAACGTCTCCAACGAAACTGAAAACAGTCGCTTGTAGCAATAATGGCACAAATATTTTTTTTAATGTATTTACCTCCGCAAAACTTTTACACGAAGCTATTCTTTTTGTACATTTATGACCAATGTTTTGTCCTATTGCATTACTCAATGCCATTCACCGGTTTGGATAATTTCGTTTTTATTGATCAACCAAGAGCAAACTTATTTGTTGCTCATCATATGTTAATTAGTATAACCGTTTTTAACGTCATTTTACTTGGGTCTACCATACAGTCCAATTGACAATCTGACTTTGCCCAAAACCGTCTTTCACATTCTTGGTTCTAAATCATGTATATTTACCGAAGCCTTTAGCACCATAGCGAAGATAAAATCTTATACGTAATTACTAGTTACTAAATGTTTATGTGGATTTTAGATAGTTCGTGCAAAAACTTTGCTGTCGCAGTGAGACTAACCGGCTTCCGTGATGATGACATGTAGCAGGCGCTTTATTGTGCGATGATAAAAAGAACGAAAAGATTTTGTTAACTTCAGTATTGGCCTTATAGTGATAAATATTGAGATTTTACATGTAGCATTTTTTTACATTCAAGTTGCCGTGGTAATGTCCCAGTATGGCGTCCAGTGAAACGCTATTGAACCACAGAGAAGCTTATGACATTCATGAGTTTCCAAAAATGAAACCCATCAATTGTAAATACTCACCGCATATATAAACCCATCTCAAGAATGCTAAAGTTTGTGATTTGACAGTAGCGAAGATAAGATGTAGAGGAGATTGTTAGTTTTTTTCTGAAATCATAAAAAATCCACGAAACACTTGTCTCTCTCTGACTTAGAACGCAAGTTTTGAAACGAAAAACTGAAAGGATTCCTGTTTTGTACATTTTTATCACTAGGTGCTAGCTTCTTTTTTATTGGTCAATATATGAGCATAGCAATGACCAATCAGAATGCGTAATCAGACTGTGAATTTGCATATTCATGTATCTCGGTAATTCAGTGATATTACTATAGTTGTATATTGACTGTATTTATATAAGTGATAATCATAGTTTTCTCTAGTTTTTAAAAGTTCAAATTGCACCATTCAAACAGCAAGAAAACTCTGAAGGGGGATACCAGGTACAGTGTAATTGGTAAAATTTGAATTCGCAGATGCAAGTCTTATTTTATTTAACCAAGGTAAAACGACCACAAACTTTGTGCCTTATTCAATAGATAGTCTTCCCTTTGGCTAAAATACCAGGTGATATTCAGGGCAAATCCATTAGGTATACACCGGTACAATAATACATCTAAGCAAATAGTCTTCAAATATAACTGAGAAATATTTTAACTGCGAGTGCTTAAAAAATGCTCATAGTATGACTACTGTAAGTGCGAAGACCAGGGGCATAGCGTCAGCTTAGACTGCTGTATTATTTGAAATATAATGTTTGTATACTAAACTCATGATTAAGAAGGTTAGCGTACAAATGAATGTTAATCAATAAAATACTATTACACATATAAAACTAAAACTAGACAAGGTTTTACCCGCAGTAAAAATTTCAAATTCTTTTTTAACTACCCAGAAATAAAGACAATGAATTGTCAATGAAAAACATTTTACGCAAGTTCAATGATATATAAATGTATTTAATTAAAATGTTGTCCACTTTATATGTGTTTGTATATGTCCACGTTTATATGATTATAAAATATATATATTCAGGGAAATAAATCTATTTTCAAATAATCTGCATTGCTGTTATTTTTGCTGTATCAATATCTTTATTCTATTTTTTAGACATTTTATCCATTTCCCATGTTTTTCCAGGAGACCCGCCCGGAAAGCTCAAAATTCTGAAATGTGTTTCCTTTGCTAGAAATTGTATTGTTATGGTTTGTTCGTCAACCACAGAAACTTTTCAGAACAGAATAACTTCCGAAAACGTACTGAGCATTTTCACTTCGGAATAATTAGTTAAGGGATTGACTTATGTTTTAGGTGCCATGTAAAAAAATCCCATCTCCGACCAGTCAGTAGTGTGCATCAGAGAAAACATTTTAGAACGAGACACAAACGAATATAACGAGCCAAGCTATTTGTGTTCAACCATAACATATAACGCCAAAGAGATAAAGAACAACTTGTTATGTCAGCTTACGAAAACGTTTCCACTCTGACATCACAGTGCACTGTTAGACTCAACGCTATGACGTAAGATGACGTCATCACGTTGTACAGTCGCTTTGCCTGTGATTGTGACGTCAATTGGCAGAGATCTTTGAAATCAAATGTAGCTTTGCGCGCGTTGGTTTGTTTTGATTCTTGAAAATAAAATTTATCACATAACTGTGTTGTTATTCGCGTACATAAAGCCATGTCTAAAATATGGTATGTAACTAGTTACATAACACTTTCGATGAAAATGATTGGCTGAGAGCGTGGGGAAATTATTCGTACGCGCGCCAGTGAGACTTTTTGTTGTTGTTGTTTTCATGTGTAAGTCTATCTCGAAATTATCTGTATTATGGCACATAGTGTTTTACCAGTCAATTCACACACCTATATAGTTGAGAAAGATTATTAGTTATTAAAATTGCAAATCCCACAACCTAAAAGTCCCTATTTAAAAAACGAATTGCCAAAGCCAAACGAGTGACGAGTCAGCTCTGCATATATAGGTCAACTCGTTGCTATGGTTCCAGTTGTAACAGAACGCAGGTTAGTGGTGACCTAGATAACTTCAGAACGAATTTTAGCGAAATCTTTGTGTGATATAATCGAATAACTTTCTAGATTTTTCTGATTTAAGTGGAAATTCAAGTGGAATTGACATGGATCTAATTTATTGTTTCGGCGGAGAACTTCACCGAACTCAGCAGTGCTGCGGCTGTTGTCTATTTATAACTTCTAATGACTTTACGATCGGTACAATTTTCAATTAGTTTTCTTCGTTTTTCTAGTTTAGTTATGCGATAAACAGAATCTCACACTCGTGGTCATTAGTTATGAACATTTATGAAACTCGTTGATTAAGTTTTAAATATGTTGCTCGCTGAAGCTCGCAACATATTCAAAACTTACTCAACTCGTTTCATAAATTTCATATCAAATGACCACTCGTGTGAGATCCTCTATATATTTTTTATTGTTTTACGTAGTATATGTGATAGTAATTAAATTATAAGGATTGCCTTTAATCTTTCTTCGGTTCATCGAGTTATGAACGAACTGGCCCCTGTGCAAACTTTTCTTCTCACACTACACTCCCGATAATTTCACTCACAGGCAATGTGCTATTTTTGTCATAATCAACAAGTGAAATTATGGTCCAACTGACCAAGTTCTCCAAGTTCAACTAATCAAAACACAAGCTTGCATTCTCAGCGTAGGGATAATACGTTCGTTTTCCTTTTATGTAATAACTTGAAGACATCCTTGTTAGATTACAAGGGATTGGCAGTATAACTCACAGCTATGCGAGCCGGTAGCCAATCATGTTATGGTTTATATACAAAGGACTACATTTATGCAAAATAGTATGATTTCCCCACGATCACGTCATAGCTACTTCCATATAAGGAAAGCTTTTTAATGTACATGACATACTGCTTGACACAAACAAAATACTTCGTCTGCTTGCTTCCGTTTTTCTAACAAATCATGATTGAATACGAATATATCAGAGCCGTATTTACTCCTTACAACAAACGATGACACTTTCTGTATCAATAATTAAACACTGGATTATTAAAACTTTCAATCAATCAATCTACCCAAACTGGCGTCTCGCAGATTTGTCAAAGAAGATGCATTGACCTAGTTATCGTAATTGTGTCGGTCACAGCAAAACCTGCCTTGGTCATCAGATTGCAGACATTAAACTATTGATATGTTTATTTTTGTTTTATTCTAAGAAGTGCCATTCATTTGTAGGATAAATATTTGATCTCTTTATTCTTAATAATCCCTGAGCAACAAAACTGTTTAAAGGGAAAGAAAATCTAAGCTTTAGACTGGTTTAGATGGAAAGAGCAGAGTTCATTTAGTCCAAAACAACTGTACAGTGTATGTTTTATCCCCTCGTAAGCGAATAATCGAAATTTGAAGGTGGCGTTACAATAGAGAATAAGCTCCATAGGCCATTCGCAAGGCCGCCACCATTTTTTCATTACTTTTATCCAATTATTGTTGAATAAAAATTTAAGTGCGTTATAGAGTAGTCATGTGATGCAATTTAGCCAATGGCTGGCTAAGCAATGGTGCGCGGTTGCATGCTGACCTATATATTCGGAGACAATCTTCCCACTTCAAGTTTGTCGCCATGTTTTTTTGGACCTAAATCTACCATTATACATTAGAGAGCGGTAAAAATACGTCATTATTGATCTAAAAATAGCTACACCAAGATCACGTCATCCTAAAACGGAAAAATGGCTACACAGATAAGCAACTGAAAGGACATACTTCTGTCTGTTTTTATTAGCTTGAGGGTCACTGGAGGTAATTGACGTGAAATGTTTTAAGCACTTTGAAGGTTGTTATCGACGATAATCCCTATGTATTTCTAGAGATTTCCCCTCCTTTAATTTTAGAGACCTTTCTCGTGTAGCGTAATGAATACAGTCTCCATGTCAACGCGGTAAAGCGGTCTGACCTCATTAGAATCCAGAAAGGTTGGCTGGATTGAACGATGTGATGTGGAGCTGCATTTTAGAACAAAATGCAGTATTTTTGTGTTTTGTGAGAAAAAGATTAACCAACTCGAGTCCGTTTGTTACAATGAATATCCCTCTCATCTGTTAATTTCCAAAGTCACTCGCCTCTTTGAAAATTAATAGACTTGATTGATATTCATCGTAACAAACGGGCTCTTGTTAGTTAACCTTTATATAAACCGCTTCGGGGATTTATTTAGTTTGCACAGGGGCAAGTTCGAGCGAGAGTAACCAATGAACTATATGCATGGAACGGAGGTCACGTGGTGCTTGATATGCTTCGAATGCCGCCATTACTAGGAGATAGTGGAGCGTCCATCAAGATCTGTTCTGCACGCGCTTATCAACTGTCAATGGCGGACAAAGTCCGATCCGAACCAGCCAATGAGATGTGTCCATTCCACGCATATTGTTCATTGGGAGTAACGTGACAATTCCACAAATTCTCTGTCCCCGGCGTTGTCGTTACGCACGTGGGGAGCCTTTATCGTTCGATTGTGACGCTCAATTCTGACGCGTTAGAACAAAAGACGTCAATCGAACTGACAACGTCATCAAAAACGTCATCTGTCACCGGATATCGCAAAATCTCTCGGTAGACTCCCAAGCCCTATAGTTCATTGGTTGAAAAGACGACTAAAGCGTTCAAAAGTATGATGTCAAATACGAATATATTTCTCTTTGACACTCGGATGTAACAAGACTTTTTTTATCGACACTATGCTTTTAAATGCATAATTAGAGTTACAAATCAACATTAGGTGTTCAGACATAACTTGGCATTTATCCTTTAAGTGCCGACATTTAACAGATTAAATCAAACAAATGTATCTTATTCAGGCAATTAACGAAAACAATCTAACAATAAAAAGAAAGTTTGTTTGTGTTTTTAGTTGGACCTTAGTGCTAATCGGTTCACATCATTCCGCAAACAAAGGTCTTAACTTGGCAAAATAAGTTTATTCTACAAATACCACAGTCGTCCAGAACGTTTCAAGTGACATGAGCTGCCAAAACTCGGACTTTTTGTCCATAAATTAATAAGAGAATGTGAGGACTTTAAAGTGCGCTAAAATACTAACGATTTACGTAGAGATGCTGATTGATTCCCAGGAGCCTGTTTCACAAAGCGGCGTAGATGTATTTTTTGCGTAACTTTCCTACTAACGTATCTCTACAGTATGGGTTGCTAGGGCATTTACGTAAAAACTTACGCTACGCCGCTTTGTGAAACAGGCTCCCGGCCTGTAAGAGACTGATTGATGTTTTACGCCGCACTCCTAAACTTTTTCAATATAGCACCAGTGGATTATTCCTTCAATTTAAACTTCAAAGTAATTCTTGACTTGAGAAAATTTAAGGTATGCGTATATTAAACATTTGATTTCATTAGCCACACTCAAGATTATTTCACTTAAATGGCAGCATTGTCGGGCTAAGCGGAAGAGGGAATCAGGACTCCTCGACCCCCAGCCAAAACATTTCAAGACACAAAACTGTAGGAAATACGATTTTTCTATCATTGAATAATGAAAATCACATTTCTCTGGAAAATATTTAACCAGCACATTCAAAACAAAGGATAACTTTAGTGCAATAGTTCCACACAAACGTTTGTGGATAGGCTGAGAGGTCACAGGATAGTGAGAGAAGGGAGATAACTGTTGATGGTGGACAAAACTAACCTATACTGGACAAAACTAACCGACACTGGACAAAACTAACCTATACTGGACAAAACTAACCTATACTGGACAAAACTAACCTATACTGGACAAAACTAACCTATACTGGACAAAACTACAGGGGCGTCGCCAGGGGGGGGGGGGTCGCTAGGTGCGAACGACCCCCCCCCCCCCCCCCCCCTTTGCGCGTGGAGAAAAAAAAAGCCGAACCGAACCAAAAAAACCGGAAAAAAGCTAAACAATAAAAGGGCGAAACAAAAAGTCAGCTAGAACAATCTTGTGCGATAAATTGCCAGCATTGTACCGATAGAACAGATATGTTGGTCTCGAAAGACTTCTTGTACCGACTGCCATGAGTTTTGCAAGAGCGGACTGTGTTATATCCAAGCGTCTGTTCTCCGTGGGTCAATCGCCAGAAATTTGAACCCAAAACACCGTGTGAAAATGGTTATCCTTGAACACAACTCCATGTCTCCGTCGATCGGAGACGACACTGCCTGGTATAAAGTGTAAAAGGGGGGTTACAGTATGGATATATATATATTATTTAGCGCCATTAAAAACGCACGACCCAAAGAATGTAAAATATTTTGAGAAATGTAAAGTGTAAAATATTGTAAGTACTCTTAAATTGAAGAACAAGGCATTGGTCACAATGGGACAAATAATTGACAATATGTGAAACCCTGGTGACTTTTATTCCTTGCAAACAAATCGTTGATACAGAAATTGAAGGTGTCATCATTCAATAATGGGTATGTCCACCTCGGGCATCAACGCAAGCAGTACATCTCGGACGCAAGGACCTGATGAGTGTGGCTATTCTGTGCTGTGGGATCCGGTCCCACTCTTCCTGCACTACCTGGATCAATTCACGTCGGTTGCGTGGCCTGGATTGACGTTGTGCAACGGCATTCTTAAGCTGATCCCACAAGTGCTCTATGGGCGATAGATGGGGAGAGTAAGCTGGCCATTCCATAATGTTCACATTATTCTGTTGCAAGAAGTCTTGTGTCAACCTTGCAGAGTGTGGGTTCTGATGATTTCGAGCCCATCGTAAACGGTTTTGGCGTGCGGCGGGTGTCAATATGGGCCCTCGGTAGGGGATGCGTGCATGCATCTGTATCTGTTGGAGACGGCGTCCGATGGTGCTGAGGCTTAGCCTGGGCCTTCCAATTCCCACTGTCTCACGAGCAGTCTGTGTCGCGGTGCGAAATGGGTCACGTGTGTGCAACAAACCGATGTAGGGCCTACCGATCCTGTCGGGCTGTAGTAACTCTTGGCTGACCAGGGCTTGGTCGGTCGGCAACATTGCCAGTTTCATGTTCCCTGATTCTGAGGCGACTAATTGTGGAGGGATGACACTGCATGTGACGTCCTACGGCGGCACAACTGAGACCCGCCTGTAACATGCCAATGACACGTTCCCTTTGTTGTGTCGTAAGTCGGGGTATGGTAACGTTTTCTGATTTTTTTTTTTGTCTTTATGCTGAGCTTTGTGTAAAGTGTTGATCCCACGACAAATGAGCCCTGAAAGCTGTTCTCAGTGACGATGAAACACTCAATGGACGTTATTAGCAAATGTTGCGTAATGTTCACGACAGGCGCGTCGGAAACACCACAGGTTATCCAGTTAGGCCTATTGCAACAAAACGTAAATGGCCAATAGCCTTACTGGGGTAGAAACATAAAATGTAACCGTGCGTTTTTAATGGCGCTAAGTATATATATATATTTAGTCTCAGGCAACCAGCGCATATTCTCTCATCAGGGGCCCAGCGCAAATGTATGTTACATGCTTCGTAGCAGTTAAGGTGCGTTTTGTGTTACGACATAAAGGTTTGTGTGAAAATGGTTATCCTTGAACACAACTCCATGTCTCCGTCGATCGGGCGACACTTAGCTGGGTATTAAACCCAGTATTAACATTTACTCAAGCAGCTGTTATTATCGGCTGAGGACTTTCAAACTCAGTTCATCAGTTTACCATTCCGTTTATGTAACGGATACAAACAGGCCTTACATTATACCAAAGAATTAAACCTTTATGCCGTAACACAAAACGGACCTTAACTGCTACAAACCATGTAACATACATTTGCGCTGGACCCCTGATGAGAGAATATGCGCTGGTATCTACATATACCTAAAACGATTCCGAAACATTGCCGGAGACCTACAGGTCTAAATATATATATATGTATCCATACTGTAACCCCCTTTTTACACTTTATACCAGGCAGTGTCGTCTCCGATCGACGGAGACATGGAGTTGTGTTCAAGGATAACCATTTTCACACTGCGCTCATGAACATACACTATGGTCATGAAGTGGATTATGAAAGAGCTGTAGCCCTGTTTATGAGACTCCATCCTCGGCGAATACAGCAGGCGAATTTGCTCTTCGATTGACCGATAACTCAAACTCGCATTTCCCTCTTTCTTATGTCACCAAGAGCACGTAAATATTACGTTTAAGTAAATAAAAATGTTATTCTAATATTTGACAATTGATGTGTTGTTTGAATTTTAGAAAAATCTCTCAAAACGCTTTCCATGCTATCTAACGTGTAATTTACATACCCCTAAATCTGAAAACAGGTTGCTCAATGTTTCACGGGAAACAGCTTAGAACGCTTCTACGGCGATCTAGGACCCCGTAGCTTCCGGGGCCTAGGCGGCCCCCGCACCCTCGCCTAAAGTCCTATGATAGTCGACCCCCCCCTCCATAATTCCTAGCGACGCCCAGTAACTGGACGAAGAGTTGCTATAATTGTTTCTATGGGCAATGGGATTCAACGGAAGCCAGTTAGTGGCCCTATAAAGAAGACAAAAATGAATATTTATCGCGAAATTACAAAATAATCGTCGCAATATTTCGATAGAAATTTGTTCACGAAATTACAAAAATTCATGTATTATCATTATTTTGGGGGATTACACTTTCTTGAAAAGTGGCAGAAAATTTTCTACGGACTTTGGGTGACGGGAATCAAGCAGGGTTAAAAAAAGCATTTACTACATCATCGGTAAAAATTGATACAGTATATCGGTTAGAAAAGTGTTCACTACCTTATCGGCTGTACAAGTTATTACATTATCGGGCATTTTTACTACATTATCGGTTGGTGATACACTATCGGTGAAAATGTGATACAATATCGGTCGGGTACTACATTATCGGGGATTGTTACATCATCGGTTGCAACAGTGGTCATGCAACATGCATTCTGACTAATGTCAACAGACCACTGATCTGAATTGTGTTATTGCAGAATACCGTACCATGCTCCCTCCGACAAGTACGACTGAATTAGAAAGGACGTGCCAGGAACGAATATCGTTAAAATGCGAGTTATTCTACCATTCTATCATAAAGATGAGGTTTCCAGATGGCCATTGGCACCTTTACCATGCAGCTCCCAAGGACTACTGGATAATGAGTTGATTTGAGGATTCCAATGACTGCTACGTTGTGGTAAAAAGAATTGAGTGAGCATTAGAGCCCTTTATGGCTCCTCTGTTATGTACTCTGTTGTAACATCGACGATAAATAAAGCTGTCTGTATCTGTATACGCGTTTGGTCTACTTTTGGTTGTTTGTTTTATACCTGTAAGGAAAATGTAACTTGGGGTTGGGAGGGATTGCTGAAATTTACGTAAAATGACTACATGTATATTATATTTTCGCTGATTCAGACATCCAGGTCATTTTATGGCATGTTTTAAAACCTATTCGCAATCCTAACACAATATTGTATTACCTACCTTGTTCTTGTAAAACAAATCCCATTTATTTTGGCGTAGCACGTAAATATGACCCATTGAATAGAATGAAAGACCTAACTTTGCAGACGATTGTTTTCCTCGGCCGCCATGTTTTTTTTTCTACGTCAATGTCACGATC
Source organism: Lepidochitona cinerea (assembly GCA_963971465.1). Taxonomy (NCBI): domain Eukaryota; kingdom Metazoa; phylum Mollusca; class Polyplacophora; order Chitonida; family Tonicellidae; genus Lepidochitona; species Lepidochitona cinerea. The sequence goes on along the minus strand of OZ020564.1, from coordinate 28,469,371 downwards.
TCAGCATTGTATAAGAGTTAATGTGTTGTTGTTTAATCTATTTCAATTGATTGTTGTTATCCCCCTTGACATCTTGTATCCATAGCATTTTTATACACCTTGTTTAGTGTAATTAAACTCTTCTAGTCGGTCGCACTATGTTGTACTGTTTTGGCCTATTCGCATCCATGGTTGGTATTCATGTGCGCTGTTATTGGCGGTCATTTCAAATAATCCCTGTCATTGAGACCGGAAATTTACATTTAGGTAAAGTATTAATAATTGAGTGTTTATAGTTTATTGACATTAGAGAACCAAGTTAATTGCTTAAAAGAATTCCACCCATATCAAATGTATAGCTAACAAAGTTTTCTGTGGAAGCTTGCTCCATTATAATTTCTCATGTTGATACAGGAGTTATGCGGCTTGCTAACATTTTCTGTAATTGTTGTTAATTCTGTCGTGATACTTTTTATTGTGATACCCAAACCAGAAACTAAACGTAAAAGCACACTTGATTGTATGAAAAGTACCTGCTTATTTATTGTATTTTCATCACGAATAAGTATTGTTTACAAAAGTAGTTCCTTGGTTTCATAGCTGATCGAAAAGTAGTCATTGTTCATTGGTCGGTACAAGTCACGTGGTACTTACGGACACTATATATACAAGCTGAAACCAGACCTGAGACAGATAGCTACAGGGCCTGTCTCGTGTCAACAACCCTAATAAAACCAATCAATTTGAAGGTACGATTCATAATATGAGACGAATGTCTTATATTTACTGAAGCATAACAGGGACTTATTATTAAATGGGTCTCACAATGAAAATATATGAAATCGAATTATAACGAATTGTGGCTATCTCCCACCAGGCTATATAACTCATATATATATATAACTAGTCAATCGTCCAAATAAACATAATTGAGTCGGATTCCTTCCAATATTATATATTGTGTTGCGTTCTTCTATATCGGAGCTGGTTTTACTTAAGTAAGATTGGGTTGGTATCGATAGTTGGACTGCAGGGATTGATCAGCTTACAACTGGTGTCAGAAGTGAGGCGTAAATAATTTTAATAACGCCTATGATTCGAACTCACATATAGCCTGGTGGGAAAAAAAACAGCAAAATAAATCCAAAACTAGAAAAACCAAAACATCATGATGGCTGAAAGTCCGGACTTGGAAGTGGAAATTAACCCAAATAGGAACTTACCCGACGAGGAATTGGAACAAGAATACAGTAATAGTGAAGAGAATAGGAATGGGCAAAATAATAATTCTATACCGCGCCATGTCGGTGGTGGGGATGTAGGATCTAACCCTTATTCAAGGATGAAAATTAAACCTGATGCTTTCGTCGGGAGATGTGATTGGGAGGAATACTTTTCCCATTTCTGTGATTGCGCAGAATTAGGAGGCATGGAAAAGGCACTTACACTATCAGCCAGTTTGCGTGGCCCGGCTCGCACCTTTTACATTGGATTACACATGGATGATCGAAGATCATTCAAAAATCTATCAGATAGTTTAGAAAGGCGGTTTGGAAGTAGCCGACAGCAAAGCCGCTGGTTGAGTAAGTTGGAGGGCAGACAGCGACAAAGCAATGAATCTTTCGCAGAATTAGGTGATGACTTGAGACAGATGGCACAAAAGGCTCACCCCAAATTGGGATTAGATGCTCAAGAGGCCATCGCTTTAAACCAACTCTACAAATGTATAACTGTGGAGGAACAATTGCAGAAGCTATAGACGTCATTGAACGTTTTGAAGCACTGGTAGGGGATAAAAGAAAGCCAACAACCAGAGCAATTACATTTGAGGATCAAACAAAAATTGCCATACAAGCAAAAGAGGACAAAACATTACAAATGTTGATGGAACGATTGGAAAAATTAGAAACTTCAAATCAAAGACCTTCAGTAAACTCAACAAGGAAAGTAGCAAGCATGCCGACTTGGGGAAGTGGTAATAATTCAAGGAGGACATGCTATATTTGCCGATATCCTGACCACTTTTTCAAGCTTTGTCCTATCTTTAAAAGATGTGCGGAAATTAGGGAAGCGGACACTGGGAGACATAGGCATCAGGGAAACGAAGAGCCGTCGACTCAGTAATGGACGGTGAGTTGACGGGGGAAGACATGGAGGAAGGAAAACCGTCCTGTGACAAAAACATAATCAAGTTGAGAAATGTAAAATCAGGGAGGGGCTACTACAGAGAGGAACCATTAGGACAGGTCAAGTTAGAAACATGACGCATAAATGGGACAATGGGTTCTTTGTTAATGTTTACATTGAGGGACTACAAAATCCAGCTAAATTTTTGGTCGATAGTGGATCAACTTTGACACTTCTATCGGGACACGTTTTTGAAAATCCACCGGAGGAAGCCACCCCGATGCTACAAAACTGGGACAGTTAGCTGCCGATGGAATACTGGGACAAGATTTCTTACTAAAGAACGTGGCACAAATAGACTACAAGCACTGCAGATTAAACACACATACTGGGACAGCACAATGCTGGATTGGCGGGGAGGCGGAAATGTGCTGTGAGGTAACAGTGTCTCAGCCTACTGAAATACCAGCTAATTCAGTTGCTTGGATTGAAGTTCATATACCACACAAGGAAAGTCTGGCAAAATCAGGGTTAATCGAGCCTTCTGAGGAGTTTTGTTTGGTAAATAGAGTACGCTTAGTTAATGGAATTATCAACACAAGTGGGTCATTGCCTAAACTTAAAATCATAAATTACAGAAATGATATGTGTGTAATACACCCGAATAGCCGAATAGGAACCTGTCAGTCATATTATGAGGAGTGCAACCCAGGAACCCATGGAGGACGGAGGAAACTTATCACAACAAGTCCCTGAATATCTTCAAGATCTAATGGACAGAAGTTCGGTACACCTAAATGAAAAAGGAAAGTCAGTGCTTGCAGACTTATTAATTAAATACCAAACAGTCTTTTCGAGGTCAGCAGAGGATCTTGGTAAAACTAATAGGGTCCAGCATAAAATAAACACAGGTACAGCACTTCCAATTCGACAGGCACCCAGAAGATTACCAATTGGGAAACGCAGTGTTGAGAAAGAGGAGCTAAGAAAAATGCTTGATCGAGGGGTGATTGAGGAGTCCAACAGTGCGTGGGTATCACCCATAGTACTGTGCACTAAAAAGGATGGGTCAATACGCTTCTGCGTTGACTATCGAAGACTAAATGATGTGACCGTGAAGGATGCTTATCCGCTGCCTCGCATCGATGAATGCTTGGAATCACTTGCGGGAGCTCGATGGTTCTCCTGTATAGATCTCAACTCTGGGTTTTGGCAAATAGAAATGGATCCAGCTGATCGTGGGAAAACTGCTTTTACAACAAGTCAAGGATTATACCAGTTCAGAGTTATGCCTTTTGGTCTGGCAAATACCCCATCCTCTTTTGAACGCCTGATGGAAGATGTCCTTCGAGGACTGCAGTGGGAAGAATGTTTGGTTTATATGGATGACATCATGGTCCCAGGTACATCGAACGACTAGAAAGGGTCTTTTTACGGCTTTTAGATGCTCGTCTGAAGTTGAAGCCATCCAAATGTGTGTTCCTTCAGAAAAGTGTAAGATTTTTAGGCCATGTGGTGTCTTCAGAGGGTATACAAACTGATCCAGCTAAGGTCGAGGAATTGGCCCATACCAAGAAACGTGAAGGAGATGCGAAGCTTTATAGGGCTAGCAACTTATTACAAACGTTTCGTGGAAGGATTTAGTGCCATAGCTCGTCCATTGTACAAACTCACTGAGAAAGGTTCAAATCCAGATGCCTTATCACGGCACCCATGCAAGGCCTGTACTAGACAAGAAGATGGCAATAAGGACAGTACAGAAATGTCTAGCACTGAAAACAGCGTGAATTATATGGGCAGGAAATGTGACTGTCGAATAATAACTAGGGGACAAACAGAGGTGGAGAGACAATCTACACTTAAGGAGCAGCAAGTTTTAATGGCGGCTTGGACCAAGGAGGATGTCCGTCAAGCACAGTTGGAAGATAGAACACTTGGTAACACTTTCATAGCCTTGGAAAACAACAAAGATCGCCCAGAATGGTCAACTATATCACACCTTGACAAATGTCATAAAACCATCTGGAGACAGTGGTCACGCCTTTGCGTGAGGGATGGACTGCTTTTCCGAGAGAATATTCAGGACAATAATATAACTCTACAACTTCTGGTGCCTAAGGGCTATAAGAAGGATGTTTTGAGATATCATCATGATATCCCTGCGGCGGGACATTTGGGACCAGAGAGAACACTATCAATGATCAAACAAGCTTTTTATTGGCCGGACATGGCACATGATGTTAACAAGTACTGTTCCAGTTGTGATAAATGTATAGCCCCGAAGACACCCAAACCACTTGGAAAGTATATAGTAGGAAAACCGATGGAAAGAGTAGCAATTGACATTCTCGGCCCGCTACCTACATCAATAACTGGAAATAAATACGTCCTCGTGATTACAGACTGTTTCACAAAATGGGTTGAATCTGTAGCTATGCCCGATCAAGAGGCCAGGACGGTAGCTATGGCCGTCATTAACAATTTCATCTGCCGATTCGGAGTTCCTTTGCAAATCCATACAGATCAGGGAGCAAATTTCAACTCTACGTTATTTAGAGAGGTTTGTGATCTCTTATGTATTGACAAAACCAGAACCACAGCTTACCGGCCCCAAGCAAATGGCAACGTGGAAAGATTTAACAGGACCTTAGCTGTAATGTTAACTATGTATTGTGAGAAACAGCAAAACAAATGGGATCTTTTCCTGCAACAGGTCATGCTAGCTTAACGACCCTCAGTACATTCGAGTACGGGAAAGACACCGAATATGCTTGTGTTCGGTCGAGAAGTAAGTTTGCCAATGCAAGCTTTCACACCACGTCCAGATATCAGAGACAAAGGCTTGACCTATGATGCCTACGCAACTCAGCTATACGAGTCTCTACTGTCAGTACACGAAATCGCAAGAAAAAACCTGAGACGAACTGCACAATATAGGAAAAGAAATTACGACATTCGTGCAACAAAGAGATCTCTAAATGTAGGACAGCCAGTGTGGATATTCACCACCGCTAAAAGAACGGGGGTCTGTCACAAGCTCACGGCCAGATGGAAGGAACCTTTCGTAGTGATGAAAAAGTTCGATGATGTCAATTATATGGTGAAATTGTCGCCAAGGGTTGAGCCAAAGGTTTACCATATTGATTGACTCATGGCATATAAAGGTCCCACACCCACGTGGTATCGCAAGAAATGCAGCACGACAGAAAGGAAAACCCCTTTGGACCAATAGTATGTACATGTATCATTAGGTGAATGATGATGAGGACAAACTAGTGTAATGGGAATAGATCTATAGGAGCAACAAAAAAAACTATCTTTGTGAGACTTAGAATCAGACTGGCAGGTGGACGCATCAGGCCATGATTCTCCTTCCTGTAGTATTGGGACTGATCAACCTAATTTGTCAGGATTGATTGGGATGTTAGCATCTCACAAATAGTTGGTGGGGATATTATTGAGAAATCCAGCTCCATGTTAGAAGAATTCACTACACATGTTTTCCTGTATATATCCATGCGACTGTTTTTATAGTAAACTTAATTAATCGTTCTATCCTTCTGTGTGTTTCAGAATGAATTCCGAGTTTGAGTGTTGGCTCTGTCCAGATAAATTCTCCTGCTAAAGGGAACTTAAAATCCATTTGGCGTCTGCCCAACACCGGAAAATGGAAGTCGTTTGTCCCTTTGGTGTGAACATGAAAATCTCTCGGAGGATGTGGGAATTAAAAAATCATGTCCTGAAGTATCATCCCCAGGAGGCGAAGGGGATCCAAATGAGCTTTTGGGGGGAGTCCAATGGATTTTGGCCGGCACTACATCCCAGGGAATATGCAAGGATAGTCCGGCCTACATCAGCAGTAGGAATTCTGGCCACCCATCAAATGTACAGGAATGGGAGGATAATTGGTTGAAATATGGACATGGAGGAGATATAACCCCTATGCCAGAGGAAGACATATCGCTTAGAGAGGATGTGGAAGTGTTTCTGATGGACGAGGAAGATATCCCTCAAGAAATTCAATACGATCCCTGTAATCCCTCAGACAGCGAAGAGTTAGAAGTTATCGATCTAATTCTTGTCCCCGGTAAAGTGCATGCATGGTTAAGAAGCAAGAATGACGGGTTTGTCTGGTATCGGGTGGACCTCAAGGAGGAGATCTTTAACTACCTGAAGTCTAGACAGACTTTAACCAGGAGGGCTGCCAGTGTGGACGCCACCCTGAAAACTAGGAATAAACCTAGCGGGGAAGGGAAAAAGGTCACAGTGGAGAGGAGTGGCGCTGTAATGCGATGTCTTTCAGTGGATCCGGGATTAGTGAAAACCATAACCCGATGGATAAAACTAACTTTCCAGCCACAGATACCATCAACAGAGGACAAGGAAAATAGAAAAACAACCCTCCAAGACGTAACACATGTCATTAACCTTCCACCATTTGAACAGACTGGTCTCCAGGTAACCAATCCCTCCTCTACACCCCCAATTTCGCCAGACCAGCCGATGGACCTCTCTAAAATAAGCCCAACGCCAAGGTCAGACACGTCTGTGAAGCAAGTCTCCAAAACACATCGGGCAAAACAGTTACTCAGGAAGGGATGCATGCCACTTTTGCCACCTGCAAGGCGAGATTGGGGAGCAGCAACGGGAGTTCAAGTTCCAGTCGGAGATACCACAATCCACTGGCCCCCAAAAGATTGGCAGAACCTGTCCCCGGATAACAGGCAAATGCACTGGTTATATCTTACCACCACGCTGGAAATGGCTGTGTCAGGTCGCCTTCCAACAGAAAGTATGGAACTATATGACAAGTACAACATGTTTGTGTTGCCTGGAATGCAGATTCCAAAGTGCAGGAAAGTCGACTCTTGCAAGCCATTGGAACTTTTCCAAAAGAGTCGGCTCTACAACTACAAAGTGGTCGCTCACATTGCATCCAGTAAAGACGACATCAACAGCACCTTCGAGGCCTTTATTGAGATGTTGGAATCCGCATCCCGGCAACGTGATCAGACAACAGACTCTCTCTGTGACATTCTCGATAAGAGCCAAGTTCCCATGAGATTGGAGCCTTGAAAGACAAGACCAGGACTTATTGGGGACAATAAGACACTTAGGTGGGGAGGGTGTAAGGAAAATGTAACTTGGGGTTGGGAGGGATTGCTGAAATTTACGTAAAATGACTACATGTATATTATATTTTCGCTGATTCAGACATCCAGGTCATTTTATGGCATGTTTTAAAACCTATTCGCAATCCTAACACAATATTGTATTACCTACCTTGTTCTTGTAAAATAAATCCCATTTATTTTAGCGTAGCACGTAAATATGACCCATTGAATAGAATGAAAGACCTAACTTTGCAGACGATTGTTTTCCTCGGCCGCCATGTTTTTTCTACGTCAATGTCACGATCTCAGCATTGTATAAGAGTTAATGTGTTGTTGTTTAATCTATTTCAATTGATTGTTGTTGTCCCCCTTGACATCTTGTATCCATAGCATTTTTATACACCTTGTTTCGTGTAATTAAACTCTTCTAGTCGGTCGCACTATGTTGTACTGTTTTGGCCTATTCGCATCCATGGTTGGTATTCATGTGCGCTGTTATTGGCGGTCATTTCAAATAATCCCTGTCATTGAGACCGGAAATTTACATTTAGGTAAAGTATTAATAATTTAGTGTTTATAGTTTATTGACATTAGAGAACCAAGTTAATTGTTTAAAAGAATTCCACCCATATCAAATGTATAACTAACAAAGTTTTCTGTGGAAGCTTGCTCCATTATAATTTCTCATGTTGTTACAGGAGTTATGCGGCTCGCTAACATTTTCTGTAATTGTTGTTAATTCTGTCGTGATACTTTTTATTGTGATACCCAAACCAGAAACTAAACGTAAAAGCACCCTTGATTGTATGAAAAGTACCTGCTTATTTATTGTATTTTCATCACGAATAATTATTGTTTACAAAAGTAGTTCCTTGGTTTCATAGCTGATCGAAAAGTAGTCATTGTTCATTGGTCGGTACAAGTCACGTGGTACTTACGGACACTATATATACTAGCATTGCAAGCATTACCATATACCGCAGGCGTAGAGCGACTTAGTATATAGGCAATGTAACCGCGACCGCCATCTTGTTTTTTCGAGTGACTTCCGGTATGATCTGTCAGTGCGATCGCCGATGTCAGGGTCCGGTCAGTTTCAGGTAATTTTCTTTATATTCGGCTTTTAGCTGGGGCGATTGCATGACATTCTCTGAATTTCTTTCATGCTAGGGAATTCCCTTTTACAACTAATTACGCTGAAAGGTATTTCCCCACTTTGACATTAAAAAAACATATGATCCAAATTCCGCGTTTTGTTGAAATTTGGTAGGAATCTAGCCAATCATATGTAAAAACAGTGTGCAAAGTTTGACATTAATGCGCCAAGTAGAACTCTTAAAATATATGCTTAGTTGACAGCTCCTCCAAATACATACTGAATCCCATTGACAACTATTCATAAATCATAGTTTACTGAGGTTTCCCACCACAAGCTATCACCACAACTTTCACCGATTACCCCTTAGCATGTACGTAGTGGATTTTTTAGTCCGAATGGGGCTTTTCATATTGGATTCATGTTAACCGCTGCCATAAGTGGGATGGTTGCCAGTAACCAACAGAAGGTTACGTTAAATCAGGACATTTAATTCACAAGTAAAAGTGTTTGTACAGAAAGGTTAGCTTATCGATTATTAAAGCTGGTCTAAACCAATTATCTAATGGATTGCATTGACGGTGTTGATAAAATTGAATAAAAAGTCATAAATACAAATTTTCTATCATTATTTAGATAAAAATTTAACTCCTGTTTATACTTTTAAATGGAATTACACTTTTCCTCCAAACAATTTCTTATATTTAAAATTTATTGATTTTCTTTGAAAGAAAATCTGCGATATATACTGATTTTCTTAACGTTAACATATAAATTTGTTTTAAAGCTGGTCTAAACCAATTATCTAATGTATTGCAATGAGGCCGTTGATAAAATTGAATAAAAGGTCATAAATACAAAGTTTCTAGTATTATTTAGTTAACAGTTTAACTCCTGCTTATACTTTTAACTTAAATTACACTTTTCTTACAAACAATGTCTTCTGATATTTAAACTTTATTGATGCAAATGGAAATCTGTGGTATTCTTAAGCATTAAAGGATAAATGTGCAATTATTTTTCAGAAATAGGACAACCTCTACTAGAGTTTCAATTTACAAAATTTGGGGACTGGGGATGATATTCACCACATCGAAGTGTTTGTTAAATATTTCTACAAGAATGGCATGGTATTACCAGAGATCTACAAGAATAGAGTGGTGTGCCCAAATCAATGAGATTGTTTATCATTTTAAGTGTTTTATGATAAATATTTGGAGATAAAACATGGACATTTGAAATGTTCTGAAAAATTAAAAAAGACATCAAGCTGCAATCATCATCAGGGAAATTACTGAATTATGAAATATTTCTACAAGAATGGCAAAGATCTACAAGAATACGATTGTGTGCCCATAATCAATGAGATTGTTTATCATTCTAAGTGTTTTATGATAAATATTTGGAGAGAAAATATTGACATTTGAATTATGCTGAAAACTAAAAAAACATAAGCTGCAATCATCATCAGGGAAATTACTGAATTAGTAAACGAGAACACAGGAAAATTTGAATCTCTTAAATGATACTTTTTGAACCACCACTATTTAACTTTGCGTTGTCCTCCAACTAAGACTACTTCTGACTTGCTCATGTTTAACCAGTCTATTATATTTCAAAATTTAAGCCCAGTAACCGTTTTGGCCCTCTGTTATCCATCATTAGTGTTGGCGACCTGAAAAAAAATATGAAAAATATATAAAATATGTATATAAACCAAGCTTTATAACTGGACCTGTTTAAATTTGTCACAGGATAGTCATATGCAGACAATTATAGAAGAAAATAGACCTGAGTAATTTTCCTAATTATGTAGTTTATTTTATATAGATATATTTTTTATGACCACTAAAACACATGCTACCGTTACAGGCCAATCTTCTGGTAGAATTCCAAATGCCCTTGCCATATCATAAGTTTGGGGGAAAATATTAACCCATGAGTGGTTGATTGTTTTGTCTTTTACACCACATAAAAGGATTACTTAATTTGCCCAGTGGCACAAATTGCTGGAGAGATAGAAACGCTCAACCTTCTGTTAGTTCCCTTCAAACATCCCACTTATGACAGCTATTAACATGAATCCAATATTAAAAATCCCATTCCCATTAATATTTTTGAATAGTTTACAAAAGTTGTGGCGATAGCTGGTAAAAAAAGAAAATTAAACCCCCAGTAAACTATGATTTATGAATAGCTGTCAATGGGATTCAGCATGTATTTGGAGGAGCTGTCAACTAAGCATATATTTTAAGAGTTCTACTTGGCGCATTAATGTCAAACTTTGCACACTATTTTTACTTATGATTGGCTAGATTCCTACCAAATTTCAACAAAACGCGGAATTTGGATCTTATGTTTTTTTAATGTCAAAGTTGGGAAATACCTTTCAGCGTAATTAGTTGTAAAAGGGAATTCCCTAGCGTGAAAGAAATTCAGAGAATGTCAGGCTTAAATGAGGATTTAGAAAGACTCAGTAATCACTGAGGAAAATAAAAATTACATGCAATCGCCCCAGCTAAAAGCCGAATATAAAGAAAAGTACCTGAAACTGACCGGACCCAGACATCGACGATCGCACGGAGAGATCCTACCGGAAGTCACTCGAAAAAACAAGATGGCGGTCGCGGTTACATTGCCTATATGGATACAGGTCACAGTCCAGATATTTTTGTGTGTTTTTATTATTATTTTTTCCTGGCCCCCTGCATTTTTTTTCTGGGCATTTTTGTAGATTTTATGAAAGGACAGGGGTTGAGTTACTGTCTGGAAATGATTTTAGAAGTGGAATGGGACCAGTTCAGGTGGTGGAGATCTGGTAGTTGGGGGTGCTTTGGTCTATTTACATGCGGCGGAATATGTGCAAAGAGACCCCTATCAGCTGATTCTACTCGTATCTCAAAATTTCTACCTTCAACCTATGAAAAAATTGTGCTTAAAATACTGCCGAAGGACTGTTCAAGGCCCCCACCGAAGGATTTGGTTCAACGAAAGTTAGGGAAGGTGCTGTGAGAGCAGACATTAACATTACCGCAAATGGGAAATGAAGGAAAATGAAACTGTGACCTGCTGCCATATACTAAGTCGCTCTACGCCTGCGGTATATGATAATGCTTGCAATGCTATATATATACAAGCTGAAACCAGACCTGAGACAGATAGCTACAGGGCCTGTCTCGTGTCAACAACCCTAATAAAACCAATCAATTTGAAGGTACGATTCATAATATGAGACGAATGTCTTATAGATACTGAAGCATAACAGGGACTTATTATTAAATGGGTCTCACAATGCAAATATATGAAATCGAATTATAAAGAATTGTGGCTATCTCCCACCAGGCTATATAACTCATATATATATATAACTAGTCAATCGTCCAAATAAACATAATTGAGTCGGATTCCTTCCAATATCATATATTGTGTTGCGTTCTTCTATATCGGAGCTGGTTTTACTTAAGTAAGATTGGGTTGGTATCGATAGTTGGACTGCAGGGATTGATTAGCTTACATTCCTGACCGTCAGGCACAAATCAGTAGCAGCACAGGATTCCCTAAATAATTCGTTAAATGCACATTTTGGGTGGAAAGTTGACATGCAGCCTTTTATCCGAGATTGACCATGCCGTATTTTTCTAATAATCTGAAGGCAAACGGAGAACCACAACAAACGATGTCTCCTTTTAGGACTTTGAAACCCAGGTTTAACCTATTTTTCTCAAACGTCTGTTAATACATGCGCCCCGCTGTAAGTAGTTTAAAGTTCAATGTATACCTGCAATATTCTGAACACTTTATTAAGTTTTGTCCAGTTTTGAGGTTCCACACGGCCCATTGACCCTCGTATGGTGATGTGATAGTAGATTGCCATGCCCCTCCCACTTTCAGCCAATCCCTGGCTACCCTACTGGTTATATGATTTTTGCGGTACTGTGCAGGCTACTGGATAATTGTATACCACAAAGAGTTTGGGTCTAATGAATTGAACATATTTCATTTCAGCGCTTATTGTAAATGGATTTATTTCATTTGGCTGTCAAAACTTTATAAAATACAGTTTACATATGATATTTGAATTATCCAGACGCCAAGTCATAACATACATGTAGGACAGTTACCATGGTGAGAGACGGGTGGCAGGTTACCATGATGAGAGACAGATGGCAGGTTACCATGGTGAGAGACAGATGGCAGGTTACCATGGTGAGAGACAGATGGCAGGTTACCATGGTGAGAGACGGATGGCAGGTTACCATAATGAGAGACAGATGGCAGGTTACCATGGTGAGAGACAGATGGCAGGTTACCATGGTGAGAGACGGATGGCAGGTTACCATGGTGAGAGACGGATGGCAGGTTACCATGATGAGAGACAGATGGCAGGTTACCATGGTGAGAGACAGATGGCAGGTTACCATGGTGAGAGACAGATGGCAGGTTACCATGGTGAGAGACAGATGGCAGGTTACCATGGTGAGAGACAGATGGTAGGTTACCATGGTGAGAGACAGATGGCAGGTTACCATGGTGCGAGACAGATGGCAGGTTACCATGATGAGAGACGGGTGGCAGGTTACCATGGTGAGAGACAGGTGGCAGGTTACCATGGTGAGAGACGGGTGGCAGGTTACCATGATGAGAGACGGATGGCAGGTTACCATGGTGAGAGACAGGTGGCAGGTTACCATGGTGAGAGATGGGTGACAGGTTACCATGGTGAGAGACGGGTGGCAGGTTACCATGGTGAGAGACGGGTGGCAGGTTACCATGGTGAGAGACGGGTGGCAGGTTACCATGATGAGAGACGGGTGGCAGGTTACCATGATGAGAGACGGGTGGCAGGTTACCATGGTGAGAGACGGGTGACAGGTTACCATGGTGAGAGACGGGTGACAGGTTACCATGGTGAGAGACGGGTGACAGGTTACCATGGTGAGAGACGGGTGGCAGGTTACCATGGTGAGAGACGGGTGGCAGGTTACCATGGTGAGAGACGGGTGGCAGGTTACCATGGTGAGAGACGTTAGCTATTATAAAAAATAACTGACACATGAGTAATGATGGGTTCATACTAAGAATAAATTTATTTGAAACATATTGTGACCAAATTACATGTAATTTTCACAATTTTAGTAGCACTTTACGAAATTCATGACGGTAAGTTAAGTATGAAAACAAATTTGAAACAGAGCTTACCATGTTTAGTTCAACAGGGATCCAATCATGATTATTTCCACAGCAAAGAGGAAACCAAGCTCTTTGCAATGATTAATTGATGTTTTACAACACTCTCAAGATTTTTTCACTTATATGGGTTGGTTGCCAGGTTTAGGAGGTCAAAAAAACGAGCTCTGTGCCTTTAGGAAACCAGCATCATGGGATGGGCTTACAAGTGATAGGCCCACTCCTTCACTGAGAAGGATTGGAAAACCTGCAAAGGTTTTCTTCCAAAGGAACACATGGTTGTTTTCACTAGTGAATAAGTAAATAACCGACCCGATAGGAACAAGGATTACAGGAGGTGAGAGAGTCCCTTCTTAACCCTCAGCCATGCAACTTAAGGCAAGGGGTTTTATAACCCTTTGGAAATGGTCCAAAACGTTTTGGGGTTACCCTTTGTTGGGGTGATCAAACCCAATCCTGTGCTGAATGCGGACTATCTTATCAACTCATTACATAATCACACTCGTCTTGTTGTTGACCTTCTGTTTTAACCCACTCCTGTGCTGAATGCGGACTATCTTATCCACTCATTACATAATTACACTTGTCTTGTTGTTGACCTTCTGTTTTAACCCACTCCTGTGCTGAATGCGGACTATCTTATCCACTCATTACATAATTATACTCGTCTTGTTGTTGACCTTCTGTTTGGATCTGTAAAGACTCTTGTACTCCAACTTAAGTGAACAGTCAAATTTCATAATTTTGACAGACATTGTAAAAGAGTGTCTCTTAATTTGGTTCTTATGCCTTGGTTTCCTTCACAAATAATATGGGTGGACTCCGGTTCCACTTGAATTAGTGTGTCTTCGCTACTCTGAAATTTAAACAAAAGATAATCTTACTAAAGCAAAAAACACTCAGTCTCCAATAATACTTTTAATGATATTTGCTCGTTGTCTTATTGGTTTATTCATGACAAGAGAATTCCACTTTTTAAGATATTACAATACATGTACATGTAGTAAGTGATAGACCTCTCTGAAGTGTGTCCTTGTTTCTTATTTGATTGTTTTTGTCTTTTGTGGTTCCTGTGTGCCAAGTCTACAGATCCTTCTCAAAGACTATTGTCCTCTCACCCTCTTTACAATTTACTTAACCTAGTTTTCAACCCTGTTCTTACTGAAGTCAAGGACTGTTCTCAAACCTTAAAGTGGCATGAGCTGCCAAAAATCACACTTTTTTCATAATTTCTGATCGTCACGACAGTAAGAGGCTAAGAGGGCCATCGAAAAACTAAATGATTGACGTTGGAATGAGGAAACTCCATACAGTGTTCGAAAAGTAAACAAAATTTAATTCATTCTAAGCCAAAGTTAGTTCAAAACAATACTTTATTGCACATTTTCAAGACTAGAAGCACTAAAAAACTTCTGAATTATACGTCTCGTGAAAAATAGCCAATATTTTCAACATTCTGTTTTAACGTCAAAATATCAACATTTTGGCAACTCATGCTGCTTTAAATATGTCAAGTTTCTATGGGGTTGTTCCGGAATTTCTCAGTATCTATTTACGGACGCTTTGTTTGTATTGTGTGAATCAGTTTCCAACTGATCAGGGATGTTATTTAGTATGCTATGATATGTTACATATTTTGGATGCCATATGGAATGCTAATATTTGGTTTGTTATAACTGGAAAGTGATAGTCATTTGTTTGATTTGTGAATTTTACCTGTGTGTTTACAAGATTTTATTCTGTGGATTTACCAGTGTGTTTACAAGATTTTATTCTGTGGATTCACCAGTGTGTTTACAAGATTTTATTCTGTGGATTTACCAGTGTGTTTACAAGATTTTATTCTGTGGATTTACAAGTGTGTTTACAAGATTTTATTCTGTGGATTCACCAGTGTGTTTACAAGATTTTATTCTGTGGATTTACCAGTGTGTTTACAAGATTTTATTCTGTGGATTTACCAGTGTGTTTACAAGATTTTATTCTGTGGATTTACCAGTGTGTTTACAAGATTTTATTCTGTGGATTTACCAGTGTGTTTACAAGATTTTATTCTGTGGGTTTACCAGTGTGTTTACAAGATTTTATTCTGTGGATTTACCAGTGTGTTTACAAGATTTTATTCTGTGGATTTACCAGTGTGTTTACAAGATTTTATTCTGTGGATATATACTTCTATACCAGTGAACTTCTTGTTGTTTGGTGTTTTACGCCGCGCTCAAGATTATTTCACTTATATGGCGGCGTTGCCAGTTTTATTGTGGGAGGAAACCGGGCTCTATGCCCGGAGGAAACCCACGACCCTCTGCTAGTAACTGGCAACCATCCCACATTGGTCGTTCGAGTGAAAACCCAGTCAGGAAATTTTCCAATTTTTTTTTTTGACTGAGTGGGATTCGAACCCGCGGCCCATTGGTGGAAAGCTGTTCGGATGTGAACTTCTTGGATTACAGTTTTCTATCTTGGAACTGCCAGTTCTTAGTTAATTTATTTTGATATGTGTTTTCTTTCCACTGTTGATAAAATATTTGCCTGCCAAAATTTGTAAATAAAATCTGGTGGTCCATTTGTTACTTTTTCTTTTTTCATTTTGTTTCCTAACAAATGCATTTCAGGGCTCATGGTTTCAAATGTAAAGTGACATGTCAAAATTTACTTGCTCAACATTTTGCCAAGAGACCTGAGAAAGTGACATTCTCTAACACAACTCAAAGCCTTCCACCAATGGGTGACAACGTCCAATCCCACTGGGCACAGAAGGTCAGAGTCACCTCCAGGCAAAGAGCCCAGTTTGTCCCCACCCCCTGAGCAAAACTTGTCAACAGTGCAGCATAAAAAAATCCATCATTTAATTGGCTGAAAGAATACTTGTCAGATGATGCCAATTTTAACAACCCAGCGTTAACAAACTCGTCGGATTGTTTTTGTTTAAGCCAATCCCACCTACCAGATGTATAATATGTCCTTCACCCACGTCTTGTACCGTTACATCTGTAATTCCCTCCTGAAAAAAAACCAGAAAATTTCAGTTTGTTTCTCTAAACATTATTATTAGCCCCTCATCTGGGTTTATACACTGTACATATAGTCCATTTACACTCTGGGTTAATGTACTGTACATATAGTCCATTTACACTCTGGGTTAATACACTGTACATATAGTCCATTTACACTCTGGGTTAATGTAATGTACATATAGTCCATTTACACTCTGGGTTAATGTACTGTACATATAGTCCATTTACACTCTGGGTTAATACACTGTACATATAGTCCATTTACACTCTGGGTTAATGTAATGTACATATAGTCCATTTACACTCTGGGTTTATACACTGTACATACAGTCCATTTACACTCTGGGTTTATACACTGTACATATAGTCCATTTACACTCTAGGTTAATGTACTGTACATATAGTCCATTTACACTCTGGGTTAATGTACTGTACATATAGTCCATTTACACTCTGGGTTAATACACTGTACATATAGTCCATTTACAATCTGGGTTAATGTACTGTACATATAGTCCATTTACACTCTAGGTTAATGTACTGTACATATAGTCCATTTACACTCTGGGTTAATGTACTGTACATATAGTCCATTTACACTCTGGGTTAATGTACTGTACATATAGTCCATTTACACTCTGGGTCAATACAATGTACATATAGTCCATTTACACTCTGGGTTAATGTACTGTACATATAGTCCATTTACACTCTGGGTTAATGTACTGTACATATAGTCCATTTACACTCTGGGTTAATGTACTGTACATATAGTCCATTTACACTCTGGGTTAATGTACTGTACATATAGTCCATTTACACTCTGGGTTAATACACTGTACATATAGTCCATTTACACTCTGGGTTAAAACACTGTACATATAGTCCATTTACACTCTGGGTTAAAACACTGTACATATAGTCCATTTACACTCTAGGTTAATGTACTGTACATATAGTCCATTTACACTCTGGGTTAATGTACTGTACATATAGTCCATTTACACTCTGGGTTAATGTAATGTACATATAGTCCATTTACACTCTCGGTTAATGTACTGTACATATAGTCCATTTACACTCTCGGTTAATGTACTGTACATATAGTCCATTTACACTCTGGGTCAATACAATGTACATATAGTCCATTTACACACTGGGTTTATACACTGTACATATAGTCCATTTACACTCTGGGTTAATGTACTGTACATATAGTCCATTTACACTCTGGGTTAATGTACTGTACATATAGTCCATTTACACTCTGGGTTAATGTACTGTACATATAGTCCATTTACACTCTGGGTTAATGTACTGTACATATAGTCCATTTACACTCTGGGTTAATGTACTGTACATATAGTCCATTTACACTCTGGGTTAATGTACTGTACATATAGTCCATTTACACTCTGGGTCAATACAATGTACATATAGTCCATTTAAACTCTGGGTTAATGTACTGTACATATAGTCCATTTACACTCTGGGTTTATACACTGTACATATAGTCCATTTACACTCTAGGTTAATGTACTGTACATATAGTCCATTTACACTCTAGGTTAATGTACTGTACATATAGTCCATTTACACTCTGGGTTAATGTACTGTACATATAGTCCATTTACACTCTGGGTTAATGTACTGTACATATAGTCCATTTACACTCTGGGTTAATACACTGTACATATAGTCCATTTACACTCTGGGTTAATGTACTGTACATATAGTCCATTTACACTCTGGGTTAATACACTGTACATACAGTCCATTTACACTCTGGGTTAATACACTGTAGGCCCTACATATAGTCCATTTACACTCTGGGTTTATACACTGTACATATAGTCCATTTACACTCTAGGTTAATGTACTGTACATATAGTCCATTTACACTCTGGGTCAATACAATGTACATATAGTCCATTTAAACTCTGGGTTAATGTACTGTACATATAGTCCATTTACACTCTGGGTTTATACACTGTACATATAGTCCATTTACACTCTGGGTTAATACACTGTACATATAGTCCATTTAAACTATAGGTTAATGTACTGTACATATAGTCCATTTACACTCTGGGTTAATACACTGTAGGCCCTACATATAGTCCATTTACACTCTGGGTTTATACACTGTACATATAGTCCATTTACACTCTAGGTTAATGTACTGTACGTATAGTCCATTTACACTCTGGGTTAATGTACTGTACATATAGTCCATTTACACTCTGGGTTAATGTACTGTACATATAGTCCATTTACACTCTGGGTTAATGTACTGTACATATAGTCCATTTACACTCTGGGTTAATGTACTGTACATATAGTCCATTTACACTCTGGGTCAATACAATGTACATATAGTCCATTTACACTCTGGGTTAATACACTGTACATATAGTCCATTTACACTCTGGGTTAATGTACTGTACATATAGTCCATTTACACTCTGGGTTAATACACTGTACATATAGTCCATTTACACTCTGGGTTTATACACTGTACATATAGTCCATTTACACTCTGGGTTAATGTACTGTACATATAGTCCATTTACACTCTGGGTTAATGCACTGTACATATAGTCCATTTACACTCTGGGTTAATGTACTGTACATATAGTCCATTTACACTCTGGGTTAATGTACTGTACATATAGTCCATTTACACTCTGGGTTAATACACTGTACACATAGTCCATTTACACTCTGGGTTAAAACACTGTACATATAGTCCATTTACACTCTAGGTTAATGTACTGTACATATAGTCCATTTACACTCTGGGTTAATACACTGTACATATAGTCCATTTAAACTCTGGGTTAATGTAATGTACATATAGTCCATTTACACTCTGGGTTAATGTACTGTACATATAGTCCATTTACACTCTGGGTTAATGTACTGTACATATAGTCCATTTAAACTCTGGGTTAATACACTGTACATATAGTCCATTTAAACTCTGGGTTAATACACTGTACATATAGTCCATTTACACTCTGGGTTAATGTACTGTACATATAGTCCATTTACACTCTGGGTTAATACACTGTACATACAGTCCATTTACACTCTGGGTTAATACACTGTAGGCCCTACATATAGTCCATTTACACTCTGGGTTTATACACTGTACATATAGTCCATTTACACTCTAGGTTAATGTACTGTACATATAGTCCATTTACACTCTGGGTCAATACAATGTACATATAGTCCATTTAAACTCTGGGTTAATGTACTGTACATATAGTCCATTTACACTCTGGGTTTATACACTGTACATATAGTCCATTTACACTCTGGGTTAATACACTGTACATATAGTCCATTTAAACTATAGGTTAATGTACTGTACATATAGTCCATTTACACTCTGGGTTAATACACTGTAGGCCCTACATATAGTCCATTTACACTCTGGGTTTATACACTGTACATATAGTCCATTTACACTTTAGGTTAATGTACTGTACGTATAGTCCATTTACACTCTGGGTTAATGTACTGTACATATAGTCCATTTACACTCTGGGTTAATGTACTGTACATATAGTCCATTTACACTCTGGGTTAATGTACTGTACATATAGTCCATTTACACTCTGGGTTAATGTACTGTACATATAGTCCATTTACACTCTGGGTCAATACAATGTACATATAGTCCATTTACACTCTGGGTTAATACACTGTACATATAGTCCATTTACACTCTGGGTTAATGTACTGTACATATAGTCCATTTACACTCTGGGTTAATACACTGTACATATAGTCCATTTACACTCTGGGTTTATACACTGTACATATAGTCCATTTACACTCTGGGTTAATGTACTGTACATATAGTCCATTTACACTCTGGGTTAATGCACTGTACATATAGTCCATTTACACTCTGGGTTAATGTACTGTACATATAGTCCATTTACACTCTGGGTTAATGTACTGTACATATAGTCCATTTACACTCTGGGTTAATACACTGTACATATAGTCCATTTACACTCTGGGTTAAAACACTGTACATATAGTCCATTTACACTCTAGGTTAATGTACTGTACATATAGTCCATTTACACTCTGGGTTAATACACTGTACATATAGTCCATTTAAACTCTGGGTTAATGTAATGTACATATAGTCCATTTACACTCTGGGTTAATGTACTGTACATATAGTCCATTTACACTCTGGGTTAATGTACTGTACATATAGTCCATTTAAACTCTGGGTTAATACACTGTACATATAGTCCATTTAAACTCTGGGTTAATGTAATGTACATATAGTCCATTTACACTCTGGGTTAATACACTGTACATATAGTCCATTTACACTCTGGGTTAATACACTGTACATATAGTCCATTTAAACTCTGGGTTAATGTAATGTACATATAGTCCATTTACACTCTGGGTTAATGTACTGTACATATAGTCCATTTACACTCTGGGTTAATGTAATGTACATATAGTCCATTTACACTCTGGGTTAATGTACTGTACATATAGTCCATTTACACTCTGGGTTAATGTAATGTACATATAGTCCATTTACAATCTGGGTTAATACACTGTACATATAGTCCATTTACCAGGGTTCGTACTCTCAAGATGGAAATTTTTTCAAGACCTTTTCAAGACCCTTTTTCAAGGTATTTGCAAGTAAAATTTACAGTCTGTCAGGCCTTGTCAAACATAATCAGACATACTCAGGCGACATTACTTGCGCGTTGATAGAAAAAGTGGTAGCGATTCTGCCCTATTTAAAGATCGCTCTGAAACTGTTGCCGGATTTTTTTCACTTTGTGACTTGCGTATGTGATTGTCTAACCTATTGAGGCTGTGAAATACTATGTAACAATGAAACATCAGACCTTTAAAGCATGCAAAATAAAAGGAATGTTATCATATGCAATGGCTATTTCCAGTTTTGACGAAGTCACACAAGATAGCACAAAAGCCATACCGATCAGACCAATGCTGATAAAGGGTCTTCAAGGCTAATATTTTGAAAAATTTTGCGAGAATTTAAGTATATAAAGCTCTCTGTTTAACATGCATACACAACAGCTGTGTTGGATTTTGATAAGGTTTTCCCTTTATAAAAACATCAAGCAGAAACTTCAGTTTTAGTTAATTATATCTAAAATAAAAAAATCTAAAAATGTGTATTTACTAATTGTTTTATAAATTATACATAAAATTTTATTGCTCAACAGTCTGTTTTTTTCTTCTCCAAAAGCTAGGGTGTATGCTACATAAAAACATAGACCTAGGCCTACATCTCTCAGTTTATTGAAAAAAAAACAACAAAAATAATCCAAGAAATCTTTCTCCAACTGGGCAGCAGCCATCAACCTGATGAAACCTAAATAAGCTCCACAAAAAAAGAAACCATATACTACCAGTCTCAAAAAACATTTTGTTAGACTTATAGTTACATGAAACGAAATTACTTTTATGAATGGCCTAAGGGATAAAAAAAATTGAGTCACTAGATTCAAATACATTTTAATTTGATACTAATTTCACATACATGTACATGTGTTAACTATTAATAATGTTTGATATAGGTATGGAGTTTTCTCTATTAAAATTAAACTTTTATGATGACAACTATGTATTTGATGTCCGTGTTGTTGTTGTAACATCATGTCCGTTTTTGTGATAGTTTATTTCATGCCAAAATTTCAATACTTTTAAAGTGGTCTTTTTCAACCGAACTCACTGTGTTCAAATGAAACTACTCACAAAGTTCTTGGATAGTTTTTTTTTTTAGCAGAATTCAAGGGAAGTCAAAAAGAGTAAGCCGAATCTTAAGTGAGTGGTTTCAGTTTCATATAAATTATAATGTCCGATGAACAACACTCACTCAGTCTCAAGGGTGAATCTAACCCAAAGTTTTGCTTTCAAGCTGATCAGCGGCAGCCATACCTTTACCTTAAATTAAAACCGACACACTTGATTTTTCTTCAAGACCTTTGATACTAAATTCAAGGTACTTTTTTATTTTTCAAGGTAATTCAAGGCCTTGAATTTATTTTTTCCATTTTCAAGGCTTTTCAAGGTTTTCAAGGTAGAGTGCGAACCCTGATTTACACTCTGGGTTAATGTACTGTACATATAGTCCATTTACACTCTGGGTTAATGTACTGTACATATAGTCCATTTACACTCTGGGTTAATGTACTGTGCATATAGTCCATTTACACTCTGGGTTAATGTAATGTACATATAGTCCATTTACACTCTGGGTTAATGTACTGTACATATAGTCCATTTACACTCTGGGTTAATACACTGTACATATAGTCCATTTACACTCTGGGTTAATGTACTGTACACATAGTCCATTTACACTCTGGGTTAATGTACTGTACATATAGTCCATTTACACTCTGGGTTAATGTACTGTACATATAGTCCATTTACACTCTGGGTTAATACACTGTACATATAGTCCATTTACACTCTGGGTTAATGTACTGTACACATAGTCCATTTACACTCTGGGTTAATGTACTGTACACATAGTCCATTTACACTCTGGGTTAATGTACTGTACATATAGTCCATTTACACTCTGGGTTAATGTACTGTACATATAGTCCATTTACACTCTGGGTTAATGTACTGTACATATAGTCCATTTACACTCTGGGTTAATGTACTGTACATATAGTCCATTTACACTCTGCGTTAATGTACTGTACATATAGTCCATTTACACTCTGGGTTAATGTACTGTACATATAGTCCATTTACACTCTGGGTTAATGTACTGTACACATAGTCCATTTACACTCTGGGTTAATGTACTGTACACATAGTCCATTTACACTCTGGGTTAATGTACTGTACATATAGTCCATTTACACTCTGGGTTAATGTACTGTACATATAGTCCATTTACACTCTGGGTTAATGTACTGTACATTGTCATATACTCCATTTACACTCTGGGTTAATGTACTGTACATATAGTCCATTTACACTCTGGGTTAATACACTGTACATATAGTCCATTTACACTCTGGGTTAATGTACTGTACACATAGTCCATTTACACTCTGGGTTAATGTACTGTACATATAGTCCATTTACACTCTGGGTTAATGTACTGTACATATAGTCCATTTACACTCTGGGTTAATGTACTGTACATATAGTCCATTTACACTCTGGGTTAATGTACTGTACATATAGTCCATTTACACTCTGCGTTAATGTACTGTACATATAGTCCATTTACACTCTGGGTTAATGTAATGTACATATAGTCCATTTACACTCTGGGTTAATACACTGTACATATAGTCCATTTACACTCTGGGTTAATGTACTGTACATATAGTCCATTTACACTCTGGGTTAATGTACTGTGCATATAGTCCATTTACACTCTGGGTTAATGTAATGTACATATAGTCCATTTACACTCTGGGTTAATGTAATGTACATATAGTCCATTTACACTCTGGGTTAATACACTGTACATATAGTCCATTTACACTCTAGGTTAATACACTGTACATATAGTCCATTTACACTCTGGGTTAATGTAATGTACATATAGTCCATTTACACTCTGGGTTAATGTACTGTACATATAGTCCATTTACACTCTGGGTTAATGTACTGTACATATAGTCCATTTACACTCTGGGTTAATGTACTGTACATATAGTCCATTTACACTCTGGGTTAATGTACTGTACATATAGTCCATTTACACTCTGGGTTAATGTACTGTACATATAGTCCATTTACACTCTGGGTTAATACACTGTGCATATAGTCCATTTACAATCTGGGTTAATGTAATGTACATATAGTCCATTTACACTCTGGGTTAATGTACTGTACATATAGTCCATTTACACTCTGGGTTAATGTACTGTACATATAGTCCATTTACACTCTGGGTTAATGTAGTGTACATATAGTCCATTTACACTCTGGGTTAATGTAATGTACATATAGTCCATTTACACTCTGGGTTAATGTACTGTACATATAGTCCATTTACACTCTAGGTTTATGTACTGTACATATAGTCCATTTACACTCTGGGTTAATACACTGTACATATAGTCCATTTACACTCTGGGTTAATGTACTGTACATATAGTCCATTTACACTCTGGGTTAATGTAGTGTACATATAGTCCATTTACACTCTGGGTTAATGTAATGTACATATAGTCCATTTACACTCTGGGTTAATGTAGTGTACATATAGTCCATTTACACTCTGGGTTAATGTACTGTACATATAGTCCATTTACACTCTGGGTTAATGTACTGTACATATAGTCCATTTACACTCTAGGTTAATGTACTGTACATATAGTCCATTTACACTCTGGGTTAATACACTGTACATATAGTCCATTTACACTCTGGGTTAATGTACTGTACATATAGTCCATTTACACTCTGGGTTAATGTACTGTCCATATAGTCCATTTACACTCTGGGTTAATGTACTGTACATATAGTCCATTTACACTCTGGGTTAATGTACTGTACATATAGTCCATTTACACTCTGGGTTAATGTACTGTACATATAGTCCATTTACACTCTGGGTTAATGTACTGTACATATAGTCCATTTACACTCTAGGTTAATGTACTGTACATATAGTCCATTTACACTCTGGGTTAATGTACTGTACATATAGTCCATTTACACTCTGGGTTAATGTACTGTACATATAGTCCATTTACACTCTGGGTTAATACACTGTACATATAGTCCATTTACACTCTGGGTTAATGTACTGTACATATAGTCCATTTACACTCTGGGTCAATACACTGTACATATAGTCCATTTACACTCTGGGTCAATACACTGTACATATAGTCCATTTACACCCTGGGTTAATGTACTGTACATATAGTCCATTTACACCCTGGGTTAATGTACTGTACATATAGTCCATTTACACTCTGGGTTAATGTACTGTACATATAGTCCATTTACACTCTGGGTTAATGTACTGTACATATAGTCCATTTACACTCTGGGTTAATGTAATGTACATATAGTCCATTTACACCCTGGGTTAATGTACTGTACATATAGTCCATTTACACTCTGGGTTAATGTAATGTACATATAGTCCATTTACACTCTGGTTTAACAGGGTTCGAAATGACGGGTGCATGGGTGCACAAATGCACCCAATTTTTTGTTGGTGCACCCAAAAATATAAAAGAGAGTAAAAATGGGTGCACGCAGTGCAGCGGGCATCCTGTAAAAAACACTGTACTACGGCCAGAAAGGTCTGTAATGTAGGCCCTATTCGTAAGCACAAGTCGTCGAAGTCACAAACTTTGAGCGGTCCGAAAGGCTAGGTGGATACGTATTAATCCGCTGGACAATAATTGGTAAATGTAGCTTTTATTGAAAAGTTTGTGGGACTTAATTTACTTTCAACTTGCGAGAAACAGCGAGCAAATTCATTTACTGACTTTTCAAGCTATAACTAAAAGGGTATAGCAATAGATCGTAACGACCAAAGTACGACAGCTTACGTCTGTACGCCGTAATGCTGCGAGCAGCGATTCATCGATGTTTCTCGCTGATGAATGGGAAGGATAATTGCCGTAACAGAGGATATAACCAGAGTGTGGACATAAAAATCTATTCATTACTGGTTTGTTGAAAAACAAAATTGACGTAAACTTCAAATATTCAACATTGAGCGTGGCCGATCTTTCACTGAAACTTTCTACCGCTTTAGCACTTATATATACAGGTTGTACAATTGATATCCACGGGGTCCCAATAGGCAATAAACCGGGCCATTAGTTCCTGGTAATATCGGCCCGAATTGAGGATAGACAAAACTTGAGGCGAGCATGCAAGCACGTGGTTGTAGTTTTTTCTCTTCTCTCGAGTCGCTTCGTTTATCATTAGGGGGTCGGTGTGGGAAGGCGACGAAGTTTGAATGCATGTCACTTGTTACAATCAATTTAACTCAGACAACGGACAGAAAAAAACGTCTTCAACGATTCTTCATTTTACCGATTTCCTCCGTTAGCGTTACTGCAACAGACACGAGCGGGACGCTTGAACCATACGACCCCTCACGGAGGACTCAATTTAGTAAAAAACAAATAAAACACCCTTTATTCATACGGTTTGGTAAGATTTATTTTCGTATCAAATATTTTGATGACAATTTCGGTATACTTAGTCATTAGAACCAGTCAACTATCAACAAATCTCACGGACGGCCATGCAAGATTCTTAGACTTAGAGCTATAGGTATAGACGGTTATTCACACTGTTTTTTTTTTTTTTTTTTTCGTTTTTAATTTACAAATGGAAATAAACTATTCTGCATTGTTACGTCGAATGCAGATCGGTTTTAAGCCTTCCTCCTTCATTTACTGAGCGTTTGTTACTTTTTACCTTGTGCACCCTAATATAACTTGGTGCACCCGTTTTCAAAAAAGGTCATATTTTGGGTGCACGGTGTGCACCCAGTCAAAAAATTTGAATTCGACCCCTGGTTAAAGAGGGAGAAAACAAAAAAACAACGTGCAATCGTATCGAACGGGCTCCCATAGACCATCATATTCATGTGATTGAGTCTTGCACGTGGTTAACGGTGTGAAAATACAATGAAAATGAATCTACCCGACAAGCTCGTGCTCGATCGTCAGTGGAGCGCGCCATTGACGGTTTGAAATTGACCGGAAAAAGTATTAGTAGATTACTTCCCTTGCGAGCTTATCATATCTTGTATGGTTATAACCTGCAATGTCAGCGGTAAGACTACCTTTTTTTAAAATTCTACAACGATCCCCACAAGTCGCGTAGACAACATAGCAGCCTGTCACGTCTTCCCAAAAGGTTGATTTACTAGCCAGTGTACATTTCAGAGCTGTTAGAGTGTTTATCTTCTCTTATTAGCGCGTCGAAATGATCAAAATTAACCTAGGTTTAAATGGGAGACTTTCAGAGTTGACCAATTTCTCTTACGCTAGTGAGTGACAGGTGGCCAGG
Source organism: Lepidochitona cinerea (assembly GCA_963971465.1). Lineage (NCBI taxonomy): Eukaryota > Metazoa > Mollusca > Polyplacophora > Chitonida > Tonicellidae > Lepidochitona > Lepidochitona cinerea. Next base: position 28,441,796 of record OZ020564.1, on the reverse strand, counting down.
CGTATGCTGATTGGCCGGTCGAGACACACAGCTAAGCTCTGCTGTGCAGATGGCTGCCGAGTCAGTTTAGACGTTCTCTGATAACAATTGTTAACTTTCTTATAGCACAGTTGAGCGAAGAAAAATCGTAGAAATATGGTTTTGGTACCGTTAGAAAGGAAAATGTGTCGCGCCTGTACTGTATTTACTTAGTTTTTTCCCTTTTCTTCTCCTTTAAGAAGAGTTAATTCATTATTCAAACCTACTCACCTCGGCTAGATTGCTAACAAATTGTCGAATGTTTAATTTTCCATAAATAAACGGTTTTGGACGAATCAAAGATCCATCGGCTTGTCTTTTACGACTAGATAAAACCTCTGAGGGAACCTGCTGTAAACAAATAGAACATTTTTATGGTTGTCAACATGAGTGTTTCACTTATCAGCTTCTAATGGGGAAATTTATTTGCCTGAAGTAGAAACCCTGATGCTTTGTCGGGAAACTCTTATACATATACTTTCATCTATGCAGAAAGGCTTACATTGAGTGAAAACCCTATCAAAGTTTGTACTTTTTCTTTGGACTGAGTGAGATTCATCTAAGGGAGGCCTGTTTGTGCCATGAGAGACTATCACTCCAATCTCTAAGGGAGGCCTGTTTGTGCCATGAGAGACTATCACTCCAATCTCTAAGGGAGGTCTGTTTGCACCATGAGAGACTATCACTCCAATCTCTAAGGGAGGCCTGTTTGTGCCATGAGAGACTATCACTCCAATCTCTAAGGGAGGTCTGTTTGCACCATGAGAGACTATCACTCCAATCTCTAAGGGAGGTCTGTTTGCACCATGAGAGACTATCACTCCAATCTCTAAGGGAGGACTGTTTGCACCATGAGAGACTATCACTCCAATCTCTAAGGGAGGCCTGTTTGCACCATGAGAGACTATCACTCCAATCTCTAAGGGAGGCCTGTTTGTGCCATGAGAGACTATCACTCCAATCTCTAAGGGAGGCCTGTTTGTGCCATGAGAGACTATCACTCCAATCTCTAAGGGAGGCCTGTTTGTGCCATGAGAGACTATCACTCCAATCTCTAAGGGAGGCCTGTTTGCACCATGAGAGACTATCACTCCAATCTCTAAGGGAGGCCTGTTTGTGCCATGAGAGACTATCACTCCAATCTCTAAGGGAGGCCTGTTTGTGCCATGAGAGACTATCAATCCAATCTCTAAGGGAGGCCTGTTTGCACCATGAGAGATTATCACTCCAATCTCTAAGGGAGGCCTGTTTGTGCCATGAGAGACTATCACTCCAATCTCTAAGGGAGGCCTGTTTGTGCCATGAGAGACTATCACTCCAATCTCTAAGGGAGGCCTGTTTGTGCCATGAGAGACTATCAATCCAATCTCTAAGGGAGGCCTGTTTGCACCATGAGAGACTATCACTCCAATCTCTAAGGGAGGCCTGTTTGTGCCATGACAGACTATCACTCCAATCTCTAAGGGAGGCCTGTTTGTGCCATGAGAGACTATCAATCCAATCTCTAAGGGAGGCCTGTTTGCACCATGAGAGACTATCACTCCAATCTCTAAGGGAGGCCTGTTTGTGCCATGAGAGACTATCACTCCAATCTCTAAGGGAGGCCTGTTTGTGCCATGAGAGACTATCACTCCAATCTCTAAGGGAGGCCTGTTTGCACCATGAGAGACTATCACTCCAATCTCTAAGGGAGGCCTGTTTGCACCATGAGAGACTATCACTCCAATCTCTAAGGGAGGCCTGTTTGTGCCATGAGAGACTATCACTCCAATCTCTAAGGGAGGTCTGTTTGCACCATGAGAGACTATCACTCCAATCTCTAAGGGAGGCCTGTTTGCACCATGAGAGACTATCACTCCAATCTCTAAGGGAGGCCTGTTTGTGCCATGAGAGACTATCACTCCAATCTCTAAGGGAGGACTGTTTGTGCCATGAGAGACTATCACTCCAATCTCTAAGGGAGGCCTGTTTGCGCCATGAGAGACTATCACTCCAATCTCTAAGGGAGGCCTGTTTGTGCCATGAGAGACTATCACTCCAATCTCTAAGGGAGGACTGTTTGTGCCATGAGAGACTATCACTCCAATCTCTAAGGGAGGCCTGTTTGTGCCATGAGAGACTATCACTCCAATCTCCTCATAGAGATATTTATTACATTGTTCGTTGCTGTTTTACGCCACACCAAATATTATTTTACTTATAAGATAGCATTTCAAGGTTGAATGAGTGAGGAATGAGGTTCAGTCAGGTTATAGTTCTGTACCACTCTCAAGATTAGGGCATCATTATCAGGTATTTTAGAAGCCTCAGTGGTTCACTAATTAAAGTGAATACACTTGATTGTGGTACAAAACACCAAACAATCTATTAATTTTCCCAAACCATATTACACTTACTTCCAGCAAATATTTATTGTCTTTGGTTACTAAGGCACCGGTTACCATGGAAACAGCGGAACCTGGTTTTATCTCCACTGGCTCTAATGTGGCAGCTAGCTGAAATACGCAAAAAGATTTTCAAAACCTGGAAAGGAATATTCTTTTATGAGTATCCTTCTGGTCTATGTAAGATGTTTAAATCAGGTATTGATTAAGGGGAAAAAATAATTTCATGGGACTTTTTTATCACCTGTTTTGGTGAGTGAGAAAGAATTTGGCTTTTTATCAAAAGGAAGGTGCTTACCTCCGGTGTTATCTCAATCCTTTCAAATGTTCGTTTCACCGGCAATGAGACAACTTCTCCCATTTTGTACGTCAGGGGAGCGGGTTCCTGAGAAGAAAAAAAAACCCAGCCATTTAGTATCAAAACTTGATGACACGTAAAAGAGACACAAGATAACTCTGTGATTCACTTACCCACTCAATGGTCAGATCTGTACGATGTGGCTGAAGCACTGGATGGGAAAGATAACTCTGTGATTGACTTACCCACTCAATGGTCAGATCTGTACGATGTGGCTGAAGCACTGGAGGGGAAAGATAACGCTGTGATTGACTTACCCACTCAATGGTCAGATCTGTACGATGTGGCTGAAGCACTGGAGGGGAAAGATAACTCTGTGATTGACTTACCCACTCAATGGTCAGATCTGTACGATGTGGCTGAAGCACTGGAGGGGAAAGATAACGCTGTGATTGACTTACCCACTCAATGGTCAGATCTGTACGATGTGGCTGAAGCACTGGAGGGGAAAGATAACTCTGTGATTCACTTACCCACTCAATGGTCAGATCTGTACGATGTGGCTGAAGCACTGGAGGGGAAAGATAACGCTGTGATTGACTTACCCACTCAATGGTCAGATCTGTACGATGTGGCTGAAGCACTGGAGGGGAAAGATAACTCTGTGATTGACTTACCCACTCAATGGTCAGATCTGTACGATGTGGCTGAAGCACTGGAGGGGAAAGATAACGCTGTGATTGACTTACCCACTCAATGGTCAGATCTGTACGATGTGGCTGAAGTACTGGAGGGGAAAGATAACTCTGTGATTGACTTACCCACTCAATGGTCAGATCTGTACGATGTGGCTGAAGCACTGGAGGGGAAAGATAACGCTGTGATTGACTTACCCACTCAATGGTCAGATCTGTACGATGTGGCTGAAGCACTGGAGGGGAAAGATAACGCTGTGATTGACTTACCCACTCAATGGTCAGATCTGTACGATGTGGCTGAAGCACTGGAGGGGAAAGATAACTCTGTGATTCACTTACCCACTCAATGGTCAGATCTGTACGATGTGGCTGAAGCACTGGAGGGGAAAGATAACGCTGTGATTGACTTACCCACTCAATGGTCAGATCTGTACGATGTGGCTGAAGCACTGGAGGGGAAAGATAACGCTGTGATTGACTTACCCACTCAATGGTCAGATCTGTACGATGTGGCTGAAGCACTGGAGGGGAAAGATAACGCTGTGATTGACTTACCCACTCAATGGTCAGATCTGTACGATGTGGCTGAAGCACTGGAGGGGAAAGATAACTCTGTGATTGACTTACCCACTCAATGGTCAGATCTGTACGATGTGGCTGAAGCACTGGAGGGGAAAGATAACGCTGTGATTGACTTACCCACTCAATGGTCAGATCTGTACGATGTGGCTGAAGCACTGGAGGGGAAAGATAACGCTGTGATTGACTTACCCACTCAATGGTCAGATCTGTACGATGTGGCTGAAGCACTGGAGGGGAAAGATAAATCTGTGATACACTTACCCACTCAATGGTCAGATCTGTACGATGTGGCTGAAGCACTGGAGGGGAAAGATAACGCTGTGATTGACTTACCCACTCAATGGTCAGATCTGTACGATGTGGCTGAAGCACTGGAGGGGAAAGATAACTCTGTGATTGACTTACCCACTCAATGGTCAGATCTGTACGATGTGGCTGAAGCACTGGAGGGGAAAGATAACGCTGTGATTGACTTACCCACTCAATGGTCAGATCTGTACGATGTGGCTGAAGTACTGGAGGGGAAAGATAACTCTGTGATTGACTTACCCACTCAATGGTCAGATCTGTACGATGTGGCTGAAGCACTGGAGGGGAAAGATAACGCTGTGATTGACTTACCCACTCAATGGTCAGATCTGTACGATGTGGCTGAAGCACTGGAGGGGAAAGATAACTCTGTGATTGACTTACCCACTCAATGGTCAGATCTGTACGATGTGGCTGAAGTACTGGAGGGGAAAGATAACTCTGTGATTGACTTACCCACTCAATGGTCAGATCTGTACGATGTGGCTGAAGCACTGGAGGGGAAAGATAACTCTGTGATTGACTTACCCACTCAATGGTCAGATCTGTACGATGTGGCTGAAGCACTGGAGGGGAAAGATAACGCTGTGATTCACTTACCCACTCAATGGTCAGATCTGTACGATGTGGCTGAAGCACTGGAGGGGAAAGATAACTCTGTGATTGACTTACCCACTCAATGGTCAGATCTGTACGATGTGGCTGAAGCACTGGAGGGGAAAGATAACGCTGTGATTGACTTACCCACTCAATGGTCAGATCTGTACGGTGTGGCTGAAGCACTGGAGGGGAGAGATAACTCTGGGCAACAACCAGATTCAAGGGACGTAACTCTTTGATCAATTTGTTGGCTTGACCAAAACTAAGGCTGGTATCAATGGGACAATAACATACCTGAGGAAACAGACAAAACAGGGGGAAATTTCCAGTGATTGATGGGAATGTCGTACTTAAGATTATATAATGATGTTTCCAGTTTTAGTTGGGGAGGAAATAAGACTCTTTGGCCAGTACTTTGCAACCCTATGATCACATGGGCAATCAGGTGAAGGAAAAAGTGTCTGAGTGGAACTGGAACCTAAAACCATTGATGGAAGTCTAGCGCTGTTTCGACTAAACAACAAAGGCTTGCAGTTTATGTACTCAAACTATCGTGTGGGTTTTACTCTGAAGGTGAAACTGGTCAATTTAAATCCACAGGCCAAGTGTTGTCTTGTACGAACAGGCTTTCAGGCTATTTTTTTTGTTTAGCAAATAGCTAGCATTTAAAAGTTCTGTAAACATCAGCCATTTTCGTTGACTTAAGTAAAATCAGAGTTGCTAGGCTAGTTAACGTATAGGTCTTTGGCAAAAGTTGTTTAAGGTTTTAAGGGCCTTGGTGTTAGATTGTATCTATTTTGGTAGTTCTCCCTGAATGTATTGCTTGGTATATTAACCAGGATAAAACACCATAAAGCTTACTCTCATTGCTAAAGGTTGGAAGGGAGATAAAGCTGACATGTACGGGAAATCCGGCTCTGAAAAATATAAAATCAAAAGAAACTTATCTCCCCTGCCGTGTGATTGTACTTTGATGGCTACTTTAAAACACAAATAGCTCACTACTGTTAAATAAATAAGGAAGATAAGGCGTATAAACAAGAATATTTTCATAAATTAGAATTAAAACATTTGAAATAAATATGTTGATTCTGTCGTTTGTATTTATTTTCAGAAGCTTTGATGGTGCAAAAAGAAAAGTTTTGTAAGTATTTTAATTTAGACAGTTCTGTTGTCCATTTCATTTGATTAGTTTGGAACAGGATTAAAAATGAGTTTTTAGATGAAAATGTCTTTTTCTTTAATTTTGTGAATTCCCTGGCAGGAGTTATGATTGATTATTCACAGAGGTCAAGTAAGATGATGTAAGCATAGCTTTGAGCAAACACCACGATCTGACAACATTGTGACCAGAAGATGAATGAAGGAGGCAGAGATGTATCCTAAAAGTGAGTGAGGCTGCTTGTAAACGGATTGCAAACTTATATGTAAAATTGAGTTCTTCAGTAGGTGGCTGGCTGGACAAGAACAAAGTTTCTTTGGTAGAAAGTTGCTGTAATCTGAAAACTCCAAACCAACTTTCCTAAATGATTTCTTCAGTTGGTGGCTGGCTGGACAAGAACAAAGTTTCTTTGGTAGAAAGTTGCTGTAATCTGAAAACTCCAAACCAACTTTCCTAAATGATTGGTCAAGAGTTTGAAAACGACGACATCACTGAATGCCAAAATGGATTTGAGAAAGTAAGATCCTATGACAAATAATACAACTGAAGAGTATGTTCGATTTCAATTTACTCAGATTGAAATGAAGGATGCTCCCATTTAACTCCTGATAAAGTGTACATCTTCCTTCGAAATACATATACATTTGTCCAACATTAAAATCGATACAACCGATACAACTCGCTCTCGCAAGCTAATTTCTCTACCCGATTTTAGCATTTTTTAATAATAGAAATTTAAATATCTCACTCACTGTCAGTATATTGAAGACAAGGAAAATATATATTAAGATCTGAAGCTGTAAATATAAGGAATTCCACAAGCTTTTATTGTCAAATTTAACATTTTCTTGTTATATACATATGCTTGAAGTGTCCATTCTAACTTGGACAAAGTTGAAACTTATCAGTGAATTACGCCTACTTTAAAGTAAATTAAACCTCTTTTACCGTATTCGAAGATTGAAAAAACAAAACACAAAGCAACAAACAGATGCAACATGTGATTTTATTTGTTCATTTTCAAAATTAGTTCAAGTTGTAAGAAAAAATAACCATACGGCGTCAGTGGGGTTTTAGCTGACTTTTCTGCTGTCGCCATACGCTGTCTTCGGTAATGAAGTAGGCTAGCACTCTAACGTCATATGGCGACAGCAGTACCGAAAAAGTTAAATGAAAACAATGACGAAAAAAAAAATGTTGCATAACTTGACCGTATGGGGAAACAACACAAAAAAAATCCCCAAGATCCGCCTGGGTGTTTTCTTGATACCGCGATCACAAACTATGTAGGTAAAAATCACAGAAATAGCTGCCAGCTTCCATTTTGAATATGCAAATGAGATGTGAGTGCACAGTGCGAAACGAGACCATAGAGTTAACCTGCGAACAAAATTTTACGCAGGTCCTTTCATTACTTTAGGAGAACAGTGATAAAAAATGGCCAGTGGTAACATGCGTAAATTTTTTTTACGAAAATCCTAACCTTTCATTACTTTAGAAGAAAGTGTCAAAATGAAGAAAAACAAAATGGTCGCCTAGCGGCCATTTTAATATACAAATGAGCTAAAAAGTACATAGTACGCAACAAGGCCGTAGGGTTAACCAAAGATCCTCTCATCACTTTAGGAGAAAAGTGATAAAAAGAAGAAAAACAAAATGGTCGCCTAGTGGCCATTTTGATATGCAAATGAGCAAAAGAAATAAATGTAGCACAACTAGACCATAAGGGAAAAATGTCTGTGAAATGTGATGAAGATCAGACCAGTAGTTCTCTTGGAATCGCAATCACAAGAAAAGTTTACAGACACCGGAAGACGGACCAAGGACAAAAAGCGATTTGACAAGACAACCATGAGACCATGAGATCATGGTGGTCTAAAAACACCACCAGAGCACAAGTAGTCTTGATTACGGCTTACAACATGGATAGGTCGAACTTTGGTGTAGGGTGAACTTGGTTCCTACAGTTTTTTTTACACTTGCATCAGCTTTATAAGAAGAGCAAACAGTATTAAAGGAGTACAAAGATGAATCAGTTTTACCTGTGAAAATAATGGTATTTCCGCTGGATTTTCCCCACAGTTCAATAAAATGAACGACGTCACCAAGTCTTAAAGACGGATGTCCAGAAAACACAATACATGGCTGTTTAAAATCGCCTGTCAATCCATCTGAAAATCATTAAAGCAATATGAACTGTCAAAATTCCCATTTTCGTACAGAATTTCTGATGGTCTGGACAATATTAGGGCTGACAACACAATGAAAAATATCTAGTAAGTGAGAAGCCTGTACAGATATTGTATTGAAAATATAAACAAAATTTAAATAACCTGCACAAATATTATTTCTGGGAAACTTCTTATTATAACGATGGACTGTCATATCAAACCAGTAATTACTCCAAAACTTATTAACCTCTGTATAATTATTAAAACAAAAACATCTACATGTATGACTGGTAAATCTTTATCTGGCCATCCAGTCATAAATACATTGGACAATAAGCCAATACATATTGTCTTAACGAGATAGAACACCACCTCGGTGGTCCAGTGGGTTAGAGTGACCATCCCTCAGTCCAAACACAGGCCTCGGTGGTCCAGTGGGTTAGAGTGATCGTCCCTCAGTCCAAACACAGGCCTCGGTGGTCCAGTGGGTTAGAGTGACCATCCCTCAGTCCAAACACAGGCCTCGGTGGTCCAGTGGGTTAGAGTGATCGTCCCTCAGTCCAAACACAGGCCTCGGTGGTCCAGTGGGTTAGAGTGATCGTCCCTCAGTCCCACACAGACCTCAGTGGTCCAGTGGGTTAGAGTGACCATCCCTCAGTCCCACACAGGCCTCGGTGGTCCAGTGGGTTAGAGTGATCATCCCTCAGTCCCCCAGAGACCTCAGTGGTCCAGTGGGTTAGAGTGATCGTCCCTCAGTCCCACACAGACCTCAGTCGTCCAGTGGGTGAGAGTGATCGTCCCTCAGTCCCACACAGGCCTCGGTAGTCCAGTGGGTTAGAGTGATCATCCCTCAGTCCCACACAGGCCTCGGTGGTCCAGTGGGTTAGAGTGATCATCCCTCAGTCCCACACAGACCTCAGTGGTCCAGTGGGTGAGAGTGATCATCCCTCAGTCCAAACACAGGCCTCGGTAGTCCAGTGGGTTAGAGTGATCATCCCTCAGTCCCACACAGGCCTCGGTGGTCCAGTGGGTTAGAGTGATCGTCCCTCAGTCCCACACAGACCTCAGTGGTCCAGTGGGTGAGAGTGATCGTCCCTCAGTCCCACACAGGCCTCGGTGGTCCAGTGGGTGAGAGTGATCATCCCTCAGTCCCACACAGACCTCGGTGGTCCAGTGGGTGAGAGTGATCATCCCTCAGTCCCACACAGACCTCGGTGGTCCAGTGGGTTAGAGTGATCGTCCCTCAGTCCCACACAGACCTCAGTGGTCCAGTGGGTGAGAGTGATCATCCCTCAGTCCCACACAGACCTCAGTGGTCCAGTGGGTTAGAGTGATCATCCCTCAGTCCCACACAGACCTCAGTGGTCCAGTGGGTGAGAGTGATCATCCCTCAGTCCCACACAGACCTCGGTGGTCCAGTGGGTTAGAGTGATCGTCCCTCAGTCCCACACAGACCTCAGTGGTCCAGTGGGTTAGAGTGATCGTCCCTCAGTCCCACACAGACCTCGGTGGTCCAGTGGGTTAGAGTGATCGTCCCTCAGTCCCAAACAGACCTCAATAGTCCAGTGGGTTAGAGTGATAATCCCTTAGTCCCACACAGACCTCAGTGGTCCAGTGGGCTAGAGTGATCGTCCCTCAGTCACACAAAGACCTCAGTGGTCCAGTGGGCTAGAGTGATCGTCCCTCAGTCACACAAAGACCTCAGTGGTCCAGTAGGTTAGAGTAATCTTCCCTAAGTCACATACAGACCTCAGTGGTCCAGTGGGTTAGAGTGATCGTCCCTCAGTCCCACACAGACCTCAGTGGTCCAGTGGGTGAGAGTGATCGTCCCTCAGTCCCACACAGACCTCAGTGGTCCAGTGGGTTAGAGTGATCGTCCCTCAGTCCCACACAGACCTCAGTGGTCCAGTGGGTTAGAGTGATCGTCCCTCAGTCCCACACAGACCTCAGTGGTCCAGTGGGTTAGAGTGATCATCCCTCAGTCCCACACAGACCTCAGTGGTCCAGTGGGTTAGAGTGATCCAGGGAAAATTTGGGCATACCATTTCGGTTCAAAATGTTCCAACAATAAGACAAAAACAACATCTCTGGCCCAAAATTCAACATTAAATGTTATTTTGACATTAAAATCTGTTGGTTTTAAGAATTTGGGCGGATTTTCTGCTGGTGAGTTTGGGCGCCCATACCTGTATGTAGGTATCAAAATGTCTCTGGATCGGTCTATGCACACAGACCTCAGTGGTCCAGTGGGTTAGACTGATCGTCCCTCAGTACCACACAGACCTCAGTGGTCCAGTGGGTTAGAGTGATCGTCCCTCAGTACCACACAGACCTCAGTGGTCCAGTGGGTTAGAGTGATCGTCCCTCAGTACCACACAGACCTCAGTGGTCCAGTGGGTTAGACTGATCGTCCCTCAGTCCCACACAGACCTTGGTGGTCCAGTGGGTTAGAGTGATCAGTCCCACACAGACCTTCAATCGATGCGGCGTGGCTTAAAATCCCACTCAAACCACCTAAACCTGACAATGTCGCCAAATAAGTGAAATAATCTTTAGTGCAGCGTAAAATATCAGTCAATCAATCAATCATAGATAGGTTTACTTTATTTTTACATAGTGAAATATACCAATGTTCTGGTATAGACCTATTGAGGAATAACATAGTGAAATATACCAATGTTCTGGTATAGACCTATTGAGGAATAACATAGTGAAATATACCAATGTTCTGGTATAGACCTATTGAGGATTAACATAGTGAAATATACCAATGTTCTGGTATAGACCTATTGAGGATTAACATAGTGAAATATACCAATGTTCTGGTAAAGACCTATTGAGGAATAACATAGTGAAATATACCAATGTTCTGGTATAGACCTATTGAGGATTAACATAGTGAAATATACCAATGTTCTGGTATTGACCTATTGAGGATTAACATAGTGAAATATACCAATGTTCTGGTATTGACCTATTGAGGAATAACATAGTGAAATATACCAATGTTCTGGTATAGAGGATTAACACTTCTTACCCTACAGAGAACATGTTTTATGCTTCTAGTCGGCCCCGGTGACAATGATTCTAACCAAACAGATGTCATACCTAACAATATGTTTAATGAGACAAACCAGAGTCATCAGAGGATGACTTATCCCCCCCGGCCACACAGAAGATTATGGAAGTGGAAACATACTAAGAACAGACAATATTCATTTCCATACAGGATATCCACATCCTCACTTGATAACAACCACCCTCACCACGTTTCAACAATATTCAATGCAATATGTAGGAGGAAATGCATTTAGAAACCCATAACAGGTGGAATCAAGAAAAAATAACGGGTACAGCGTTCTTGAAGGTAACAATTTAGCAGTGCTATGATAAGGAGCATGCAGTGCCCTGAAACACTGTATGTCATCAGAACAAGCACCTATTGTTTATGTCTTCTTGTACAATCACAAAAGGGCAGTAACTCTAAAAATAACAAAACCAGCGTAAATCGCATGATTTCAAGCATGTCAACCAAGATAAAAAAATTCAATAAGAAACGTGGGAGAAGATGCGATGACAAGCACCCATTGTCTATGTCTTCGTATACTATTGGAAAAGGGCAGTAACTCTAAAAATAATACAACCAGCGTAACCAGAATAGGAGGGGCAAATCCTCGCATGATATTCAACATGTTCACCAAGTTTAAAAAAACTTATGAAAACCGTGGGAGGAGATGCGATGACAAGCATTTAATTGTCTAGGTCTTAATATACTGTGTGAAAAGGACAGTAACTCTAAAAACAACGAAACCAACGTAACCAAAATAGGAGGGGCAGATCCTCGCATGATATCCAGCATGTCCAGCAAGTTTCAAATTTTTTTTATAAAAACTGTGGGAGGAGATCCGATGACAAGCACTAATTGTCTATTTCTTCGTATACTGACGGAAAAGGGCAGTAACTCTAAAAATAATGAAACCAGCGTAACCAAAATAGGAGGGGCAGATCCTCGCATGATATTCAACATGTCCACCAAGTTTCGAAAAATTTATGAAAACCCTGACAAGCACTTAGCACTGTCGAGGGGATAAAAAGTCATAAACAGTGACAACACTGTCTGCTGTCATTTGCCTCTAGGAGTAAACAAAACCAGTCAGGCTACTTCCAAAGATCCCAAGATAGTCTACACCTAACCAAGGAATACAAAACCAGTCAGGCTACTTCCAATGAACCCAAGATAGTCTACACCTAACCAAGGAATACAAAACCAGTCAGGCTACTTCAAATGAACCCAAGATAGTCTACACCTAACCATGGAATACAAAACCAGTCAGGCTACTTCCAATGAACCCAAGATAGTCTACACCTAACCAAGGAATACAAAACCAGTCCGGCTACTTCAAATGAACCCAAGATAGTCTACACCTAACCATGGAATACAAAACCAGTCAGGCTACTTCCAATGAACCCAAGATAGTCTACACCTAACCATGGAATACAAAACCAGTCAGGCTACTTCCAATGAACCCAAGATAGTCTACACCTAACCAAGGAATACAAAACCAGTCAGGCTACTTCCAATGAACCCAAGATAGTCTACACCTAACCATGGAATACAAAACCAGTCAGGCTACTTCCAATGAACCCAAGATAGTCTACACCTAACCATGGAATACAAAACCAGTCAGGCTACTTCCAATGAACCCAAGATAGTCTACACCTAACCAAGGAATACAAAACCAGTCAGGCTACTTCCAATGAACCCAAGATAGTCTACACCTAACCAAGCAATACAAAACCAGTCAGGCTACTTCCAATGAACCCAAGATAGTCTACACCTAACCATGGAATACAAAACCAGTCAGGCTACTTCCAATGAACCCAAGATAGTCTACACCTAACCAAGCAATACAAAACCAGTCCGGCTACTTCCAATGAACCCAAGATAGTCTACACCTAACCAAGCAATACAAAACCAGTCAGGCTACTTCCAATGAACCCAAGATAGTCTACACCCAACCAAGCAATACAAAACCAGTCAGGCTACTTCCAATGAACCCAAGATAGTCTACACCTAACCAAGGAATACAAAACTGTTTTAGGGAAGGTCAACAAATTTTCTATACTTACCATGTATACTTATGAAGGGTTTTAATCGCCCATTATTGACAAGCTGTAAAAATAATGTGAAATTAAATAAAGTACCTCAGATAGTTTGAAATAAATTTGCTAAAAAACTGATGTAAACTATTTAACAAGAGTTTCGGGAAACCCAAAATACGCCCGGAAAGGCACAGTAACTGTGGCCATATCAAAACAAATCCTTCCATATATATTTGAATTTTATTTCAGAGGAAGGAGGTTTAAGCTTGGTAAAAGGCCATGTAATGTCAACAAAACGAAATCTTACCACTAAAACCTTATTTCATTTGTATCAACTTCAAATGGGCTATTTGGATCCAATTAACTAGAATTGTACTCTGTACAAGTCATGAATTCTTGCTGCTGTTCAATCGTGATGTAAAACATTCAGTTTGTTCTCATGGTCTTTAAACAAGCATGCAATGTACATTGTCGATATAGGTTGGAATAAAATGTTTCAATTTTTGAGAAAAGCAGTTCATAATTTAATAATCATACTTAAAAAAATGTAATTAATTGGCAACTTCGCACAACTTCAAGTAGATTTAAAAATCTTTCTCATAATATCCTTAATCTATATTATTTGGCTACATTATTCAAATATTCAAACCATTTAATTGCAGATAGTATTAACAAAGCCTACATGGAGAGAAGAGGTCATGTGGTAGAGAAGGCCATAAAACTTTCAACACTAGTGATAAGAGCTAGTGTATGTTTACAACTTCAAGGTAAATAGAACAAGGCTGAGTTACTTATCTCTTTGTCTGTAGATAAAACTTTAATCCTTATAAGTATTTTCATTTGATTAAAACATTATATATTGATTTAAGAATAGTTTTAATCAATGTAGAAACATTATTGCAGTTTGAAAAAATCCTTGTTTGATGAGAATCCGACAAGTAGAAGCCATTTTAAAATTTAAAGGTTATTATCATGAAATTGAAAGTAAGAATAAAAGGGAATATACATAATCCAATAATTTGCAATAGTTGATGTCATACAAAAAGCACTGTCTGCTAATATGGTTTGTAATGTGAAAGATTTGAAAACATCGGAACATATTTGTTAAAGTTATGGAGAGAAAAAGTAAATATTACATAACCCAATGTATGTCAAAAATAGTTCGCGACACACCTTCTACCCATAAGGTATATACTCAGAAAAAATTGTCAAGTTGGAGTCAAAACTTTGGAAGTTGTCCACTAGGACGAGGATCAGGTGGCTGGCTAACCCTGAATTCCCCTTTCAATGACAATAAGAGTGTATGAACTTACATCTGCGTGAGGGAATGGTGGCTCTGGAAGATAGACTTTAGACTGTTTGCCCTGAGAACACCTGAAAGTTAGAAAATAAACAGAATTTTTTTTAAAAATAATGCTAAAAAGAAATATAAAATACTTGTCCAAAAGTTGATCTTACCTGAAAACAAAGTTGATATGAATATTAAAGAACATCAATTGATCCGACATTCAGGCAAGTAGATCTATTCAAGTCCCTGGGATATAAAACAGCTCATTGTTGATTACAGCATTTTTACATCAGTGGTTGAACTATTTACTTTCTGATACAAAAAAAAAATATCAATGGTCAAGCCATGAATAAAAAATGATTTGTTTGCTGCAACACGACCGACCCTTCAAAAACAAAGCTACCCAAACCTGTTTTTTTTAATTATTCTAGTCACTAAATGATAAAGCCTTCCCAAGCTGTCCCCTGTGGCTTTGATTTGAGGACCAATAAAGATGGGATAGACTAAACACGATTGATCTAATTCCCTACATTAATTCTTCTTCAGTTGATACCAATAAAGATGGGATAGACTAAACTCTATTCAACTAATTCCCTACATTATTTCTTCTTCAGTTGATACCAATACAGATGGGATAGACTAAACTCTTTTGAACTAATTCCCTACATTAATTCTTCTTCAGTTGATACCAATACAGATGGGATAGACTAAACTCTTTTGAACTAATTCCCTACATTAATTCTTCTTCAGTTGATACCAATACAGATGGGATAGACTTAACTCTTTTGAACTAATTCCCTACATTAATTCTTCTTCAGTTGATACCAATACAGATGGGATAGACTAAACTCTATTCAACTAATTCCCTACATTAATTCTTCTTCAGTTGATACCAATACAGATGGGATAGACTAAACTCTATTCAACTAATTCCCTACATTAATTCTTCTTCAGTTGATACCAATACAGATGGGATAGACTAAACTCTATTCAACTAATTCCCTACATTAATTCTTCTTCAGTTGATACCAATACAGATGGGATAGACTAAACTCTTTTGAACTAATTCCCTACATTAATTCTTCTTCAGTTGATACCAATAAAGATGGGATAGACTAAACTCTATTCAACTAATTCCCTACATTAATTCTTCTTCAGTTGATACCAATACAGATGGGATAGACTAAACTCTATTCAACTAATTCCCTACAATAATTCTTCTTCAGTTGATACCAATACAGATGGGATAGACTAAACTCTTTTGAACTAATTCCCTACATTAATTCTTCTTCAGTTGATACCAATACAGATGGGATAGACTAAACTCTATTCAACTAATTCCCTACAATAATTCTTCTTCAGTTGATACCAATACAGATGGGATAGACTAAACTCTATTCAACTAATTCCCTACATTAATTCTTCTTCAGTTGATACCAATACAGATGGGATAGACTAAACTCTATTCAACTAATTCCCTACATTAATTCTTCTTCAGTTGATACCAATACAGATGGGATAGACTAAACTCTATTCAACTAATTCCCTACAATAATTCTTCTTCAGTTGATACCAATACAGATGGGATAGACTAAACTCTATTCAACTAATTCCCTACATTAATTCTTCTTCAGTTGATACCAATAAAGATGGGATAGACTAAACTCTATTCAACTAATTCCCTACAATAATTCTTCTTCAGTTGATACCAATACAGATGGGATAGACTAAACTCTATTCAACTAATTCCCTACATTAATTCTTCTTCAGTTGATACCAATACAGATGGGATAGACTAAACTCTATTCAACTAATTCCCTACATTAATTCTTCTTCAGTTGATACCAATACAGATGGGATAGACTAAACTCTATTCAACTAATTCCCTACATTAATTCTTCTTCAGTTGATACCAATACAGATGGGATAGACTAAACTCTATTCAACTAATTCCCTACATTAATTCTTCTTCAGTTGATACCAATACAGATGGGATAGACTAAACTCTATTCAACTAATTCCCTACATTAATTCTTCTTCAGTTGATACCAATACAGATGGGATAGACTAAACTCTATTCAACTAATTCCCTACAATAATTCTTCTTCAGTTGATACCAATACAGATGGGATAGACTAAACTCTATTCAACTAATTCCCTACATTAATTCTTCTTCAGTTGATACCAATACAGATGGGATAGACTAAACTCTATTCAACTAATTCCCTACATTAATTCTTCTTCAGTTGATACCAATACAGATGGGATAGACTAAACTCTTTTGAACTAATTCCCTACATTAATTCTTCTTCAGTTGATACCAATAAAGATGGGATAGACTAAACTCTATTCAACTAATTCCCTACATTAATTCTTCTTCAGTTGATACCAATACAGATGGGATAGACTAAACTCTATTCAACTAATTCCCTACATTAAATCTTCTTCAGTTGATACCAATACAGATGGGATAGACTAAACTCTTTTGAACTAATTCCCTACATTAATTCTTCTTCAGTTGATACCAATAAAGATGGGATAGACTAAACTCTATTCAACTAATTCCCTACATTAATTCTTCTTCAGTTGATACCAATACAGATGGGATAGACTAAACTCTATTCAACTAATTCCCTACATTAATTCTTCTTCAGTTGATACCAATAAAGATGGGATAGACTAAACTCTATTCAACTAATTCCCTACATTAATTCTTCTTCAGTTGATACCAATAAAGATGGGATAGACTAAACTCTTTTGAACTAATTCCCTACATTAATTCTTCTTCAGTTGATACCAATACAGATGGGATAGACTAAACTCTATTCAACTAATTCCCTACATTAATTCTTCTTCAGTTGATACCAATACAGATGGGATAGACTAAACTCTATTCAACTAATTCCCTACATTAATTCTTCTTCAGTTGATACCAATACAGATGGGATAGACTAAACTCTTTTGAACTAATTCCATACATTAATTCTTCTTCAGTTGATACCAATAAAGATGGGATAGACTAAACTCTATTCAACTAATTCCCTACATTAATTCTTCTTCAGTTGATACCAATACAGATGGGATAGACTAAACTCTTTTGAACTAATTCCCTACATTAATTCTTCTTCAGTTGATACCAATAAAGATGGGATAGACTAATCTCTATTCAACTAATTCCCTACATTAATTCTTCTTCAGTTGATACCAATACAGATGGGATAGACTAAACTCTATTCAACTAATTCCCTACATTAATTCTTCTTCAGTTGATACCAATAAAGATGGGATAGACTAAACTCTATTCAACTAATTCCCTACATTAATTCTTCTTCAGTTGATACCAATACAGATGGGATAGACTAAACTCTATTCAACTAATTCCCTACATTAATTCTTCTTCAGTTGATACCAATAAAGATGGGATAGACTAAACTCTTTTGAACTAATTCCCTACATTAATTCTTCTTCAGTTGATACCAATAAAGATGGGATAGACTAAACTCTATTCAACTAATTCCCTATATTAATTCTTCTTCAGTTGATACCAATACAGATGGGATAGACTAAACTCTATTCAACTAATTCCCTACATTAATTCTTCTTCAGTTGATACCAATAAAGATGGGATAGACTAAACTCTATTCAACTAATTCCCTATATTAATTCTTCTTCAGTTGATACCAATACAGATGGGATAGACTAAACTCTATTCAACTAATTCCCTACATTAATTCTTCTTCAGTTGATACCAATACAGATGGGATAGACTAAACTCTATTCAACTAATTCCCTACATTAATTCTTCTTCAGTTGATACCAATACAGATGGGATAGACTAAACTCTTTTGAACTAATTCCATACATTAATTCTTCTTCAGTTGATACCAATAAAGATGGGATAGACTAAACTCTATTCAACTAATTCCCTACATTAATTCTTCTTCAGTTGATACCAATACAGATGGGATAGACTAAACTCTATTCAACTAATTCCCTACAATAATTCTTCTTCAGTTGATACCAATACAGATGGGATAGACTAAACTCTATTCAACTAATTCCCTACATTAATTCTTCTTCAGTTGATACCAATACAGATGGGATAGACTAAACTCTATTCAACTAATTCCCTACATTAATTCTTCTTCAGTTGATACCAATACAGATGGGATAGACTAAACTCTATTCAACTAATTCCCTACATTAATTCTTCTTCAGTTGATACCAATAAAGATGGGATAGACTAAACTCTATTGAACTAATTCCCTACATTAATTCTTCTTCAGTTGATACCAATAAAGATGGGATAGACTAAACTCTATTCAACTAATTCCCTACATTAATTCTTCTTCAGTTGATACCAATAAAGATGGGATAGACTAAACTCTATTCAACTAATTCCCTACATTAATTTTTCTTCAGTTGATACCAATACAGATGGGATAGACTAAACTCTATTGAACTAATTCCCTACATTAATTCTTCTTCAGTTGATACCAATACAGATGGGATAGACTAAACTCTATTCAACTAATTCCCTACATTAATTCTTCTTCAGTTGATACCAATACAGATGGGATAGACTAAACTCTTTTGAACTAATTCCCTACATTAATTCTTCTTCAGTTGATACCAATAAAGATGGGATAGACTAAACTCTATTCAACTAATTCCCTACATTAATTCTTCTTCAGTTGATACCAATACAGATGGGACTAAACTCTATTGAACTAATTCCCTACATTAATTCTTCTTCAGTTGATAAGAAATACTTATTGAGTTCAGCCGTTGAACTGTTGAGAGAAAAAAAGATAATAATGAATCAACCTGCCTACCCATTATTTTCATAAATAGTTTGTCACAACCAACATACACGTTTTGGCCCCAGGTTGAATAATACAGGGAACTAATGTAAACCTACCATTCCCCGAATATGTTGGAATAAGCTAGTGTATTTTCAGCCACTGGTGACAGAAAGTACATGGGAACTTGACCAAGGCCGCAACTCTCCATGTGACCGGAGACACACTCAAAGAGGTCGAAGGTTATGCCTGAAGGGTAACACGGCACAAGTACATTCCCACCATTCTTTATTGTTAATGCTGAAATAATAACAGTACTCTAAATCAGTGTCTTAACTAGTACAATAAAACATCTTGTCTTGGGAAAGAAAAAAAAGCAGCTTTAGATTGATTCATTGATGTTTGACACCGCACTCAATGGCAGGCCTGTGTCCATCTGAGGGAATATCACTCTAAAGCCGGGTATACACTGAGAGTTTTGCTGCGACCCGACGTGACTGTACCCAACTCGAGTCGGGCTCAGTCGGCTTGAGTTGCGTCGCATCGTAGACCGGTATACACTGCAAACAACTGAAGTCAATGGGAGACATGACGTTCGGAACTCTCTAGCAGAAAAAGGTACAAAAAGACGCTTGTTTGACGTCACATGACTGTAGTAAAGTTTCTGATTGGCCTACGGATTCTACGACGATCCGGATTTTCTTCCCGCCATTTTCTTTTCAATAAATATGTTATACTTTGTTATTATTTTCTTATGGTGAATAAACAATACAAAAAAAAGTACAAAAAAGAGTGGATACACTGTCTGACCAGACCCGACTCAACCCGATTCTTGATCAAATATCTAGCACGTCCTTATCACTCCCGACCCGACGCAACTGAAGCCGACTGACACCGATTTGCGTCGTGGACTGGTATACACTACACTTTTTCTCTGCGACATGACGTGATTTTCCATTCGGGTCGGGGCGCAGCAAAACTCTCAGTGTATGCCGGTCTTAACAGACAGAGCAACCAAGGTCCTCACAGCTTTAGACAGCTGCCATTTTATCGAGATTATTTAACATGTACATGTATTTCAATTCAAATAGGGTTTACTGTCAGTTTGACAGAGTTAAGGTTTATCAAGGAGTGCATTCTGTGACACGTTAATTGATTAAGTGATTCGTGGTTTATGCTGCACTCGTTAATACTTCACTTTGTATATTGATAATTTGTACTATTCTGTACATGGCGTAAATTAACGCCTAAAGGGTTCTAAATTAGGTAAAAGCCTAGCTACAGAAGGTGTTAACGTACCGACATTGACACAGAGCTCTAAATTAGGTAAAAGCCTAGCTACAGAAGGTGTTAACGTACCGACATTGACACAGAGCTCTAAATTAGGTAAAAACCTAGCTACAGAAGGTGTTAACGTACCGACATTGACACAGAGCTCTAAATTAGGTAAAAGCCTAGCTACAGAAGGTGTTAACGTACCGACATTGACACAGAGCTCTAAATTAGGTAAAAGCCTAGCTACAGAAGGTGTTAACGTACCGACATTGACACAGGGCTCTAAATTAGGTAAAAACCTAGCTACAGAAGGCGTTAACGTACCGACATTGACACAGAGCTCTAAATTAGGTAAAAACCTAGCTACAGAAGGCGTTAACGTACCGACATTGACACAGAGCTCTAAATTAGGTAAAAACCTAGCTACAGAAGGTGTTAACGTACCGACATTGACACAGAGCTCTAAATTAGGTAAAAGCCTAGCTACAGAAGGTGTTAACGTACCGACATTGACACAGAGCTCTAAATTAGGTAAAAACCTAGCTACAGAAGGTGTTAACGTACCGACATTGACACAGAGCTCTAAATTAGGTAAAAACCTAGCTACAGAAGGCGTTAACGTACCGACATTGACACAGAGCTCTAAATTAGGTAAAAACCTAGCTACAGAAGGTGTTAACGTACCGACATTGACACAGAGCTCTAAATTAGGTAAAAGCCTAGCTACAGAAGGTGTTAACGTACCGACATTGACACAGAGCTCTAAATTAGGTAAAAGCCTAGCTACAGAAGGTGTTAACGTACCGACATTGACACAGAGCTCTAAATTAGGTAAAAGCCTAGCTACAGAAGGTGTTAGCGTACCAACATTGACACAGAGCTCTAAATTAGGTAAAAGCCTAGCTGCAGAAGGTGTTAACGTACCGACATTGACACAGAGCTCTAAATTAGGTAAAAGCCTAGCTACAGAATGTGTTAACGTACCGACATTGACACAGAGCTCTAAATTAGGTAAAAACCTAGCTACAGAAGGTGTTAACGTACCGACATTGAGCTCTAAATTAGGTAAAAGCCTAGCTACGGAAGGTGTTAACGTACCGACATTGACACAGAGCTCTAAATTAGGTAAAAACCTAGCTACAGAAGGTGTTAACGTACCGACATTGACACAGAGCTCTAAATTAGGTAAAAGCCTAGCTACAGAAGGTGTTAACGTACCGACATTGACACAGAGCTCTAAATTAGGTAAAAACCTAGCTACAGAAGGCGTTAACGTACCGACATTGACACAGAGCTCTAAATTAGGTAAAAGCCTAGCTACAGAAGGCGTTAACGTACCGACATTGACACAGAGCTCTAAATTAGGTAAAAGCCTAGCTACAGAAGGCGTTAACGTACCGACATTGACACAGAATTCTCCTATCATGGAATCTGGATTAGTCAACGGTGTCTGGGTGAGACAACTCAAAATGATCACATCACTGTTCCTTAGTGGAGCCTGTTCCATTGGCTGAAAGGTAACAGAACAGGTACAGTTATATATAAACTAGTAATTATATAATGGTAATGGAATGAAGGACTGGTATGAATGATGTACCTCATTGGCAAGCTTATCTTGTTCATGAAAATTAATAGTTTATGGAATGACTTGAGAAACAATGTATGTTATTTAAATAATGAACTCTATAGTTAGCCACTGTGTATTTGGTTGAATGTTTTGACTTACTTTAGGATGAGTAGTCAGAGTTGATGATCCAGATATGTAACAGATCTAGAAGGAAATGAAAGTAAGTAATTCAATACTGAATGCTAAGTCCAATATCTTTAAACTTGAAAAAAACTTTTGATTGATTGCATGGTTCACCTTTATGGTGGCCTTGCCAGGTTAAGTATGGAAAGAAACTAAACTGTTTGCCCAAAGAAAACCCCCGGCCTCATTGGGTACCTGGCAACCATTTAAAACAATGTAACAAATGAAAAGGTCACTCAGAAATTACATTTTCTCTTTGGACTGATTGTAATTCGAGTTGCAGACACACCAATGTGTTGGAGTAAAAAACTAAAATCAACATCGTGAAAAGATACAAACAAATAAAAGAACCAAAAATTAATCAAAGATAATCCCCATATTGGGTCATTTTAACATACTTTTTCATATTCAGACTGTATAATCCAATTGGAACTTCCGAGGGCAAACCCCGAACTGGAGGCGAGGACTTCAACACAACCATAAATACTCTGCTCAAAAACAGAAATAAAACTGTGCATCAAATAGAAGTAAAAATGCTTGAAATTGAATGTATAAATTGATTCATTGAAGTTCTATGCCAGATAACAGATTACTTTATCTAAATGTTAGCGGTGCCAGAAGTGGGTTAATGCCTGACAACAACGCCATGGCAACAACTCCCCGTTGGGGGATCACAGGAGTAAAGTTAATGATAGTTTCAAACAGAGGATAACAACCTTTCCTTTGTACCTGGAACCATGAACTGAAATAAGTCTATCGAATGAAATCGTAATCACAAATGAAAATAGAAAAAGATCCCAGCCCTGTAAACAGATAATACTAAAGAGTCATTAATGTCATGTCGTTTTATACTCAAGATTATTTTGGATTGATTGAATCGCGTTTTACGCCACACTCAAAATTATTTCCGTTTTACTGGGGAAGGAAACCCAGAGGAAATCCCCCACCTTCGGCAAGTACCTGGCAATTTTCAATTTTGATTTCTACTGAGTGGGATTTAAACCTGCTCTACATCAAGACTATCCTCTCCTACTGCATACATGTACATATTGGAGCTCCGGTAAGAATATTGCTTGCAGAGTGCTCTCTCTGTACATTTTACCATATAAGTACACTTCCAGCATCAGATTTTAGAGAGACACCACAAACCTGGGTTCTTTTGATCACAACTTAGTGGCAGCAACAAAACAAAGTAGCCATTGGGATGATCTGGAAATTTTAACTATTGATTGACTATTTGTGGGTCTAAATTCACAGCCACTTTATTTAGATAAGTTGCCAACTACCTGCTGAAGGTTGGGGTTTCCTCCAGGTAAATAGCCCAGTTTACTAACCCACTAAACCAGGCAATGCCACCATATAATTGAAATGATCCCGCGTGTGGCATAAAACTTGAAATGATCCTGAGTGTGGCATAAAACTTGAAATGATCCCGCGTGTGGCATAAAACTTGAAATGATCCCGCGTGTGGCATAAAACTTGAAATGATCCCGCGTGTGGCATAAAACTTGAAATGATCCTGAGTGTGGCATAAAACTTGAAATGATCCCGCGTGTGGCATAAAACTTGAAATGATCCCGCGTGTGGCATAAAACTTGAAATGATCCCGCGTGTGGCATAAAACTTGAAATGATCCTGAGTGTGGCATAAAACTTGAAATGATCCTGAGTGTGGCATAAAACTTGAAATGATCAAAAAAGTTTCAATTTTCTTACCTTTTTTTCGTTAAATCCCACAAGTTGTACTTTAGAGAGAGACGCGTTGACGTCATGCATGGTGTAACACTTCCTCCATAACCATGGCTTGACAGCATCTCGAAGAGGCGGTGGTAACAACCTACAGCAACAACACATCGCTCAAGACATTACTCAAGACATTGCTCAAGACATGTTTCAAAGCAGGAGTTGCATGGGTAAAGAATCTCAGAATCCAGCTTTAGGTTTGGTTTCTTCTTTTAGCGCCAAATCAGGAACAAGTTGTTGACAAATTGACAATTTGCATCAAATTGGATTTTTAATGTGACCAAGCACGAATTACATCTATACTTTGTGTTCATAACACGTCTAAACCCCAATTTGATTTAAAATGTAACGCCACAAAGCTTGATTTTAAGGACCATTAAAACATTTGCTTTGGCCAGATAGTAAATGGTTCAATAATACTCAGTGGAAACACACAAAATTCCAACCAAATTGGAAAATAATAGTACTAGGAAAAACCCAAAAACTTACCTCAAAATATTTTCCTGTTTCCATTTTGTAGCTACCTGATTCTTGGAGCATCTTTCCACATATGTGACCAGCTCCTCCATATATTGACTGATGGAAAACAAACAAGGCCGTTAATTATATACTCAACTGAGTACATAATCAAAAGTACCATCTTGATTGAAGGACAGCTTGGTGCTAACATTAGTTATGATTATTTCACTTGTATGGCTGGGAAGGGGGCCTCCGTGGCTCAGTAGGTAGAGCGTTGGACACTCAATCCGAACAGCCTTCCACCAATGGGTCGCGGGTTAGAATCCCACTCAGTACAAAAAAAATTGGAAAATTTTCTGACTGGGTTTTCACTCGAACGACCTATGTGGGATGGTTGCCAGTTACCAACGGAAGGTCATGGGTTTCCTCCGGGCATAGAGCCCGGTTTCCTCCCACAATAAAACTGGCAACGCCGCCATACAGTATAAGTGAAATAATCTTGAGCGCGGCGTAAAACACAAAACAATCATCAATCATGTATGGCTGGGTTGCCAAGTTAAGTAGGGGAGGAAACTAGGCTCTTTGACCAGAAGCATATACGTCTGACCTTCGGCGAGTACCTGGCAACTCTTTGACATACAGTCTGAGAGGGATTTGATCCTTGGCAGCATCCATGGGATGACTGTGTCACACTCTGAGGCCCCTCCATGGGATGACTGTGTCACACTCTGAGGCCCCTCCATGGGATGACTGTGTCACACTCTGAGGCCCCTCCATGGGATGACTGTGTCACACTCTGAGGCCCCTCCATGGGATGACTGTGTCACACTCTGAGGCCCCTCCATGGGATGACTGTGTCACACTCTGAGGCCCCTCCATGGGATGACTGTGTCACACTCTGAGGCCCCTCCATGGGATGACTGTGTCACACTCTGAGGCCCCTCCATGGGATGACTGTGTCACACTCTGAGGCCCCTCCATGGGATGACTGTGTCACACTCTGAGGCCCCTCCATGGGATGACTGTGTCACACTCTGAGGCCCCGCCATGGGATGACTGTGTCACACTCTGAGGCCCCCTGTTGTCAATATGCTTAGTATTCAACGTAGTATTTGCTTGACTGATAGATTGATGAAGTTTTAGGCGCACTCAACATTACTTCGATGATCTGATAGCGTTGTCATGTTTGGTGCAGGGGAAGAACCACGACCATTGGCAGTTACCTGGCAGCCAGTCCATATGGGACGATGGAGTGAAGATCCACTTAGATTTTTTTTGTTCAATATTTTCTTAACGATTAAGCCCATTTCAACCAAATTACTACACAGAAAGAGAGTTACAATTTGTGACTAACCGTCCTAGTTGAAGAGTGGGTTCTGTGGCGTATATAAACCCCTTAAACTGTGTGTACTCTGTAATGAATGGAAGAGCCAGCATACAGGTAAAGTTGGATATCAATATGGCATCCAGGTGAGCAAAGTCTACCATATTCATCTACAATGACAAAATAAAACCATAAATTGAATAACTTCCTGGTTAAAACTGTTCCAATATTTGTTAAATTATTTTAGTCAGATGATCATTGAGATTTGTTTGGAATCTCGACTTTATATTAGTTACTTCATCATTGGCTTGTGTTAGCAATGCAGCATTTGAATGTGTTATAGGTGTATTTACGATAGGATTTAGCACGTCAAATATTCTGCACAGAAAAGTATAGGTGTGCAGGGGTAATTCCCATGAAATCAATGCCTGCAACGCGTGTCACAATGCCAATAGGTTCCTGGTTGAACAAGTGAGAGATTTCTGTTGATACCAATCTAACAGATGAACATTTACATAGTTTTTATAACCAACAAAAACCTCAAAACTTTACTCATACGTCCCGATTATTTGAATTTGTCAGTTATTAGCACACATCTTTGCATGGGTTACTGATTTCACCAAATTTTTTTTTAAACAATGAATGTTTCTTGAAGATCAGAATATTAAAGAAGAAAAAATGATTTCGGCAGCTTTGGTCACTTTTAAGAATTGTAATAAAAAGATGAACTTTACTTTTTTCAAAAGAAAATATTTTTGACTTTTGTTTTTAAGCCTTTGAACCATATAAGTCGAACAAGACCAACTGGCTACTAAGATCTAATAGCCCAGGTAAAACCATGGGCTAGCTAAGGACTGGTAAGAAATTTGAGTCCAGTAACTATACAAATATTTCATTCTTACCAAAGGGGCACAAAACTCTGGCACCGCATCAACAAAAAGTCGGTCACCCGATTCTTTTAGTTCCGAACCCTGGAAAAAGTCAAGTTTGTTAGTAACAGGGAGAAGTGATTGGCAGGAAAATAGTCAAGTTTGTTAGTAACAGGGAGAAGCGGTTGGCAGGAAAATTGTCAAGTTTGTTAGTAACAGGGAGAAGTGATTGGTAAGAAAATTGTCAAGTTTGTTAGTAACAGAGAGAAGTGATTGGCATTAAAATTGTCAAGTTTGTTAGTAACAGGGAGAAGTGATTGGCAGGAAAATAGTCAAGTTTGTTAGTAACAGAGAGAAGTGATTGGCATTAAAATTGTCAAGTTTGTTAGTAACAGGGAGAAGTGATTGGCATTAAAATTGTCAAGTTTGTTAGTAACAGGGAGAAGTGATTGGCAGGAAAATTGTCGAGTTTGTTAGTAACAGGGAAAAGTGATTGGCAGGAAAATTGTCAAGTTTGTTAGTAACAGGGAGAAGTGATTGGCATTAAAATTGTCAAGTTTGTTAGTAAAAGGGAAAAGTGATTGGCAGGAAAATTGTCGAGTTTGTTAGTAACAGGGAAAAGTGATTGGCAGGAAAATTGTCAAGTTTGTTAGTTACAGGGAAAAGTGATTGGCAGGAAAACTGTCGAGTTTGTTAGTAACAGGGAAAAGTGATTGGCAGGAAAACTGTCAAGTTTGTTAGTAACAGGGAGAAGCGGTTGGCAGGAAAATTGACTGGTAACTGAATTGATTGATGTTTTAAGATCCACTCAAGATTATTTCATAGACAACTGACATCATTCCAAGGTCAGATTTTTCTGTTTTTATTACTGGACTGAGGGGAATTAAAACTCGCAATCAATCAATCAAAGGCTTGTGTCGGTCAGAGTATCGACCTATGAACAACCAGAGACATTTGATTATTTCACTTTTATGGCAGTGCCAGGCAACTCTTCCACATACAGGTGTATAACCTCTAGCCTGCAAATTAATATTGATGACGTTTTTTAAAGTGAACACTTTTGATTCAACTTTAGTTTCAAATAGGTCGTCTAAAAAGACTTCCAAATACTTAATTATACCCACAAGATTGGCTGGTAAAGATCTATTGGTAATCTGGGAACTGGTTTTTAACCTAAAATTAAAAAGAAAAATGTTAAAATTATCCTTTAAAACATTTTAATTTAAAACAATAATTAGCAGGATAATACATCTTATAATACACCTTACACATACATATATGATAATACACCTTACACATACATATATGATAATACATCTTACACATACATGTGTGATAATAAATCTTACAAACTGCACATGTGTGATAATACATCTTACACATACTTACATTGTACATGTGCATGTATGATAATACATTCTTCACGTAGTACGGTACATGTGTGATAAGACTGTCCTTAAAAATTGAGCAGAAGGTGGATAAAAACTTTTGAGTAAGCAGGTTTTTGGTAGAGGCAGGCGGGTTACATGTATACATGTATGATAATACATCTTATAAGTACATGTGTGATAATACATTTTATAAGTACATGCACATGTATCAGTATGATAATACATCTTACACACACATCCACAATAATACGTCTCACACATACATGTATGATAATACATCTCACACATACATGTATGACAGTACGTCTTACACATACATGTATGATAATACATCTCACACATACATGTATGACAGTACGTCTTACACATACATGTATGATAATGCGTCTTGACCATACATGTATGATAATGTGTCTTGACCATACATGTATGATAACACATCTTACACATACATGTACCAATGTTTCAGGCCATATGTATAGCTACACCAGCTGGGGATTTGGTTGGTAACTTTAACTTCAAACTTTAACTTCAAACTTTAACTTCAGACTTTAACTTCAAACTTTAACTTCAAACTTTAACTTCAAACTTTAACTTCAAACAGAAAAGTGTTCAAACTAGACTGAAGCTTGCTAAAAATTATAAATGGAAAGTCGTACCTGCCAACAAGTAAGGAGGGAATAAAATGTTGAAGTTCTGAAATATCCAAACTACAGTCCAACATGATCTGGACAGACTTGAAATGTAAAACCAAGCATGGTTTGCTAGGGTTAGAGGAGAGACAATACTGAAAGAAAAGTAAACATTTATTTTATTTATTGACCTAATACATAATTGAGAAGGGAATAATTAGAGGTTATCACATGCCATTTTTCATATCATACCCCATATCAGCCCGAGACCTCCATATGGGTCAAGGGCTGATATGACTTCTGCAAAAGCACATGGCCTGACAGTAATGACAGATGAGAAAGTTCCATAATGTCCCGGATGAACTGTTTTTCATACCCAAAAATTACTCAAACTGAGTTTATATAAAAATATTGCATAATTAAACCAAAAATTTTTGGATTTTTAAGAAAATGTAGGATGTTTTTGAAAAAAATTGCTTGTTCAAAAAAACTTAATTTTTTAAATATAATTTTATATTTTGCCTTCAAATTGAAAATGTTAAGAAATATTTAACACCAAAAACATAATTCTTGAGTCGGTTTCAAAGGAATTTTAGGTAATATAGTTTATATAATTGACGTTTTTTATTCTTTTATTCTACTTTTTTTATGTTGAACATTAACATATAAATTTCAGTTTGAGCTTGTTGCTCTTTGGAAAATTTCCCTTGACATGGTTTCCATTTATTATCTGACAAAATTAATAAGGGCGACTTTAGTTATGGCCTGCCCTCCATCCATCCGCTCAAAACCTTAAGAGTGGTTTGATTTTTGCTTTTGTTTATTAACTTATTTTTTATGATTTATTTATTTGTGGTTTCCATTCTATTTATCTTAATGCAACACTTAGAACTTACCAGTTCAAGGTTTCCACCAACATTGAACAGAAGGCCTCTCGATATCGCAGGCCTTATTTTTAGGGTCACGTTCTCGTGGACAGCTGTTTGCGTAACCCACGGTTCGCGCGACAGTTCTCTTACGTAGATGAACTAAAGTCAGTTGTTCTGTTTCTGAACTTACGTCCATCAGAACTTCGGAAGCTTAAGCTCATTTGCCCATACTGATAAAGCCAAGTAAAAAACTTGGTGTACAAAATTTAAAATTACATGGCTTTTGACTGGTAGGCTCATCCATGTCACTCTCTGGCTGTCAGACGTCACTTATTACGGACGATAAAATGAGTAAAACCGGTACCGATAATCATACAGTGAAACTTGTGAAAAAAACCTCCCTACCTTTCTTCAAATACGTTTTTTTCTGTTGGTGAGCTCTTTATTCGCACAAATTCTTTACGCAAAGCAAGCTTTTTAGACACTTCGTAACTAATACTCGAAGATTTGTAAAGAGTTCTCCCGCGAATCCACATGCGCACGTCGCTAGTGAGGGAACCCACATGGGGCCAGACGACTCAAAAGTGTCAACGGATAGTGGAATACGTCGTTAAACTTTGTACTTTATGAACATTTAGGAAGTGGCATTCGGACGCCAGAAAATCTTTTTTTTTCACGAGAATCTTTGCTTTTAGCCTACGCGAACCTAGCTCCGGTATGTAGCGTTAATGTGGTGACCGCTTCCAGCTGGTTAGACCATTGTTTTCTACAATTAACGCGAACCGTGACGGTTCACGTGAATTATACTGTGCGCAACCTTCACGTAACCTGAACCACGGTTCGAAAAAATAAGGCCTGATATCGGTATATTAAATTGTTGACTTCTAAATTGTTCATATTAAATTTAGTTCAATTCTAAACTTGAACTTCTCCCAATTGTTCAATGTTGATTGATTGTTTGCTGTTTTACTTAGTGGGGCCTACTTAGGATAATTTTGGTGCGAATATAGAATAGGTCCGTCACCTGGAACGTACAGTAAAACACCTAGTTTCCTTTCCAATATTCTCTATAATACCTTAGGGAACTCACTAATCGGAAAATCAGTCTTTACTTGCACAAAAATCGCTCACTTTTACTAAAATCGCCCATTTCACTCCACACACAAGCAATTTCAAACATTCGCCTCGCCATCTTTGCTTCGTTCAATGCATGAGACAGGACAATGTACGAGCTTGTCTCTCCGTCAGTGTTCAACTTCAACATACAGCCGATACGCCGATAGGGCTCTACACCTTTTCTTGACTGGCACAGTACGTCAGTAGGCCTACCGGTACACGTATTTCCTTTTTCATTTCTTCTTTATTACAAATTAATTAAAAAAAGAAAAAGAAATCTTGGGGGGTTCTAGGGGGGCTTGCCCCCCCCCCTGATAATCAATCATAGTGAGCGCAGCGAACTCTATACACAACATATGCGTATGTAATGACGTCACTATAGTCTAATCACTGGGAAGTCTGGTCAACTTTGTTTTTTGGCTAAACGTTCCATTCTGCGTTCGAAACGTCCGCCATTTTTTTTCAAACACTGATTCCGCTTTCGCGCCTCTTTTTACAGAAGAGTTCTGATGGGTTGTTGCAAAAAACTACACCGAGATAAAGGTGCGAATATAGAATAGGTCCGTCACCTGGAACTTACAGCAAAACACCTAGTTTCCTTTCAAATATTCTGTATAATAGCTTAGGGAACTACATAATCGGAAAGCAGTCTTCTTTTGCACAAAAATCGCCCACATTTACTAAAATCGTTCACTCGAGCTCGCCATGCATCTTTGCAAGAGACAGGACTGTACGAGCTTGTCTAAATACAGTCTCTCCGCCAGTGTTCAACAGCCGATACGGCGATAGGGCTCTACGGCCCGTACACCTTTTTTTTTACTGTGACTTCAGTCTTCAGGGTTATTTCTTTTTTAATTTATGTTCGGTAATAAAAATTCATAAAGAAAAAGAAAACTTAGGGGGTTATAGGAGGGCTTGCCCCCCTGACGATTATAAGTTATATAACAACATATTTATGGTGACCGACCAATCCTCGCCATTTCCTTTTTCATTTCTTCTTTATTAAAAATTCATAAAAAAAGAAAAAGAAATCTTGGGGGTTTTAGGTATGGCAAGCCGTGTCGGACTATTTAACATATGTTGAATTCATTTCCACATATGTGCAATTCAATTCCCGATATGTACATATCAGGAATTGAATTCCACATATGTGCAATTCATTTGCATTTTTCATTTGGAAATGAATTCAACATATGTTAAATAGGCCGAAACGGCTTGCCATATCTAGGGGGGCTTGCCCCCCTGACAATCAAAAAATATTTACGATGACCAACCTTTTTTATTGACAGAAGAAGTTTTCAAAGTGACGGACCTATCCTGTCCGAGATAAATTATGGACTTAAAAGTTAAAGTTATACAGAGGCGCAGGAAGCAGGCGGTGCCCCCCCCCCCCCCTCCCCTCAGAGAATCAACACATTGTTCGTGGATTTTCTCTCAATTTCTCCTGATTTTATAATAAGCACCCTAACCTGCCCAAACTTTACACACATTCAGTTCAATCCTTTAGTTCGCCGTTCCACAAAAAAAGCGTTCAAACACTCACATTTGAGTTGAATCCTCGTTGTTTTTTTCGAAGGACAGCCCTAATCTCCCTCTGGCCTCCTCGATTCCGTCAAAATGAACTTGGGAAATGTACGCAACACAAATGTGAGTGTTTGAATGCTTTTTTGGTGGAACTGCGAACTAAAGGATCGAACTGATTGTGTGTAAAGTTTGGGCCGTTTGTGTTGCTTAAATTAGGAGAAATTGAGAAAACAATGTGTTGATTGTCTGAGTAACATTTTTCAATATGGCAGGTCCTCCAACTCTATTGGCCACCCATCATCAATATACTTTGGCCACTTTGGCCATTTGGACAATGTCTGGAGGACCGGTATCTTTGGGTAGGTCGATGAGACGGGGAATATAGCGAAAATTTGTTGTTTGAGCAACTGACTGAAAATTACGTGAAAGTTGAAAGATAAACAGTTTCTATTTCTCAGTAGGCCTAAAACCGACCATTGAAGGCTATTGCGTATTGGGGAATGGCTTTTGAATCCAATTTAAAAGTAGAGAATAAATAAAACTAAACATAGTTTAGTGGATAGCTATTTCTGCAGAAGTCATATAGCCTAACGCTACCTCAAGCCTAAAACAGAAGTAAAAAAATATTGTTTCTCTAAATTATTATAATGTGAATCAATAGGCAACGAGCGCTCATGTTAATTTACAAATGGTTATTTGTGAAGAAAAACCGTAAATGTCAAACTATATAAACCAGCCAAACATCAGGTCAGTTTTATTTCCAGGAAAACCCTTAAAACGCATCTCCCGGCTTCTAGGTTCCTGTAATTCACCAAAGTGAATTCCTTACCGGCCTCCTTGTTCAATAATCTGATTTTCATTATGTCGTCAGGACGGACCAGCAAATGTCAGAATATAGATAACGAGTCGGATTTAACTTGTTGAATTAAGGTTCCTGGAGCTTCCGGGGCCGAGGCGGCCCCTGGACCCTCGCCTTTACGACTGGGATAGTGCCCGCCCCCCCCCCCCTCCCCCCTCCCCTTTCAATATTGACCCTACGCCCTGTTATAAGTTATTTTCTGGGCTCACTTCTAGGCTTTGCCTATTACATATTAAAATATTTACGATAATCGACATTTTTATTGACTGAAGACGTTTTCAAAGTGACGGACGTATTCTATATCTAGCTGTCCATAATTTTATTTAACTTAAAGTTCTATTTCAAAATTCAGTCTTCAAAAACTCACCAGCTTCATGACGACTGGTTAGTGAGACTCCGTAAGCCTGCAGGGTATCGTTTCACTCTCCCGGCATCTCAATGAGATTCTCATTCACAGTTACGTTCTGTTAAAATGTATTGTTGTTGTAATCCCGGTCACCTGTCTTTTCGCAGCTGAATTAAGTTCTCAGATGATCTCTATTTTCTCTGATATGCCTCAAACCTTCTAAAATGTAAAACTGGATATTCTACTGAGGAAGTGTTACGAATTAATTGAAATGTTGCTTTCAAACGAGACTTAACGTGGGGGCCGCCATTTTCTTTTTTTGGTGTATATTAAAAAGGCGGACCTAACTGAATTATGAAAAAAATATTGATTCAGGTTCGACAATATCGATATTTCGGCTGCTCGTGTCACTTGAGTTACTGGCTAGCTTTAGTATCGATATTTTCATTTCAACGACAATCCTTTGGTGTTTTACTTTCAAAAGATTAACTAAGCCGGCTTTTCTAAACCTGGGATGAATATGATATTGAATAGCCCCAGGTGACTATCCTGCCATTCTGTTATACAACAGAATGGCAGGATAGTCACCTGGGGCTAGATAATGAAAAGGGTATGAAACGCCTTTTTTTTTGCAGTCAGTCTACTGGCAGCTGCTGGCTCGCTATTGTTTGTGCCAGACACCCCCACTCGGAACATCCTTCGGCTATCTTCGCTGCATGGCTACCAGTCGGCTTTGACACGCCTCGAACAGCCTGCGCTCTTTATACGGTAAATCGCCGTATTTTTGGGCTGAAGAGGCTATGGAAATTGTACGTTACACGGCTACCTTTTTGGTCGCCACATTCAAAATGACCTGCAGTCTATCAGAGCGTATTTCACGCACGTAAATCCCCGAAGTTATCAGAGTGCAGACACCCCCAAAAGTACCCAGCCCAGAATCATCTGTAGGGCATCATTTTCAGGGCTTTGACCTACATCACTTTCAGGGCTGTCTCGGCGCGCACATTTTTAACATAAGCAAATATAAAAAAGCGTAACTTGTTTCACAATTGAAATATGATCAATATAACCCATTTTTAGACATTTTTGGACTGGTGTTTTATAATGGTAATGATGACTGCATCGCGAGTTGTAGATAGCTTCAGTTAAAATATCTGCTCTCAAAACGGAATAAAGATTTCCTTGAAAATATAACTGCCCTCTATGTAGGACGTATTAGTAGCTAAAAAAAGGATTAAGAAGTAATCGAGAATTTGTTGCGCATACAATAATGTAATCAGATATTTTTTGCGATATTTAAAGAGAAATATTCTGTTTTAGAAATAAAAATCTAAAAAGTTGATGGATACCGGTAAGTTTTTTTCAGTTGATCACACTTACAAAAGTGTATTGATGAGTTTTTTTTAGTGATGGGAATCTCTAAAACTGAGGTATAGCCCCTCAAGTGACGAACAGCCCCACAGGTGATGTTGGGCCTAAGAGTGCATCTGGGGGTAAGTTGATGGATCAGATTAAGCTATTTAGGTTGATAACACTTACAAAAGTGTATGGATGGCCTTTTTCGTGATGGGAATCACTAAAACTGAGGTATAGCCCCTCAAGTGACGAACAGCCCCACAGGTGATGTTGGGCCCAAGAGTGCATCTGGGGGTAAGTTGATGGACACCAATAAGCTATTTAGGTTGATAACACTTACGAAAGTGTTTGGATGGCTTTTTTAGTGATGGGAATCTCTAAAACTGAGGTATAGCCCCTCAAGTGACGAACAGCCCCACAGGTGATGTTGGGCCCAAAAGTGCATATGGAGGTAAGTTGATGGATACCAATAAACTTTTTCAGTTGATCACACTTACAAAAGTGTATTGATGGCTTTTTTAGTAATGAGAATCTCCAAAAAGGAGGTATAGCCCCTCAAGTGACGAACAGCCCCACAGGTGATGTTGGGCCCAAGAGTGTATCTGGGGGTAAGTTAATGAATCAGATTAAGCTATTTAGGTTGATAACACTTACAAAAGTGTATAGATGGCCTTTTTAGTGATGGGAATCTCTAAAACTGAGGTATAGCCCCTCAAGTGACGAACAGCCCCACAGGTGATGTTGGGCCTAAGAGTGCATCTGGGGGTAAGTTGATGGATCAGATTAAGCTATTTAGGTTGATAACACTTACAAAAGTGTATAGATGGCCTTTTTAGTGATGGGAATCTCTAAAACTGAGGTATAGCCCCTCAAGTGACGAACAGCCCCACAGGTGATGTTGGGCCCAAGAGTGTATCTGGGGGTAAGTTAATGAATCAGATTAAGCTATTTAGGTTGATAACACTTACAAAAGTGTATAGATGGCCTTTTTAGTGATGGGAATCTCTAAAACTGAGGTATAGCCCCTCAAGTGACGAACAGCCCCACAGGTGATGTTGGGCCTAAGAGTGCATCTGGGGGTAAGTTGATGGATCAGATTAAGCTATTTAGGTTGATAACACTTACAAAAGTGTATAGATGGCCTTTTTAGTGATGGAAATCTCTAAAACTGAGGTATAGCCCCTCAAGTGACGAACAGCCCCACAGGTGATGTTGGGCCCAAGAGTGTATCTGGGGGTAAGTTAATGAATCAGATTAAGCTATTTAGGTTGATAACACTTACAAAAGTGTATAGATGGCCTTTTTAGTGATGGGAATCTCTAAAACTGAGGTATAGCCCCTCAAGTGACGAACAGCCCCACAGGTGATGTTGGGCCTAAGAGTGCATCTGGGGGTAAGTTGATGGATCAGATTAAGCTATTTAGGTTGATAACACTTACAAAAGTGTATAGATGGCCTTTTTAGTGATGGGAATCTCTAAAACTGAGGTATAGCCCCTCAAGTGACGAACAGCCCCACAGGTGATGTTGGGCCCAAGGGTGTATCTGGGGGTAAGTTAATGAATCAGATTAAGCTATTTAGGTTGATACCACTTACAAAAGTGTATAGATGGCCTTTTTAGTGATGGGAATCTCTAAAACTGAGGTATAGCCCCTCAAGTGACGAACAGCCCCACAGGTGATGTTGGGCCTAAGAGTGCATCTGGGGGTAAGTTGATGGATACCAATAAGCTTTTTCAGTTGATCACACTTACAAAAGTGTATTGATGGCTTTTTTTAGTGATGAGAATCTCCAAACAGGAGGTATAGCCCCTCAAGTGATGTTGGGCCTAAGAGTGCATCTGGGGGTAAGTTGATGGATACCAATAAGCTTTTTCAGTTGATCACACTTACAAAAATGTATTGATGGCTTTTTTTAGTGATGAGAATCTCCAAAAAGGAGGTATAGCCCCTCAAGTGACGAACAGCCCCACAGGTGATGTTGGGCCCAAAAGTGCATATGGGGGTAAGTTAATGAATACAATTAAGCTATTTAGGTTAATAACACTTACAAAAGTGTATTGATGGCTTTTTGTGTTGATGAGAATCTCCAAAAACGAGGTATAGCCCTACAAGTGACGAACAGCCCCACAGGTGATGTTGGGCCCAAGAGTGCATATGGGGGTAAGTTAATGGACACAATTAAGCTATTTCAGTTGATAACACTTACAAAAGTGTATTGATGGCTTTTTTTAGTGATGAGAATCTCCAAACAGGAGGTATAGCCCCTCAAGTGATGTTGGGCCTAAGAGTGCATCTGGGGGTAAGTTGATGGATACCAATAAGCTTTTTCAGTTGATCACACTTACAAAAATGTATTGATGGCTTTTTTTAGTGATGAGAATCTCCAAAAAGGAGGTATAGCCCCTCAAGTGACGAACAGCCCCACAGGTGATGTTGGGCCCAAAAGTGCATATTGGGGTAAGTTAATGAATACAATTAAGCTATTTAGGTTAATAACACTTACAAAAGTGTATTGATGGCTTTTTGTGTTGATGAGAATCTCCAAAAACGAGGTATAGCCCTACAAGTGACGAACAGCCCCACAGGTGATGTTGGGCCCAAGAGTGCATATGGGGGTAAGTTAATGGACACAATTAAGCTATTTCAGTTGATAACACTTACAAAAGTGTATTGATGGCTTTTTTAGTGATGGGAATCTCAAAAACTGAGGTATAGCCCCTCAATTGAGGAGCAGCCCCACAGGTGATGTTGGGCCCAAAAGTGCATATGGAGGTAAGTTAATCTATACCATGGAGCTTTTTCAGTTTAGTACAATAACAAAAGTGTAATGATGACTTTTTGTAGTGATGAGAATCTCCAAAAATGATGTATAGCCCTACAAGTGACGAACAGCCCCACAGGTGATGTTGGGCCCCAGGGTGCATCTGGGGGTAGATTAATGTATACCATGGAGCTTTTTCAGTTTAGTACAATTACAAAAGTGTAATGATGACTTTTTGTAGTGATGAGAATCTCCAAAAATGAGGTATAGCCCTACAAGTGACGAACAGCCCCACAGGTGATGTTGGGCCCAAGAGTGCACATGGAAGTAAGTTAATAAATACATTTAAGCGATTTAGGTTGATGACACTTACAAAAGTGTATAGATGGCCTTTTTAGTGATGGGAATCTCTAAAACTGAGGTATAGCCCCTCAAGTGACGAACAGCCCCACAGGTGATGTTGGGCCGAAAAGTGCATATGGGGGTAAGTTAATAAAAACAATACAGCTATTTAGGTTAATAACACTTACAAAAGTGTATTGATGGCTTTTTTTAGTGATGGGAATCTCTAAAACTGAGATTTAGCCCCTCAAGTGACGAACAGCCCCACAGGTGATGTTGGGCCCAAAAGTGCATATGGAGGTAAGTTGAGGGGCTAAACCTGAGTTTTAGAGATTCCCATAACTAAAAAAAGCCATCCATACACTTTTGTAAGTGTTATCAACCTAAATAGCTTATTGGTGTCCATCAACTTACCCCCAGATGCACTCTTGGGCCCAGCATCACCTGTGGGGCTGTTTGTCACTTGAGGGGCTATACCTCAAATTTAGAGATTCACATCACTAAAGAAAGTCATCCATACACTTCTGTAAGTGTCATCAACCTAAATCGCTTAAATGTATTCATTAACTTACTTCCATATGCACTCTTGGGCCCAACATCACCTGTGGGGCTGTTTGTCACTTGAGGGGGCTATACCTCAAATTTAGAGATTCACATCACTAAAAAAAGCCATCCATACACTTCTGTAAGTGTTATCAACCTAAATAGCTTATTGGTGTCCATCAACTTACCCCCAGAATGCACTCTTGGGCCCAGCATCACCTGTGGGGCTGTTCGTCACTTGTAGGGCTATACCTCATTTTTGGAGATTCTCATCACTACAAAAAGTCATCATTACACTTTTGTAATTGTACTAAACTGAAAAAGTTCCATGGTATACATTAATCTACCCCCAGATGCACCCTGGGGCCCAACATCACCTGTGGGGCTGTTCGTCACTTGTAGGGCTATACATCATTTTTGGAGATTCTCATCACTACAAAAAGTCATCATTACACTTTTGTTATTGTACTAAACTGAAAAAGCTCCATGGTATAGATTAACTTACCCCCAGATGCACTCTTGGGCCCAAAATCACCTGTGGGGCTGTTCGTCACTTGTGGGGCTATACCTCGTTTTTGGAGATTCTCATCACTACAAAAAGTCATCATTACACTTTTGTTATTGTACTAAACTGAAAAAGCTCCATGGTATAGATTAACTTACCTCCATATGCACTTTTGGGCCCAACATCACCTGTGGGGCTGCTCCTCAATTGAGGGGCTATACCTCAGTTTTTGAGATTCCCATCACTAAAAAAGCCATCAATACACTTTTGTAAGTGTTATCAACTGAAATAGCTTAATTGTGTCCATTAACTTACCCCCATATGCACTCTTGGGCCCAACATCACCTGTTGGGCTGTTCGTCACTTGTAGGGCTATACCTCGTTTTTGGAGATTCTCATCAACACAAAAAGCCATCAATACACTTTTGTAATTGTACTAAACTGAAAAAGCTCCATGGTATACATTAATCTACCCCCAGATGCACCCTGTGGCCCAACATCACCTGTGGGGCTGTTCGTCACTTGTAGGGCTATACATCATTTTTGGAGATTCTCATCACTACAAAAAGTCATCATTACACTTTTGTTATTGTACTAAACTGAAAAAGCTCCATGGTATAGATTAACTTACCCCCAGATGCACTCTTGGGCCCAACATCACCTGTGGGGCTGTTCGTCACTTGTGGGGCTATACCTCGTTTTTGGAGATTCTCATCACTACAAAAAGTCATCATTACACTTTTGTTATTGTACTAAACTGAAAAAGCTCCATGGTATAGATTAACTTACCTCCATATGCACTTTTGGGCCCAACATCACCTGTGGGGCTGCTCCTCAATTGAGGGGCTATACCTCAGTTTTTGAGATTCCCATCACTAAAAAAGCCATCAATACACTTTTGTAAGTGTTATCAACTGAAATAGCTTAATTGTGTCCATTAACTTACCCCCATATGCACTCTTGGGCCCAACATCACCTGTGGGGCTGTTCGTCACTTGTAGGGCTATACCTCGTTTTTGGAGATTCTCATCAACACAAAAAGCCATCAATACACTTTTGTAAGTGTTATTAACCTAAATAGCTTAATTGTATTCATTAACTTACCCCCATATGCACTTTTGGGCCCAACATCACCTGTGGGGCTGCTCCTCAATTGAGGGGCTATACCTCATTTTTGGAGATTCTCATCACTACAAAAAGCCACCAATACAGTTTTGCAAGTGTGATCAAGTGAAAAAGCTCACTGGCATCTATTAATTTACCCCCAGATGCACTCTTGGGCCCAACATCACCTGTGGGGCTGTTCGTCAATTGTAGGGCTATACCTCGTTTTTGGAGATTCTCATCAACACAAAAAGCCACCAATACACTTTTGTAGGTGTGGTCAAGTGAAAAAGCTCACTGGTATCCATTAAATTACCCCCAGGTGCACTATGGGGCCCAACATCACCTGTGGGGCTGTTTGTCACTCTTGGGGCTCTTCGTCACTTGTTATCTCATTTTGGCAGATTCTCATCATTGAAAAACAGTCCATATTGCCAACATACTATTGATAGTGTCATTTAAGCGTCTGTGACAATTGGTTATTTGTATTCATGTAAAACAGAGTATATTTTTAGAAAACATTGTAAATACATATAAGCCCTTTTCGAGTTTGACTGAAATCATACGATAGAATTCGTGCTTCGAGGTATTTGCCACCAGGTATGCATTTGAACAGTCGTTTGCCTGTCCGTGTATGGTTCATTTAGAAAAGCTGACAAAATTTATTGAAGTGATTTATCATTCCTTCCTTCGTATTAAACGTATCAATTGGTCTTTTAAAACTTATTGCAGTTTTTAAACTGATTTTTGAATTTATTTGATAATTGTTTTACTTAAAAGTGTGATTATTATGATAGATCTACATCCTTGAGAATCTATCGATTCATGTTATGCTGTTGCATATGCAAATAAAAATAAAATATCATGTTTTAGTGGTTGAGTTTTTTCCTACAAAGGGTAAATAAAATTGCCGACGTATTCAATCACTAAATGCAAACTCAAAAAGATTAAAAAAAGAAAATTGCAAAATATATTTATTTTATCAGGAGAAAGAGATGAGAAAGATTAGTAATGTTCCCCTTCGTACTTAAAACAGGTCCTAGTTTTCGCATTTTCCGCCCTGAAAATGATGGCCCCCTCGGATGATCCTGTGGTAGACCCTAGCGTACAGGAAAATGTACGAGTCAGCCCCAGAAGTGATGTGAGAGCGCCCTGAAAATGATGGCCCCACAGATGATCCTGTGGCACTCTGAAACTTCGGGTGCGTGTCAAAGCCGACCGGTAGCGAGCGAAGATAGCCGAAGAATGTTCCGAGTGGATCCTGTGGTAGACCCTACTCGACACCCCGCGACGGCATTCCGATTCCCTCCGAGAATAGCCGAAAGCCGTGTTGTGTATTCCGATTCATTCCGAACCTTACCGATGTCGTGGATGCTTATAACTTATAAGCCAGCAACAGAAAACAATCGCCATATTGACTGATCTGACGAGTTTGTTTTATCACCGCTCAGAATGAAGTGGCATAAGAGTTCGCGTTTATAAAATACAGGACGGACCAGAGCTAAAAGGTTGGTCTTTATGATTATCTTTATGATTATATCCTTGCGATTTTTTCGTATTTAACTATTTCATCCATAAACACTGACACTGACCTGCTGACAGTAGTAATTACCACCTACTTGATCGATATCGCCGAGCTTACATGTAGTGATGTACGTAGGCCTATATGCCTGTTAATATGCATGTTATGGTTAGCCTTGAAGTGTTTGCCACCCATCATCAATATATTTTGGCAACAGAGTTTGAAGAACACACCCATCATCAATATATTTTGGCAACAGAGTTTGAATAACTTCAACTAGGTTAGCCAGAACTTGGGATGTTGGGGGTCATCCTAATGTCTGGCCTAGGACCAGCCTGGCCAGCCTTGGACCAGCCTAAGTTAGTTCAAAACTTCTTGGTTTAACAAGTTCGTTTATTTGAAAGGTTTGTTTTTTACATACAGCCTCACTGGGCTGGGGATTGAGTGTGGAAAAGTAAATAAATGATTCCGGGTCTTATAACTGCCGATATCTGTCTGAAAACATACCAGATAAAAGAAGAAAGTATAAATATTGTAATCAGATGCATAAATAGTGGTAATTCAATGTATAAAGCAAGCAATCGTTGTATATAAGCCGGCTGGTCCTAGGCCAGACATTAGGATGAGCCGGCTGTTGGGCAGTTACCGAGAGGCCAGTTACCGAGGGTAAATGTCCGCTTTGACAGTGATCGTCTGATGAAATGTTTCGGGCCATAGTAATAATACTAATATGGCCGTGGGAGTTCTAATGTGTTTGTAACATATTTAAAATAAATTACTATTGCCAGGTGGCTTTGTTTTCTTTCTTGGAGGGGTTAAGTTAAAGGAAATATGAACAGGATTTAAAGCTGGTTTGTGCTTGTTTATTGACTGAATATATTTTTGAAAATTATCAGTTGAAACGAAACAACCTTCGCGTTAGTTCCCTGGTAGTCAAAAAACGAACGGGGAGGAAATATGCATATTTTCCGTATTTTTCGTAACTGCTCGGGAAAATGACGTCATACACGACCTTCGATGTGTACAAACCAAGGAGTATAGTCCATCTATACTCCTTGGTACAAACTGCCACGAAGACGTACTGAGACAACAGAAATCGTTTATTACGTCATCGCTGTGAGGGTACGTACACAACGGAGGTCGTGTTTGACGTCATAAGTCTCTGAGACAATTAACTTTCGTAAGCATTGTAGATCGGTAAACGTAGCTTGAGTTTTGTATGTGTTGCGACCGAAATTTAATTTTCTTTTTGGTCAGACTTTTAAAGTACATGTTCTACAACACAACTAACGCAAATTAGAGAATATTTCCAAAAGCTGTTCATAACAGCGAGAATTTACTAGTTTACGGCAGTTATACTTATAGTTATACTGTTAATGTTATAGACACATGTCTTTGATTTTAAAGCTTATAATAGTAAAACAAAATCATTCATGTTTATGTCCCAGTGCCCGTCTGACTTTAGTTATCATAAGTATTTATACATACTTCTACATTGTTTATTGAATTTAATGCCATCCGGACATTTCATATCATTTTAAGCTCGCCCTTTGCAAAGCCGGGCGAGATATGGTGAGAGAGTGTCTGGGTGCCAACCAAACCTTGTATAGAGTTATAAGGTTATTTGAACAGCTTGTTAACTTATTTATTTTTTAAAGATACATTGATCTAATTTTATCACTGACATGATTTTTATAATTTACAATGTTTTGACTTTTGCAGAGACTGACAAAGATCGCGGAAAAGGCCCTGTAGGTCCAAACAAAATGGAAGGCATGGAAAAGATTGCATATAAATCCACCAACCTTATTTCTGCAAGGATTAATGATAATCCAGACGCTCTGTCATTTGAACCGTTCCCAGTGTTCTTTAATATAGATCATTCCTCAGTCAGTGATATTCATTGTGAACAAGTAGACACTGATGGGTTTTCAGCCGATGAATTCTATCTGATTGCTGACAAAGTTATTCCGCTATCTCCATTTGAGGACACTGATGATGTGTATTTCAGAAGGATGCTTTCCACTAATAACTACCGCCGCATCCATTCAATTGTTACAGAGAAAGCTTCTGTAATATCAAAGACTACACATTTTCTGATGTTGCCGTCTAATACCATAAGATTTGTCCAAGTTTATGATACTGTTAATCCAGCTGTGAAATATGCAGTGACTATAGACCCTGATTCTTTTGCTGCCAATGTTCATGTTCATGGAGAACCAATAAGTACTACACATGAGTTTTGGAAAAGTCTGCCAAACAGGTTTTATTCATTTGAAAGTATATATATGCTGCTACAACAACTCTCAAGTTATGGAGTATGTGTGGGAAATCCAGATTTAGATTTTTTATCATTTCAACCAGGACCCAATGCTGTAGTAGAGAGCCACTCTGAAGCTGTATGTGGTAACTTATCATACAACAAGACAATCCGACATGCCAAATGTCATCGTTTAACACTTGGTGCTAGGTGCCCGAAGTGTTCTCATTACCGAGGTTCACTTAGGACGAAAAAATCTAAAGAGAATAGAAAACAAACTGCCCCAATTAAGTCAGGGTTTTCACGAATATCGAACCGTACTCCACATTCAAAGATGTCCAAAAATGAATTATGTGAAAAAGTTAGTGCTTTGCAAAATGAACGGTATTCCATGCATGTACAAATAGCATCCCTGAGTAAGAAATTGAAACAAACTATAGAGGTATCCAGTAAACTCACTGCCAGCACTAACAAGGATGTTCATCAATTGATTAACGAATGTGGCGAGCCTTTGGATTATTCGATTTCTCCGAAAAAAAATTTTAAATTTTAGATATTTTTATAACCTACTTGGATTAATAACCTTCAATTGGCAGGATCTGACAAAATATTGACATTTCTTAAATTTAACCTAAGTCTGAAATTATTACCTATTTTACTCAATTGCAAATAACCACTATAGTGATAGCAGTGATAGCCACAGACTCAAAAATGTATGAGAAGGTCATTTTTAAAATTTGGTTAGTTTCCCAACACA
Organism: Lepidochitona cinerea; assembly: GCA_963971465.1. Classification (NCBI taxonomy): domain Eukaryota; kingdom Metazoa; phylum Mollusca; class Polyplacophora; order Chitonida; family Tonicellidae; genus Lepidochitona; species Lepidochitona cinerea. Next base: position 28,397,073 of record OZ020564.1, on the reverse strand, counting down.
ATTTTCACACATCGGTTTGAACATCCTCTATTTTCATTTCAAACTCAATCAAAACCAAAACAAGAGGACTGTAAGAAATTTACTTAAATGAATTAGACTGGTAGCAGAGTATTAAAAAAATACTTAAATAAAGATTGTGTACAACGTTTACTTTGAAAAAATTTGAAATTGATTTCAGATTTATATCACTTTATTATTACCAGTACTACTATTATTAGGTCTATAGGTCACAACACCCAGTTTGTGTTTTCTCAGCCAATGAAAATTGACTTCGGTTATACAGGAGCTAGAAGGTGGCTACATAGTGATAGTTTGGTATCTGGGTTATTTGAATATTGGATTGAAACTAACATAGGTCTACTGTACATACTTTAAGCTTTCAATCAATGCCTGATAACAGATTTTTGTGTGTGTTTTTTTAATGTTCACCCAATTTTGAAAATACCAAAGTTTGGCTAGAATAAGTAAGCCTAAAACTGTCAAAATGGCGGTACCCATGTTAAATTGTGTGTAGCTTGAAACCGGCATGCACTATGTCAACTTTATTTGGTTGTAAAGGATTTCTCATGTGTTGATCTATTTGGAAATGGTTAGGAAAAGTCTTAACGAGATTTAGGTAATTAGCCACAAATCAAAACGTTAACATTACCGCAAATGGGAAATGAAACTGTATCATGTAACCTATAGTGAAGTGTGAAAAGTAAGTATTTTGTTCTAAATTTTCAAACCACCACCATTTTTGGTGCCGTTGTATCTGGACTACATATTTGAAATATAAAATAAATGAATTCAGTAAAAAATTTAAATATTCACCACTTTTTCTGAAAAACAGGCTTTTGTGGACCAGGGCTAGGTTTGAGCAACCACAAGACTCTTATTGTAGGGTGTAAAATACTTGTATATGCCTCAGTAGTGATCCATTTCCATCAATGAGGTCTAGGAATGACATTTCACTTCTTGGAATTATTAATGTTTTTCAAAGCAAATGATTATTTCAGGCTCATTAGCTATTGATGTAAAATAACCAGACCCCCCCCCCCCTCCCACCCCCTTCCCTGTGGGTCTGAAATGATATAATCTGTACAAATTGCCCTTTTTATATCTTAACAGGTAAGCTGACATGACTGTGGCCCTGAATTGGACAGTTTTTAAATCACTGGAGAAGTTTTATTAGCTTTCAAACAGTCCAAATGTTAAGAAATCAGACATTTTTTGGACGGGTGGGGTGGGTTATCTCCCCTGGCTCTGCCCTTATGGCAGTCTCTAACCCGGACAGATGCTAACAGTAAACTACAACCAACAACCCATCATTTCCAGCAAATTTGAAGGGTATTTGATGATTCACCTTTTTATAGCGAGGTATAACATTTTGAATTGGTCCTCAGAAAAACTTTAAAATATAAGCCTGGAAACATGAAGGGGGTGGGTGTGTAAATTACTTCGCAAATTCAAAACGACTGGCCGAAAAGCTTTGATCTTTTGAAATTCAATTTGATATTGGTTAATAAAAGCAAAGTTATTAAATTTGACAAATTTCGAGGAATTATATCCTTGTTATAGGTCACAACACCCAGTTTGTGTTTTCTCAGCCAATGAAAATTGACTTCGGTTATACAGGAGCTAGAAGGTGGCTACATAGTGATAGTTTGGTATCTGGGTTATTTGAATATTGGATTGAAACTAACATAGGTCTACTGTACATACTTTAAGCTTTCAATCAATGCCTGATAACAGATTTTTGTGTGTGTTTTTTTAATGTTCACCCAATTTTGAAAATACCAAAGTTTGGCTAGAATAAGTAAGCCTAAAACTGTCAAAATGGCGGTACCCATGTTAAATTGTGTGTAGCTTGAAACCGGCATGCACTATGTCAACTTTATTTGGTTGTAAAGGATTTCTCATGTGTTGATCTATTTGGAAATGGTTAGGAAAAGTCTTAACGAGATTTAGGTAATTAGCCACAAATCAAAACGTTAACATTACCGCAAATGGGAAATGAAACTGTATCATGTAACCTAAAAACGGTCTAAACGGCAAACCACAGGCACACAGAGTGCTCTCCCCTTACCCCTCTATCTAATACATATATGGTCCATATTATATGTATAAGATAAGGGGTAAGGGGAGAGCACTCCGTGTGCCTGTGGGCAAACTCATCTTTATAAATTTATATAGCCTTTTATATTTATGAGCACTAAAACACACGGGCACAGGGAAAATCTTCTTGTCTAAAATAACCACGGAGACAAGTTTCTAATTGTGTTAAAAAGAGGCTTTTATAGGCGTACACTAACCTTTCAGCTCTGGTCTGTCGTGTTTTTTAGAAACCTGGCCTCTGATACCACAAACAGATTTAAATTGGCAATCGCAGCCCTTCAACACGGCTTTCAGCTATTCTCGAAGCGGAGCGGAATGCTGTCACGGGGTGTCTGACACTAACAATAGCGAGCCAAACAACTGCCAGTAGACTGACTGCAAAACAAAGGCGTTTCATATCCCTTTCATATTCATCCCAGTCTAAACTTATGACAAGTTACATTTGACTGAGACCGCCAGGCCATATGGTAGCGGGATATTCGGTCAGCCGGCCATTTGACTTGTACTCTAGCCCAGAAATCTTGTCTGTGTGGTTTTTATACGCCCGGCTTAATGACCGGGCTGTATTATGGCATCATCTCTGTCCGTCCGGCTGCCCGGCTTCCGCTTTCCCTTCCGCTCCATTACTTCTAAATTTTGATTCCATCTGAAAAAAAAATTTGAGTAGAAGGTGTCGCGAACTATTTTTGACACCACTGGTTACATAATATGGCAGCTGTACTTTCAGATGTGCGTACCTTATGAACAGTTGGTGTACATGCGGCAAACTATTTATGACACCATACGTTGCGTAATATAGCAGCCATATTGGATTCTATATTTACTCTTTTTCTCCATAACTTTAACAAATATGATCCGATGTTTTCAATTCTTGAACATTACATACCATATTTACAGGTGGTGTGTCAAAACTTGTTTGCTAAGAAAACTAATTTACATGAGCTTACTACGACTAATACCACTAAACTTAAACATAGGACACATAAAACATGTCTAGTTAGCTTTAGACTGTAAAAATGGGGTGAAAAACAAACGAAGAATCGAAGCCTGATTACAACAACAACGATCAGTGTCGGTCAACTTTCGTGTTGGATTACCGTCCTTTCAGGCCTTTGTATCTGTGGTTTACGCTCAAACAATTATAAGCAGGCTTTTCCAGTCGCTGTTAACCGATCGTCAGTCTGTATTTCTCAGATAAATAGGCCTACGTAAAATTACGCTGTGCCGTTAGTTCACTCACTCGACTGAAACATAAAATCGCCAATAGGGGGCAGATCGGTTTGTTTACGTTCCGGGTACGTAACAATTCAAATTTTCAAATTCAAATTAAAAATACAAAGTGACGTCCAAACTTTTAAATTTTGGTAAAAATAGAAAGTTCCTAACTTATATTGTCTGGGAAAAATACAGAATACGGTCTTTCTTTTTTAATGTAAACAATATTTTTGATTTTCGCGGCAAGTGTGCCTTTAACGAAAAGCTCTTTATTTGTACTGTTTGTGAAAAATAGCCATTCATTTTCAATTTCTTTTTTAACGGAAAATTTTTAGAAGTAGCTAGGCCTACATGTAGCTTCTCGGGTTGTATACTTAGCGCCATTAAAAACGCACAACCCAAAGAATGTGAAATATTTTGAGAAATGTAAAGTGTAAAATATTGTAAGTACTCTTAAATTGAAGAACAAGGCATTGGCCACAATGGGACAAAGAATTGACAATATGTGAAACCCTGGTGACTTTTATTCCTTGCAAACAAATCGTTGATACAGAAATTGAAGGTGCCATCATTCAATAATGGGTATGTCCACCTCGGGCATCAACGCAAGCAGTATACATCTGCGACGCAAGGACCTGATGAGTGTGGCTATTCTGTGCTGTGGGATCCGGTCCCACTCTTCCTGCACTACCTGGATCAATTCACGTCGGTTGCGTGGCCTGGGTTGACGTTTTGCAACGGCATTCTTAAGCTGATCCCACAAGTGCTCTATGGGCGATAGGCCTAGATCGGGGATCGGGAGTCGGCAACATTGCCAGTTTCATGTTCCCTGATTCTGAGGCGACTAATTGTGGAGGGATGACACTGCATGTGACGTCCTACGGCGGCACAACTGAGACCCGCCTGTAACATGCCAATGGCACGTTCCCTTTGTTGTATCGTAAGCCTGGGCATGGTAACATTTTCTGATTTTTTTTTCGTCTTTATGCTGAGCTTCGTGTAAAGTGTTGAACCCACGACAAATGAGCCCTGAAAGCTGTTCTCAGTGACGGTGAAACACTCAATGGACGTTATTATATAGGAAATGTTGCGTAATGTTCACGACAGGTGCGTCGGGAACACCCCAGGTTATCCAGTTATTGCAACTCAATTCGAACTAACAATAAACAACAAAACGTAAATGATAACATAAGGCTTCTTTATGGATTGCAACTTCTTCTTTATTGTAAACACGACGTTTCGGTACAGTTTCTAGCACCGTTATCAAGTTAAACTAATGATCATAACATTCAACCTTATATACTTATACAGGGCATTCAGATTAGGGTTAAATAATTCAAAACAACATGTGGTAATAAAAGTTCATAAGAGTCCCTATAAATAGCTGCACTTGGCTACAGCTGATCTTCTCAGTGGGTGGGGTAGGGGTTGAGGGTTAGATGAGGCTGTGATATACCGGGGGGATGAAGAAGCCTTTGTCTCTGTTAATTTCTGGATTTGACCGTCTGATTTCTATAGCTTCATGTAATTTCCTGGTGATTTTATTGGCAAGGTTTGTTTTCTTTATTTCGACATTGTCCCAGTCTATCTTATGGTTGGGGTTTTTTATTATGTGGTCACAGATGGCTGATTTCGAGTCTTTGGGGTTTGTTGACACACAATGATCTTTAATACGTTTGGTTAGAGGCCTGGTTGTCTCACCAATGTAGTGGGCTCCACAGGAGCAGTTAATCTTATATATGCAGTCTTTGGGTGTAGGTTTGATGGTTGATGGTCCTTTACCTGTTGCATTTAATAGGTTTTTTAGCGTTTTTCCCGAATAAAACACACTTTCAATGTTTGCTTGTTTCTTGATGATTCTTTTAATTTGATGACTGATCTTTCCTTGAAATGGTAGGCTTATTTGGATTGGAGACGGCTCTGGGATGGGTAAAGGTTCAGTTCTTATTTCGGTTAATTGGGATGCTTTGATGGCTCGTTTAATGGTTTCCTCGGTTATTTGTTTAGGGTATTGGTTTTTTCCCGTGAATACTTCCTTAATATGGTTGAGTTCTTTGTCGAGGTCCTGCTGTGTAGATGATATGTTGACTGCTCTCTTGGTGAGGGTTGTGATGATGCCAGTTTTCACATGGGTGGGGTGGTTTGAGTTGAAGTTTAGGTACTGATCTGTGTGAGTTGGTTTTCGGTAGACGCTGGTTTGCAGTTTATTGTTTTCCTTACGAATCGATACGTCCAGAAAGGGTAATTGATTGTTCTCTTCTGTCTCTGTTGTGAACTGTATTCTCGGGTGTTGATTGTTGAGATGGCTTTGGAGGGTTCTGGGGTCTTGGTCAGGTTTTATTATAGCGAATATATCATCCACTTTTCTATACCAGGCTATTGGAGTTATTGGGGGGTCAAGTAAAGCATTGTTTTCAAATTCAGACATAAATATTTCAGTTATTATAGGGGACAATGGGGACCCCATGGGTAGTCCATGTATCTGTTCAAAGATTTCGTCACCCCAAGTGAAGTATGTGGATTTTACACATGATTCAGTGAGGGCCATAAGGCTCTCTGTAGATAGGGGGGTCTTAATTGTTTGTTTACATTCTTCAATTTTTCTACGAGTGACATCAAGGGCCTCCTGGATTGGTACATTAGTAAATAAATCCACAACATCATAGCTGACGAGTAAACCTGGTTCAGGGATTGACAAGATTTTTTGGCAAAAGTCTTTAGAGTCTTTAACGTAGGAGTTAGCTGACTTACCAAGAGGTGACAATATTTGACTTAGGTATTTAGCTGCGTTGTAATGAACTGTATCTGGCTGGAGATAATAATTCGGGCTTTTATCGGGTTCTTGTGGATTTTTACGGAGGCTTTAGCATATGGTGGGTGTGGGTTGTGATTGATGAGCTTCTGTTGTAACTTCCAGTCTATTTCTCCGTTGTCTTTAAATTGTTTCACTAGAAGTTTATGTTTGGCGTTCAGTCTTTGGGTTGGGTCCTTCTGAAGCTGTCGGTACGTAGTAGAGTCTTGAAGAGTTTGGTTTACAAGTCCATGAAGTTCTGGAGTGTTCATTACCACTACTGCTTTGCCTTTATCTGCTGGTACAATGGAGATATCTTTCAGTTGTTTAAGTTCTTTGATGGCATTCTGCTCAGCTTTGGTAATGTTGGGTTTCTGGGGTTTGGCTGACTTAATTAAGGATATTATTTGATGGCGAAGGAATTCGACGTTTCCTCCCGGTGCAAGTTGTTGGAAATCCTTTTCGATCTGTGCTATGTATTCATCATTGTTCTTTGTTATCATCACAGGTGAGTAGTTAAAGCCTTTTGATAAGAGTGTTTTTTGGGCTTCCGTGAGCTTATGTGAACTGAGGTTGATAACTGTCTCCGTTTGAGGGGTATGTTGTGAACTGTTAGGTCTGGGTGAAGTAAGCGGTTGGGAATTCTTCAGGCTGTTCAATTTTTGTTTCTGTTTCTTTTTGATGTTTTCACTGAGTGCTGCTTTAGTACTGTTTTGGACCTCTCTTGTTTTCGTGAAGAAGCTGGGTTCAATCTTCCTTTTTAATTCATTTTCTGCCCATGCTATAGCTTTAGAGTAGATTGCTTTGGAGCGTGGGTGATGTCGAATTCTCTCTTTCACTAGTTGTTTGGAGGCTGTTTTAATAATTTTATTTGCTGCTGGCGATTGGACTGGCGATCTAAGTTCTAGTCCGTAAATGGCCAATAGCCTTACTGGGGTAGAAATAATAAAATTCAACCGTGCGTTTTTAATGGCGCTAAGTATATATATAGCATAGTTCTATGTTGTATATAGTAGTTGCAGGCGGCACCGCGTTAAGAATATAACCGTTCTTATTTGCCTCGAGCTGTGTACACATGTATTACTCAAAAGACATTAAAGTCAGGGTCAGTGAGGACGAAAAGCAAAATCATAGGGATATCTTACTGGCCGGGCCAATCCTATACATACTGGTCAATCGGCTGATGGCTATATAGAAGAGAGTAAAAAAAAAATTGAAATTTTACAGTGGGATTAAACACCGCCTGGTAGTGTTATTACCTTGAGGCGCCCATTCCGTGTTCACGGACTATATTACTGGCCTACAAAATACATGTTAATGATTGTTTCGGTAAGTTGATAAATTTTGTATTTAAAAACATCGTAAACAGTGTTTTGATGGATATAGTATTTTTTCTATGAACTTTTTCACGAAATTCTCGGACCTTCGAAGTCTCAACAATGAATGATGTAGTTTTTACTCTAGATGAAGTGTAACAATAAATAAAGGAGAAAATAATCAATGCGGTAACTTCATATGTTAATTGTACATCAGTAAGTCATTTGCAGTTAGAGTGATTGTCACTCAGCCCCACACAGACCTCGGTGGTCCAGAGTGATTGTCTCTCAGCCCCACACAAACCTCGGTGGTCCAGTGGGCTAGAGTGATTGTCACTCAGCCCCACACAAACCTCGGTGGTCCAGAGTGATTGTCACTCAGCCCCACACAGACCTCGGTGGTCCAGTGGGCTAGAGTGATTGTCACTCAGCCCCACACAAACCTCGGTGGTCCAGAGTGATTGTCACTCAGCCCCACACAAACCTCGGTGGTCCAGAGTGATTGTCACTCAGCCCCACACAGACCTCGGTGGTCCAGTGGGCTAGAGTGATTGTCACTCAGCCCCACACAAACCTCGGTGGTCCAGAGTGATTGTCACTCAGCCCCACACAAACCTCGGTGGTCCAGAGTGATTGTCACTCAGCCCCACACAAACCTCGGTGGTCCAGAGTGATTGTCACTCAGCCCCACACAGACCTCGGTGGTCCAGTGGGCTAGAGTGATTGTCACTCAGCCCCACACAAACCTCGGTGGTCCAGAGTGATTGTCACTCAGCCCCACACAAACCTCGGTGGTCCAGAGTGATTGTCACTCAGCCCCACACAAACCTCGGTGGTCCAGAGTGATTGTCACTCAGCCCCACACAAACCTCGGTGGTCCAGAGTGATTGTCACTCAGCCCCACACAAACCTCGGTGGTCCAGAGTGATTGTCACTCAGCCCCACACAAACCTCGGTGGTCCAGAGTGATTGTCACTCAGCCCCACACAAACCTCGGTGGTCCAGAGTGATTGTCACTCAGCCCCACACAAACCTCGGTGGTCCAGTGGGCTAGAGTGATTGTCACTCAGCCCCACACAAACCTCGGTGGTCCAGAGTGATTGTCACTCAGCCCCACACAAACCTCGGTGGTCCAGTGGGTTAGAGTGATTGTCACTCAGCCCCACACAAACCTCGGTGGTCCAGTGGGCTAGAGTGATTGTCACTCAGCCCCACACAAACCTCGGTGGTCCAGAGTGATTGTCACTCAGCCCCACACAAACCTCGGTGGTCCAGTGCGCTAGAGTGATTGTCACTCAGCCCCACACAAACCTCGGTGGTCCAGTGGGCTAGAGTGATTGTCATTCAGCCCCACACAAACCTCGGTGGTCCAGAGTGATTGTCACTCAGCCCCACACAAACCTCGGTGGTCCAGAGTGATTGTCACTCAGCCCCACACAAACCTCGGTGGTCCAGAGTGATTGTCACTCAGCCCCACACAAACCTCGGTGGTCCAGTGTGATTGTCACTCAGCCCCACACAAACCTCGGTGGTCCAGAGTGATTGTCACTCAGCCCCACACAAACCTCGGTGGTCCAGTGTGATTGTCACTCAGCCCCACACAAACCTCGGTGGTCCAGAGTGATTGTCACTCAGCCCCACACAAACCTCGGTGGTCCAGTGGGCTAGAGTGATTGTCACTCAGCCCCACACAAACCTCGGTGGTCCAGAGTGATTGTCACTCAGCCCCACACAAACCTCGGTGGTCCAGTGGGCTAGAGTGATTGTCACTCAGCCCCACACAAACCTCGGTGGTCCAGTGGGCTAGAGTGATTGTCCTTAAGCCCCACACAGACCTTCCATCGAAGCGGCTCGGGTTCGAATCACACTCAGACAAAATAAAAATTGAAAAATTTCCGAGTGGATTTTTCACTCGATCGCCGTATGTGGAAGAGTTAGTTGCCAATACTTGTCGAAGGTCGAGGGTTTCCTCCGGGCAATGAGCCCGGTTTCCCCCGCACTTAACATGGCAACGCCGCGATATATTAAAGTGAAATGATCTTGAGTGCGGCGTAAAACATCAATCTATCAAAGGGCTTATAAAAGCGATCACTTCAAATAAGATCGTTCTATCTTAATTGTTATCGAGTGACTTCGTTATAGGCTTTCGGCCTGGGTCTATAAGAGGGTTTGGGGGTTTCATTGCTGGTTGACATATACATTTATTTCAGACGATATAACTCCAGCTGTTTGAAAACACTAAATTGTACAAAGTTTACGGACAAAATGAAATTGAATCTGATTTGCTTTGTCAGTCAAAAGGTTGTTGGTTTGAGATAAATACCACACGCAATACCGGTTACGGGACGGTAAACAAATACAAATACAATTTATTTCTTTAAAACTTACAAATATAATTGTGAAGGTCTGATAAAAAAATGTATGACAAAGACTAGCTGTTTTAAGATGACTGTTCCCACACAAGGATGATAATTTAAGCTGGAAATAAAAATAAAAAACTTTTTTAAATACGGGTATGTCTATATGTGTGTACAAGTGTTCATTGTATAAGTATATTGAAAACAAAACAAAGAAACTTGTATTTCATTCGTTTCATTTGATTAAGCGGTTGGTTTCTCGTGATTTGTTTGTTTTTTAATCTCGATTATTTAATTCAGGAACCTAAAACCCCATATAGTCTCTTGATGTAAACCAAGGCAATGTTTATATGTAGCCTTGGTCTGAAATGATAAAACGTTTGTCCCGGTTATTTAAATTCGGTGTATATAGGCTCAACCGACATTTCATTTAATTCAATGCAAATCATTTCAGTGGTGCAAAGCACTCAAATTGGTGCAAAGTACCTAAATGGATTTCTGAGAAAAGTTCTCAATAGACATTAGGCAGCTCAAACCAGCAACAACTTCGTATTAATAAAATGCACAATACAGGTAAATAAAACTTTTTACTCAAAGCTGCATATAGGCCTACTCTTCCCGTTATAAATAAGTTTATTTCGAAAACACTGTTTTCAGCCAGTGATATGTATTTATAAACGATATAACACACGGGCACAGAGAAAATCTTCTTGACTTAAATAACCAAGAAGTTTCTAATTCTGTTAATTGTGTCATTTAGACCTTTATACACAACCATTGATGTATTTATATACGTATGATAATTATAAGTAGCCTCAAGCCTAATTATAAATTTGCTACTGATTTGTAAATGTTGCTTTCGGTAATTAACTCTCTCTAACTAGGTCCTTTGAGAGTCAACAAGTGTGACCAAATGGCCCCTAGTTGGGGAGTATCCTATATATACATTATATCCTGAGTCCTTGTTGTGCTTTCATGCTCTCTGGTGGGCTCTATTTGTCATGGTTGGTATACAGTTCTCGTGAGATCGCATTTAGACGTGACTAAATCACTCAACCTAAAATGAGAAGTTACCCTAGACTCCTATAAAGTCCAGATATAACCTCTCAGGGACTCGTTTCACACAGCAGTCGCATCGCAAACGAAGCGTAGTTGCCAATGGATACTTTAGTGAAAAGATATGGAGTCATGGCAACTGCGATTGATCGCACTTTGCGACGGCTTCGTGAAACTTCGGCGATTTACGTGCGTGTCAAAGCCAACCGGTAGCGAGCGAAGATAGCCGAAGGGAGTTCCGACTGCCGACTGCTCTCAGGCCAAAAGTCGCCATTTTTATCGGACAAATCCATTGGAATGGGGTTGGAAAGTTCACCTCGGCGGTCAATTGATCACTTTTTAAACATTTGCAAAACAACAACATCATGAAATTCAACCTGGCGTTTTCTTGTATTTGCCTGCTGTTCTATTAAAATATTACACTCGGCTAAAAATATTGTAACGGTCTAGGGGGAGCTGCCCCGCAACTCCATTGATCTTCAATCCTTTATCATTTTATGTACATAGTATCTCTTCTTTTCATTGTTTTTCGAACCTTCACATCATTTATATAACTTTAAGTAAATGACCATCAACATGTCTTATACAACTGTTTGTCTCATATATAGCTGGCTACATTAATTACAGCAATATAATGAACCTAAGAACACGATAGGAACCACAGCACCTTTTTAGAATAAAGTCATCACTTACTGACCAGTGAAAGGAGGAATGTACCATCCATATCTCCATGGTGCGTACTCCGATGATATGGCTGGGTAAAACCAGGTGAGCTGAGTTTGAATCCCGGGTATGGGACTCTGCTGGTAACTAGGATAGCTTGCCGGTTGAGGAAGTTGGGGCGTCCTGATGGGTTACTGTGATAGCAGAGAGAGCCGATTGACAAGGCAGCCTAACCAGTTGTGGGATTGGCGGTACAGCGTTTCCAGCTGTGGAGTTGGTGGTACAGCGTTTCCAGCTGCAGAGTTGGTGGTACAGTGTTTCCAGCTGTGGAGTTGGTGGTACAGTGTTTCCAGCTGTGGAGTTGGTTGTACAGTGTTTCCAACTGTAGAGGTGGCGGTCCAGCATTTCCAGCTGACGTGTTGGTGGTACGACGTTATCAACTTGTAGTGTTGGCGGTACAGCGTTTCCAGCTGTTGCGTGGGCGCTACAGTGTTACCAGCTGTAGAATCATGGCAGTGCAGCGTTACCAGCTGTAGGCTACGGAGAGGCAGCGCTTCCAGCAGTATACGACATTTCCTGTTCCCTATGCTACCAATTTTGGGATGAGGACTAGATGCTATAATACCCGTGTTTCATTTCATGCTTTATAATCGATTGTAAATAATACTAATTTCAGGTTTCGTTTCCAATGTACATATTTTCTTTATGTTGTGATAAACTATCGAACTTTATTTTATGTCTTGTGTGTGTCCTTTCTTCCATGGCCTTGTAATTGTCGTGTCCCTTTTAGACCGCTAGGTGGCGTTACAGTATTGTAAGTCACTTTGAACTTTTGAAACTTTAGCAACTATTGAAAACGACCTGTTGAGCCTATAACAGAGGCCAGTAGACAAGGAACGTTTTCGTTTCCTGTTTAACGTTTTCTTTAATTCAAAGCATATATTCACGTACAGTGTAATGTCCGAAGTTTTAAAAATGTTACCTAGGCAGGTATGTGAAAATGTGCGCATTGTCCGGTAAAGGCATACGAGGTCTATCTTAGCAACGTCTTAGGGAGATCTCACGAGAATACGATAACGAAATCACTATCTCGACTATATCTATAAGAATTGGGTGATTAATAGTTCTAAACTGAGTGGGTGTACAGGAATATTACCGGGACTCTCGCGCCCTAGGAATTTGTCTAAGACACGAGGCAGTCAGATATCGCGACATCTTCTTTACCGCGACTAAGATAGACCTCGTGCATGTGGTTTAACGTGACCAAGATAGACCTCGTGCATGTGGTTTAACTTGACCAAGATAGACCTCATGCATGTGGTTTAACGTGACCAAGATAGACCTCGTGCATGTGGTTTAACGTGACCAAGATATACCTCGTGCATGTGGTTTAACGTGACCAAGATAGACCTCATGCATGTGGTTTAACGTGACCCAGATAGACCTCGTGCGTGTGGTTTAACGTGACCAAGATAGACCTCGTGCATGTGGTTTAACGTGACCAAGATAGACCTCGTGCGTGTGATTTAACGTGACCAAGATAGACCTCGTGCATTTAACGTGACCAAGATAGACCTCGTGCGTGTGATTTAACGGACACGTGACCAAGATATACCTCGTGCGTGTGGTTTAACGTGACCCAGATAGACCTCGTGCGTGTGGTTTAACGTGACCAAGATAGACCTCGTACATGTGGTTTAACGTGATCAAAATAGACCTCGTGCGTGTGGTTTAACGTGACCAAGATAGACCTCGTGCATATGGTGACCCAGATAGACCTCGTGCGTGTGCTTTAACGTGACCAAGATAGACCTCGTGCATGTGGTTTAACGTGACCAAGATAGACCTCGTGCGTGTGCTTTAACGTGACCCAGATAGACCTCGTACATGTGGTTTAACGTGACCCAGATAGACCTCGTGCGTGTGCTTTAACGTGACCAAGATAGACCTCGTGCATGTGGTTTAACGTGACCAAGATAGACCTCGTGCATGTGGTTTAACGTGACCAAAATAGACCTCGTGCGTGTGGTTTAACGTGACCAAGATAGACCTCGTGCATATGGTGACCCAGATAGACCTCGTGCGTGTGCTTTAACGTGACCAAGATAGACCTCGTGCATGTGGTTTAACGTGACCAAGATAGACCTCGTGCGTGTGGTTTAACGTGACCCAGATAGACCTCGTGCGTGTGGTTTAACGTGACCAAGATAGACCTCGTACATGTGGTTTAACGTGATCAAAATAGACCTCGTGCGTGTGGTTTAACGTGACCAAGATAGACCTCGTGCATATGGTGACCCAGATAGACCTCGTGCGTGTGCTTTAACGTGACCAAGATAGACCTCGTGCATGTGGTTTAACGTGACCAAGATAGACCTCGTGCATGTGGTTTAACGTGACCAAGATAGACCTCGTGCATGTGGTTTAACGTGACCAAGATAGACCTCGTACATGTGGTTTAACGTGACCAAGATAGACCTCGTGCATGTGGTTTAACGTGACCAAGATAGACCTCGTGCATGTGGTTTAACGTGACCCAGATAGACCTCGTGCATGTGGTTTAACGTGACCAAGATAGACCTCGTGCATGTGGTTTAACGTGACCAAGATAGACCTCGTGCATGTGGTTTAACGTGACCCAGATAGACCTCGTGCATGTGGTTTAACGTGACCCAGATAGACCTCGTGCGTGTGCTTTAACGTGACCAAGATAGACCTCGTGCATGTGGTTTAACGTGACCAAGATAGACCTCGTGCATGTGGTTTAACGTGACCAAAATAGACCTCGTGCGTGTGGTTTTTAACGTGACCAAGATAGACCTCGTGCATATGGTGACCCAGATAGACCTCGTGCGTGTGCTTTAACGTGACCAAGATAGACCTCGTGCATGTGGTTTAACGTGACCAAGATAGACCTCGTGCGTGTGGTTTAATGTGACCCAGATAGACCTCGTGCGTGTGGTTTAACGTGACCAAGATAGACCTCGTACATGTGGTTTAACGTGACCCAGATAGACCTCGTGCGTGTGCTTTAACGTGACCAAGATAGACCTCGTACATGTGGATTAACGTGATCAAAATAGACCTCGTGCGTGTGGTTTAACGTGACCAAGATAGACCTCGTGCATATGGTGACCCAGATAGACCTCGTGCATGTGCTTTAACGTGACCAAGATAGACCTCGTGCATGTGGTTTAACGTGACCAAGATAGACCTCGTGCGTGTGCTTTAACGTGACCCAGATAGACCTCGTACATGTGGTTTAACGTGACCCAGATAGACCTCGTGCGTGTGCTTTAACGTGACCAAGATAGACCTCGTGCATGTGGTTTAACGTGACCAAGATAGACCTCGTGCATGTGGTTTAACTTGACCAAGATAGACCTCATGCATGTGGTTTAACGTGACCCAGATAGACCTCGTGCATGTGGTTTAACGTGACCCAGATATACCTCGTGCATGTGGTTTAACGTGACCAAGATAGACCTCATGCATGTGGTTTAACGTGACCCAGATAGACCTCGTGCGTGTGGTTTAACGTGACCAAGATAGACCTCGTGCATGTGGTTTAACGTGACCAAGATAGACCTCGTGCGTGTGATTTAACGTGACCAAGATAGACCTCGTGCGTGTGATTTAACGGACACGTGACCAAGATATACCTCGTGCGTGTGGTTTAACGTGACCCAGATAGACCTCGTGCGTGTGGTTTAACGTGACCAAGATAGACCTCGTACATGTGGTTTAACGTGATCAAAATAGACCTCGTGCGTGTGGTTTAACGTGACCAAGATAGACCTCGTGCATATGGTGACCCAGATAGACCTCGTGCGTGTGCTTTAACGTGACCAAGATAGACCTCGTGCATGTGGTTTAACGTGACCAAGATAGACCTCGTGCGTGTGCTTTAACGTGACCCAGATAGACCTCGTACATGTGGTTTAACGTGACCCAGATAGACCTCGTGCGTGTGCTTTAACGTGACCAAGATAGACCTCGTGCATGTGGTTTAACGTGACCAAGATAGACCTCGTGCATGTGGTTTAACGTGACCAAAATAGACCTCGTGCGTGTGGTTTAACGTGACCAAGATAGACCTCGTGCATATGGTGACCCAGATAGACCTCGTGCGTGTGCTTTAACGTGACCAAGATAGACCTCGTGCATGTGGTTTAACGTGACCAAGATAGACCTCGTGCGTGTGGTTTAACGTGACCCAGATAGACCTCGTGCGTGTGGTTTAACGTGACCAAGATAGACCTCGTACATGTGGTTTAACGTGATCAAAATAGACCTCATGCGTGTGGTTTAACGTGACCAAGATAGACCTCGTGCATATGGTGACCCAGATAGACCTCGTGCGTGTGCTTTAACGTGACCAAGATAGACCTCGTGCATGTGGTTTAACGTGACCAAGATAGACCTCGTGCATGTGGTTTAACGTTACCAAGATAGACCTCGTGCATGTGGTTTAACGTGACCAAGATAGACCTCGTACATGTGGTTTAACGTGACCAAGATAGACATCGTGCATGTGGTTTAACGTGACCAAGATAGACCTCGTGCATGTGGTTTAACGTGACCCAGATAGACCTCGTGCATGTGGTTTAACGTGACCAAGATAGACCTCGTGCATGTGGTTTAACGTGACCAAGATAGACCTCGTGCATGTGGTTTAACGTGACCCAGATAGACCTCGTGCATGTGGTTTAACGTGACCCAGATAGACCTCGTGTGTGTGCTTTAACGTGACCAAGATAGACCTCGTGCATGTGGTTTAACGTGACCAAGATAGACCTCGTGCATGTGGTTTAACGTGACCAAAATAGACCTCGTGCGTGTGGTTTTTAACGTGACCAAGATAGACCTCGTGCATATGGTGACCCAGATAGACCTCGTGCGTGTGCTTTAACGTGACCAAGATAGACCTCGTGCATGTGGTTTAACGTGACCAAGATAGACCTCGTGCGTGTGGTTTAATGTGACCCAGATAGACCTCGTGCGTGTGGTTTAACGTGACCAAGATAGACCTCGTACATGTGGTTTAACGTGACCCAGATAGACCTCGTGCGTGTGCTTTAACGTGACCAAGATAGACCTCGTACATGTGGTTTAACGTGATCAAAATAGACCTCGTGCGTGTGGTTTAACGTGACCAAGATAGACCTCGTGCATATGGTGACCCAGATAGACCTCGTGCGTGTGCTTTAACGTGACCAAGATAGACCTCGTGCATGTGGTTTAACGTGACCAAGATAGACCTCGTGCGTGTGCTTTAACGTGACCCAGATAGACCTTGTACATGTGGTTTAACGTGACCCAGATAGACCTCGTGCGTGTGCTTTAACGTGACCAAGATAGACCTCGTGCATGTGGTTTAACGTGACCAAGATAGACCTCGTGCGTGTGCTTTAACGTGACCCAGATAGACCTCGTACATGTGGTTTAACGTGACCAAGATAGACCTCGTGCATGTGGTTTAACGTGACCAAGATAGACCTCGTGCATGTGGTTTAACGTGACCAAGATAGACCTCGTACATGTGGTTTAACGTGACCAAGATAGACCTCGTGCATGTGGTTTAACGTGACCCAGATAGACCTCGTGCGTGTGGTTTAACGTGACCAAGATAGACCTCGTGCGTGTGGTTTAACGTGACCAAGATAGACCTCGTGCATGTGGTTTAACGTCACCCAGATAGACCTCGTGCGTGTGCTTTAACGTGACCAAGATAGACCTCGTGCATATGGTTTAACGTGACCAAGATAGACCTCTTGCGTGTGCTTTAACGTGACCAAGATAGACCTCGTACATGTGGTTTAACGTGACCAAGATAGACCTCGTGCATGTGGTTTAACGTGACCAAGATAGACCTCGTGCATGTGGTTTAACGTGACCAAGATAGACCTCGTACATGTGGTTTAACGTGACCAAGATAGACCTCGTGCATGTGGTTTAACGTGACCAAGATAGATCTCGTGCATGTGGTTTAACGTGACCCAGATAGACCTCGTGTATGTGGTTTAACGTGACCAAGATAGACCTCGTGCATGTGGTTTAACGTGACCAAGATAGACCTCGTGCATGTGGTTTAACGTGACCCAGATAGACCTCGTGCATGTGGTTTAACGTGACCAAGATAGACCTCGTGCATGTGGTTTAACGTGACCAAGATAGACCTCGTGCATGTGGTTTAACTTGACCCAGATAGACCTCGTGCATGTGGTTTAACGTGACCAAGATAGACCTCGTACATGTGGTTTAACGTGACCCAGATAGACCTCGTGCATGTGGTTTAACGTGACCCAGATAGACCTCGTGCATGTGGTTTAACGTGACCCAGATAGACCTCGTGCATGTGGTTTAACGTGACCCAGATAGACCTCGTGCATGTGGTTTAACGTGACCAAGATAGACCTCGTGCATGTGGTTTAACGTGACCAAGATAGACCTCGTGCATGTGGTTTAACGTGACCAAGATAGATCTCGTACATGTGGTTTAACGTGACCAAGATAGACCTCGTGCATGTGGTTTAATGTGACCAAGATAGACCTCGTGCATGTGGTTTAACGTGACCAAGATAGACCTCTTGCATGTGGTTAAACGTGTTACCAGTGGAAGAGGAAACCGGGCTCATTACCCAGAGGAAACCCCCGATCTTCGGCGAGTAGGGACCTACCTAACAAGTCTTCCACATGTACAGCATCGAGTGAAAAATCCGCTTAAAAAGTTTTCAATTATTATTTCATCTAAGTGGAATTCGAACCAGCATCGTTGGAAGACCTATGTCGGACTGATGGATTATCACTCTAACCGACCGGGCCACCGAGGCCCCCTACCTAAATAAAACAAAGTTTTAAAGAGCTGAATGTCATTGTTCTCAACTTATCCCCGTAACAAGAAAGCGTGATTGGTAAACGTACGCAAAAACACACATAGGTAAATGTAGTAAACAATCCACTAATGAGCTATAGGAGCTCGAGGATTGTAGAAAAGTCACCATTTCAAACATGAAAGTCTTCGGTGGCATATAGTTCATATACTGCCGACGAGCCAGTCCTTTTATTCTTCCGAAAAAAAATGCACTCTGATAAAATAATGCCTTAAAATGAATGACCAACCTTTTCTGTCTTGATATCCATTCCCCTATTGTCGAATGATAGGCCAGAGCAATCTAAAATAGAGATTGTTCCTACTGCCATTCATTTCTCGTGTTGAAGATCTCGTAGAATGGCACGAGATCTCGATTGAGGCCAGAGTTATTGCATTATATCCATATCTATAGAGCTGGGGCCGTTTTACTAATGGTTATACTCCCCCAAAGCGTTCCGCCTTTCGGGTCTCACATAGACGTAACATGTCGGAGCTAACACATAGGTTGACGTGTCAAAAAATCGACAAAAAAGGTAAGGGCGAAACGTAACATTTCCTTTTCCTCTTCAGGGGGTCACGGGTTCGAATCCCGCTCAGTCCAAATATTGGGAAATTTTCTGACTGGGTTTTCATTCGAACGACCTATGTGGGATGGTTGCCAGTTACCAACGGAAGGTCGTGGGTTTCCTCTGGGCACAGAGCCCGGTTTCCTCCCACAATAAAACTGCAGGCAACGCCGCCATATAAGTGAAATAATCTTGAGCGCACCGTAAAACATCAATCAATCCTCTTGAGGGCACAACGAAAGAGCCCCCGTGGTGTTTGGGACCGAAACACTCGGTTTGTTAACTTTCAGCCTCGATGTGTTATATAGTTGAAGCATCAATGGAGGATTCCTGTAACTTATAAATATAATTCTGAAGGTCTGATAAAAAATGTATGACAAAGACTAGCTGTTTTAAGATGACTGTTCCCACACAATTTAAGCTGGAAATAAAAATAAAAAACTTTTTTAAATGTGGGTATGTCTACATGTGTGTACAAGTGTTCATTGTATAAGTATATTGAAAACAAAACAAAGAAACTTGTATTTCATTCGTTTCATTTGATTAAGCGGTTGGTTTCTCGTGATTTGTTTGTTTTTTAATCTCGATTATTTAATTCAGGAACCTAAAACCCCATATAGTCTCTTGATGTAAACCAAGGCAATGTTTATATGTAGCCTTGGTCTGAAATGATAAAACGTTTGTCCCGGTTATTTAAATTCGGTGTATATAGGCTCAACCGACATTTCATTTAATTCAATGCAAATCATTTCAGTGGTGCAAAGCACTCAAATTGGTGCAAAGTACCTAAATGGATTTCTGAGAAAAGTTCTCAATAGACATTAGGCAGCTCAAACCAGCAACAACTTCGTATTAATAAAATGCACAATACAGGTAAATAAAACTTTTTACTCAAAGCTGCATATAGGCCTACTCTTCCCGTTATAAATAAGTTTATTTCGAAAACACTGTTTTCAGCCAGTGATATGTATTTATAAACGATATAACACACGGGCACAGAGAAAATCTTCTTGACTTAAATAACCAAGAAGTTTCTAATTCTGTTAATTGTGTCATTTAGACCTTTATACACAACCATTGATGTATTTATATACGTATGATAATTATAAGTAGCCTCAAGCCTAATTATAAATTTGCTACTGATTTGTAAATGTTGCATTCGGTAATTAACTCTCTCTAACTAGGTCCTTTGAGAGTCAACAAGTGTGACCAAATGGCCCCTAGTTGGGGAGTATCCTATATATACATTATATCCTGAGTCCTTGTTGTGCTTTCATGCTCTCGACAAAAAAGGTAAGGGCGAAACGTAAAATTTCCTTTTCCTCTTGAGGGGGTCACGGGTTCGAATCCCGCTCAGTTCAAAAATTGGGAAATTTTCTGACTGGGTTTTCACTCGAACGACCTATGTGGGATGGTTGCCAGTTACCAACGGAAGGTCGTGGGTTTCCTCTGGATGCAGAGCCCGGTTTCCTCCCACAATAAAACTGGCAACGCCGCCATATAAATGAAATAATCCTGAGCGCGCCGTAAAACACCAAACAACCAATCAATCAATCCTCTTGAGGGCACAACGAAAGAGCCCCCGTGGTGTTTGGGACCGAAACACTCGGTTTGTTAACTGTAAGCCTCGATGTGTTATATATAGTTGAAGCATTGGAGGATTCCTCTACCGAAACTGCATCTGCCTTCAGTGTTACACAACATGTGGTTTATCTGATTAAATAACATATACATGCACGTATAAAACAAATTTATCAAAATATAATTTTAGCATTTGATTTGTTTGTACTTGTTTTATTTTCTATCTTCGTCTGTGCTGATATATTTTAATATTTATTTTTATGAACGCTAAAACACACGCGCACAGGGAAAATCATCCTCGAGCGGAACGATTAAAACTTACGGTCAAGCACGCTCAGGGAATTTATCTTTGGGCATCCGAGGATGAGGGAAAATCTTCTTGTCTAAAATAACCATGGAGACAAGTTTCTATTTGTGTTAAAACCTTTATGCACAACCATAGGCCGTTGTAAACTATAAAACCCATAATAGTTTTACTATATTAAGTTAAAGACGGGCGTATAGCCCCAGGTGACTTTTTTAGCCTACAACAGAATGGCAGGATATAGTCACCTGGTGCTGAGGCCTATAAGTCAGAAGAATTTCATACGCATCTTCAGCTATGACAAGAATATCGGCAGACTGAGATTATATATCAAAATACCTCACTACCGACGGAAAAACAAAATAAAAATTGTAGTAAATTAATCAAACGCTGAAATCATCTAGAAAGATATTTTTATGTATATTATTTAGCCCGGTAAAGTACTGCATGTTGTGTAACACAAAGAAGAGACGCAGGTTCGGTAGATTTCAGGAATCCTCCAATGCTTTAAAGCTGGTGAAAAGTGTGGATGGAAATGAAAAAAAATAAGATCGATAACAGTTTTTGAAAAAAATCGCCTTGTTTCGTTATTATATTTGTATCTTGCAACTAATAGTAGGCCTTAAAGGGGCATGAGCTGCCAAAATGTTGACATTTTGACGTTAAAACAGAATGTTGAAATTATAAGACGTATAATTCAGAAGCTTTTTAGTCAAGAAAATGTACGATAGAGTATTGTTTTGAACTAACTTTGATTTAAAATGAATGAATGGTCGTCCCGGTTATTTAAATTTTGTTTACTTTTCGAACACGTTTTCGGTTCGTACAGGCCACATACTGTATGGATTTTCCTCATTCCAACGCCAATCATTTAGTTTTTCGATGGCCTTCAAAGCCTCTTACTGTCGTGACGATCAGAAATTATGAAAAGAGGTTGAATTTTGGCAGCTCATGCCGCCGTTGTCTTTTTGTTGCAATTTACAACGGCCGCTATTATAATTATCGCTTTGAACACGTGACGACGTTTGAGTTTTTTGTTAACTTTTCCCTTTCATTTTTATACTTTTAGCGCCCACTGGACTACTGAGGAAAAAAAAAAACTACAGTACGTACGTGGTGGACATTGATATATATATATTTATGAACACTAAATCTCGAATGCAGACAAGTTCAATATAGGCCTATCACACCATGCGATTTGTACGACAAGGCTGGTGGTGGATACTTCATGATACACAGGGTTTTTCGGTCATTATTACTGGGCCTTTGTCTTTTAAACCATCTCACCTTTAGGTGAAGATTACCTGGAAAAAATGACGGTTAACAATCATATATACAGGCTAAATAGTCGTCAGATGTTAAACAGCTGTTAAACAAATAGCATCCTTTGCCCCCTCTCCGGTGAATAATGCAGTGGCCCATTCACAGCACGTTTTCGTCTGGGCAGATTTCTGCACTTCTGTCGGACCTGAGTCTCACAATATGCTTAAAATTTGACCCCTTTTTCTGAACTTTCGACAAACTGGCCATATTCAGCGACATACAAAGGTTTCCGGTAAGTCCAGGTCTTTGTTTCGTTCAGATTCTCCCCAATAAGTTCTAACAACGGAACTTTCTTTCACGGACTTAGTGAAAGTTTAACTCTCATTTTCCCTGAGCTGTCAGTTTCGTTTATATGGTTATTGTTCCTTAGCCAGTTAACTTACATGCCGTATTGTAATTTCTAGGGAACTCTTGCTTTTCGGTTGTTTGTTGATAAATTATAGTTCCAAGTAAAGGAAAATATACATATTGCTGGTCAACCATCAAAAATAGCGATAAGGTATACAGAAATGTTCAGGAGCTGAAGAAAAGAAGTTTATCTAAATTTGTCACTAACGAAGATACGTGTGTACATTTTGTATCTTAACATTGACATTATTCATTCAGGCTATAAACTTACATTTTAAATTTAATATCTCAAATAAATTTTCTATAATAATAATTTTTATGCTCTTGGGTGAGCATATAGTCGCCACTTTGTCTGTCCGTCCGTGCTTTCGTCAGTCTGTCATTTGGATTTCTTGTCCAGGCCATATCTTGGTTTATATTGTCAGGATTGTTTTGAAACTTGTCTGGCATAAGCCTATATATAGTCATTACCAAGACCTTGTGCAGTGTTTTTTTTTTCTCCTCCATGTTGTTGATATTTTTGTGCTCTTTTTCTGCAAATTGTCAAAGTTTACCCGTATCCATTGCCCAAGCCATATCTTGTTTATCATTCTGAGGATTGGTTTCAAATTTGGTTTGTATCTGACTTTCAAATATCCCCCTCCCCTGTCCCAGTCTTCTTCGATTTCTGCTTTCATTTAAATTTACAATAAATTACATTAACATATTCCAGTTGTGTTGTGTTCTAATAATAGTTTAGAACCTACGCAGACATGAGCTTCCTCTTGCTATAGTTTTGTTCTCAATTTATCAATAGCTCTTTAGAGCTAATGTTTATTTTTATAACCAATCGTCTAGAAATAAAGCTTACTTTAACTTTAATTAACAGCGAGAGGATTGTTTGAAAACTTGGTTCACTTGTTTTTGACAAAAATTTGTTGAGGGTATATCTGGGATGCGGGATTGGTGAGCATCCATCAGTTTTACTGATACTTTTCTTGTTTTTTCACCTATTAGACAATAAGCCTATTTGTACCGTTTAATGAACGCTTTGACTACTTGTGCGGGGATGGGGGGTCGTTTGTACGACAGAAAATATCTTGAACTTAAGAGTATAGGCGTGGAGTAAACCAATACAAGTAGCTGATAAGGCTTGTAAGTAACAAGACAATCACTTAAATCAAAAGCAAAACCTCTATTTTTACCCACAATACAATTCAACCTTTTCCAGTTATGTCATTAGGCTGGTGCTAGTTCAAAATAAATTCTCTATCCAATCTCAATATCCACTCAACATATGCCGGTTATATCTAGACCTATGGTAGAAGAAGTCTGCTTAAATAGCTTTTGTTGAAGTCCTATTATAAGAAGCCCATATTTCATACTTTTTGTGACTTAGACTAGGTGTTTTATATGTATTAAAGTGACTGAATGTATGACATGATGAAGTGAGTGTTTCGAAAGCAATCTGCAATCATCATCAGGGAAATTACTGAATTAGTAAATTAACCGACACTGATTGACCCGCAAAAAATTTCTGGGCCAGGGTGAGAATCGAACTCACGACTTACATGTAGGGTTACCGTCCCACCGCTCTACCAACTGAGCTACCCGGCCCTGCTGGGAACGGTTCGCTTGTTAGATTCTCTTATACACACAGAGCTTAAATCAAGCCCATTAGAATATGTATATTTTTCCCTTTGCCCGTGTGTTTTAGTGATCATAAATATATATTTAAATTTTCATACGTGATGAAGTCAGTGTTTCGAAAGCAAGCTGCAATCATCATCAGGGAAATTACTGAATAAGTAAATTAACTAATTTACTAATTCAGTAATTTCCCTGATGATGATTGCAGCTTGCATTCGAAACACTCTCTTCATCATGTGTGAACATTTAAATATAGTTAAGTGGAATTTTTATAATATTTAAATATACATATTCTGATAGGCTTGATTTGTGTGTATAAGAGAATCTAACAAACCATTCCCAGCAGGGCCAGGTAGCTCAGTTGGTAGAGCGGTGGCGACGGTAACCCTAAGTCGTGGGTTCGATTCTCCGGGTCAATCAGTGTTGGTTAATTTACTAATTCAGGAATGTGTGACATGTATGTATTAAAGTGACTGAATGTATCACAGGTACAATGTATGTATGTATTAAAGTGACTGAATGTATCACAGGTACAATGTATGTATGTATTAAAGTGACTGAATGTATCACAGGTACAATGTATGTATGTATTAAAGTGACTGAATGTATCACAGGTACAATGTATGTATGTATTAAAGTGACTGAATGTATCACAGGTACAATGTATGTATGTATTAAAGTGACTGAATGTATCACAGGTACAATGTATGTATGTATTAAAGTGACTGAATGTATCACAGGTACAATGTATGTATGTATTAAAGTGACTGAATGTATCACAGGTACAATGTATGTATGTATTAAAGTGACTGAATGTATCACAGGTACAATGTATGTATGTATTAAAGTGACTGAATGTATCACAGGTACAATGTATGTATGTATTAAAGTGACTGAATGTATCACAGGTACAATGTATGTATGTATTAAAGTGACTGAATGTATCACAGGTACAATGTATGTATGTATTAAAGTGACTGAATGTATCACAGGTACAATGTATGTATGTATTAAAGTGACTGAATGTATCACAGGTACAATGTATGTATGTATTAAAGTGACTGAATGTATCACAGGTACAATGTATGTATGTATTAAAGTGACTGAATGTATCACAGGTACAATGTATGTATGTATTAGTATTATTATGTAGTGTGAGAAATCTCCTTATCAAAGCCTTAAACGCGGCGTAAAACACCAATCAAGCAATCAATCAATCAACCACTCCTTATCAAAGCCTTGAACGCGGCGTAAAACACCAATCAAGCAATCAATCAATCAATCACTCCTTATCAAAGCTGTTGTAATCTAATTAGTCTAATTGTAGCTACAATATTGTTAGTGCTAAATTTGATCTAATACATGTAGAATGACAGTTTATGAAAGTACAGCATTGTTTATAATGAGGGGGACACAACGATATTATGATTAAATTTAGAAGCACAGGCAATTATAATATATTTATGTTTTTGTAGCACATGGCTGCATGTCATTGTGACCTTATGGTGGATTTCATACAGGTATATCCCGCTAATTAACAAATTTCATTTGCATGCTGTAACCTCATTATGATTATTTCAACTACATAAATCTTATAGTTCTATTTTAGGTAAGTGCATGGTTAAGTCGTGATGCACTGAGTCAAGTGGGGAAATGCCTGGTTAAGTCGTGATGCACTGAGTCAAGTGGGGAAATGCCTGGTTAAGTCGTGATGCACTGAGTCAAGTGGGGAAATGCCTGGTTAAGTCGTGATGCACTGAGTCAAGTGGGGAAACGCCTGGTTAAGTCGTGATGCACTGAGTCAAGTGGGGAAATGCATGGTTAAGTCGTGATGCACTGAGTCAAGTGGGGAAATGCATGGTTAAGTCGTGATGCACTGAGTCAAGTGGGGAAATGCCTGGTTAAGTCGTGAGTCAAGTGGGGAAATGCCTGGTTAAGTCGTGAGTCAAGTGGGGAAATATTTTAACATATTCTTTTGTGGCATCAGCTACAAAATATTTCATCATTTTTATGAAGAAGCAGAAAATAGGAGTTTTTGATACCAATGTTGAATGTATATTACGGTAGTTTATCTAAGCCACAAGTACCTCGACGCCGGAACCCCAATTAAAACTTACACTCACTCTCTGTTTTATCCGGGTGCAAACTTAACGAAAAAACATTGTTTCTAATTTGATATGCTATTATATATGTGGCATCAGCTTCAAAATAGGAGATATGCTATTATATAATTATTGAAATTTGACCAATCACAATTAATGTTACTTAAACATGTTTGTAAGAGAAAAAACCATGCCTGAGAAAACAATTTCGACTTGAGCAGAGTGATAGTCTCTCCATCCGACACAAGCCCAAATTCCATCGATGAAGTCAATAATCTTGAGTATGCCTTAAAAATCAATCAATCCTATTAATCCAAACCAAATTGAGCTTTTGAATAACGAGACTGATAGGAATGTACCGACTGAACATCTGTATCAACCTGGATTCATCTCTCTAACAGAAATGACCCAGGTGAGAATAAGATGTTATTCTGGAAAACTTTGAATAAGACATCTCTATGTTTCATTGAGACTCAACATGAGGTAGTACATATGTAAGCAACCCTAAAAATGTATTTTTACATCCACTGGCCTCTGGGAGTTCTGTGAGTCAGCTGTTTCCATGACAACACACACTGCCCTTAAGAGTGATGCAAAAATACATGTACGTTTATCTATCATTCATCATCAGCTGCATTCAGTTTATGTCTGGGGGCCTTGGTGGCTCAGTCGGTTAGAGTGATAGTCCGACACAGGCCTCGGGTGGCTCAGTCGGTTAGACTAATAGTCCTTCAGTCCGACACAGGCCTTGGTGGCTCAGTCAGTTAGACTTGATAGTCCTTCAGTCCGACAAAGGCCTCGGTGGCTCAGTCAGTTAGACTGATAGTCCTTCAGTCCGACACAGGCCTCGGTGGCTCAGTCGGTTAGAGTAATAGTCCCTCAGTCCGACACAGGCCTTGGTGGCTCAGTCGGTTAGAGTGATAGTCCTTCAGTCCGACACAGGCCTCGGTGGCTCAGTCAGTTAGACTTGATAGTCCTTCAGTCCGACACAGGCCTCGGTGGCTTAGTCAGTTAGATCGAGTGATAGTTCTTCAGTCCGACACAGGCCTTGGTGGCTCAGTCAGTTAGACTGATAGTCCGACACAGGCCTCGGTGGCTCAGTCAGTTAGAGTGATAGTCCTTCAGTCCGACACAGGTCTCGGCGGCTTAGTCGGTTAGACTGATAGTCCTTCAGTCCGACACAGGCCTCGGTGACTTAGTCAATCAGATCGAGTGATAGTTCTTCAGTCCGACACAGGCCTTGGTGGCTCAGTCAGTTAGACTGATAGTC
This sequence comes from Lepidochitona cinerea, assembly GCA_963971465.1. Classification (NCBI taxonomy): domain Eukaryota; kingdom Metazoa; phylum Mollusca; class Polyplacophora; order Chitonida; family Tonicellidae; genus Lepidochitona; species Lepidochitona cinerea. The sequence goes on along the minus strand of OZ020564.1, from coordinate 28,369,581 downwards.
CGACACAGGCCTCGGTGGCTCAGTCAGTTAGAGTGATAGTCCTTCAGTCCGACACAGGCCTCGGCGGCTTAGTCGGTTAGACTGATAGTCCCTCAGTCCAACGCAGGCCTTGGTGGCTCAGTCAGTTAGAGTGATAGTCCCTCAGTCGGACACAGGCTTCGGTGGCTCAGTCAGTTAGACTGATAGTCCCTCAGTACGACACAGGCCTCAGTGGCTCAGTCAGTTAGACTAGAGTGATAGTCCTTCAGTCCGACACAGGCCTCGGTGGCTCAGTCAGTTAGACTGACAGTCCTTCAGTTCGACACAGGCATCGGTGGCTCAGTCGGTTAGGCTGATAGTCCTTCAGTCCGACACAGGCCTCGGTGGCTCAGTCAGTTGGAGTGATAGTCCTTCAATCCGACACAGGCCTCGTTGGCTCAGTCAGTTGGAGTGATAGTTCTTCAGTCCAACATAGGCCTCGGTGGCTCAGTCGGTTAGAGTGATAGTCCTCCAGTCTGACGCATGCCTACCATTGATGCAGCGCAGGGTTCGAATCCCACCCAAATAAAAATTGTAAAATTTTTGAGTGGATTTTTCAGTTGCTTGTCGTATGTGAGAAAGGTTCTAAGGTACTCTACTAAGGTCGAAGTTTCTTCCAGGCAATGAGCCTGATTCCCCGAAGACCCATACCAAGATGTCCATAGAATATTAGATTAAAAATATTTGAACTTTCAAGCGATTAGAAGTTTCTTCCTCATCATGTCACTTCCATCTGTTGGCCAGTGAATCCCCCCCCCTCTTCCTCCTCTTGCTACACCACTGTATGTTTTTATTTCAACATTAATTGTCAATTTTTACCAAACTTTGAACCCCTATATTATCTTGAAACGGAATTCATGAAAAACGCGTAAATACATGTATTTGCATCTCCTGTCACTTAACTATCTGTTGACTGTTTTTTTTTGTTTTTTTTTTAGTTAAAAGAAAAATGCGACTAACATTGCAATAAAAAAAGATTTTATTCGAGTTTCTTATTTTGTTATCATGGCTAAATGTTTACCAAACTTGATTTTTGTTTTTATGTTATCAATTTTCATATTGACTATTTACAGATTGCAATGGATCAGTTAAGAAGCTTATCGTAAACGGCTGTGGACTAGAGGTCAATCAAACTAATGACCTTCCCCTTGAACTTCCACCTGGCAGTCATAACTCAACACATCCGTTATTATAAAGGTAAGTTAATGTAAGATATTGGGATGTTTTTTTCACGTCTGATTTGACCACACATCACAACGGATAAACAAGCAGATTATATTCTCATAAGTTACATTTAACCTGCTGCTTATCAGGAAAAGTTCCATGGTAACCGTCCAAGGCTGTGGGTTTCTGTTTCCTACCTACTAATTTTAAATGTGTTGTAAAACATCAATCAATCAAACGGCACTCTATGCTGATTAATGGGTAGCTATTTCTCAGACATGATTTTGAAGTTGCATTGACTGCTTTTCTAAATAAAGTGATATAATTCTTTTGACATTGATTGAGCTATTGGATTGGTCATTTTCTGACCATTGATTGAGCTATTGGATTGGTCATTTTCTGACCATTGATTGAGCTATTGGATTGGTCATTTTCTGACCATTGATTGAGCTATTGGATTGGTCATTTTCTGACCATTGATTGAGCTATTGGATTGGTCATTTTCTGACCATTGATTGAGCTATTGGATTGGTCATTTTCTGACCATTGATTGAGCTATTGGATTGGTCATTTTCTGAGGAAAGCTCTGTCCATCAGCACAGAAGTTGAAACTGACACAATGTAGTGACAATGAATGAATGGAAAGATTGAAGGGCAGTTTGGGTCATTTGCTTACCACATAGTGTATTCTTTAATAGAGAGTCAACTAGTGGATGTTTAGGGTTGCGAGACAACAAGAACTGATGGAATGATATATTTACTTGCAAAAGTGGCATGAGCTCCCAAAATTTCTGTAATAATTTCTGATCGTCACAACAGTAAGAGGCTTTGAAGGCCATCGAAAAACTGAACGATTGGCGCTCGAATGAGGAAAATCCATACAGTATGCGACCTGTATAAACCGAAAAAGTGTTCGAGAAGTAAACAAAATTTAAATAACCGAGACGACCATTCATTCATACTAAGCCAAAGTTTCGTACATTTTCGAGACTAGAAGCACTAAAAAGCTTCTGAATTATACGTCTTGAGAAAAATAGCCAATAATTTCAACATTCTGTTTTAACGTCAAAATATCAACATTTTGGCAGCTCATGCCCCTTTAAATATTCCTGTTGATGCTGTACTAAAATAGTAAATATTTTTAAAGATCTCCAGCATATCAATCTGGGTTAAATTTAATTTGCCTAAGTAGATTACGAATTTTACAGACATGTTCCTCTTATGGTCTAGTTGTGCAACATCTATTTTGTTTGCTCATTTGCATATTCTCTCCATAACTTTAACAAATATGATTTTGTTACCCGGTCATGGTTCAAAATGGCGTCAAACCTAAAGGGGAATAAAGGAAGGCATTACTCGATGTTGAATTTGAGTTTCCTTTTAACTTTTAATAAGATGGAATAGAATACCGCTAAGAGCAGTCATACAACATCAGTTACAATAAACAAAGAATACTTGGAGCTTATACATGGCTTGTTCAGTAACATAAAATAATGCTTAATAAACTAGAATAGCTAAAACAGCTTTACTCATACAGGTACTTGTTTATTACATTTGCATTATCTTACCTATGCTTTAACAGCTCAATTAAGTTACTAGACAGCAATTAATGCTCTTGACAGATGGATAAATACATTCACTCCTCGTAAATACCATGTGGTTAACTATTTAAGGGTCTAAACAGATTTATCTAACTCCACAGATCAGGTCTGCATTAATTTACAATTATCGAGTTATCTCCCTTTAATGAGCATTATCTCCCTTTGAACCACAACTGTAACTTGCCTTGAATGAATTATTTATCTTAACGAGATTAGTACAACACGGGTACTGCTTAACATTTAACCATTGTTAGCTGTTAACCTCCATTAAATCACTACTTCTGTCTGTCCAATGAAAGTGCTAAAATAAACTTGCAGCTACAAAATGAACAATTAACATTAACATTGCCAAGCTATTTAACTTCTGACTTTTGACTGTTTGCCTATTATTAAGCCTCAACACACACTGTTTGTAAATTTAAACCTTATCCTTGTTTAAATTGCACATCTAGATTTTACGTGTTACTTGCTAAATATATCCGATTAGCCCTATTAACAGATTAAGTCATTGGCATCTAGGAACCATGGTTACCTGAACTATCCTACGAATGCCATTTACCAGTCTGATCTAGCTTTTAATGACAAATGAATAAACACTAAAAATTAAACAGCATAACTTGCTTAACCTGTCATAACAACGCTTCAGAAATAACACTGATAGTGATAACGAAATAACACCAATCAACAACACGACTTCACCAACTTATAAGAACGCAAACGGTGAACTGTTAACTTATGTATTCATATCACGTATGTTAATACCTTTTTACGCGTTCGACATCTAGCATACATGTATCTCTTAATTCACCCAACGCAACATTCTAGACACTTGTTATTGTTGAGAAACTAACACTGACTTAGTGTTGTTGTTGTACCACTACGTCGAAGTAACGTTCTGTGACCTACATTTAACATGCCGGATTCGTCAGCCACAGCTAACTTACTTTTACTTATGTTTTAACCACTTATTCTGCTTATCTACGCAGATCTACATGTACAGGATTATACTTACATATATCTTAATTAAATGTCAATCAAAATACCTTACCTAAAGGGGAATAAAGGAAGGCATTACTCGATGTTGAATTTGAGTTTCCTTTTAACTTTTAATAAGATGGAATAGAATACCGCTAAGAGCATAGAAAATTCGTTAAACCAATAAGGTAACCAGAGTTGTCGCCCTTTGAACGTATTCAACTATTCTAAACAGCCCTGAAAATAACTATTAGGCTACACTCTAAGTATTTATAAAAGTATTATTAAAAAATTGGGGTACCCTGTATTCCAGTCTCACACTCTCCCCCGCTAAAAAAAATGTCTCCCTAGACATTTACAATATATTAAGCTAACTTGACAATCAATTAACCATCAAAGTTCTGTTATCAGCAACACTCAATTTAAATGAGATAACACATTTTCCAATAGTTTATGAGATTTCACAGTTATTCTGTAAGAAACTCCTCGACGCACTATAACGGTCCCTAGAAACAGTTATACAATGAAAGTCCATGGCAACAAACTATGGAAAGTCCTTGGAAACACTATCACAGTCCATGGAAACACTATATGGAAGTCCATGGAAACACTATATAAAAGTCCATGGAAGCACTATATGAAAGTCCATGGAAGCACGATATGAAAGTCCATGGAAACACGATATGAAAGTCCATGGAAGCACTATATGAAAGTCCATGGAAACACTATATGAAAGTCCATGGAAGCACTACATGTATATGAAAGTCCATGGAAGCACTATGTGAAAGTCCATGGAAGCACTATATGAAAGTCCATGGAAGCACGATATGGAAGTCCATGGAAGCACGATATGAAAGTCCATGGAAACACGATATGAAAGTCCATGGAAGCACTATATGAAAGTCCATGGAAGCACTACGTGAAAGTCCATGGAAGCACGATATGGAAGTCCATGGAAGCACGATATGAAAAGTCCATGGATTTTTACTTTAATTTGGAATTGTCCATAGTCCATAAATCACAGGGACATAATGGTTACTACAACCCATATAATTTATCAAGTCCACAGAATTTGCTGTTTCTGTTTGTAATCCATACACCGATGGAACACCCAGCTGATCATAGGTAAACCGTTTTGGAGGATTAATAGTACGGCGATGTAGTCTTTCTGGCTCAGTGTCAACTTCAGGTAGAATATTATCTTGATTTTGCTCACCGAGTCCTTCATTTCCATCTTTAGGCCGGGGCCTATGACCCCTGGATCCATGAAAATCAAAATATATTTGATCATCATCATCATCATCATCATCATCATTTTGCTCTTCGATAGACATGTCATAATTTACATCTTTTACCATTTCCCTTGGTTTTGTCGTGGACTTTTTATCCACAGGAGTTAACGGTAATCCATCACATTGTAAAAGAAGATTTCGATGTAACACTCGAACTCTACCTTTTCCATTTTCTGGTTTAACTTCGTATACGGGACTGTCATCAGCCATACGACGTACAATCACATAAATTGTCTCTTCCCAATGCGAACGTAATTTTCCAGGGCCACCCCTCTCTGACAGGTTACGAACCAGCACTCGGTCACCTGGTAAGAGAGCCTGACTTCGAACCGTTTGATCGTACCTGGTTTTACTCTCTAAAGCTTTCTTTGAAGAATTCTCATTCACTGTTTTGTAAGCCGTTCTCATACCTTCTTCCCACTGATGTACGAATGTTATTCGACTCTCTGGATGCTGTTCAGGTAAGTCAAAAATTAAATCAATAGGAAGCCTTGGGTTACGACCAAATAGTAGGAAATATGGGGCGTAGCCTGTAGTGTCATTTTTCGTACAGTTATAAGCAAATATCATCTTGTTAACATGGGCGGCCCAATTTGACTTGTGATCATTAGGCAACGTTTTTAACATCCCTAACAATGTTCTGTTCATTCTTTCCACCTGACCATTTCCGGCCGGGTGGTAGCTAGTGGTCCTAGACTTGGCAACCCCTGTTAACCTGTGAAGTTCATTAAAGATGTGGTTTTCAAATTCACGACCTTGGTCGTGATGCAGTCGAGCCGGTAGTCCGAATTTCATGGCAAAGTCATTGAAAATTTTACCCGCAGCAGTTTTCCCCGACTTATTTGTAGTAGGGTAGGCACAAGCAAATTTAGTAAAATTATCAACCAATAACAGAATGTATTCGTACCCACCTTTACTTCTTTCTAACTTCAGGTAGTCCACTGACACTAACTCCATGGGTGATGTCGATGTTAAATTTCCCATGGGAGCTTTATCCTGAAACATTGGTACTTTATTCTTTAAACAAGGACAGTTTTTCGTGATAAAAGTCTCTATATCTTTTGCCATTCTTGGCCAATAAAATCGACTCCTTGCCAAAGCACATACACGTTCCACCCCTAAATGGCCCATTTCACTATGAAGCAGTTCTAGTGTCATGGAATGGTATTTAAAAGGGAGTACAAGCTGTCTGTACTTTTCACCACCTAACACAGTGTCTCTTTTCAACAGTCCATCCTCAATAACTAATTTCCTCCATTCATGTAACAAAGTGTTCACATTAGCCGGAGCAGTTTTCAATTCTTTAAACGTAGGTTTCTTTCCACGTTTAAAACATTCCAAAACTGGTTTTATCACTTTGTCTTCACTTTGTGCCGTTTGTAGTTCTTTATTAGTTAAAGTCAAATATTTTCCCACAGAAGTTACACACTCTGCTTCAACACAGTTAACTGTTAAAGACGCAATGGGGGTCACCCCCGAGTTGTGATTCAGCAACACACTGCTGACAACAGCACTTAACACATTTGAAGGCACACTTTCAGTACATTCTGACATAAAACTGTTGATGTCTAAAGGTAGCCTTGAAAGTCCATCAGCGTCACCATTAGCTTTTCCAGGCTTATGATGAATAGTGAAATTAAACTCAGCCAAGTCAGCCACCCACCTATGCCTTGTACTATCAAGCTTAGCAGTGGTCAGAATATAGGTAACTGGGCTGTTATCACTGTAAACTTCAAATGACGGGGCATAAAATAAATAGTCACGAAAACGTTCAGTCACAGCCCATTTTAGAGCAAGTAACTCTAGCTTGCCCGAATGAAAATGATAGTTTTTTTCGGCACAAGTTAAAGTTCGGGACCCATATGCTATCACACCCAGCTTACCACTGTCTTGGCGCTGGTACAGCACTGCACCTAAACCATGTTGTGAAGCGTCAATATTGAGAATGTAGCTTTTCTCAAAGTCAGGATACGCCATAACACAAGGTTCAGTTAGATTATCAATCAAACTGTTTAAGATTTCTCGATGCTCATCAGTCCAAGCAATTTTCTGACTGCTGGGAGCTTGACCTTTTGATTTCTTAGTGCGTTGCTTTGAAGTCTTAACATGGGATTTCAATTTGTCAGTCTTTAATAAATCATAAATGGGTTTTGCACGCCTTGAAAAGTCAGGTATATATTTCCGATAAAATCCAATAAAACCCAGGATTTTTCTCAACTCTCCAACATTAGTTGGTTCTTTTTCTTTTAAAGACAACACAGCTTCTGTATCTGCGGGATCCATGGAATAACCATCCCCAGATACCATATGTCCCAGATATCGAACGTTTCTACGAAATAGCTCACATTTTGATGGTTTCAGTTTTACCCCTGCGGATTTCAATTTTCTCAGAACTTGCCTTACATGATCAATATGGCTATTAAAGTCAGCACTAAATGTCAACACATCATCCAGATATGGGATACAAATTTTATCACGTAGGTCAGCCAGGGTCTTCTCCATGAAATTTTGAAAGGCCCCGGGCCCCCCCTTGACCCCGAATGGGAAACGGACCCATTCAAACAATCCCCACGGAGTCACAAAAGCAGTCAATTTTTGACACTCAGGCGAAACAAAGCCCTGATGATAGGCTTTGCCTTGGTCTAGAAGGGAAAACCAGGACTTTCCCTTTAATGTGTTTAAGGCATCTTGGATACGGGGAATAGGATGGCGTTCAGCAACAGTTTTTTTATTGAGATTACGAAAGTCAATACACAGTCTGAGTGACCCATCTTTTTTTCTTACACAAACTACAGGGCTTGAATAATCTGAAGAACTTTCTCTGATCCAACCCCGCCTTAATAAATCTGTCAAATACTCCTTAACCTCTTGATGGAGTGGAGGGGGAATTGACACATATGAACGTTGCACAGGTGTGGTATCAGTCAACTGAATTTTCAACTGAAGATCAGGTATACAGCCAATATCACTGTCGTCTTTACAAAAAGCGTCACATTCATCACGTAACAAAGCACGTACTTTTTCTTTCTGTTGTACAGTAAGATCACTTTTATCTAGATCCACAGGTGGATCCCACCTTTTGCATCTGGTGGACAAAAATTCAGATTTCACTTCTGGTTCAGATTGTGAGAGAGACAGTGGCACTACAGATTTTACTGGTTGTAAAGTACCCAAATGAGTGTTCTTAGGAATGACAATATCATGTTTGGTGTTGTTTTCCACCATAACTTTAACATGGCATGCTGATCCATGGGGTACTTCAATTAGAGAATCTTTAATACACAGTCCATGTGGCCAGTCTAACTGTTCATCCGGAATAAACAGAGCAGTGGTTTTCTTGTCTGAATATATATGACTGGTGCATCGGAGGGGAATCAAATCACCTTTAGGTACTACCACTTCGCGGCGGCCAACCTTCACATTACCAAGTTCACCCTTTCCCCTTGAAATCAAATTAACCACAGCATTGATTCCTCTCTGTGACACGGTAGGCAAAGCTCGTGACAAATCTTGTTTTACATTACCACCTTCCCAGTTTTCAATCACATTATAGCCTATGATAGGTGTTTTAACCTCAGGGTGACTGCACACTAAAAATGGAACATTTAGTCCAGGCTGTTCATTTATTGAAAAGTTCAGTTCAACCCAACCTTCAAAAGGTATTTCACTGCCATTTGCACTATGAATAGTTAGTTTATCTTCAAAAAAATCACTAATGGGTCTAATTTTTACAGAACCCAGTTGTTGTTCCAAAAATGTGATAGGGACAAGCGAGCACTGTGCCCCAGTATCCCATAAGGACTGTACCAAAACCCCATCTAATTTGCACTGCATAGTGCAACGATCCCCAATTAGTTTTACCATTGACTGTCTTTGTTTTGGTGATAATTGGCAGACAGTTCCCCTTAGTTCTTGTAAGGACAGTTTGTTCTTAAAGGAACGTTGCTTACACCCTGCCTTAAAATGTTCGTCACTACCACATTGCCAACAGTGGCGACAATCCAAAGCTTTTTCCGTTCGACAATCAGGACAACCTGCATATTCTTTGGATTTTGGATTTTGAAACTTTGATTTATCTTTAATGTTCTTTTGTTCCAAAGCAGACTTTAATAATTCTTTTAATTCTGAGACTTCTCTCTTTAATTCTGAAATTTCTTTATCTTGGTTTCCCTTTTGTACAGTTTTATTTTCATTTACTTGGAAATCTGGTAAATCAACACTGGAAATCTGGACTTTGGACTTTGTTTGTCGCAGTTTTGATTTCCTTTCATTTTCTCGTCTAGACATCTTATTAACTTTTCGAATTAGTTCCTCATCGGACACTGTTGTCCCGTCGATGACAGTTCTAACTTGTGTTCGAATAGTTTCATCAATCAAGCCTGTGTAGAAGGATTCGAGAAACCTGGCCTTAACTAGCTCTGGACTGTATTGATGACAACCCTCAGTTGTCTCCCTTGATGCCATCAACACTTTCTCTCTTATTCCCAAGGCCCGGATCAAATATTCCTCACAGTCTTCCCTGGGCCCCTGAGTCAAATTACATAACTCAGTGTAGTAGTCACTGGCATCCCTTTCCTTATAATGGGAACGGAGAATCCCTCTTAATACTGACAGAGTTAAGTCCTCTTTGACTTCAAGGTAGGCCTTCAACGACCCAGTGCTCACAGCTTTTATTACGGCCTCAACAATTTCTTCTTCGGAGTAACCTTTGTTAATTCCAGCATCAATTTGACGGCGTAAACTCACGAAGCTCAAACATCCTTTGGTAGTGCCCACTTGTCCCATTATCTTGAACTCCTTATGAAACATAGAGCACTGCCCCAATCCCTTGATGATATCTGATGCCTCTCCCTGACCATCCACTCTCTGTGAGGTACTGGCTTCTGCATCGCTCTCATCTGACTGGCTGCTACGTCGAACTTCTGGTCTTGATTCCGCCATCTTTAGGTTTGCCAAAAGTGTGTCAGTCCATCACTGTGTTGGTCATGACGGGATCCCGGACAAGCCCCCAAAATGTTACCCGGTCATGGTTCAAAATGGCGTCAAACCTAAAGGGGAATAAAGGAAGGCATTACTCGATGTTGAATTTGAGTTTCCTTTTAACTTTTAATAAGATGGAATAGAATACCGCTAAGAGCAGTCATACAACATCAGTTACAATAAACAAAGAATACTTGGAGCTTATACATGGCTTGTTCAGTAACATAAAATAATGCTTAATAAACTAGAATAGCTAAAACAGCTTTACTCATACAGGTACTTGTTTATTACATTTGCATTATCTTACCTATGCTTTAACAGCTCAATTAAGTTACTAGACAGCAATTAATGCTCTTGACAGATGGATAAATACATTCACTCCTCGTAAATACCATGTGGTTAACTATTTAAGGGTCTAAACAGATTTATCTAACTCCACAGATCAGGTCTGCATTAATTTACAATTATCGAGTTATCTCCCTTTAATGAGCATTATCTCCCTTTGAACCACAACTGTAACTTGCCTTGAATGAATTATTTATCTTAACGAGATTAGTACAACACGGGTACTGCTTAACATTTAACCATTGTTAGCTGTTAACCTCCATTAAATCACTACTTCTGTCTGTCCAATGAAAGTGCTAAAATAAACTTGCAGCTACAAAATGAACAATTAACATTAACATTGCCAAGCTATTTAACTTCTGACTTTTGACTGTTTGCCTATTATTAAGCCTCAACACACACTGTTTGTAAATTTAAACCTTATCCTTGTTTAAATTGCACATCTAGATTTTACGTGTTACTTGCTAAATATATCCGATTAGCCCTATTAACAGATTAAGTCATTGGCATCTAGGAACCATGGTTACCTGAACTATCCTACGAATGCCATTTACCAGTCTGATCTAGCTTTTAATGACAAATGAATAAACACTAAAAATTAAACAGCATAACTTGCTTAACCTGTCATAACAACGCTTCAGAAATAACACTGATAGTGATAACGAAATAACACCAATCAACAACACGACTTCACCAACTTATAAGAACGCAAACGGTGAACTGTTAACTTATGTATTCATATCACGTATGTTAATACCTTTTTACGCGTTCGACATCTAGCATACATGTATCTCTTAATTCACCCAACGCAACATTCTAGACACTTGTTATTGTTGAGAAACTAACACTGACTTAGTGTTGTTGTTGTACCACTACGTCGAAGTAACGTTCTGTGACCTACATTTAACATGCCGGATTCGTCAGCCACAGCTAACTTACTTTTACTTATGTTTTAACCACTTATTCTGCTTATCTACGCAGATCTACATGTACAGGATTATACTTACATATATCTTAATTAAATGTCAATCAAAATACCTTACCTAAAGGGGAATAAAGGAAGGCATTACTCGATGTTGAATTTGAGTTTCCTTTTAACTTTTAATAAGATGGAATAGAATACCGCTAAGAGCATAGAAAATTCGTTAAACCAATAAGGTAACCAGAGTTGTCGCCCTTTGAACGTATTCAACTATTCTAAACAGCCCTGAAAATAACTATTAGGCTACACTCTAAGTATTTATAAAAGTATTATTAAAAAATTGGGGTACCCTGTATTCCAGTCTCACAATTTGCATATTCAAATCGCCGCTGGCGGCCATTTTGTGAGTTTTACTTACATAGTTTGTGATCGCGGAATCTAGAAAACCACCAGAATCCCACCCAAATAAAAATTGTAAAATTTCTGAATGGATTTTTCACTTGATTGCCGTATGTGAGAAAGGATCTAAGGTACTCTACGATGGTTGAGGTTTCTTCCAGGCAATAAGCCCGATTCCCCCCCCACCACACTAAATCTGGTAACATGGTAAAGACCCATACCAAGATGTCCATAGAATATTAGAAAATATTTAAACTTTCAAGCGATCAGAAGTTTCTCCCCCACCACTTCCATATGTTGGCCAGTGAATCGATCTAAAAAAAATGGGCTATGCCCTCACACATACGTTCCTCCTATGGTATAGTTGTGCTACATTTTGTCTATCCTAATTTGCATATGAAAATGGTCGCTAGGCGACCATTTTGCTCTTCTTCTTTTTATCACTTTTCTCCTCAAATATTGAGAGGATCTTCGTAAAACTTTGTATGCAGGTTATTAAACCCTATGGCCTTGTTGCGTACTATGTACTTTTTTGCTCATTTGCATAGGCGACCATTTTGTTTTTATACGCCCGGCTTGAAAAGCGGGCTGTATAATGGTATCATCTCCGGCAGTCCGCTTTCCTTTCCGCTCCGTCTTCCAAAGTTTTGATTCCAACTTGATAGAAGATAGAACTTATGGGTAGAAGGTGTGTCGCAAACTATTTTTGACATCACTCGTTACATGATATGGCAGTTTTATCATATACCTCCCTACGTCACAATGGTAATACAAACAGTGATTTTCCAAATCTATATCACCACACTAGCATAGGACCGTTTAACCTGGCAGTCTGTATCACCCTACTTGCATAGGACACTATAACATTAGAGCCGGAACTACTTTTTCTGTTCTATAATGACGTCAATGTCAACACACTCTCTTGGATACAAACGGCAGTCAAATCTATTTATAGAAAAGCTAACGATCTCTCCCAAGATTAAATAAATTACATGTAAGTAATCTAAAGACTGTTTTTTGTTTAATGCGTCCGATAAATCTTAAAAATATTTAATTGGACCAGGGATGAAAACAACATAAAAATATGTTTTATTTGTCTATAATTATAAATCAATTTGACAAACCAAGATCTCGTGATTGGAGGTGAAATTTCGCAGCAACCTCGACCTTCGGTCTCGGTTGCTACTTCACTCCACCTCCAATCACTCGAGCTGATACAAGCGCCGGGACAACACGCTGTAGTGATAACATGTATATATTGGATTATGTAATATTCCCTTCCGCTCCATAACTTCCAGAGTTTTGATTCCATCTTAACAATTTTGTCTGAGTATATTTTTTATGGGTAGAAGGTGTGTCGCGAACTATTTTTGACATCATACATTGCGTAATATGGCAGCCATATTGGGTTATGTAATATTTACTTTTTGTCTCCATAACTTTAACAAATATGATCCGATGTTTTAAAATCTTTCATGTTACATACCATATTAACAGACAGTGTGTAAAAAATTGTTTATGATATCAACTATTGCAAATTGTTGGATTATGTATATTCCCTTTTATTCTTACTTTCATTTTCCTGAAAATAACCTTTAAATTATAAAATGGCTTCTACTTGTCCGATTCTCATCAAAAAAGGATCTTTTTAAACTGCAATAATGCTTCTAAATTGATTAAAACTATTCTTAAATCAATATATAACATTTAAATCAAATGAAAAATACTTATAAGGATTAAAGTTTTATCTACAGACAAAGAGATAAGTAACTCAGCCTTGTTCTATTTACCATGTAAATACACTAGCTCTTATCTCAAGACTTTTATTGCCTTCTCTACCACATGGCTACCATAAAATTAAATGTAGGCTTTGTATTAATGTTTGCCTTTTCATAGCCATGCTCAACTGTTATATATTTTTTTTGTAGCCAAATAATATAGATAAATGATATTATGAGAAAAATTTTCAAATCTACTTAAGTGGTGTGATCTGCGAAATTGCCAATTAATTACATTTGTTTAAGTATGATTATTAAATTACATTGTATAAACTGCTTTTCTAAAAAATTGAAACATTTTAGTCGAACCTATATTGACAACAAACAATGTTTAACTGATAACTTCCAACTTTGTGCAAGTTAGAACAGATGCTTCAAGCATACATATATAACAAGAAAATGCTAAATTTGACAATAAAAGCTTGTGGAATTCCTTATATTTACAGCTTCAGATCTTAATAATATATATTTTCCTTGTCTTTAATATACTGACAGTGAGTGAGATATTTAAATATCTATGATTAAAAAGTGCTAAAATCGGGTGGTGAAATTAGTTTGCGAGAGGGAGTTCCCGCTGTCAATGGATTTTAATAGGCTTCTCAGACTTTTGGCACTGAGGACATTATTTGGAGTTTCGGACAGTAGTGAAAAAAGACATTTATCGGAGCTTTATTGAACCTCAGTATGAAATGGCAATCCTCGGGTCATTTTAAAAGGTATAAAAATCGACTCCTTTTAGGTTTCCAAGGGCGACTATTAGAAATAGTTTATCTATGCGTGCTGCCGGCCGCCACTGCCTGTTTGAGGTCTAGAATTTGGATTTTAAACACCTAAATTCTTTCTAAAAATGTAACAATAATAAATATTTTTGAAGGAGAGTGTTCCCTAAGACACTTATGAAGATCCATATTGTTTTTTTCCGAGCTTGAAAGAAAGGAATATTTCAAAATGAAATGAAATACATGGGAACGTAGAATCACTATTTTGCCGATCGAATTTGCATTCAGGCAGCTATGTAGATCAAATGACATCGCAATTGTAAATGTTATTTACTAAGTAAACTTAAATGTTTTTTTTTTCAATCCTATATTTATATCAAATCGTACATGAAGTACACTAATTTCTGAACGAATCGGGAAATTTTTTGCCATTAATTTTTAAACTGACTTTCGTCATGTTTAAATTTGTACTCATCAGACGAGTGATACGTCGCCCATTCTTCACTTTTCATGGGCTGTTTTTGACAGATATACATTATCTTTTGATTTGTAAACAAACACTAAATGCATCTTAGTAGCATGTGCACAATCGTTTTGGATTTTGTAAATTTTAATTGTGTACAGGACTCAAACAAGCGATATCACTGACTGGACTGTGCGCAAGTACATATACATGGTAAGTAGCGTTAATGTGAGACCAGAAGGGTCGAACGCTACGGAACGTAGCCATGTTTCAAAAAAGTAAATGGTTGAGACACTGGCACACGGAGCGCTCTCCCCTTACCCCTCTAATACTTATAATATATATATATATATTGTTAGCGTCAAATTTGGTGTCGGAAGTAAACTAATAAATATCTTGAGATAAATCATTGTTTGCACATATCTTCATGACAGATTCCAGTTTCAATCTACCATTGCACGCATTGCCGAATCGTTCTATGGTGGTCGCCAAGATCAGTTCCCTGATCTCCTGTTTTGTTTACAAAAAAAAAATAACCCAAATTCCTCAAGTATATTTTTATGTGTAAAAACCTGACCAGCTTCTCTCCCTCTGGTGGGGACTCGTTGGTGGGTTACAGTCACACATAGACCTTCCATCAATGTGGCGCGGGTTTGAATCATGCACAGACCAAATAAAAATGGAAAAATTTCTGAGTGGATTTGTTGCCGTATGTTGGAGAGTTGCTAGGTACTCGCCATTGAGCCCAGTTTCCTCAATCAGTAAATCTCTCCCTCTCTCATGTTTGTGCAAATGACCAGTCAAATAGAAAAGGTGCAGTTTGAGAATAATGAGCTGCTCAAAAACGACCAGTTGAATACAGTTTTAAGTCAAAACTTTGGTGCTAACCAAATTTACCAGTTTAGATAGAAGTTATTTTTCAAGGGAGGTAACTGTTTGACTCACATCCCTCAACATCTCCAGGTGCATGTACGCTGTATGTGGTTATTGTCACAGTACAGATAAAGGTTGGGAGATTATTCCTTAAAATTGCTACAGTAAAATTCACTTATACAACAACAAAATTGCTTCAATTTGAGCTGGTTCATTGCATAAATATGTTGCTGTAATTACCTGAATATGGAGGATGACAAGGGAACAAGACACCAACCGCTTTGTCAACTTAATTCTTAATGATAAAAAATTAAAGACATCACCACGTCCTCAGTTGTTTTTAACAACACGAGCTTTCGGCACCTGTGCCGGTGCCTTCGTCAAGTGTAACAAGTGTTACACTTGACGAAGGCACCGGCACAGGTGCCGAAAGCTCGTGTTGTTAGAAAACAACTGAGGACGTGGTGATGTCTTTAATTTTTTTTTTATCATTAGTATGGAACCCACGTTTAAAGAGAGTTTCAAACATAACTTAATTCTTGTAATTCTGAGCCTAGTTTCACAAAGCGATCTTAGCTAAGTGTGATCTTAACTACCATGGCAACCAATGCTGAAGGTAGACGTTGGCATTGGTAATGAAGATTACCTTAAGCTAAGATCGCTTTGTGAAACTAGGCCCAGGTTATGTTCTGAAGAATAGTTTTGGTACAAACATAGATTTCTGTCTGAAAACTGATGACAATTACTATAAGGGTTCAGTTCTATGTACAGGTGGCCACCTGAAGATATCAGTCAGTAATAAAATATGTTCACTTTGCAATATTTGATTGCCCAAAAACTTCTGATTTATGATACTTGGTTTGTTCTAGGCTTCCATAGTTGATACCATAGGCTGGGTTAATCTATTTTTATAGGCATCCTTCAGTGAAGCTCTTGAGTCTGCCAAAACTCTGTTATAAATTACTGCTCTCTTCTCTGCCCTGTATATATCCATAACAGTTCATAAAAATAGCACCCCACTTTCCTACTAGAATATATCGTGCCATGAACATACATTGTACATTGGTGGTTTTTACTAAGGCTATGGACATCAAGAGTTACAGTTAATGCCGAATAAGTTATGAAAGGTTGTTAAAGTGACGTAAATTGCAGAAATTCACATTTGTATTCATAAGCTCCAGAGAGTCCCAATAAAAGTCACCATAGAAGTGAAATAATCTTGACTGTGGCATATCACATCAAGTAGCCCCCCCCCACACCCCACCAACCCCCCCCCCCACCCCCCCCCCCCCACCCCACCCCACCCCACCAACCCTACTAATATTGTTGTGACAGCTAATTGTATACATGAAATAGTTTTTATCTGGCCATATTAGCCTACCCAGACAATCCTATACACAGGGTTTCTTGGAAAGGCAATGGTCAGGATTATCTACTTTTGTATAATTAAACCTGACAGCCAACCATATGCTATTGACCTGGATTAGAGGCAAGGAGGGGTTTTATTCCTCCTATCACACTCAGTTAATTGTCAGCACAAAAAGCCTTCAAGCTAATCTGAACTGTTTGTAAGACAGTTATCAAAGTAGATTTGAACTGGACCAGTGAATAGTAGAATAGTAGAATGATTCGCATTGGAATGAGGAAAATCCATAAAGTATGTGGCCTAAACGAACCGGAATAGTGTTCGAAAAATAAACAAAATTTAAATATCCGGGACGACCATTCATTCATTCTAAGCCATAGTAGTTTAAAATAACACTTTATCGTACATTCTCGAGACTAGAAGCACTAAAAAGCTTCTGAATTATACGTCTTGAGAAAAATAGAAAATAATTTCAACATTCTGTTTTAACTTCAAAATATCAACATTTTGGCAGCTCAAGCCACTTTAATATTTTCATGCCAATATACAAATTCTTTCTGTTTTACAACTACTAAGGTTTAATAACCAATGCTGACTTGCCATTATTAAAAATTATGATAAAAGTTGTGTAAGTAGCATTTCTTGTAAACAAAGATCCTTTTTGTTAATGCTCTTTGCCAGCGTGAATTTACTTTCAAAATTTTTTGCTGATTTTTCCTTACTTTTAGTTTATATTCCCTTGAAAATAATTTTAGAACTAGAAAAAATTGGAATACTTTCCAAATTTATTTCAGATAATCTGAAAATTGTATTAGATAGTTTATAGTTTTATTGATACAACACAGTTGTGAATGTTCTGTCCTCCTGGGTTAAAACCCCCAGCATTTGATATTCAGTAGAAACCCACTCATAGAAACAGTTTATTGGTTAAGCTATTTTATTTTAGCTGAGAACTAGAAGAACAATAACTTAATAGATTTAATTTGTATATGTCCAATTTTGTGTCCGTGTACATTGTGAGCCCATAGAAATGATACATCAGCCATTGGCCTACCAATCCTAAAACATTCCCTATGCCAATGTGTTTTAAATGATAAAAACATGTACATGTAGATTTTTCAAAGAGCTGTTTTCAACCTAACGAAAATGTTGTTGGTCTTTGAATCGGCAGTTTTTATGTGATTTGCATGTCTTATTTTTTCAAAATTTGGTGTGCACTATCCACAGTCAGCAAAATTTGGTGTGCACTGTCCACAGTCAGCAAAATTTGGTGTGCACTGTCCACAGTCAGCAAAATTTGGTGTGCACTGTCCACAGTCAGCAAAATTTGGTGTGCACTGTCCACAGTCAGCAAAATTTGGTGTGCACTGTCCACAGTCAGCAAAATTTGGTGTGCACTATCCACAGTCAGCAAAATTTGGTGTGCACTGTCCACAGTCAGCAAAATTTGGTGTGCACTGTCCACAGTCAGCAAAATTTGGTGTGCACTATCCACAGTCAGCAAAATTTGGTGTGCACTATCCACAGTCAGCAAAATTTTGTGTAACCAATTCACTGGTTTTGACTAGTCAGCCCTGTGTGTAAATGCCCATTCTCATGATGCCTTGTTGCATGTGAATATGGATGCTTTTAATTGGTCGATATGATTTGTCAACCATTGGATCATTCAAATGGCATGCTACAAGTAAGAACTGGCCTTTAGGGTATTCTCTAAGTGAAATAATCTTGAGTGTGGCATAAAACATCAATTTATCAATCATGGTTCCAAAACATACTATCATGGACATTTTTTAACCATTCAGCTTTTAAAGCTTGCAAGAAACATTCCTACACACCAACCCCTCTTAATATGTCTATAAACTTGTGTCCTTAATAATCTTAGTTGAATCTTCCCTATTTTTAAGTCTGCTCTAAAATATATATGTGATGTTTCAATTAGGAATATTAGAAACTTAATTAGGAAGTCACTACAGATTTTCATGCATGGACGCAGTTTTATCTTGTGGCAGTGCTAAAACTCTGTACCTCAAAAACCCAAATTTATCCATAGCCACTTGTTAAAGTTTGCATCACGTGAAGACACCGCAATGGCTGTGTTTAAAAAAAGCTCATGTAGAAAGCGATAATTTCTGTAACATCTTTTTCAGATATAGAGAAACACTCCCGCTGAGTTGTTCCTCTATAGCTCAGGTTAATTACAGTTCTAACCTCAACTTGATAGCTTTCCAACCACTGACACTCTTAGGCTGGATAGAACTTTTCTGGCATTTTTATATGTGGGATTCAACTGAATGTCTACTGAAGGTAGGAATCTCCAAGACTCACAGCGTTTGACAAGTTTTCCAAAGTTGAAAGTACACATACAACTTTTGGAATGGAACATTTGCTTTTGAAAGGCACAGAAACCAATTCTATTATTTGTCGCCTCTGGAATATATCTTGACGGTGTTCCTAAGCAGCTTAAATCTATCAGATCTATTTATTTTCATATAGAATGATTCAGTTTTGGGGATTCCCCTACAATGGATTTAGTTCTTGCTTTTTATTTGATCATGCAACAATGGATGAAATTTTCCCAAAACACTTTTAGTTTCTTCTACATGTACCTTTGACATTTGACAGTAGAATGCATCTTGCCCTGCTAAGGTGTTTTTGAATCTGCTTTTGTACTGTAAACTTCAAATTGACACTATACTGGGATCTACATGTACCTGGTATTATCATTCAGTGTTGGGAAATAGAAACAGAGATTTTTGTTAAAATTGTTTCATACTTCATACTCTTCATGCTTTCCTTTTTCAAGAAAATGTTGAAATTTGCATACAGTCCGAAGGTAAGTATACATGAACAGGCTTACTCTTTGTGTAATCTCTGATTAGGCTCAAGAACATAGATTTAATGATTTGTTAAGAACTTGCCATCAATAAAAATTATTCGCTTAAAATGGCATTAGCTGCCAAAATACTTCTTTTGTATACCCCAGACTTAGGAAAAGTCGGTTGTATTATGGTATCACCAGCACCGTCCATCCTGGATTGTCTTCCGCTCCATAATGTAATAAGTTTTGATCGGATTTTTACAATTCTTTCACAACATATACCTTATGGGTAGCTGGTGTGTCATGAATCATTTATGACATCTCCCGTTGTATAATATGGGATCTACATCTACATTGGATTATGTAATATTCTATTTTAGTCTATATCTTTGATCTCTTCTGTTTCATAACTTAAAGAGTTTTGATCCTATCTTTACATTTCTTTCACAACATACACTTTATGGGTAGATGGTGTGTCATGAACCATTTATGACATGTTCGCTTTCATAGTATGGCATCTATATTGGATTATGTCATATCTCTTTTATATCTTCATTCCGTTCCGCCCCATAACTTGAAGAGTACATACCTTTTGTGTAGATGGTGTATTTTCGGCCATTTATGAATATCCAGTTACATAATACGGCATCTATACTAGATTATGTAATATTCTCTTTAGTCCATATCTTCTTTAGTTTTTACCTGATCTTGACAATTTTTTCAGTGTAAATATAACAGCTATGGGTAGATGGTTTGTCTGGAACCATTTAAGTCATCCCTGGTTTCATAATATAGCATCCATATTAGATTATGTAATCTTCTGTTTTAGTCTTTGTCTTGGTTGCTTGTGCTCCGTAACTTGAAGATTTTTTACAATTCTTTCATAGCATTTACCTTATGGATAGATGGTATGTTAGCCATTTATGGCAATTTTGGTTGCATGATTGCATAATACAACGCTTAAATTAGAGTATGTAATATTCTCTTTTAGTCCATACCAACTTTAGTTTTAACCTGATCCTGACAATTTTTAGAGTATATATACCGTAAATCACGTAGAATTTCAACGATTTTATTTCCAACTAAGGTCATGCGATAAGGGCGGCTGATGTTATTTCCCAGGGATTGGTGAACAAAGAATCGATGTGTGACACTAACGAGCTCACTGCAGGGTATTCATGCCTGTCGCTGGGTTGTGTTGATAGTCGCTCACCGGTCGTCTGAATGCACTCTTTTGTGTATTGTGAGTTATTAATTACAGATAAACATAAATTAAATCAAATCAATATCCGAACCTTACTACATTTGGTTGGTTTTCTCAAATTGAATCCCGTAATTAAACTTAAAGAAAACCAAAGAAAGTGGCTAAAAACTGACTGTACAAACGCGTCAAACTCAACTGTGTGTATACTATTATTGTTATCGGTCAAACCGTCATTTTCTCAGTGTTTTTATTCAGTTGGCCTCAGAAATGGTTACACTGTTGTTGATATCATTTTTACCTTGTATCTATACGTTCTTGTAAAACAGCGGTAAATCCATGTTATTATGAGTTTGTTTTATAAGTTTGCCCTGGAAATGTACACACAACTAGTTGAAGAAACCCAGTTGGAATATTCTATTGTCCTTCAAAAGGGGGGTGTGGGGGGGAGGGGAGAAAGTCCAAAGTTCAGGAGATCGGTATTTTTCTTCTTCACCAGGCTTTGTTTGAATGTCACTTGGTAGGAATTTTGCTATCGCCGCAGCGAAATTAAAGTGACTTTGATAATTTGGTATCTTTCGATTTAAATCTTAAAACATAAAAAAATGTATATTTAATCATGGAGCTGTATCTTCTCTGATTTCGAAACTCAGTCAGTTGCATGGTTTCATCATACAACTATAAGTATAACACATTACGGCCATAGTGCTATGGTTTCATCGAATGCAATCTGACTAAAGTCGAGATGCTTAGCTATTTTCAATAAGCATCTCGACTTTAGTCAGATTGCATCGGATGCAGACTATTAGCCTACAGTATTTTTTCAGAGCAAAAGAATAAGAACTATTTGGGCAAAAGTAAAGAATTTTACAGATCAAATTCTTCGAAAACCGTTTTAGATATTATTTGTAAGATCTAATATGTAATCTATTTAGTAACGTACTCATATGAACAAATGTATCGAGTCTCCGCCTTCGAACGGTAGGTTACATGGCGCCAGTCAGTTATGTGGATTTTGATTACAGCAAAACACTATAGATTGGTTGAAGGTCAGCTATTTGCTGAATCTTATTGGCTGTTTCGCTTAATGAAAATTCTCTGACAGTGAGTGACATTTACTACCCCGCCCATAATGGTAATAACCCTATTATCATCGAACTCGATGAATGATAACAAAGTTTGAAAGAATCTGGTACTACAGAAATATGTGTTTAAATTAAATGCATTTTATTACGCAGAAAACGATATATATCGTTCTAATCAAGTCACACCAACATAACTTTAAAATACCTAACATCAAAACCAACTCGCTCGCCAATCGACATGATATGGATAAAATTAAAAGAAACTACACAAAGTCAAACTGGGATATAAAATACTATAATTTGGCAATAATAGAACACGTCTGTTAAACTCATTAAATTTAAAAAAAAAAAAAACTAACCATATAAATGCCAAGTGACAAGAAATAATTAGTCAATTGCCTCTGTTCACTGCCCGGCGTATCCAAGAAGTATGGGCTTTGCTGGATTTTATTTTTTTCTTCCAGGGTGCAACCGTCCGGGAATGTATGAGAGGATCGGGAGATAGTCTTATTTTCCCATTGCGTGTTTTACAAATATACATGTATAGCGTGTTAAGCACAGCTATAAAAGATTTTTTCAGGGATCGAGTTCTATAATTTGCATCTATAATAGAACCGCTGAGTGGACAGTATAAATACGCTTTACTGTTCCAATGATACGCTAGACTCTAGTGTCGGCAAGCGCTATCAAATAAAATAAAAAATCTGCCATTAATTCCCATTATTCATGGATCGTAAATCATGGACCAGTTATAACTAAATAAGGACCAGTTGTAACTGTTACTAAATAAAATAAATACAAAAACAATGATGGTTTAAACACTTCACGGGAAACTGAACTGATAGATGGACGTGCCTACAGTAAAGAATTGAACATGGAATGGCGCTGACGAAACTGCTGTACAAAATATAGACCGGCGGAGATAAACACATTTTTTATATGTGCACCTTGCTTTAATGATATAAATCGAAATAATTTAACTTAACATTTGTTGAGAAGTGAACAGTTAGTTTTGGGATGACATAAAAAATTACGACATGAACCAGCGAAATGTAAACGAAAAGGACCGCATAGAAGAAAACACATTCACTTCCGTAATGATTTATTTCCTGATTTCAAAAGCGAATTTTGCAATCTTCGAATAGTTTTTAGAGAAAATCTGGTCTTCAGTCCGCAGACAGCCCTTTGTTAGTATATCTATGGCGCACGCTGAGCCAAACAACATGCCTACTTCCGCAAGTGATTAAGCTCTCAGCTGGCGCCCTCCTTTGAAGTTAGCCAGCCTTCTCGAAGTGTCGGATTTTAAGTTAAGAATTAGGTGTCGATGTTCTACGTGATTTACGGTACCTAGAAGATGGTGTGTCAGGAACAATTTAGGATATCGCTGGTTACATGATACAGCATCCATATACATACATATGTTCATGGAATAAAGAAATGAAAATCTTTCATCTTTCAATTGCTGAAATTTAAACAAATATATATGTTTTATAATGTAATCAGTCATAGCGGAGGGCATATGTTGAGTTTACTAAAACTCTTGTTTTTAATTCATTTACCCCAAAGGTTGGTTGGCTTATAAAGGTTGGGGTTTACAAATGTTTGGGGGGTTTACAAAGATTTTGGGAGTTAACATAGGTTTGGGGTTTAGAAAGGTTGGGGGTATGCAAAGGTTTTAGGGGGGTTACAAAGGTTTTAAAAGGGGGGGGGGTGCAAAGGTTTGGGGCGTTATAAACTCCATCCAAGTAGAGAGCCCAGTCTATTTCTCCACTATTAAAACTTGCCAACACCACTGGTCTCACCACTGGCGTCTTCTTCACTTGACCTTTGTGGTGTAGTAACCCATCAAAAAACTGTAAAAATCTGGAGGAGGGTTGTCTGAACAGATAAACAGCCAGCATTCTATTCTGGCAATAGGTGCCATACTCTGGTATTATTCTGGCAATAGGTGCCATACTCTGGTATTATTCTGGCAATAGGTGCCATACTCTGGTATTATTCTGGCAATAGGTGCCATACTCTGGTATTATTCGGGCAATAGGTGCCATACTCTGGTATTATTCTGGCAATAGGTACCATACTCTGGTATTATTCTGGCAATAGGTGCCATACTCTAGTATTATTCTGGCAATAGGTGCCATACTCTGGTATTATTCTGGCAATAGGTGCCATACTCTGGTATTATTCTGGCAATAGGTGCCATACTCTGGTATTATTCTGGCAATAGGTGCCATACTCTGGTATTATTCTGACAATAGGTGCCATACTCTGGTATTATTCTGGCAATAGGTGCCATACTCTGGTATTATTCTGGCAATAGGTGCCATACTCTGGTATTATTCTGGCAATAGGTGCCATACTCTGGTATTATTCTGGCAATAGGTGCCATACTCTGGTATTATTCTGGCAATACGTGCCATACTCTGGTATTATTCTGACAATAGGTGCCATACTCTGGTATTATTCTGGCAATAGGTGCCATACTCTGGTATGCAGGTTCGATTCAATTTCCGGGCGTCTCTCAACTTGGCAGAAGAATTTCAGTTTTGGTTGTTTCCACCAAAAGCTCTCTCAAGCTGCTCCCCCTCACTAAACCTGGCAAGGACAATCAATTCTTGCTGCTCATTGCAAGTAGGGCAAATATGAGCTGTCCATTGATATAACTCTCTGGAATTTAAAGTTTTTAAAAGTAAAATGTTAACGATTTTGTCCTTAGATTTGTGATTAGAATTTTGCCCATTGTTAGAAGACATCTTAGGTTTGTATAGGTTTCTAGCTTATTCAGTTTGCACACAGACTACATTGATTTCCTTATAATCAATTATTTATTTGATTATCTTCAAACACTCTGTATGTCTTAAAAATTAGAATTTTTTTGGGAAAAAATGTCTAAGATTTGGCATCCTATTTACTTTAACTGATAAAAAAACATTTAGCAATATTAGATTTTGGTGGACAGACATAAGTTAGGGGAATCATCTGGTGAAGTCTACAGTGGTTTATCACATGTATGTTAGGGGAATCATCTGGTGAAGTCTACAGTGGTTTATCACATGTATGTTAGGGGAATCATCTGGTGAAGTCTACAGTGGTTTATTACATGTATGTTAGGGGAATCATCTGGTGAAGTCTACAGTGGTTTATCACATGTATGTTAGGGGAATCATCTGGTGAAGTCTACAGTGGTTTATTACATGTATGTTAGGGGAATCATCTGGTGATGTCTACAGTGGTTTATCACATGTATGTTAGGGGAATCATCTGGTGAAGTCTACAGTGGTTTATCACATGTATGTTAGGGGAATCATCTGGTGATGTCTACAGTGGTTTATCACATGTATGTTAGGGGAATCATCTGGTGAAGTCTACAGTGGTTTATTACATGTATGTTAGGGGAATCATCTGGTGATGTCTACAGTGGTTTATCACATGTATGTTAGGGGAATCATCTGGTGATGTCTACAGTGGTTTATCACATGTATGTTAGGGGAATCATCTGGTGAAGTCTACAGTGGTTTATCACATGTATGTTAGGGGAATCATCTGGTGATGTCTACAGTGGTTTATTACATGTATGTTAGGGGAATCATCTGGTGAAGTCTACAGTGGTTTATCACATGTATGTTAGGGGAATCATCTGGTGAAGTCTACAGTGGTTTATCACATGTATGTTAGGGGAATCATGTGGTGAAGTCTACAGTGGTTTATCACATGTATGTTAGGGGAATCATGTGGTGAAGTCTACAGTGGTTTATCACATGTATGTTAGGGGAATCATCTGGTGAAGTCTACAGTGGTTTATCACATGTATGTTAGGGGAATCATCTGGTGAAGTCTACAGTGGTTTATCACATGTATGTTAGGGGAATCATCTGGTGAAGTCTACAGTGGTTTATCACATGTATGTTAGGGGAATCATCTGGTGAAGTCTACAGTGGTTTATCACATGTATGTTAGGGGAATCATCTGGTGAAGTCTACAGTGGTTTATCACATGTATGTTAGGGGAATCATCTGGCGAAGTCTACAGTGGTTTATCACATGTATGTTAGGGGAATCATCTGGTGAAGTCTACAGTGGTTTATCCCATGTATGTTAGGGGAATCATCTGATGAAGTCTACAGTGGTTTATGTATCTGGCATCAAACCATCTCTGTAATCTAAAAATAACCAGTGTGAGGCTATATTGGGTGAAACCAATTACATCTGCTAGGTTTTATCTCTAAGCAGGCGTAGGAGAAGTTTTGCACGTGGAGGGGGTGGTGCTTTTTGCTAGTCACATGGCTTGTCACATGGCTAGTCACATCACATTTCCTCAACATCCGAACCTGGCTACCCAGCCATTTGAAAGAAATAATCTTGAGTGGGATTTGAAACCTCGAGCAATTATATTTTGAGAAATATAAAAAAGAGCCATTCGTGACCCAAAATGGTATCCCAACGGACTCACTTGTGTGCTATCTAAAGACATGTTGGTTTGACATATTGGGTCTTTACTATAGCTGTACAACCAGCTTTTACATAATATTTGTTTTAATTTCCATTATTCCATTGTAATGGTTCTGTGTTAATTAAAATGTTGCTTTATAGGTGAATGGGTAGTTGTTGTTTTCTTTAATTTTTAAAAAATATTGCTGATGTGATTTCTACTCAGTTTTGTTTCACTGAAATAAGTTGTTGATAATTGTAATGTTTGTGAAGCCGCTGCTATGTGCACACTATAAGGTCAGGCTGTTTGAAGCCGCTGCTATGTGCACACTATCAGGTCAGGCTGTTTGAAGCCGCTGCTATGTGCACACTATAAGGTCAGGCTGTTTGAAGCCGCTGCTATGTGCACACTATCAGGTCAGGCTGTTTGAAGCCGCTGCTATGTGCACACTATAAGGTCAGGCTGTTTGAAGCCGCTGCTATGTGCACACTATCAGGTCAGGCTGTTTGAAGCCGCTGCTATGTGCACACTATAAGGTCAGGCTGTTTGAAGCCGCTGCTATGTGCACACTATCAGGTCAGGCTGTTTGAAGCCGCTGCTATGTGCACACTATCAGGTCAGGCTGTTTGAAGCCGCTGCTATGTGCACACTATAAGGTCAGGCTGTTTGAAGCCGCTGCTATGTGCACACTATAAGGTCAGGCTGTTTTTAAATCCATACACCACTGTATATATAAACTGATTATTTCATTGAAGTATCAAGTTTATTCATTTTTACTGACCGGCAAGTAAGTAACACAGGAAAGAGACACATGAGTGTGGCTAATTCATTAGATGTATTTAGTTTGGATCCCAAAGTCAGTCAATAAAGATATCTTGTTTACATGTAATGAGACTGGCCCAGTTTTCTGGCTGTTTGTATTCATTTTTACCATATAATTGAAGCTAATGGGTAAGGACAGTACTTTATTCCTGGAAGAAAGGAAAAGGTAGGGCCAGAAGGAGTAACCCTGACTCACACTTACATTTTGTTGAAGATATTACCTTGACTAAGAGATACCTGGTTAACATCAGCCTCTCTGTTAGACTTGTGGTCTGAAATAGAAATGAAAGGCCCTTCTAGCATAGATCTGACTCTGGACAGAATATCACTCTCTGGGCTTTTCTTCTTGACTCTGATTTTATACTGAGTGAGATGATTTGAATAAACAAATCTTGTCTAAAATTGGTGAAAATTAAGAGCTTAACTATTTTGGTCTGGAAATATATACACCCCCCTAAAACTAGTATTTGGTTCTCAGTTTCTGTACCTGTTCAGATACAGCATACCAACTTAACATGTATTCAATGTACCTGCATTTAGAATGAACCAGGTGGTACAATATGAAACTTTTTACAGGGCAATGTATCAACTCACATGCTTCTCAAGTGATGTAATCTGGTTGTCATGGCAACAACATTTTGAAACTGGTAGAAAGGATGGCTATGTTGTATTTCCTTTATTTTAGAAATGCCAACCCTTGACTGACAATTTATTTCTTGGCTCAATTTCTTTATGACAGCTGCAGTAAGTTTAGATACTTGTGTCTCTTTTTATGAAATTGCTTTTCATTCAAATCATTCATCAGAATATATGTTTATCTTGCAGCAAAACTGTACCATTAGTGGAATTTTAGTATGTCTACCTCAGTGTTTTAACCTCTGACCTTAGATACCCTCTCTACCTTTGACCTTTAACCCCTGACCTTAGATACCCTCTCTACCTTTGACCTTTAACCCCTGACAGTGGACCAACCAGTAGCTCCATGCATGAGGTTTCTTATCAGATAAAGGGTCTGCCAGAATAAACACAAGATTGTTTACCAAAATCTGAAGCAGTTGAAGCAAACAGATTCTTTTAGAAAGTTTGTGTGAATTCGTGAATTCTATGCAAGAGATTTCATTGAAAGTTTTTAGATGAATATTTCAACAAAGTGTAGAAAATTTGTTTGGAAGTTTTTGAGGTGATGTTCAAACTTCTTAGACAAGTTAGAAAAGGGATCAAAAAGCTCTTCCAGGTAAGCGACCATCTTGAATTTCCTCTGGAGATCTGAGAAACTAAATGTTAAGAAAACAAACACAGTATTATTGTTGATATTGGGATAGACAGTATCAACACCTTTTCATGGATAACACAAACTATTTCCAATCAGCATCAAAACAAAAATGTAAACTTGTTTGTGATCTTGAAATCTTGAAACCGGAACCCATTTTATTTACATCCTAATTAGGTAAATACGCGCACACATGTTGAATTCGTTACATATATTTCGAGATCAGCTTCAGAATCGTAAAGACTAAATAGTTTACCAGTTATTAGTTTACCTACCAAACAGTTTAATTTATGTGATTTAAGCCCAGAGTTTTTGTCCAGGACTGCAGGATTTCATGTAATTACTAATGTAACATATTAAAGTTGCCAAAGAGCTACTAAAACTCACCCATTTTATATAGTCCAGACACTTTGAAGAAGATAAAAAACTACTCGTTATGGATCATAAGAAATAACATTTGCGAAGTAAATAAAATTGAGTTCAAGTCAAACAATTTTTTTTCCCTAAGCTGACAATATAACTCAAAATATTGCTTTAAATAAATTTGTCCCAGTCTAATATTTCAGTATATGAATCTATTTAGAAAATACCAAGGTGCCGGTGTACTCTATATGGTAGTGAGTTCATGGATGAGAATAAAAACATTAGACACAATAAGGTGCACTGAATGACTGGGTGGGTGTTAGATGGAAGGGCTCCCCCCCCCCCCCCCACCCCCTCGCTACATGCATGTATTCCTGACTGTGATTTGTTATAATGCATCAAAAACGTAGCCTACTATTGTTTCTGTTGTATTGAAAGTAATGTACCTTTTAGGTTCACATCCTTTTACAAAGGCCGTGTGTTCGTTACTAAATCTACCAATATAATGTAGGAACCTCTCGGCCTGTATTGATATATATCCTCAACCAAACCTAAAAAAAGTGTGTCACCAAACCCAACAAATTTTGAATTTTCACTATTTCCACATAATTATCTTCCATTTGGTTGTTTCTAAAAGTACTTTGTAGCTCATCCTCCGATACCCAGGGTTACATTCTCAACAAGCTCACCTTTTACTCCTGGTCTCTTCTAAACATGGAACTCTTCAGTTTTGGAGACACATTTATTGAATTGAAGTATAAATCGAAAAGTCGTCCATCTTTGTTTTGAACACTGTCTGCATGTTTATGTAACGCCGATTCTGATAAGTGAAATTTCCGCCACAGTTTTGTGGCGAAACCAATCAAAGTCAACATGCATATTCGATTAGAAACGACAGATTTAGTTCCTCTTGTCCCACGGGTAAAATGAGCCGTGAGCGTAAGTTTTAATCGTGAGCTATGACTATGTTTGTAGCTAAAACATTTGTCAAAAGGTCAATGACAATTTACACTGGTGACATTTGATTTTTACCCTCTAGGCCCTCTAAAGTTTGAAACACTTCACCATAGCAACCGGATATATTCTATCCGTTTCCATCTTGTTCTATGTTTAGAGACTTGGGTTCAACAGAAGTAGATATGCAATCAAAACGCACATTGCTCCTGGGGAATCCACAGGCAGAGTTGCACACTGTAGATGTCTTGGCTGTAAAATCATGATTATAAATTTAAGTTTTCAAACTTTATTTCTCCATGGAATATACTGTTGAGGATCATTGGTTGGTCTTGGTTTCAGCTGGTTTTAATAAGCTCAATAATTTCTCTCTCTTTATTTTTTATTTACCAAACTAATTGTTCACCAATAGTTACCAAAAGGTCTATTTCTGCAGGAATAGAAATCATACCACATAACCATGATGATTGGACTGAGTTCCATTAAGACATTTCTGGAGAGTTGCATATCTGTCATACGAGGCAGCTTTTCAGTGTTTTTTATTATTAATTTATACCAAGCTCATGTGTGAATAAAAATGAAATATTGATTTGATTAAATGTTCTGGGTATAACAAAAGTATTGCCAGACAGATATGCTGCACTAGAGTGTCTAAATGTCACATTCCCGACCCAAGTCCCCACCCCACCTCAACTTTATGCCTATATCAACTTGACGGTCTTGTAAATTTGCTCCTAAAACCAACACTCATTTGGTGTATTCTTAGCATTTCAGCAAATTACCATCACTGGTTCTGTCTTTCTAAGTGAGATTGATGACTAACATCTGTGTTCCCCAGCTCTAGGAGTGATCTAATTTTGACCAATGGAATACCAGACTTATCAGTACTGCAGCAGATAATGTCAAGTATCATGTGTTTGGTTAAAATTATGTGGAGTTCAGCTGGTACAATTTATCATTTTAGCTATACAGTTGATTGTTTAAAGTGGCATGAGCTGCCAAAATTCACACTTTTTTTCATAATTTCTGATCATCACTACAGTAAGAGGCTTTGAAGGCCATCGAAAAACTAAATGATTGGCATTGGAATTACGAAAATCCATACAGTATTCATTGTAAGCCAAAGTTAGTTCAAAACAATACTTAATCGTACATTTTCGAAACCAAAAGCACTAAAAAGCTTCTGAGTTATAGGTCTTGAGGAAAATAGCCAATAATTTCAACTTTCTATTTTACCGTCAAAATATTAAGATTTTGGCAGCTCATGCCACATTAATAAATATTCTCTGAAAAATATGTTTGCTTTTAACGAACAGTGGAGCTACATGTGTGAATTCAATTCAATTCCTTTTTATTACCCTGGTCAGAGATGCAGCCAAAAATATAAACTTATTCTGGGTATTCTATACACAATTTCAGGCTTTAGTCTGCAATTTAGGTATTACTAATAAAACTTGTCAGAACACTCTCTTTCTTTCTCCAATATTCAGTATCAAAATAAATAGGTTCCTTCAATACAGACATAAAGCACCTCTGTCTTCCTAACAAGGGTGCCATATTTAGGGAAATCGGCCCTCTACACATATGGGTAAGGTTGGTATTAAATTGCCGTTGATACGTACCAGGTGTAAAAACATGGTTATAGAACATACAGCACCTGTATATGACTGGTGGTCCATGTTGTCTGAACTGGTCAATAAGACAGACTGGCTATCTTCCTAAAGGTCGTCTCCCCCCAACAGCCGCTCTATCAGTCAATCTTCTCCACTTAGAAACATGATTTGGGAGTCAATGTGGTATCTGACAGACCTCTTGTTTTGGGACTATTATTTTTGATACAGTTTAGATAGATTGTTGAATACAGTTTTGTAAAAATGGTACAATACTGGCAAAATGGCAAGTTTTATGAAGACTTTGCCAATACGTTACTCCAACAAGCCCTTTGTAAACCTGTAGTTCAAGTAAGCTTTATTTCTAGACGATTGATTATAAAAAATAAACATTAGCTCTGAAAAGCCTTCCTTATTTCTCACCGTGTCACCAGATTTTTAGATATATAAGTGAAGTAATTTGGAGTTTGGCACAAAACATCAGTCAATCAATAAATTGTAATATGTGGGATAGCCACTAACAGCAGGGGTCGAGGGGGGCGGGCTTCTTTTGGGCAAATTAGTGCCTTGTCCAAAATTACAATGAATCATTGCTTTTCTATTTATATCAATATCACACTGATATTTACGTGCCAGATTGCAGAACTTTTTTCGGAGAATAATCCTGCAACAAATATCAAATGACAGAGGCCTTTAATTGCGACTCCTCTAAAATCATGTATTTTATCCCATGCAAAAAATGTTGCAAGCCAAAGGTAAAAGAAACTCAGAATTCTCTGTCCAAGAGCTGCCAACCATTTATATGGCATTAGACTTGGAAATGCTGTGCCAGCTCATTTGTTTAAGGACCATTTCGAAATCATGCTTATTGAACAAAAATTGTGTTCACACTTCTGCTGGAGATACCATCACAAATGTTTGGAAACCGAAAGTTTTGGAATTCAAACATGATAAATTGATTACCCTTTAAGTTTGAACCCGGGAAGGTGTCGTGAAAAAAGTATTGTACCAACAGTAAGGCCAGCATGGATATGGCCCAGATTATAATAGAAGAATACTTCTTCAGAGTAAATGGCAAGACCTTTAAGCCAACGGCCAGTCATTGATGATAAAAAAAGTTTGAAAGATCTATTGGTTAGCAACCAAATTACATATTTTCACTTTTCCCATTATCATATTTTGTTCAATTTCAGTTTACCAAACGTCTTGCCAAAGCTGAAGATCCATACTTTGTCAATGTATTGGTATTTCAGAAAAAAATTACTGACTAAAGCCAAAGTCTTGTCTGTGTTCAACCTAATGAAATATCATTGGCTTTGGTTTATTAGAACAATCTATGACTGTGTATACAGGTCTAAATGACATATATTCCCTGTGTCGATGTGTTTTAGTGTCTATAAATATTACACTGATTACTGAACGCATATTTCCTTTGATCTTTAAGTTTATTCTAGAAGATAATGAAAGGCTGTTTTTCCAATGTGTTATTTGGCCATCATAGCTCTCATCTGACTGGTATATACGGCTTGACAATGGTTGCCATTTGTGTCTCTGTAATTCCTATTTTCATCACCATTCAATGTTGGTTTTCTGATCATCAACTTATATATTTCTGTAAGGAGTTGGAAGGAAGAAACAAACCTTAAGAGACATGTGGCTCTCCTCACATGTGGCTCTCCTCAACAGTCTCAGAATGTACAATCTTATGTCTGTTTAATGTGGTCTATGTTTGACTCAGTACCACTGCTACTGGTAAAACTTTAGATAGCTTTACCCCGCATTACCATTCTTTAAAAAGAAAAGGTTTAAACAATTTTTCGTGAGAGCATTAAGACTTTTAAATAGCCACCTATTGATAACTTCTTTTTGGTTTATATTGTGTGACAACATTTCACCAATAAACCAAGATGTTGTTATCTTGATATTTAAAGATGAATTAATTCAACTTATAAATACTTCTGGGGAATGTAAATAAGCCAGGTATTATGTTGGCTGTTTTGTTGGCTGAGGCAGTAGAAGTCTCATCCCCTAATCAGCTGATCCAAGTATTGGTACATATTTTATATAACATGTATCTATTATTTGTATGATTAGGTCAACCGTTGGCCAACCAATCAACATTTTTATACGCCCGGCTTGAAAAGCGTGCTGTATTATGGTATCATCTCCGTCCGTCCGGCAGGACGGCAGTCCGGCTGTCCAGCGTCCGCTTTCCCTTCCGCTGCATAACTTCTAAAGTTTTGATTCCATCTGCACAATTTTTTCTAAGTATATACCTTATGGGTAGAAGGTGTGTCGCAAACTATTTTTAACATCACTGGTTACATAATATGGGAGTTATATTGGATTATGTAATATTCCCTTCCGCTCCATAACTTCCAAAGTTTTGATTCCATCTGCACAATTTTTTCTGAGTATATACCTTATGGTGGAAGGTGTGTCGCGAACTATTTTTGACATCATACATTACATAATATGGCAGCCATATTGGGTTATGTAATATTTACTTTTTCTCTCCATAACTTTAACAAATACGATCCGATGTTTTCAAATCTTTCATGTTACATACCATATTAACAGACAGTGTGTAAAAAAATTGTTTATGATATCAACTATTGCAAATTATTGGATTATGTACATTCCCTTTTATTCTTACTTTCATTTTCATGAAAATAACCTTTAAATTATAAAATGGCTTCTACTTTTCCGATTCTCATCAAAAAAGGATTTTTTCAAACTGCAATATTGTTTCTAAATTGATTAAAACTATTCTTAAATCAATATATAATGTTTTAATCAAATGAAAAATACATATAAGGATTAAAGTTTTATCTACAGACCAAGAGATAAGTATCCCAGCTTTGGTCTATTTACCTTGTCAACTTACAGTAGCTCTCAGTCTCTAGAGCTTGAAAGATTTATGGCCATATGTACCACATGGCCTCCATGAATTAAAATTCAATGTAGGCTTTGTAACATGCCCAACTGTTATATATTTTTTGTAGCCAAATAATGTAGATAAAAAATATTATGAGAAAAATTGTCAAATCTACTTGAATTGGTGTGAGCTGCGAAATTGCCAATTAATTACATTTGTTTAAAGTGGCATGAGCTGCCAAAATTCGCAGTTTTTTCATAACTTCTGATCGTCATGACAGTAAGATGTTTTGAAGGCCATCGACAAACTAAATGATTGGCGTTGGAATGAGGAAAATCCATAAAGTATGTGGCCTGTATGAACCGAAAACGTGTTCAAAAGTAAACAAAATTTAAATAACCGGGACGACCATTCATTCATTCTAAGCCAAAATTAGTTCAAAACAATACTTTGTCGTACATTTTCGAGACTAGAAGCATTAAAAAGCTTCTGAATTCTACCTTTTGAGAAAAATGGCCAATAATTTCAGCCTTCTGTTTTAACGTCAAAATATCAACATTTTGGCAGCTCATGCCCCTTTAAGTATGATTAGTAAATTATAAACTGCTTTTCTAAAAAATTGAAACTTTTTAGTGCAACCTATATTGACAACAAACAATGTTTAATATCATGATTTAACAGCAGCGAGAATTGATGACTTGTACATATACCATGTACAAATATTGTTAATAATTGTTGATCCAAATAGCCCATTTTAAATTTGATACAGATGGATTTTAAAGGTTTTAGTGGTAAGATTTCATTTTGCTGACATAACATCACCTTTTACCAAGCTTCACCTAATAAAACTGGCAACGCCGCCATATACATGTAAGTGAAATAATCTTGAGCGCGGCGTAAAACACCAAACAATCAATCAATCAATCATTTACCAAGCTTCAACCTCTTCCCTCTGAATTTTGAAAATTAAATTCAAATAAATATGGAAGGATTTGTTTTGGTATGGCTGCAGTTACTGTGCCTTTCCGGGCGTATTTTGGGTTTCCCGAAACTCTTGTTCCTCTTACCATCGCGCCATTATATTTTCGATGCCTATATACAGTGAACATGTAAGTGTGGCCAGATACTCATCATAGTTCAAGGGTTTCCTCCAGACAAAGATCCTGACTTCCTCCCTCACCAAACCAGGTATCAGCGCCATATGTACGGGAAATAATCTTGAGTGTGGTGTTAAATTTCAATCAATCATTAAATCAATCAATCAATCTACACACAGCCATTCCCATGCAGTCAGATGAAATTATGTAACTATTAAGAATAAGTTCGGAGGGAATACATGTAAGTACTGTACCTGTACTCAAGAAACTCTATTTTTATATTGGACTGGCACAACAATGACAGTACTATGTCAGTGATGGATGCTCTAAACCAGATGGAGACAAGATCTGACATGCTAACCTATCATCCCTTTGAAACTTTAATAGACAGGACTGTAGAATGTGCTCTTACCCTTTCTCTGGGTAAATCTTATTTTGAAAATAGGGGTGCATGGAACAAAGTGGCCTATCCTTGTAATATAGACAACAGACAATGTAAGGATATTAGTACCAAATCTGTTCCAAAAGTCACATAACCTTTCAACATCAGCAGATACTGAAGGTACAATATCTCCTCCATGCCATCCATTCCTTTACCAGTATATCAAGCTTATAGTTTATGCCAGTTTTTTCACTGTGGGATCTCTATCTACATGTAGCAGTCTGCCACCCATTGATGTACATACTGTATGTGTGCCACCCAGTGATGTACATACTGTATGTATGCTGAAGTTTCCTCATCTTGAGATCTGCATCCAGGAGACGGCATGTTGTAAGCTAAAACCGTATCTTTAAATTCTGTTCAGTTTTTTTTGGACATTTTGAACATGGTTT
This sequence comes from Lepidochitona cinerea, assembly GCA_963971465.1. Classification (NCBI taxonomy): domain Eukaryota; kingdom Metazoa; phylum Mollusca; class Polyplacophora; order Chitonida; family Tonicellidae; genus Lepidochitona; species Lepidochitona cinerea. The sequence goes on along the minus strand of OZ020564.1, from coordinate 28,333,326 downwards.
GGGAGAAAAATTGCTACTTATTGATGTATATGTGTGTAGGTTGGTTTGTTCACTCTAGTTTCATTGTGAGATGCAGTCAAGTCCAGTTTGGAAGCTAAAAACTGTCAAGTCTTTTATAGATTATTTCATATTTGGGAATTTCGACCAGAAAGCCTACCAAATTCATGTTTGAAAAAGTTATAATTTTGTAAAACAATTACCAAAGAGACCCTCCAATTGTCATCCCCATTGAAGGCATATAATGCTCTGGGATATAGCAATCAGCTTGTTTGTGTGTTTGGTCATAATCAAACGACCGCTAGCAGTCAACACCCATCGTTTTTTGCTAGCCCGAATAAACAACTGCTGAACGGTTCAATGCTAGTCCTCGGTCGAGTTCGGCTCTCGTCGGTAAAACAGCTTGTCTTACAGTTTTGCCTCTGCCATATAGGTCACAACACCCAGTTTGTGTTTTCTCAGCCAATGAAAATTGACTTCGGGTTATACAGGAGCTAGAAGGTGGCTTACATAGTGATAGTTTGGTATCTGGGTTATTTGAATATTGGATTGAAACTAACATAGGTCTACTGTACATACTTTAAGCTTTCAATCAATGCCTGATAACAGATTTTTGTGTGTGTTTTTTTAATGTTCACCCAATTTTGAAAATACCCAAGTTTGGCTAGAATCAGTAAGCCTAAAACTGTCAAAATGGCGGTACCCATGTTAAATTGTATGTAGCTTGAAACCGACATGCACTATGTCAACTTTATTTGGTTGTAAAGGATTTCTCATGTGTTGATCTATTTGAAAATGGTTAGGAAAAGTCTTAACGAGATTTAGGTAATTAGCCACAAATCAAAACGTTAACATTACCGCAAATGGGAAATGAAACTGTATCATGTAACCTATAGCTAGGCCCTCAAGCCTGAGTACATATGCTGTGCTGTTGGAAGGCAGACGGCCCTCAAACAGATACAAGATATATTGTATATATTCTTTGTTACGATCTTTCGCATAAACATTTAATATACTAACAAACTGTTTGTCCTCCAATTAAAATATTTCCATCTGTAACTATTTTTCTTCTATTTCTTTTCGTTTTTCCAGTTTTACTCGGTGGGTAGTTTCTCACTGAGTTTACTCGATGAGTTTCGCAGTGGGTTATTGACTAAACATTGGATAGTTGTTAGTCTAGTAATTGATAACACGTTTTTGAAAGAAAGAGAATTTAAATAAATCACTAACAAATACAGGTTGACCGTCTCTAGTAGCCCTTTGGCTTTGTTTTTGGACAACCTCATGTTGAGCTAACGCCGTGAAGTTCATCCACAAATAAGTCCTATGTAGGCCAGGTGGTGGATGTCCCTATGACAACTGTCAATTCGGTCTTATCAAGCAAAGTCTACACATTAAAATAGGGGTGATGGTGATACTGTTATAATGCTGATGTAACTGTTACCGTCGAAACAGTCGAGTGTATATGTTTGGAAAATATTTGCAAAACTACTAAAGTCGATTCTTACTCAATATTGAATATATTTCTTGTTGATGACAGATGTATAAGTAGATCCAAAATAAAAACGTTCAAAACTCTTCACCCTACAGAATGGTTAGAGAGGGACTCAACCAGACGTGTTGATCACGTGGCAAGTGTGCATGGAATTGCGAGGGTTTAAACTATACTGCATCACATAAGCGAATCAAGCCGTTAGATTACCATTTAAAGACCTATATAAATGCTTTACTGAAATAATGGACTAATCATCAGATATAAATTTAACAACGCAATGTAGTTCATGTGAATTTAATAAAGAATGAACTGGGAAGATGAATTCAATGGATTTATGGGCATGTCAGTTTCCCGCGTCAGACGGTACCGGGTAGACAAACATACATATCCTCATCGTTCAAGCTTGGTTTCTCGTGTGGCAATCAGAAAAAATATTGAAAAAGTTTCTTTGACAGTGTCTGGCATTTTTTTCTCTTATGCCGTGCACATTTTACACGTTCGCTATCTATCACACTTTATAGTAGATCTACCGCTGAAAGAAAAGTAAGAATTTGGATGAAAAAAATATTGTTATAATAAAAAAAAATACAGAGGAAAATCAATTTTGTCTTGGAAGATGGGCGTTTTGGTGGGACAAATCTGAATTGGGAGGAAGGTTGTATTTTTAAATAAATGCACACAGACAATTCATGAAAAGTAAACGGTTTCAATTTTTATTTTTTCGACATTTGTAAATTCAGTAGCAAAAACTTCCGGTATATCACAACCGGTTAGGAACTGCCCTGAAACAAAATATAATACTTTGATAGTTCTTTAATTCAGTAAATATAAAAATGACAGATAAACAGATAAAGTTAGGTTTGGAACTCGAAGCTGAAAAACGTTTAGTGTGTTGAGATCTAAATACATCAGAATACTTTCGACAAAATTTTTATTTGACAAAGTAACTTTGAAAGTTTATCCGAGACAACAAAATTTAATTGTTTTAAAAAAAAACACTTTAAATATTTGCCTACATTGGTCACTAGAACAATACTCATACAAAACCAGTTGGTCAACTGTAGTCAAGTCAGCCGAAAGTTGATTAGAGCTTGACTGGTTGTTATCAAACTGGGCCTTTCATCCAGACCTGCTGCAGAGGTTATGTTATTGAGATTTGCGGACAGGCAGTAAGCGTTTTCACCACATGGGGCAGCTATCGGTCGACTGAACATAAAACGACCGCTGGCAACACCTACCGTTTTTTCTAGCGTGCGTTTTTTCTAAATCAAACGGTAAGCAAATGAACGATAACTGGGGACAGTCCCTTACATGTAATAGAGTTGTGAGTGACACTTGAAGTGTTATTACATGTAATAGAGTAGTGAGTGACACTTGAAGTGATATTACATGTAATAGAGTAGTGAGTGACACTTGAAGTGATATTACATGTAATAGAGTAATGAGTGACACTTGAAGTGGTATTACATGTAATAGAGTTGTGAGTCACACTTGAAGTGATATTACATGTAATAGAGTAATGAGTGACACTTGAAGTGGTATTACATGTAATAGAGTAGTGAGTGACACTTGAAGTGATATTACATGTAATAGAGTAGTGAGTGACACATGAAGTGATATTACATGTAACAGAGTAGTGAGTGACACTTGAAGTGATATTACATGTGACAGAGTTGTGAGTGACACTTGAAGTGATATTACATGTAATAGAGTAGTGAGTGACACTTGAAGTGGTATTACATGTAACAGAGTAGTGAGTGACACTTGAAGTGATATTACATGTAATAGAGTAGTGAGTGACACTTGAAGTGATATTACATGTAATAGAGTAGTGAGTGACACTTGACGTGATATTACATGTGACAGAGTAGTGAGTGACACTTGAAGTGATATTACATGTAATAGAGTAGTGAGTGACACATGAAGTGATATTACATGTAATAGAGTAGTGAGTGACACTTGAAGTGATATTACATGTAATAGAGTAGTGAGTGACACTTGAAGTGATATAACATGTAATAGAGTAGTGAGTGACACTTGAAGTGGTATTACATGTAACAGAGTAGTGAGTGACACTTGAAGTGGTATTACATGTAACAGAGTAGTGAGTGACACTTGAAGTGATATTACATGTAATTAGTCTGGGAGCCCATGGAGATTTGTTTAGCATTGCGAGTACAAAAGGTGTGAAGCTGGCAATATGAAGGGGGAGGCTGTGGGACCTTCAAATAGCCATTCTTAAGTTCCATCTCCTGTACCAATCCTGGCAGCGACCCCTCAAAGTATCCGAAATTCATGTTTAATTAGCATAGTCGAGTACACCGAAGAAACCAATGCTAAAATGTCCATGTTGGTAATGGGAATCAAGATATATCATTCTTAAGTTCCAACGCCTGTACCTTATCTACTTAAGAACGCCCGCAATTAGAGCTAATTAACAATTTAATTAGCATAATTGAGTACATCAATGAAACCTTTGTAAAAATAATCATTATGGTTCCTTCAATGAGGATATGCAGTTCTTAAGTGACAAAGCCTGTACCAAGTCCACTTAAGAAAAGGTCAAAGGTCGCGATTAGAATCAAATAATTTTAATTAGCATAATTGAGTACATGAATGAAACCTATTCTAAAATGTCCCTACTGGTGGTGGGAATCCATATCTATCATTCTTAAGTTCCAAACCATGTACCTTACTTACTTAAGAACGCCCGCAATTAGAGCTAATTAACACTTTAATTAGCATAATTGAGTACATCAATGAAACCTTTGTAAAAATAATCATTATGGTTCCTTCAATGAGGATATGCAGTTCTTAAGTGACAAAGCCTGTACCAAGTCCACTTAAGAAAAGGCCAAAGGTCGTGATTAGCATCAAATAGTTTTAATTAATATGCTTGAGTACATGAATGAAAGCTATGCTAAAATGTCCCTACTGGTGGTGGGAATCCATATCTATCATTCTTAAGTTCCAAACCATGTACTTAATCACCTTAAGAATGACCATATTTAAAGCTAATCACCACTTTAATTAGCATCATTGGGTACTGTGGCTATATTTTTGTTCTTCTGAGTTGTTTAAGTTCAGGTAAAGGGTCGACTTATTTCTTTTGCTTTGCCCAGACTGGGGCGTGTTGTTGAACAAGCCTGTTACAGTGCTCCTTATTACTTTCACAGTATATTTTAGTAATTCCTGCTTCAGCATACTACAGCCGTTCTCATTTTGGTCTGGTGAATTTCAGAGCTTTTATTTTGAGCATTCATTTTCCCAGGAAAATTGAGAGACCTGACTGAGTGGCTGAGTAGGTAGAGCACTCAATCCGAACAGCCTTTTACCAATGGGTCGCAGGTTAATCCCACTCAGACCGAAGAATATTGGAAAATTTCCTGACTGGGGTTTCACCCAAACGACCTATGTGGGATGGTTGCCAGTTACCTCCAGAAGCTCGTGGGTTTCCTCCACGCATAGAGCCCGGTTTCCTCCCACAATAGAACTGGCATCGCCGCCATATAAGTGAAATATTCTTCAGCGCGGCGTAAAACATCAAACAATCAATCAACCAGTCTCCAAATAGGTATGGTAACTGTGGGTTCATTCAGCATCAAATACAAGGGCCGGTTATGTAACAGACGAAAGTCTTTTAGTACGCCTGTATCGCTTACATGTAAATCCATTGTGCTGGATAAAATAAAGTTCAAGTTAAAAGGCATCAAAAAAATATATAACAAATATCTTTAAAATCATTTGGATATTGTCTTTCGATGGATTTATTCACTGGTAAACTGCTCCAGCAGAGGGCGCTAATTAATTCTAAACCATTTAAGCATATATCAGTCCTATTTGACCAGGTACAGGATTTCGGTAAATACTTTTAACTATTCAAAATGGAGACACACTGGTGTTAGCTGTTCTGAGTGTGTGACAAATGTGGATCTGGTTAGATAGAGAACGAATTTCATTATATTCCTGCTTGTCCACCTTATCAAAACTTGAGAACAAAATATACACAAAGAACAAAGTAAGCACAACAGCCCCCCCCCCCTCTGAAAAATCTGCAACGACAGATAAAATCATTGGTGTAGGGAGACTGTTGGAAAACTGATATTGCAGAAACGATTGTGATCATATAAAGGGCAACATTCTGGCGATAAGAAATCACCATTAATGGGTGATTCTACAGACAGCGGTCACTTTGGGTGCTCTGAAAAGTTCGCAATAAAATACTTCCTTTTTTAATATCCCCTTGCAGAGAGTTAAGACAGATTTTTAGGCTTATGTTTCAAATAGTGGTCAACGTTCATTTGTAATATTTTACTTTTTTTTCCAATTTATAATTCGACCTTTGGGAAATTGATGTCACTACCGTCACAGATACACAAACCCCTCAGAAATAAATTATTTGGTACAAAATTGTTTCTGGCGATATCAGCTTAGAACTTTGCAATATTTCTCTTACATCTGCTTATTACAAAAAACAATTATAAGAAAATGGTGGTCATTTTCCCCAAATCCTTACGTAAATTGACTTAAGTGCATTTACTAAGTATACGTCAGTTGACTGACGTTCGTTAAAAGTGGGTCATTAGATTATATTTTAATATTGGACCCTTGCTTGGGCTGTGATAAATAGACACCATCTGTTGAAGTGTAAATATTTTGTTACGTTTATTGAAAAATTAATAATATATCATCGTTACGGTAGTGACATAACCGTTACGGTAAAAACAAAGCGTGACGGTAGTGACATACAAAACATAATATTTACTGTTTCTTCCGTCCTTAAATCTGACTGCCTCTGTATATGTGAAATATTCTTGAGAATGCCATCAAAAACGAATAAATGATGAATCGTATCAACCAATCGTATACTAACGCTATTCTTTTGTTTTACGTTAATGTATCTTAATGGATAAGGACATGCTGGTGAGGAATTCAAACATTTGACAAAACACATTCTATTACTAATAAAAAACAAAAAGTGGGGTTCCCATAGCACTGGTCACTATAATTTCGTATTATCAATAGTTCCTATTTTCTGTGAAGATGTATTTTTACTCCAGTAAAACCCATTTTGTATCCAAATTGTCTTTACCGTCACGGAAAACAGCAACCATTTTGTGACGGTAGGGACGGCAGGGACATGTGACGGTAGTGACATTATAATCATTAAGGCGCAAATAAAAAATAGTGTGTGAATTTGACGTCTTCCTAAGAAGTGTTTTGTGTTTATATCCTCGATAGTTATATGGCATGCGACTAATTTTCACATTATACAAGCATAGAGCTTTCAAAATTTACGAACGGTAGGGACAGGACGATGGTGTACGGCCTGAGTAGTTTATACTTGACTGAAATTTCAGCTTCTTGTAAGACCATGCGACTGTTAATTTCTGCGCGCTGCAAAAACTTTGAGGTCACGTGTTTCCTTGACAACGTGGCCAGAGCTTGAAGCTATCCACTTTGACTGTATCAGATGAAAATGACAGGTCGTGACGGTAGTGACACAATTTCTGGGACGAGTATAAATGGGATAGATTCTAAATAAAACCATAGTTTTTTTAGTACCAATTACACGAATACATCATGTTAATAGATCATAGATAGCATCAAAACAGCAGAAACTGTTTTTTTTTACCCATGCGGGCATTTTTTTACTTCCTTCTCACGTTGTTAATACCACTGGGACATACATTGTAGCTATACATGGCAAGGTAAAATAATTAAAAAAAATATTAAAATGGCCAAATTTCTTCACTTTACTTTGTAGCACATTCTCTTTAATTGTCATTTTATTAAAACTTATGAAAAAAACACAATTTTGCCACATTTATTTGCATTTATGTTGTTGTAAAGTTGTGGGACAATGAAATGACCCCTGTTCATAGAATCACCCTAATGCCAATAATCTATACAATTTATTCAGGATATCGTTAATCAAATCAAAAGTGTATTTTAGCAAAATAAAAAGATGCTTGTAAATATGAAACTTCAGAGTCCAGCTGGCTTCACAGGGCGAACATATTGAAGTAAAAATGTCACTTTGAGTGTGTAGAACACATCCCTAGAGCAGAGGGTCAATAGCGCGTATAGCCTCCATAGTCAGAATGATAGCTCCTTACCTGCGTCTCATCCCTCCAGTGAGACGTCGGATCTGTTTAAGGGGCACCTGCCGCCAATACCGATGTAATGCGGCTTCCAATTTCAGTAGATTTTGCACAGGAGGCTCTAGGGCTTGAATGCTTCTGCCCATCCTATCCCAAATGTGCTCTAATGATTCAAATCCGGACTCACGGCCAGCCAAGCAGAGTTGTTACAGCTTTGTTTTGGAAGTAGGCTATTACTGCCCGGGAACGATGAGGTCTGGCACTGTCATCCATGTACACAGGTCTTGAGCAATATGGGTGGTTCTTAAAATGAGGCACGACAACTGGTTGCAGAACCTCCCGAATGTACCGGGGCCGCAGGTTTCCTCGTGTAGTGACCAAGTTCAGTTTGCAGTCGTGAGAGATGCACCCCAAATCATTACAGAGCTGTGTTTCGGTGCCTCCAAACCCTCTCTCTTCGTCAGGTCCTCAAATTCCAACCTCGTCGTGCTAAACACAAAGCCAAACATATCCGTTCATGGCGATCTGACAATAGAGGTCTTTGGTGACTCCTTGTCCTCAGGCATGCAGTCGGTTTCTCGCGGTTCTTGTGCACAGGCGTCGGTTGGGTAGCCATTGCCACTTCAAAGATGGACTTGATACAAATGCAAAACACCGTACCAGTCGGATCAGTGCCCTATCTTCACGCTGTGATGTTACAGGTGGTCGCGGCGAGCGTGGTCGGTCCTTCACAGCACAAGTTGCACCGTGTTTTCTCACAAATCTGCTTATCACTGGATAATGGTACCCTAATTGACGCCCAATAGCTCTGTATACCGACAATTTGCCATTGTTGCCCCTCTAATATCCTCCTTCGTGCCATGTTCACAGAAGATGAGTCTACGTTGCACAAAACCGGCCTTAAGTTCAAAACATTTAAGGGGAAGCATACTGAATTTGCGTAATTACACGAAAAAAAAAAAAAATTCCTGTCGCATTACAGGCAGTTTTTGTGTTACTGCCAACATGAATTGCCACAATTATTCAATAGAACATCATTCTTATCATCATCAAAACTGGCCGTACAGTTAACATTAATGCAGATTTATAATAATTAATTTTAGCATGGGGTGCTTAAGTTTTACCTTGTGTGTATTTAAAGCTATACAACTATATCCAAGCTAGTACAAGTTTAATACACAAACAATACGAACGAACAGTCATTTTTGTATACCTTATCCCCCCCCCCCCCCCCCCACCCAGGTCTCTCAATTTTTGTTGAAAACTGAATGCTCAAAATAAATGCTCTGAAATTCACAGGCCAAAATGAGACCGGCTGTGCAGTATGCTGAAACAGGAATTACTAAATATCCTAAAATTAGAGACCATGCTGAGAAAGAAAAAAAGTATTGTTTTACTCGAATGTATCAGACGTTGAATGCACAAATGTAAACCTTATATAGTACTGCATTTATATAACATGTACAATAAAGGAAGCCGATGAGAAACCCAAGCAAGTCCAAATCGTTTACGTCGGAGAAACACCTTGTCAGCGAGTATTACAGAAACAATTATTTCTTATTCAGGGAACCCTAATAAATACTTTTGCAAAGGTTCCATTGGTGAACCCAATGATGCTAATTAAAGTGGTGATTAGCTTTAAATATGGTCATTCTTAAGGTGATTCAGTACATGGTTTGGAACTTAAGAATGATAGATATGGATTCCCACCACGAGTAGGGACATTTTAGCATAGCTTTCATTCATGTTAATTAAAACTATTTGATGCTAATCACGACCCTTGACCTTTTCTTAAGTGGACTTGGTACAGGCTTTGTCACTTAAGAACTGCATATCCTCATTGAAGGAACCATAATGATTATTTTTACAAAGGTTTCATTGATGTACTTGATTATGTTAATTAAAGTGTTAATTAGCTCTAATTGCGGGCGTTCTTAAGTAAGTAAGGTACATGGTTTGGAACTTAAGAATGATAGATATGGATTCCCACCACCAGTAGGGACATTTTAGAATAGGTTTCATTCATGTACTCAATTATGCTAATTAAAATTATTTGATTCTAATCGCGACCTTTGACCTTTTCTTAAGTGGACTTGGTACAGGCTTTGTCACTTAAGAACTGCATATCCTCATTGAAAGAACCATAATGATTATTTTTACAAAGGTTTCATTGATGTACTCAATTATGCTAATTAAAGTGTTAATTAGCTCTAATTGCGGGCGTTCTTAAGTAGATAAGGTACAGGCGTTGGAACTTAAGAATGATATATCTTGATTCCCATTACCAACATGGACATATTAGCATTGGTTTCTTCGGTGTACTCTACTATGCTAATTAAACATGAATTTCGGATACTTTGAGGGGTCGCTGCCAGGATTGGTACAGGAGATGGAACTTAAGAATGGCTATTTGAAGGTCCCACAGCCTCCCCCTTCATATTGCCAGCTTCAAACCTTTTGTACTCGCAATGCTAAACAAATCTCCATGGGCTCCCAGACTAAATAGAGTAGTGAGTGACACTTGAAGTGTTATTACATTTAATAGAGTAGTGAGTGACACTTGAAGTGATATTACATGTAATAGAGTAGTGAGTGACACTTGAAGTGATATTACATGTGACAGAGTAGTGAGTGACACTTGAAGTGATATTACATGTAATAGAGTAGTGAGTGACACTTGAAGTGATATTACATGTGACAGAGTAGTGAGTGACACTTGAAGTGGTATTACATGTAATAGAGTAGTGAGTGACACTTGAAGTGGTATTACATGTAATAGAGTAGTGAGTGACACATGAAGTGATATTACATGTAATAGAGTAGTGAGTGACACATAAAGTGATATTACATGTAATAGAGTATTGAGTCACACTTGAAGTGATATTACATGTAATAGAGTAGTGAGTGACACTTGGAGTGATATTACATGTAATAGAGTAGTGAGTGACACTTGGAGTGATATTACATGTAATAGAGTAGTGAGTGACACTTGAAGTGATATTACATGTAATAGAGTAGTGAGTGACACTTGGAGTGATATTACATGTAATAGAGTAGTGAGTGACACATGAAGTGATATTACATGTAATAGAGTAGTGAGTGACACTTGAAGTGACATTACATGTAATAGAGTAGTGAGTGACACTTGAAGTGATATTACATGTAATAGAGTAGTGAGTGACACTTGAAGTGATATTACATGTAATAGAGTAGTGAGTGACACTTGGAGTGATATTACATGTAATAGAGTAGTGAGTGACACATGAAGTGATATTACATGTAATAGAGTAGTGAGTGACACTTGAAGTGACATTACATGTAATAGAGTAGTGAGTGACACTTGAAGTGATATTACATGTAATAGAGTAGTGAGTGACACTTGAAGTGATATTACATGTAATAGAGTAGTGAGTGACACTTGAAGTGATATTACATGTAATAGAGTAGTGAGTGACACTTGGAGTGATATTACATGTAATAGAGTAGTGAGTCACACTTGAAGTGATATTACATGTGACAGAGTTGTGAGTGACACTTGAAGTGATATTACATGTAATAGAGTAGTGAGTGACACTTGAAGTGATATTACATGTAATAGAGTAGTGAGTGACACTAGACGTGATATTACATGTGACAGAGTTGTGAGTGACACTTGAAGTGATATTACATGTAATAGAGTAGTGAGTGACACTTGAAGTGATATTACATGTGACAGAGTAGTGACTTTTGAAGTGATATTACATGTAATAGAGTAGTGAGTGACACTTGAAGTGATATTACAAGTAATAGAGTAGTGAGTGACACTTGAAGTGATATTACATGTAATAGAGTAGTGAGTCACACTTGAAGTGATATTACATGTAATAGAGTAGTGAGTCACACTTGAAGTGATATTACATGTAATAGAGTAGTGAGTCACACTTGAAGTGATATTACATGTAATAGAGTAGTGAGTCACACTTGAAGTGATATTACATGTAATAGAGTAGTGAGTCACACTTGAAGTGATATTATATGTAATAGAGTAGTGAGTCACACTTGAAGTGATATTACATGTAATAGAGTAGTGAGTCACACTTGAAGTGATATTACATGTAATAGAGTAGTGAGTCACACTTGAAGTGATATTACATGTAATAGAGTAGTGAGTGACACTTGGAGTGATATTACATGTAATAGAGTAGTGAGTGACACTTGGAGTGATATTACATGTAATAGAGTAGTGAGTGACACTTGAAGTGATATTACATGTAATAGAGTAGTGAGTGACACTTGGAGTGATATTACATGTAATAGAGTAGTGAGTGACACATGAAGTGATATTACATGTAATAGAGTAGTGAGTGACACTTGAAGTGACATTACATGTAATAGAGTAGTGAGTGACACTTGAAGTGATATTACATGTAATAGAGTAGTGAGTGACACTTGAAGTGATATTACATGTAATAGAGTAGTGAGTGACACTTGAAGTGAGTGCCACTTGGCATCTCTATTAGATTATATAATATTCTCTTTTAGTCTAGGGGGCCTCCGTGGCTCAGTAGGTAGAGCGTTGGACGCTCAATCCGAACAGCCTTCCACCAATGTGTCGCGGGTTCGAATCCCACTCAGTCCAAAAATTGGAAAATTTTCTGACTGGTTTTCACTCGAACGACCTATCTGGGATGGTTGCCAGTTACCAACGGAAGGTCGTGGGTTTCCTCCGGGCATAGAGCCCGGTTTCCTCCCACAATAAAACTGGCAACGCCGCCATATAAGTGAAATAATCTTGAGCGCGGCGTAAAACACCAATCAATTAATCTTTTAGTCTACATGTTCTTTAGTTTTTATACGCCCGACTTTAAAAAAGTCGGTCGTATTATGGTATCACCAGCGCCGTCCGTCCGTCCGGCCCGGATTCCCTTCCGCTCCATAACTTGAAGAGTTTTGATCTAATCTTTACAATTCTTTCACAACATATACCTTGTGGGTAGAAGGTGTGTCATGAACCATTTATGGCATCCTCGATTGCATAATGTGGCTTCTACATTGGATTATGTAGTATTCTGTCTTAGTCTATATCTTCGTTCCCTTCCGCTCCATAACTTGTAGAGTTTTGATCCGATCTTTACAATTTTTTTTACAACATATACTCTAGGGGTAGAAGGTGTGTCATGAACCATTTAGGACATTGCCGATTGCATAATATGGCTTCTACATTGGATTATGTAATACTCTGTCTTAGTTTATATCTTCGTTCCCTTCCGCTCCATAACTTGAAGAGTTTTGATCCGATCTTGAAATTTTTTTCAGAGTGTATACATTATGGACAGACGGTGTGTCGTGTACCATTTCTGACTTCACCCGTTGCATAATATGGCAACCATATAGGATTATGTAATATTCTTTTCCGCTCCATAACTTCTAAAGTTATGGTCCGATATTGACGATTTTTTTCAGAGTATATACCTTATGGGCAGACGTTTTTTCACATACCAATTCTGACATCACCTGTTGCATAATATGGCAGCCATATTAGATTATGTAATATTCCCTTTCAGCTCCAGAACTTCTTTCGTTTTGATATAATCTCTCCAATTCTTTTAGAGTATATCTAGCTTAGGTAGATGATGTGTCGCATACCAAATACGATTTGGGTCCACATATTTTTTGAGTGTTTTCAAGAGTTTTTTTTATCAGAACTGTGTACCTGCTGTTTAATATATATATATATATATATATATATATATATATATATATATATATATTAATATATATCAATGCATTTTTGAGTACACTTGGTCCATAGTAACACTGGAAGCCAATTAATTTATACATTCTGAGACTGTTTTCTTGGATAGTTTAATGTGCACTATAATAACAAAAAAGACCATTTTTACAGCTTTATTACCCATCTGGTATTTATCATAGGGGCTGTTTAAATAGAGATAAGGGGACAATGACATCCACTTAAGTTGAGGTTTGTATATTTACACACCATTGTATCAGTGGTCAGCTTGAAGTTTGTTTGCTTTGTACTAAAACTATTACAGCCAAGTCCATTAGAACAGTGTCCAAGTCAAAACTGTTAAAGTTCAAGAATTTTAAGCTATTGCATTGATTGCTCCTTTCCAATTATGGAACATAATAGCAATGTCAAAACAGCCACAATTATTCAGTTTTTGCAAATAAAATGTGATTGAATTTACCAGAACAGATAACATATGTGTACTTTATTATAAACGTACTGGTATTTAGTTGCAGCTTCATCAAATTCAGAAAAGAAAAACTTCTAATGTGAACAAGAAATTTCAATTGATGAAATTAAAACAAATGTTGTATTAAATGTAAAGTTGTTAATCGTAGCGGTTCGACTATGCCACGGCGGGGGTATGTTGAGTTTACTAAAACTCTTGTTACTTGATCTTGACAATGTATGAAGAGTTTTGATCCAATCTTTACAATTACCACCGAGTCTGATGACGTCACATAGATTTACGCAAAGCTTTCGGGGTAAAATGTACCTCAGTTCGCCATTTTATTTATTGGTAGATGTCACTTTTTTGGAAAACATTGATGACATAACCTGTTTTACTCCAAACATTGTTCTGATAACTTAACGCCTTTTACGTCCTTTTCGATACAGTATTTTTTCCTCTGCCATATTTTAAAATTATGATAACATCCCTCAATCCCCTGAAATGCTTTGCGCGTAAATTCCAAGTGACGTCATCAAGCAATCTGCCTATTCTTTCACAACATTTGCCTTATGTATAGATGGTATGTCGTCATCCATTTGTGACAATTTTTGTTGCATGAATTTTGATTGTTTTACACAGCATCTATATCAGATTATGTAATATTCTCTTTTAGTCCATATCTTCTTTAGTTTTGACCTGATCTGGAAAAAATTTAGAGTATGTATACCTAAGGGGTAGATGGTGTGTTGGGAACAATTTAGGATATCGTTGGTTGTATAACACAGAATCCATATAGATGTATGTTCATCGAATAGATAATTGAAAATCTCTCATATGAACATAGAATTTCAGTGGCTAAAATTTTAACAAATATGTTCTGTAATGTAGAGTAATCAGTAATAGTCGAGGGCGTATGTTGAGTTTACTAAAACTCTTGTCATCTGATTTTTGTGAAACTTAGGGACATGCTGGATATCATGCTATTTTGGTTGAGCTGGTTTCATTATTTTCAGAGTTACTCTTGTTTATAATGAGTGTTAGGCATTCCTGAACAGCCATAAGACTCACATCTAGTAATCCAGACACTTAAGTATTTATCATCTAAATCAACATTTACTTATGATTTTTTTGCAATGTGATTGACAAAGTTTGGGATTTTGAATCAATTTCCGAGTAAAGAGCATATATGAACCGATGAAAAGTAAATGGTTTCCATCACTAACTGTTTTGAGAGGATTAACATCATACCATGTACACTGTATGTCATATGCCATATTGATGGGTTCAATTATCATACTGATTGGTTCAATTGCCAAATGGGTGGGTTCAATTGCCATATTGACCAGTTCCATTGCCATATCTTGGTGGGTTCAATTGCCACATTGACCAGTTCCATTGCCATATCTTGGTGGGTTCAATTGCCATATTGACCAGTTCCATTGCCATATCTTGGTGGGTTCAATTGCCATATTGACTGATTCTTGGCGGGTTCAATTGCCATGTCTTGGTGGGTTCAATTGCCATATTGTAACGGCCTAACAGATTGCCATATTGTAAACCCTAATAGATTGCCATATTGTAACGCCCTAACAGATTGCCCAGTTGCCAGTTGGCCTGTTTGATTACAGTAAAGTAAACTTAATGTCCATGTGGTGTGAGATAGAAAGAAACTGTAAGTTAATCTCTGGCCATTCTGGAGGGCATCAAAACCATCATTGTTTCCATCATTGACATTGGCCAGAAGCTTGCACTGGTTATCAGACATGTACCGGACGTTTGTACGTGTGTGGAGGTGGTCTGTGGCTCTGTACATGTGTGGAGGTCCTCTGTGGCTCTGTACATGTGTGGAGGTCCCCTGTGGCTATGTCTGTACATGTGTGGAGGTCTTCTGTGGCTCTGTACATGTGTGGAGGTCCTCTGTAGCTCTGTACATGTGTGGAGGTCCCCTGTGGCTCTGTACATGTGTTGACGTCCTGTGTGGCTCTGTACATGCGTGGAGGTCCTCTGTGGCTCTGTACATGTGTGGAGGTCCTCTGTGGCTCTGTACATGTTTGGAGGTCCTCTGCGGCTCTGTACATGTGTGGAGGTCCTCTGTGGCTCTGTACATGTGTGGACGTCCTGTGTGGCTCTGTACATGCGTGGAGGTCCTCTGTGGCTCTGTACATGTGTGGAGGTCCTCTGTGGCTCTGTACATGTGTGGAGGTCCTCTGTGGCTCTGTATATGTGTGGAGGTCCTCTGTGGCTCTGTACATGTGTGGAGGTCCTCTGTGGCTCTGTACATGTGTGGAGGTCCCCTGTGGCCCTGTACATGTGTGGAGGTCCCCTGTGGCTCTGTACATGTGTGGAAGTCTCCTGTGGCTCTGTCTGTACATATGTGGAGGTCCTCTGTGGCTCTGTACATGTGTGGAGGTCCTCTGTGGCTCTGTACATGTGTGGAGGTCCTCTGTGGCTCTGTACATGTGTGGAGGTCTTCTGTGGCTCTGTACATGTGTGGAGGTCTTCTGTGGCTCTGTACATGTGTGGAGGTCCTCTGTGGCTCTGTACATGTGTGGAGGTCCTCTGTGGCTCTGTACATGTGTGGAGGTCCTCTGTGGCTCTGTACATGTGTGGAGGTCCTCTGTGGCTCTGTACATGTGTGGAGGTCCTCTGTTGCTCTGTACATGTGTGGAGGTCCTCTGTGGCTGTACATGTGTGGAGGTCCTCTGTGGCTCTGTACATGTGTGGAGGTCCCCTGTGGCCCTGTACATGTGTGGAGGTCCCCTGTGGCTCTGTACATGTGTGGAAGTCTCCTGTGGCTCTGTCTGTACATATGTGGAGGTCCTCTGTGGCTCTGTACATGTGTGGAGGTCCTCTGTGGCTCTGTACATGTGTGGAGGTCCTCTGTGGCTCTGTACATGTGTGGAGGTCTTCTGTGGCTCCGTACATGTGTGGAGGTCCTCTGTGGCTCTGTACATGTGTGGAGGTCCCCTGTGGCTATGTACATGTGTGGAGGTCCTCTGTGGCTCTGTACATGTGTGGAGGTCCTCTGTGGCTCTGTACATGTGTGGAGGTCCTCTGTGGCTCTGTTCATGTGTGGAGGTCCTCTGTGGCTCTGTACATGTGTGGAGGTCCTCTGTGGCTCTGTCTGTACATGTGTGGAGGTCCTCTGTGGCTCTGTACATGTGCGGAGGTCTTCTGTGGCTCTGTACATGTGTGGAGGTCCCCTGTGGCTCTGTACATGTATGGAGGTCCCCTGTGGCTCTGTACATGTGTGGACGTCATCTGTGGCTCTGTCTGTACATGTGTGGAGGTCCTCTGTGGCTCTGTACATGTGTGGAGGTCCTCTGTGGCTCTGTACATTTGTGGAGGTCTTCTGTGGCTCTGTACATGTGTGGAGGTCTTCTGTGGCTCTGTACATGTGTGGAGGTCTTCTGTGGCTCTGTACATGTGTGGAGGCCCCCTGTGGCTCTGTACATGTGTGGAGGCCCCCTGTGGCTCTGTCTGTACATGTGTGGAGGTCCTCTGTGGCTCTGTACATGTGTGGAGGTCCTCTGTGGCTCTGTACATGTGTGGATGTCTTCTGTGGCTCTGTACATGTGTGGAGGACCTCTGTGGCTCTGTACATGTGTGGAGGTCCTCTGTGGCTCTGTACATGTGTGGAGGTCCTCTGTGGCTCTGTACATGTGTGGAGGTCCTCTGTGGCTCTGTACATGTGTGGAGGTCCTCTGTGGCTCTGTCTGTACATGTCTGGAGGTCCTCTGTGGCTCTGTACATGTGTGGAGGTCCCCTGTGGCTCTGTCACATACATATGTGGAGGTCCTCTGTGGCTCTGCCTGTACATGTGTGGAGGTTCTCTGTGGCTCTGTCTGTACATGTGTGGAAGTCCTCTGTGGCTCTGTCTGTACATGTGTGGAGGTCCTCTATGGCTCTGTACATGTGTGGAGGTCCTCTGTGGCTCTGTACATGTGTGGAGGTCCTCTGTGGCTCTGTCTGTACATGTGTGGAGGTCCTCTGTGGCTCTGTACATGTGTGGAGGTCCTCTATGGCTCTGTACATGTGTGGAGGTCCTCTATGGCTCTGTACATGTGTGGAGGTCCTCTGTGGCTCTGTCTGTACATGTGTGGAGGTCCTCTGTGGCTCTGTCTGTACATGTGTGGAGGTCCCCTGTGGCTCTGTCTGTACATATGTGGAGGTCCTATGTGGCTCTGCCTGTACATATGTGGAGGTCCTATGTGGCTCTGCCTGTACATGTGTGGAAGTCCTCTGTGGCTCTGTACATGTGTGGAAGTCCTCTGTGGCTCTGTACATGTGTGGAGGTCCTCTGTGGCTCTGTACATGTGTGGAGGTCCTCTGTGGCTCTGTACATGTGTGGAAGTCCTCTATGGCTCTGTACATGTGTGGAGGTCTTCTGTGGCTCTGTACATGTGTGGAGGTCCTCTGTGGCTCTGTACATGTGTGGAGGTCCTCTGTGACTCTGTCTGTACATGCGTGGAGGTCCTCTGTGGCTCTGTACATGTGTGGAGGTCTTCTGTGGCTCTGTACATGTGTGGAGGTCTTCTGTGGCTCTGTACATGTGTGGAGGTCCTCTATGGCTCTGTACATGTGTGGAGGTCTTCTGTGGCTCTGTACATGTGTGGAGGTCCTCTGTGGCTCTGTACATGTGTGGAGGTCCTCTGTGACTCTGTCTGTACATGCGTGGAGGTCCTCTGTGGCTCTGTACATGTGTGGAGGTCCTCTGGGGCTACGACACAGCTCTCACCATGTCATCATGGGTCGGATATACCAATCCCATTCTGTTCAAATAAAATTTAAAAAATTTAGGAGTGGTAGAGTTGCCAAGTACTGGTCGAAGGTTTCCTGTAGGCACAAGACTCAATTTCCACCCCCACTTTCCACCAATGGGTTGCGGGTTAAAAAAAAGTGAATATTTTCTGACTGGGTTTTCACTCGAACGACCTTTGTGGGATGGTTGCCAGTTACCAACGGAAGGTCGTGGGTTTCCTCTGGGCATAGAGCCCGGTTTCCTCCCACAATAAAACTGGCAACGCCGCCATGTAAGTGAAATAATCTTGAGCGCGGCGTAAAACACCAAACAATCAATCAATCAATCCTCCCCCACTAAACCTGGAAAGCCACCATATAAGTGAAATAGTCTTAAGTGTGGCCCAAAAAAAATTGTTTAATAATTTGTCGAAAAACTCAGTGTAAGCTTTAAGTACCCAACAAATGTGGGTGGGGGGGGGGGGGGTCCACGTAAAGAGCATGAGTTCCTCACTAAACCCTTGCAACAATGTGATATATAATCGTATTACGTAAATTTATCTTGAATGCAATATAAAACATCAATAATATCGATTCAGACCAATTTTAGAAACTTATCTTAATAGCACTTCACTGTTGGTCATTATTGTTAATGTCCCTGTCTGATGTACATTTCCATTGGACAACCATTATATGTCAGGGGAGGGGAGAGAATTTGTATAAATTGGCATTTGCAAGTTGGCACTTCAATGTTTATTTAATAAATACAGACTGTTAATGGATTTAGTGGGAGATGGGACTTGAGCTAGTGACCTGGGATAGGGGTTTGAGCCAATAAATGGTAACATACTCCCCACTGGGAACCCAGACAGTATGCTCCTCAAACCTTCCCTATACATGACTGCTCCATCTATTTATATCAGATATCTGTAGACTTTTTCCAGCTACCTTATGACTGTGTGCCAAAACAGCATTTAGACCTTGTCATGATGAATACATTCCCTCAAGTCAACACTCTGTGATTGTTGCTTCCATTCTAATGAGAAATTATTGAGGCATCACCGCAAAGTAATTTTTTGCACAACATATAAAATTTTAAAATCTATTCATTAAGGTCTTACATTTTACCTTCTTATCAGTTTAAGCTAGGCTCAATATAGAAGTCCAAGCGTTACTCCTTTACTCATTTCCTGGTGTGAAAATCTCTCACCAAAATTTACTCTCGCACAGGGGAAACAGCTTTAGCCCTCAGCCACATGTGGCCAGGCCACGCCGGAGCCTATCGTTTGCTAGACTTAGGCTTTCTTTCTGAATAAAGGGATTACAAGCTCTTGGATTTATAAAAAAGTAGAAATTTTGGGGCTCATGCGATCAGCTTGTCTGTCCGTCTGTCTGTCTGCCTGTCCATTATCTTTTCTTGTCATCGCATCTCTTCCAACGGTTTTCGTCAAATTTTTTCAATACTTGGTGGCGAGGATGTGTACGTTGTATTCTGGTTACCCTGGTTTTGTTATTTTCAGAGTTATTGCCCTTTTCCGACAGTATACAAAGACATAGACAATTAGTGCTTGTCATCGCATCTCCTCCCACGGTTTTCATCAATTTTTTTCAAACTTATTGGACGCTGTATGTCATGCGAGGATGTGCACCTCCTATTCTGGTTATGCTGGTTTCATTATTTTGAGAGTTACTGCCCTTTTCCGACAGTATACCAAGACATAGACAATGGGTGCTTGTCATCACATCTTCTCCCATGTTTTTTTTTTCGAATTTTTTCAGAACTTGGAGGGCAGTCATGCTAGATATCATGCGAGGATTTGCACCTTCAAATTTTGTTAGGACAAATGGGATTGCTTTTTAAAGGGAAAGAAAATCTAAGCTTTAGACTAGTTTAGATGGAAAGAGTAGAGTTTATTTAGTCCAAAACAACTGTCCAATGTATGTTTTATCCCCTCGTATGTCAATAATTGAGATTTGAAGGTGGCGTTACAAAAGAGAATAAGCTCCATAGGCCATTCACAAGGCCGCCACCACTTTTTCATTAGTTTTATCCAATTATTGTTGAATAAAAATTGTGCGTTATAAAGTCATGTGATGCAATTTAGCCAATGGCTTGGGGCCGCTTGGCTAAGAAATGGCGTGCGGTGGCATACTGACCTATATATTCGGAGACAATCTACCCACTTCAAGTTTGTCGCCATGTTTTTTTTTACCTAAATCTACCATTATACATTAGAGAGCGGTAAAAATACGTCATTATTGATCTAAAAATAGCTATACCAACATCACGTCATCCTAAAACGGAAAAATGGGTACACAGATAAGCCACTGTAAGGACATACTTCTGTCTGTTTTTATTAGCTTGAGGGTCACTGGAGGTAATTGACGTGAAGTGTTTTAAGTACTTTGAAGGTTGTTATCAACGATAATCCCTATGTAATTCTAGAGATTTCCCCTCCTTTAAGTTTCTGTCAATTTTACGCCATGCGCCTCAACAAATTTGTGTTGTTTGTTCAATAACTTGAGCTAATGGAATAGACAAATGGGATTGCTTTTTATACGCCCGGCTTGAAAAGCGGGCTGTATTATGGTATCATCTCCGTCCGTCCGGCAGGACGGCAGTCCGGGCGTCCGCTTTCCCTTCCGCTCCATAACTTCTAAAGTTTTGATTCCATCTGCACAATTTTTTCTAAGTATATACCTTATGGGTAGAAGGTGTGTCGCAAACTATTTTTAACATCACTGGTTACATAATATGGGAGTTATATTGGATTATGTAATATTCCCTTCCGCTCCATAACTTCCAATGTTTTGATTCCATCTGCACAATTTTTTCTGAGTATATACCTTATGGGTGGAAGGTGTGTCGCGAACTATTTTTGACATCATACATTGCGTAATATGGCAGCCATATTGGGTTATGTAATATTTACTTTTTCTCTCCATAACTTTAACAAATATGATCCGATGTTTTCAAATCTTTCATGTTACATACCATATTAACAGACAGTGTGTAAAAAAATGGTTTATGATATCAACTATTGCAAATTATTGGATTATGTACATTCCCTTTTATTCTTACTTTCATTTTCATGAAAATAACCTTTAAATTATAAAATGGCTTCTACTTTTCCGATTCTCATCAAAAAAGGATTTTTTCAAATTGCAATAATGTTTCTAAATTGATTAAGACTATTCTTAAATCAATATATAACGTTTTAATCAAATGAAAAATACATATAAGGATTAAAGTTTTATCTACAGACCAAGAGATAAGTATCCCAGCTTTGGTCTATTTACCTTGTCAACTTACAGTTAGCTCTTTAGTTAGATTTATGGCTAAACCAGGCTTTGTGTACCACATGGCCCCATAAAACAGTGGGTGACATTAGCAATGGACCCATAGCCAAATCTATTGTAAACATTTGGTCTATGATAAAATTAGAAGTAATAACCTGTAGGTATATGGGGAGATTTAGAATATTGTCAAGATGTCTATGGCCAAATAATGTAGATAAAAAATATTATGAGAAAAATTGTCAAATCTACTTGAATTGGTGTGAGCTGCGAAATTACCAATTAATTACATTTGTTTAAGTATGATTAGTAAATTATAAACTGCTTTTCTAAAAAATTGAAACATTTTAGTGCAACCTTTATTGACAACAAACAATGTTTAACATCGTGTTTTAACAGCAGCGAGAATTGATGACTTGTACCGTGTACAAATCTTGTTAATAATTGTTGATCCAAATAGCCCATTTTAAATTTGATACAGATGGATTTTAAAGGTTTTAGTGGTAAGATTTCATTTTGTTGACATAACATCACCTTTTACCAAGCTTCACATAATAAAACTGGCAACGCCGCCATATACATGTAAGTGAAATAATCTTGAGCGCAGCGTAAAACACCAAACAATTAATCAATCAATCATTTACCAAGCTTCAACCTCTTCCCTCTGAATTTTGAAAATTAAATTCAAATAAATATGGAAGGATTTGTTTTGGTATGGCTGCAGTTACTGTGCCTTTCCGGGCGTATTTTGGGTTTCCCGAAACTCTTGTTCTTCTTTTTAGTTATAACTGGTTTATGAGTAGATCGTGTGTTCTGTACCAAAATTAAGTTGGAGTGTTGATATTTGCGGCGACCCAAACAGTCACCAGCCTTTTGGCATTGAGTTACTCCGTAATTATTTCATGGATTACAATTTTTTTCTTCTAATATATGAAGCTAATGATTGGACGATGTGTCGTGTACCAAAATATAATTGGGATCTCTATATTTGTGGCGACCAAAACAGTCACCAGCCTTTTGGCATTGAGTAACTCGGTACTTATTGCATGGATTATCATTTTTTTTTCAGTTATACCTATCTTATGAGTAGACGGTGTGTCTAGTACTAAAAGTAAATTGGAGTCTCGCTATATTTGTTGACAAAAAAACAGTCACCCAGTCTTAAGGCATTCAGTAATTGAGGAAATGGCTTTTATTCTGTCTGTGGTTTCACAGAATAGCTTAGTTATATCCAAACAATATTTGATAACCAAGGTGACCAAATTAGTTGCGACCTTCTTTCTATTTAAACTGTAATTAAATGAAATTGCTGGTGTATGCCTATATGTAGTGTAGACACTTTTGCAAGTAGCTTATACAGCTTTCAGATATAGGTAGCAGCTTATACATGTAGGTATGTGATCTGTCAAATACTAAAATTCACCAAGCCCCAGTCTTATTTAGGTGACTGAAAGATTCTACC
This sequence comes from Lepidochitona cinerea, assembly GCA_963971465.1. NCBI lineage: Eukaryota > Metazoa > Mollusca > Polyplacophora > Chitonida > Tonicellidae > Lepidochitona > Lepidochitona cinerea. The sequence continues at coordinate 28,310,049 of OZ020564.1, read as the reverse complement.
AGCCAAGATTCTGTTTAAAGCATGTCTTTAATATTGAATATTAAGATAGTGTGCTACAATGAATTTACCCTTGCGGGCGTATTATGAGTTTCTTAAACTCTTGTTTTTTTCGAAACTTGGTGGACATGTTGGATATCATGCGAGGATGTGCACCTTCTATTCTGATTACGCTGGTTTTGTTATTTTTAGAGTTACTGCCCTTGCACGACAGTATACAAGGACATTGACAATTAGTGCTTGTCATCGCATCTGCTCCCATAGTTTTCATCATTTTTTTTCGAAACTTGGTGGACATGTTGGATATCATGCAAGGATGTGCACCTCCTATTCTGGTTACGCTGGTCTTGTTATTTTTAGGGTTACTGCCCTTTTACGACAGTATACGAAAACATAGACAATGTCATCACATCTGCTCCGAAGTTTTGTATCAATTTTTTATACGCCCGTTGATAACTTCCAAAGTTTTGATTCCAACTTGACAATTTTTTCTGAGTATATACCTTATGGGTAGAAGGTGTGTCGCGAACTATTTTTGATATCACTCGTTACATGATATGGCAGTTATATTGGATTATGTAATATTCTCTTCCGCTCCATAACTTCTAAAGTATTGATTCCATCTTGACAATTTTTTCTGAGTATATACCTCATGGGTAGAAGGTGTGTCGCGAACTATTTTTGACATCATACATTGCGTAATATGGCAGCCATATTGGGTTATGTAATATTTACTTTTTCTCTCCATAACTTTAACAAATATGATCCGATGTTTTCAAATCTTTCATGTTACGTACCATATTAACAGACAGTGTGTAAAAAAATTGTTGATGATATCAACTATTGCAAATTGTTGGATTATGTATATTCCTTTTTATACGCCCGGCTTGAAAAGCGGGCTGTATTATGGTATCATCTCCGTCCGTCCGGAAGTCCGGCAGTCCGGCGTCCGCGTAACTTCTAAAGTTTTGATTCCATCTGCACAATTTTTTCTAAGTATATACCTTATGGGTAGAAGGTGTGTCGCAAACTATTTTTAACATCACTGGTTACATAATATGGGAGTTATATTGGATTATGTAATATTCCCTTCCGCTCCATAACTTCCAAAGTTTTGATTCCATCTGCACAATTTTTTCTGATATACCTTATGGGTGGAAGGTGTGTTGCGAACTATATTTGACATCATACATTGCGTAATATGGCAGCCATATTGGGTTATGTAATATTTACTTTTTCTCTCCATAACTTTAACAAATATGATCCGATGTTTTCAAATCTTTCATGTTACATACCATATTAACAGACAGTGTGTAAAAAAATTGTTTATGATATCAACTATTGCAAATTATTGGATTATGTACATACCCTTTTATTCTTACTTTCATTTTCATGAAAATAACCTTTAAATTATAAAATGGCTTCTACTTTTCCGATTCTCATCAAAAAAGGATTTTTTCAAATTGCAATAATGTTTCTAAATTGATTAAAACTATTCTTAAATCAATATATAACGTTTTAATCAAATGAAAAATACATATAAGGATTAAAGTTTTATCTACAGACAAAGAGATAAGTAACCCAGCCTTGTTCTATTTACATACATGTACTCTATTTAAACATACTCTAAAGCTCTAAGTCTCTTATCACTACAAGTGTTGACAGTTTTATGGTCCTCTAGGCTCTATACCACATGGCCATGCCATGCTCAACTTTTTTTTTTTGTAGCCAAATAATATAGAAAAATGATATTATGAGAAAAATTTTCAAATCTACTTGAATTGGTGTGAGCTGCAAAATTGCCAATTGATTGCATTTGTTTAAGTATGATTAGTAAATTAAAAACTACTCTTCTAAAAAATTAAAACATTTTAGTCCAAACTATATTGACAACAAGCAATGTTTAACATCACGATTTAACAGCAGCGAGAATTGATGACTTGTATCGAGTACAAATCTTGTTTATAATCTTTGATCCAAATAGCCCATTTTAAATTTGATACAGATGGATTTTAAAGGTTTTAGTGGTAACATTTCATTTTGTTGACATTACATCACCATTTACCAAGCTTCAACCTCCTTCCTCTGAATTTTGGAAATTACATTTAAAAAAATATGGAAGGATTTGTTTTGGTATGGCCGCAGTTACTGTGCCTTTCCGGGCGTATTTTGGGTTTACCGAAACTCTTGTTAATCTTACATTCATTTTCTTGAAAATAACCTTTAAATTATAAAAAGCCTTCTACATGTCCGATTCTCATCAAAAAAGGATTTTTTCAAACTGCAATAATGTTTCTAAATTGATTAAAACTATTCTTAAATCAATATATAACGTTTTAATCAAATGCAAAATACATATAAGGATTAAAGTTTTATCTACAGACCAAGAGATAAGTATCCCAGCTTTGGTCTATTTACCTTGTCAACTTACAGTTAGCTCTCAGTCTCTCTTGAAAGATTTATGTGTACCACATGGCCTCCATAAAATGTAGGCTTAGTAACATACCCAACTGTTATATATATAATTTGTAGCCAAATAATGTAGATAAAAAATATTATGAGAAAAATTGTCAAATCTACTTGAATTGGTGTGAGCTGCGAAATTGCCAATTAATTACATTTGTTTAAGTATGATTAGTAAATTATAAACTGCTTTTCTAAAAAATTGAAACATTTTAGTCCAACCTATATTGACAACAAGCAATGTTTAGCCCATTTTAAATTTTATACAGATGGATTTTAAAGGTTTTAGTGGTAAGATCACCTTTTACCAAGCTTCAACCTTCTTCCTCTGAATTTTGAAAATTAAATTCAAATAAATATGGAAGGATTTGTTTTGGTATGGCCGCAGTTACTGTGCCTTTCCTGGCGTATTTTGGGTTTCCCGAAACTCTTGTTAGGGTTTTACGCCAGGTGCAAGTGCCAACAGCCAATTTACCGTATGCCCAATTTATGAATTTGTTGGCCACTCTTTTACTTGAACACTTTGTTGTATCACTTTGAAACTTGAATAGTGTGTTGATCTCAGAAAAAAAATAATTTCTTTTTAGGTTTCTGTCAATTTTACCCCGGGCGCCACAGTCAATTTACTTTGTTTCCATTGTATAGTCTGTTGTTCTGTCAATAACTGGAAATAAATGGAAAAGACGGATGGGATTAGTTTTTTAGAATTTGGCGAATTTTAGGCTGGTGCCACAGCCAATTTACCTTACTCTCAATCTACGAATTTGGACCAGAACTTGAACACTTTCTAGTTTTCTTTGTAAAGTTTGTTGTTCTTATGGCAAAAACAAATATGATTGCTTTCCCAATATGATTGTTGGCTGTTGTTGTCGAGTGTCTTTGATTATTTCTCATACTGATCTTCTGTTGTTGTTGCAGTGTTCCAATGGAAGCTCGGTGAAGAGTGACAGTCCAGAGATGGCTGCCAGGGTTCTCCCTCCCAGTAATGGAGAACAGACGAACAGTAAAGGGAGACGATCAGAAAGAAGGGGTCGACGAGAAAGATGTCGCACTCAAGTCTATGAAGGTCAATATGATGGCCATCAACCAATGGATGATTTGTCCTCAGACTATAAAGGGTTTCGACCAAGGCACAAGTCATGTGATACAAAAGTTGAATTGAAACAGAAACGCCGCAGTTTACCATCAGGACCTGATGATTTCATCGACAGTGAATCAGATTCCCCAGGCAATGAATCCAGAAAGTGGGCCAGGCGACCACGACGGACGCGGAATAATGGTAGTGGGAATTCTTCTGGTGGTCAGCAAATACAAAGGAACCCTAATGATAAAAATTTAAGTGTGCCAGAAACTCTATGTGCCCAGCCCTCAAGTGATTCTGCAATATATATGAGGCAAAGGGCGCAAAATAATAATAGCAATGGTTCTAGGGGAAAATTTCAAAAACTGGAAGAGCGTCGCAGAAAAAGACTTGACATGGCACCGACATCGGATGAAGAGGGAGGTAACTTACCGAGAACTCCTCCATCACCAAGGCAACCAAATTCAATTAGAGCGAAACCACAAAAACTTTTGCCTAATGGTAGAAGTGATGATACCTTGTGCCAACCTCAAATTGCATTTGCCCAAAGATTTACTCCAGCTGGATTCACTGATTCTTCTATGGGTGCTTTTAACTTTGGTGCTCCAGTGTCGCCAAAATTAGAAATGGACAGTGAAGAACTAATGACAAAAAAACCTGTATCATTACTGAAGGCACAATTTGAAAAACAGATGCAAACGCCTCCTTCTACTCCACCACATACAATTGATAATAGACCAACGTGGGGCTTGTCACCGGTTCTGTCCTCTGCACCAAGACGTTTATCTGCTGATTCAATACCTACCTCATCTCCATTAAATGGCAGACAAACAAGCCGGTGGCAACCTTCAAAGCAATTTGAACCTCCTTCAGTCAGCATCAAACCAGTCAAATGCCCGCCAGTTGTTAATAGCTGCTCCACTAAAACAAAACTGTACCAACCTTTAAATGATAGTCAATGTAAGCCATTTAAAGACCACAATTTCAATGATGCAGATTCCTTAGATGAATTGCTTGAATCTAACAAAGACTATTTGGGATTCAGTAAAAGTGAAAACAAGCCTACTGTGAAAACTAATATAAAACAGACATTGAAATCTATGCAAGCCCCATCTAGAAAAGGAGTCACTGAGCTTGGTGCAGCAGTCAATCAAAGGAGAACCTCTGATCCTCTTGTGTTTCCAACAAATGTATCAGAAAATACCAAAGACAATCAACAAACTCAAATCACCAAACCTGCTTGGCCAAGAAACATTTTAAGCAGTTTATCACCAGCAATAGCTATCCAGGCTAAGAGTAACAGTGTTCAATCTAATGTCTTTTCCATCCAGCCAAACCAATCAAAGATTTTACCATCAAGAAGTCCAATTTCAGACACAATGGACGACTTGTGGATCCCTAAAAAAGGCCCAATCACTCCAGTAAAATCTCCCATAAGACCGGTGTCTAGCAAAGTGTTTTCTTCTAATACCCCTGCTATGGTTGTTTCTGGTACAATTTCTTGTACATCACCAACAAATAACATCCAAGTCATGAACTTAGAAACGTCTAACACTGTGCAGCTTGTCAACCAGGATGGACTCATGGTCCCTTCTCAAGCGGATGGTATGTTTTCTGACGTGGATTATAATATTGAAGTTTCCGAACGTGTTAAAAAATGGGAAGGTTTAATGCAAGAAAAGACCATGCCTTCTAGGAAGTCACAAATCCCTGACAAGATAAATTTAGTGGAAGACAATGAGAATATTTCAGCAAATATTCTTTTAAGTCCCAGGTCTAGGCTCTTCCCAGGTGCAAGGCTATCTGTGATTGATGAAAAAACTGAATCTAAAAATTTATTTGGCAATATTACTTCTGATACAAGAAAACTTTTAGGGCCTGATATATTCTCTAATTCTGGTGGGGATTTGTTGCTGAACCAAAATCAAATGTGGACTTACCCAGGAAATACACAAAATATGTCATTAACGGAAAACCAGTCAGACCCATTAAAAAAGGTAAAATCTGAACAACAGGCAAGTATATCAGATCAACCCAGACACAGTGACTGGTACTTCAAAGGATATGCTAAAGAAGCAAAATCATCACCTGTAAAGCTTGAGAGTCACAAACCTCAACAACTCAGTCCCATCGCTCCTCCCAAGTACAGCACTGGATCTTATGGATCCAGTCCCAAAATGACCAGAAAGATTGTTTATGAACCTTTAAAAAGCGACGGCTCTGAAGCTAGACTCAATCCTTTCTTCAATTCCACGTCAAGTACTGAAATAACAAATCCTTTATATACTCCTGTGAAATCCACGTTTCTCTCTAGTCCACCAAAGAAAACTCACCAATCAAAAAATACTGAAACTTCATCTCGTGGTATTCATCGTAGACAAGACTCAGATGAACAAATTTGGAAAGAAATTGAGAGAATGACGATGTATGCTAGAGCTATAGCAGGTGCAGCGTCATCCTCTGCAAAAGTTCAAACGAATTCTTCGCCCAAGGTTCAAAAGAGCCCCACGCGTAGGTCAGCGTATGAGCCCCTTACGTCACAAAAAATATCATCTGATCACTTTGTGCCCTTATCCATTGACGTGGGTTCCCCCAAAAAGACACACCATGAACGTTTTAGCAATCCTTATGATAATATACCCTTAGTGACAAGTGCAAATGTGTATCAGTCACGCCCATCAACTAAGAAAATCACTACCACAAAATCCATTCAGTATCAACATGTACCTGTTACAGATAAGTACCAACGACCAGAGGCTCTTGATGAGGTTTTAGAAGAAATAACAACGTCTCTTGAAAAGAACCCTTTCAGCCCTAAAACAAAAAGTCCTGCAATGTCCAGTAGTAGCCAATGGTCCACTGGCTCCCCAGACAAGCCCCCGCTGTCCCCAGATGGGATTTCAATGTCAACAAGCCAACGCCTACACATGCCAAACGATCCAAACGCAGGTCGACCTAGCAGTATGGCGTTTCCCCATGCCCAAAGCTCTTTATATTCTCAAGGTGTCCGAGATAATGAAAGACAGCCAAAGTTTATGAATTTAGCCCATGGTAGAGAGTATCAGCTTGACCACAACTTACTTAAACAAAAACTACTGGGAACAGGGTTAGTTGACCATCGTTCTGAAGATGACCAGTATACAGACACAGGCTCGGGAAAAGCGATCGACTCCGATTCCGGAAGCCAGAAGAGCATGACTCATATAAACAATGCCCTTAAAGAACTTAGATATTTAGCCAATGACGTGGAATCCAAAATAGATATGATTAAAACAAGGCTTGTCACCACAAAAGAAGAAGATTTAGACACCGTACTTATGACTTTAAGACGATGTTCTTCAAATCTTGCCTCGGCTAAATCTGGATATGTTGGGAGTGCAGCATCCGCAAAAAATCGAAAAACTAAATTGAACGATGCACTTTCAGAGCTTGAGCGAATTTATGAAAGTCTCGATTTAGCAAATGCTGATCTAACTGGAAATAAAGAGAGACGTGACTACTCCACCTCACAGGGTTCTCAGTGGAGCATCACCTCAATGACTGATATCTCATCCCTTGGCAGTTATCCACATAGCAGCAGTGATGCAAACTTGTCCGACTACAACAAGTGGCAAAGTTCATCCTTCAAAAGTCCACACAGAAGACAAAACTTTTACTCCAATGATGGTCTCGAACAGTTAACCCAGGCTTTAGAAAACTCAGCGTTTCCTGAAAATTCTAATTATTTGTGGCGTGGACGAGATGGTGAAGAAACTCCAAGGGCTTCAACTTACGCTGCTAACCACCAAGATGATCTGGTCAATCGTAGGTTTCAACACCAGACGGAATCAAAAGCTGGTGTTGATTTGCACACTCCAACAGAGGCACTCTCTGCACTTTCCTCTGAAGAAAGTGGTCGGCGAAACCGCTCACGAAGAAAGGAAGTAGATTTGACTGACGAAGGCTCTTACAGAAAGATTCGTACCAAATCAGCCACAAGAGCGGACCCTGACTCGCCTATCATGTCATCTTCCTCGACTGACTATCTTAGTCAAAGGGGACGCTCATATCTGCGCAACCGTCTCGAGAGAGATTCTGATACTCAAGATGACGTTACTTACAAGAACCTAAGAAAAGATGCTACAGAGCATCCCAAACCCCCACCACGGTCGTCAAGTTTACATCGAAGGGGAAGAGGCAAGTCCGATGAAGAATCAGACTCCGAAGCAAGGCTGCTTTGCAATGCTGAGACACAGACTTGTAATGTTGATGGCGGGGACTCCGATAACGAATCTGACTGGAAAGTCAACAAAAGACAAGGACGTTCTAAAGAACGGTCTTACGCCAATCGCAAACTTGCTAAGGAAGAGCAAAAGCGACGTCGATCTCTGGGTAGAGGGGTTGCAAAAATGATTGAAAGATTCAGTTCTAGTGAAGACGAAAGACAACCAAAGAGACGATTAAAGCAATCAAGGAGTGCTCCAGATCTGACTGAACAAGCACTCTACAGCGATGCCTACAATTCCAAAGGGGAGATAATGTCGACCGAAACAGATACTAACAAAGAAGAAGAGCAGCAAGACAACAAATTGTTGGAAGAACGGAAATATGCCTCCATCGCCAAATCGACTTCAACAAAGTCACAGACTCCAAGAACTGTAAAGCATCGGAATGAATCTAAGAGTAGGACACGGTCTAACAATTTGTCAAGCAAGAATGATAGAAATAATGACAAACAAGCGACAAACACTTCCATAAACAATGCTCAGAATAAGTCTTTGCTGAAAGCAAAAGCTGCCGATGTAATAATATCCTCATCTGACCAAACCCCTCTGGGATCCAGTTGTGAAGGAAGTCCTGCCCCAGCACGGCTCTTAATTCACCGGAAAACAAAACGTGTTCCTCTAGCTACCATCTCGACGACATCAACCAGTGGAGAGGATAGTGCAAGTGGAAGCAGAACCAGTTTGAATGCCACAATGGCGCTTCCACAAGGCAGTGTTATTAAAAGACAAACCCCCGCCGATTTACCATCTGGTCATGGGGTTAAATTACGCAGCAAAAAGTCAAACTTAACCAAGCATGAAAGAGAAGAGCGAAGTAAAAGTGTTCCCGAGCTTTTAGCCAGGTTTGAGACGGATCCTATAAGACTAAAGACACTCCTTGGGACTCTCCGCAAATCCATATCAGCAGGTGTTGTTCCTGTGGAGTCTGTCCAAAAGAAGTCTTTCTATTCTGAACCTAATCTGCGAGACAGTCAACTTCAAGCAAGAATTGTCAGCAAAGGTAAACGTTGGAGATAAACTGACTTTTCTTTATTTGCATTTATTTGGTTACTTTGTGACTTTCCCAACACTCCCTAACAAATTGCTACAGTATTTTTTTTAAAGTTATTACTTTTGTTGAATTTGTCCGGGTTTTTTAACCATTTTGTCTTTACATTGCATTTTGTTCCACCCATGAATATTTTTTCATTTGCTGTGAGATTTGCATTCCAAGACTGGTTTTTCGTTCTCTAAGCAATGTTATCTTAAAAATAAATGCCGCATATTTTCACCAATGGTCGAGGCCATATCTTGATTGGTTTTCTGTTAATGTTAGACTCCCATATACTTTCTGCAATACTGCCTTACACAAGAAAAGTACGAGCTGTTCACCGATTTTTTGAAAAATTACGTAAGTAAATTCTGTCTGAAGAACTGTTTGGTAATGTCTTAACTCCATCCTCATTTGTGGCAAGACAGTCGACCAACTGGTCTAATGGTAATTTATCTCTGTATTAAAAACTTATTTTCCTCTGAGCGCCATCGACTGTCTCGTTGATAGTATGCCCACCCCTCAATACAATAGATCTTCGACTTATGTGCTTAAATTCTAGAGAATTATATATATATAGTATACCCCCCCCCCCCCCCCACCCATTACTTGTCCCATATTCCTGATGTCATGAAAGGGAAATCGTGTAGCGTGAATCAAAACAGAACGCCATAAGCCTTGGCATGGCTCATATTGTCTTAACATGAATTTATTTAACACAAATGAAGTGCTAGTTAGCTGTATGTTATATTTTTGCTGGTTCTTTGCTGATGGAATTTTCTAAACACCTTCTATGAGGTAATACCTATGTGGGATGGTTGCCAGTTACCACCGGAAGGTCGCTGGTTTCCCCCGGGTATAGAGCCCGGTTTCCTCCCACACCAAAACTGGCAGCGCCGCCATATAAGTGAAATAATCTTGAGCGCGGCGTAAAACAATCAATCAATTTATGAGGTAAGGGGCATGAACGACAGAGCCTCCCACTATATATTACAACTTCGCTGTATAAGTGGAATAATCTTACTGCGAAAAATATTTTCAATCAAATCTTTGCAAGCTACACAAAATACAGATGGTTAGTCCGAGGTAATATTTTTTCCATATATTAAATTCTACCGAATGCATGAAAAATGTCTCATTTGCATTTTTTTATTTTTTGTCCGCTCATGCCACTTTGAATTTTATATTATGAGATTACCTTTGATAAAGGTTTGTGATTTTTTTAATATTTTATGTTGATCTTGTCTTCTTAATTTTATTATAGAGACATTGCTATTAAATTGGAATCTGAAAGAAGACTCTGAGAAAGGTTCGCAAAAATAGGATTTATAGATTTTAGAATTGGTGAAAATTAGTTTTTAGGACCATAACTTTAGGACCATGTGACAGCCAATCAATCTGTATAATTATGATGGTTAACTTGAACGAGGTTATATAGACCTCGACTATCAAGGAATTTTTAGGGGCACTATAGTTTTGAAAATCAATTTTCACTTATTCTTGTTGCACGTTTTGGATGAATGTTTTGAACGTCTGCATGGTGTTTCTAGAAATGCAGTGTCTAAGTACTGATACATGTATTTCTTCATACTGCGACCAAAAGACAAAGTGTGCATTCTTGCCAATTTTACCTCCCCGTTTGTTTGTATATTACATGTTCTATAGCAGCGATTTAATATTTTGCAAGTCATTTTTATAACAAAATTGTCACTTATTTACAGGTTTGTTTTATTTTGTATATTTCCATTTTGATTTATAAACTGAGAAACCTAACTTGATTTAGCATGACTGTCTTCCTTTTGGAGAAAAAAACAGGAACTAATGGAAGATTGATTGGCTCTTCATCCCAACGCGTGGGCAATGAACCTGTAGGGACTAATGGAGGCTTACGGGCTGGACGCATGACCTAATTATTAGGATATTGCCCAGGTATAGTTCTGGGAGATAGACTCGTCGTCCGCGTGCGTGACCTAATAAAGTAGGATAGTACCAGGCGCGTGACCGTAGGAGGTTGATACCCAAATACAGATAGGGGATTCAGGCGTGACCTAACTATAAAGGGACGTAAGTCTGATATCCAGGTGTTCGAGTGGCTGAAATAGGATAACGCCCAGGTAGTTATAGGATATCGAAACTTCGCTCATGGGCTTCAACCATTCGATGCAAACCTCTATCTTTGCTCGTTTCCAGTCGGCTTTGACATGATTCGGAACAAACTTCGGCTCCCAGTAGGTATTAAAATATATAACGATTACCTCCCTTTTACCCTAGTCCAATCGATGATAATGGGTTACATTAAAAATGTTTGGACGACAGTTACTTCACCAGGTAATTCAATTCAATTTTATCACACAAAACACTATGTGAAGGCAGTGTAGGCCAGCACCAATTTGAAAAGAGCAACGATTGGTGACGAAACTATACATCCTAAAACAACTTATACTACTTTGTATATTGTGACACCTGCTATTCTCGTCGTCAGAAATTAAAATAAATGCTGGCCAGTATCTACATCACAGGAGCCTGTTTCACAAACTGGCGGAAGTGTTTATATGACTGCCATAACACATATTGTTACCGAGACTGGCAGAAGTGTTTATATGACTGCCATAACACATATTGTTACCGAGACCACAAAAACTATCTTAAAGAAACATTTGTGAAACAGGCACCTGCATTCAGTATTTCGTACTTGGATGAACTTGATTGCATGATGACTTAATCCGGATCTCAGTAAGCCCAATCCGCATGTGTTTGCTCTCCGACCTGTCCCCCCCCCCCCCCCCCCTGCATAATAAATGCCTTTCCTTGCATCACATATTCACACGCCAGTTCTAGCATGTTGATCACCGGATGTGGTTTTCTGCTTGAGGATGTTTGACTTCCTGGAGTTGTGTGATGAATCAGGATCGACCAAGGGGCAAGTTTACCTCAATTTGGTAATATTGCGTGTATTCATTTTTTCTTTACTTAGTGTTACCAGAAATACACCAAAACCTACGTTAAAATAAACGCATTTTTCATATGTTTTTAATTTTCTTCTCTTTTACTGACCAAATTGGCAATCAAAAGTAAAACGTTGGTCACCTGTAATAATTGTAGGGGGTTTTCAATGTAATAACTACTGGTACTGGTAATAGATTGTAGCGAGATCTGATAAACATAAATAACCACGTCTTTTTTAAAAGAAAATATATTTTTTCTATTTTTTTTAAAGAAATTTTCTGCTGAAGCCCCCCTATCCTGTGAAAGAATGTGTCAACTGCAGGGCATGAGATCATATGTGTGTCAACTGCAGGGCATGAGATCCCTTTGACTATGGAGTTGGTACAATGGACGTTAAGTACGGTGATCAGGATTCATTTCCACTGTATATGTCGGGTGATGTCTGATAGGGTAAATAAAGACAGTGTATTTGGTTACCTGGACATTGTGCTTACATGCCTGAGAATGTTAACTGTTCAGGGAATTCCGAAAACGTAGTGCCTGGTGTATACATACTATTGTGAACGTTTATCCATGTGACATGAACAAAGGGGAGAAGGTGTTTTATTGCTACATGAAAACCTGAATGGTCATTATAACCCCATGAACAGATAGTTTGATACTTATACGCATTGACCTTCCCTGTCGTGCAAAGGAATTAACTGGATATTCAACCAAAATTACACGTGATGTCACCCCAGTATTGAAACTTGGCTGGACCCGTTAACTTGCATCCACATTCAAAGAGAATTTGAGATTTATTCATATAGGTATTTTTCCTACTGACTTATTGCATATCGATTTCTTGAAGAAGTTTCAATAAAGAAAAGCAAGCAAAAGGAAAACTACGCCGAGGAATATTATTCGCTAGACGAAAGTCTCCAAAGTAAGAATGACCTTTTATTCGTAAGAAAAGTCTGGTATGCAACGATATATGTTTTACAGCATGTGTTGACAAGGAGATCATGCGCCGCTGTACTTCCAGTATCTCATTGAAAGTTGAGATGGTCGTTACTGGAAGTCATACTTGAGTGCGGCTGAATACACTGGTAAATCAATCAGACCTAGTGTTTCCTCTACATCACCATAACATATCATCGATTATGATGCACAATGTTTTTTTTATGATTAAAGAATAAGTTATTTTTTTTTAGCACAATATATGTTGAAGGAACATGAAGTGGAAATGTAAAGTGTATAACATTAACCCTGGCTCTTAAAGGATTTAAACTGAAACATCGAGAAAAGGTGTGATTTGCACAAACAACATTTTTATGTGTTTCCATGATGAAAAACCAACCGTGCAAGTAGGAATGCAGGCGAGTTTGTGGAAGTCTGTTCTTAGTCAAGTGCTGGGGTATTTGTGACAACACAAGGAACGCGAAGTGCTGGGGTATTTGTGACAACACAAGGAACGCGAAGTGCTGGGGTATTTGTGACAACACAAGGAACGCGAAGTGCTGGGGTATTTGTGACAACACAAGGAACGCGAAGTGCTGGGGTATTTGTGACAACACAAGGAACGCGAAGTGCAGGGGTATTTGTGACAACACAAGGAACGCGAAGTGCTGGGGTATTTGTGACAACACAAGGAACGCGAAGTGCTGGGGTATTTGTGACAACACAAGGAACGCGAAGTGCTGGGGTATTTGTGACAACACAAGGAACGCGAAGTGCAGGGGTATTTGTGACAACACAAGGAACGCGAAGTGCTGGGGTATTTGTGACAACACAAGGAACGCGAAGTGCTGCAGTCGACGGAAAATGTTCCCAAAAAATGAAAGCTGCTTCAGCTTAATTGATGAAATTTTTGTTAATGACGCTTGTTTATTGAAAAGGTATCTGCTCAACTCAAACATGGCGCCTTTATTGAAGTTTGAGTACTATTAAACAAATTATTTGTAAAAGATGAAGGCTCCTTGGTGGAGGATGTGCCTTTATTATACACGTAGGTTTATTGGCACGTGACACATTAAGTGAAAACTGTAACGCAATTATATATTTACATAGACCATACACGTCATCAATCCATTTCGCTGGGTTTCGCTCATTCAAGTGCAAGATTCCATTTATTATGGGTTGAAATTAGTTTAGAGGCTATAGCTTGAAATTTCGGTATGATTTTGAATGCTCGGTCTCGGGTTGAAATCCAACTCAAGACAGAAAAGTAGAGTTGGCCGCTTGAGCATCGTGGGTTCAACTGAATTGGTTGATTGATTGATTGTTTGGTGTTTTACGCCGCGCTCAAGATTATTTCACTTATATGGCGGCGTTGCCAGTTTTATTGTGGGAGGAAACCGGGCTCGGTGCCCTGAGGAAACCCACGGCCTTCCGCTGGTAACTGGCAACCATCCCACATAGGTCGGTTCAACTGGACACAGTATGGTCTCGTCAATATACTGAACAAACCTATATCCATCTCGCCATATACGTAAAAATGGACCTCGTACGCCATTGCACGACATAGCACATGCATTTTGACATGCCAACTTCACTAAAAAAATTGCCACTTTTGACCCTAGAGGTTAAATCTGGACTTAGGTACCCTTTAAGTTTGAACTGAGCGTTTGACTCAATGTATCTTCCTCGTCCGCGTTTCTGACTCCAAAATAACAATTTTTGTTATACTGATGACCTATCCATACCACGGCCGTCAGTATAAATAAATAAGCCATTTTGGAGTGAGAAACCCGCAGTAGTATCTTCCTAACTTATCTGTGTTGACTGCTATTTACCTATGTTGTAAGAACTGTCTTTGGTTTCTTGTACTAGAATGTCCAGATGAGATGAATATGGTGGGTTGCATTGATGACGTATGTTAGAGAAACCTCTGACGTAAATATGGTACATTTTAATAACCATGGCAACTTACTGATTTCTTTCACGAGAAAATCATTATACTTTCTCAACCAGAGACGAGGTAGTTGTCGATGTCGAACTACACACTCTGCCGGTACAGCAATAGTCTCTCAGTCCGACACAAGCATACCATCGATGGGTCGTAGTTCGAATCCCATCCATGACAAAATTTAATATTTTCTGAGTGAGTTTTTTACTCGATCGCCCTATTTGAAGTGGTCGAAGGTCTGGGGTTTTCCCCGGTCAAATTAGCCATCTCTTGGCAAACTGAGACATGTAATAAGAGCACGGCCTAGTTCTGAGCCCTGTGTTACACCGTCCCCTAAACCAAGGGCAACATCATTTACTGATGAATGTATTGTTGTCGGCAAAAATATTGCGACATGTTTTTGGTCAGACGTGTTTTTGGTCTCGAATAATAAATTTGACTTTGATTGGGAGCGTAGGCTGGTGGCCGAAGCTTCAATTCGATCAGTCCGTAGCCGATCTCAAGAATATACGTTCCGATAGTTTTTAAATAGTAATGATTAACTAAAGAACATATAAAAAAAGTTCGTCCATGCAGAACCCCGGCGTTTATAAGATATCTTCAACTGAATATCGATTTATGTTTCTGACCTATCTTTAACCTTTGTGGCCTACTTACCCGTTTCTGGCGGTATAATTTTTGAACAAGCCAATCAGATCGCTGAATTTTCTACACACAATAGTTTGTAAACATACAGAATGACAGCAAGATGGAGAGCGATCGGATGGAAAACCAAGTACTTATTCCTGTATAGTACACACGCAAGGCAGGGAAAATGAAATTGAATTGCCTTTCAGTAGAACTAGATAGAGCAGCGTACGATAGACTTCAATTTAAACAGGATACAATAAGTCCCTTGGGGTTTTATTCCCGCCAGACCACAAATATATTATGAATATACTAATTGTAATATTTCATCTGGTGAATAAATCAAATCAAATCAGAATGGGTACTTTTAGACACAGAAGAATCAATTGCGGTCAGAGAGAAAAATTACATATTTAACAAATATTGGGTATCATCGATCCTGTTATAAGCATTTCACAAACAATTAACGACTGTAGGCTGCCAAAAAAAGAAAGTCTGAAGCTCCTATTAAAGCCCCAACACCGAAAAAGTTAAGATCGAGAAAAAGCAGTCGAACTGCTACACGGTCTTCGGCAGTGCTGCCGGGACCTCAGTGATATAGGGATCGTCACTCAGTCTCACACAAACCTTCCATCGATGCGACGCGGGCTCGAATCCGACTCAGGCCAAATACATATTTAAAAATTTCTGAGTGGATTTTTCACTCGATCGCCGTATGTGGAAGTACTCGCCGAAGGTCGTGGGTTTTCCTCCGGACAATGCGCCCGGTTTCCTCTCCCACTAAACCTGGTAACGCCGCCATATAAGAGAAATAATCTTGAGTGCGGCGTAAAACATCAATCAATCAATCGGTAGTGCTGCCAATGCAATATATGCAAGACAGATGTAGAGAAAAAGATTACACTTCCCGACAAATTAGTTTGAGATAAACTCCTTCAAGTCGAGACCGAAGACGGGGGTTTGTATTTTCTATTATAGCAATTTTCTGTGTAAGCCTAGTTCTGTAGTGTAGTATGTTGCCCTAGTTTAAATTATAACGTTAAACTTGACAAGGGGGGGGGGGGTGGGGGGGGGGGTGAATTAAATATTTGTTAATACCCCTATGTTTAATACAATAAGTCGATTTAGTGTGGATTTGCTATGTACTAAGTAGATGTCTTTATTAAATAATCCGTAGGTAAATTCTCGATCACTCAGGGGGCCATGAACGATCTAAGTGCATGGTCACCAGGAACCAGCGAAAGGTCAGGGTTTCCTTGGGGGAGGGGTATAGATTAAGCCTGGTTTGTCTGAGTGTCCTCCAATAATCCTGGCAACACCATCATACATGCGAAAACAATTGGAGTGAAGTGTAAAACGTCAATCCATCTATCCCACTACCTTTGAGGATGGAAATTCTTTTCTCGGTTTTGACACCATATTTGTTGACAATTACTTATCGCTCGGCCTCAAGTTTAACGGTAGCCAGAAACCAACAGAAAGAACCTTGGGGTGTCATCTGACATTGAGTTTCTTCTGATAATAATCCTGACAATGCCACTATATAAACAAAATAAACTTGAATGTGTTGAACAACCAATCAAAAAGTATATTCCTTACAGCGCAAATGGTTTCTATGGGTTGCTGGGTGTGGGAGGAGCTCTTAAAAAGGTTTAATTGCCCCCCCCCCCCCCCCACCCCCACTACCGAAAATTCTTAGATTAAACTAATATCACCAAAGCTGGCATTAAATTTTTAATGCATTTATTGTATCTCTAACTTGAATTATATGTTGTCTGGCCCACATGTCTGATTTTAAAATTACATCATTATTAAGCAGCGGGGGAAAATCGGATAAAAATATAGTGTTAAAAATGTATAGTGTTAATAGATTGCATAAGCATGTTGATCCTCATACAAATCTGTTTATTTTGACTTTTCTCTCATATACGACAGAAGAATTTACATAGTGTCTACCTTCAATCCCGTGTCTATGGAAACGACCAAAAAAGGTAGCATTGGTGGAAAGAGTAATAGCCAGTGGCCTGTTTCACAAAACGGAGAAGATGTATTTTTTGCGTAGCTTTCGTAGACCGTATCTCTACAATATGGGTTGTCATGACCGTTTATACGTAAAAACTTACGCTACGCCGCTCTGTGTATTACGGGTCCATGTGTCTATATTATATGTATTAGATAGAGGTAAGGGGAGAGCACTCATTTTGCCTATGGCCACTGTATATGCGAAAAAGTGTTCCTTTCACATGGCTTTTTTGCGAAAACGCCGGGGTTTGGAGTGGACGAACTTTTTTTGGTGCTTAAGTATGTCCTAAGGAATATAAGAAAACATACAAAAAGTATATTCCAGAGATCGGCTACGGAACCCTATTTATAGCGACTTTTCAGGTTACAGCCACCGGCCTATACACGGTCTTCGGCAGTGCTGCCGGGACCTCAGTGATATAGGGATCGTCACTCAGTCCCACACAAACCTTCCATCGATGCGACGCGGGCTCGAATCCGACTCAGGCCAAATACATATTTAAAAATTTCTGAGTGGATTTTTCACTCGATCGCCGTATGTGGAAGTACTCGCCGAAGGTCGTGGGTTTTCCTCCGGACAATGCGCCCGGTTTCCTCTCCCACTAAACCTGGTAACGCCGCCATATAAGAGAAATAATCTTGAGTGCGGCGTAAAACATCAATCAATCAATCGGTAGTGCTGCCAATGCAATATATGCAAGACAGATGTAGAGAAAAAGATTACACTTCCCGACAAATTAGTTTGAGATAAACTCCTTCAAGTCGAGACCGAAGACGGGGGTTTGTATTTTCTATTATAGCAATTTTCTGTGTAAGCCTAGTTCTGTAGTGTAGTATGTTGCCCTAGTTTAAATTATAACGTTAAACTTGACAAGGGGGGGGGGTGGGGGGGGGGGGGTGAATTAAATATTTGTTAATACCCCTATGTTTAATACAATAAGTCGATTTAGTGTGGATTTGCTATGTACTAAGTAGATGTCTTTATTAAATAATCCGTAGGTAAATTCTCGATCACTCAGGGGGCCATGAACGATCTAAGTGCATGGTCACCAGGAACCAGCGAAAGGTCAGGGTTTCCTTGGGGGAGGGGTATAGATTAAGCCTGGTTTGTCTGAGTGTCCTCCAATAATCCTGGCAACACCATCATACATGCGAAAACAATTGGAGTGAAGTGTAAAACGTCAATCCATCTATCCCACTACCTTTGAGGATGGAAATTCTTTTCTCGGTTTTGACACCATATTTGTTGACAATTACTTATCGCTCGGCCTCAAGTTTAACGGTAGCCAGAAACCAACAGAAAGAACCTTGGGGTGTCATCTGACATTGAGTTTCTTCTGATAATAATCCTGACAATGCCACTATATAAACAAAATAAACTTGAATGTGTTGAACAACCAATCAAAAAGTATATTCCTTACAGCGCAAATGGTTTCTATGGGTTGCTGGGTGTGGGAGGAGCTCTTAAAAAGGTTTAATTGCCCCCCCCCCCCCCCCACCCCCACTACCGAAAATTCTTAGATTAAACTAATATCACCAAAGCTGGCATTAAATTTTTAATGCATTTATTGTATCTCTAACTTGAATTATATGTTGTCTGGCCCACATGTCTGATTTTAAAATTACATCATTATTAAGCAGCGGGGGAAAATCGGATAAAAATATAGTGTTAAAAATGTATAGTGTTAATAGATTGCATAAGCATGTTGATCCTCATACAAATCTGTTTATTTTGACTTTTCTCTCATATACGACAGAAGAATTTACATAGTGTCTACCTTCAATCCCGTGTCTATGGAAACGACCAAAAAAGGTAGCATTGGTGGAAAGAGTAATAGCCAGTGGCCTGTTTCACAAAACGGAGAAGATGTATTTTTTGCGTAGCTTTCGTAGACCGTATCTCTACAATATGGGTTGTCATGACCGTTTATACGTAAAAACTTACGCTACGCCGCTCTGTGTATTACGGGTCCATGTGTCTATATTATATGTATTAGATAGAGGTAAGGGGAGAGCACTCATTTTGCCTATGGCCACTGTATATGCGAAAAAGTGTTCCTTTCACATGGCTTTTTTGCGAAAACGCCGGGGTTTGGAGTGGACGAACTTTTTTTGGTGCTTAAGTATGTCCTAAGGAATATAAGAAAACATACAAAAAGTATATTCCAGAGATCGGCTACGGAACCCTATTTATAGCGACTTTTCAGGTTACAGCCACCGGCCTAGTTTAAAGTTATCCAAAAATTAAAGTTATCCAAAAATTAACTTTGGAATAAGGGTAATCCATGCAGTCCGTTGGATGTTCATACCAAAAAAAGGAAAACTTAAATAACCATTTTACGCGCGCCTTATGCTACTTATTTCAAAACTTTACTTGGGCGTATATTCGCTGGACTAGAATCACTAAAAAAGGTTTCAAAATAGCCGATAGTTTTAAGATTTAGTTTAGCGGAAAAAATATTCGTATTTTGTCTGGTAAAGATAGAACATATAAAATACTCCTTTCCGATAGAGAATACTTACAGTTGATTGTTTCACGGTGTCAGCAGCCTCCTTATATTGTCTACAGTGAATTAACTTAACTTTGTATTTAAGTAGTCGAACGCCAGTAAAAAGTTAACCGGATGCAGGCGGAATGCAATACGTCACACCACAAACACGTTTGATTGGCCAATGTAATTCATTGAGGAAATGCGTGGGTGTTTATTTTAAAACAGTCGCTAATATATATATATACTTTGCACTATATCAAAGGTGAAAGAAAACTGTTAAAATGGTATGAGCTGCCAAATATACGGAAAATTTAATTGAAACAGAATTAACGAATTGCTGGTCATTTTTTTTTATCAAAAAGTACAAAATAACAGGTTTCCATTGATACGCATTTATTAGCCGAAAAAAATCTGGGCTTTGCCGAATTTTTTTCCGTATTCGTCATAGAGAGTGATTCACATTACCAGCCAAATATAAAATAAGTCGCCCGTAGACCGAAAATCCGGGCTACGCATTTATAAGCAGCAAACGCCGCAAAAATGAAGCCATACATCCCGACTATGTGAATTGTGTCTGTTATTAGCACATATCTTCGGTTCGTACTGGGTATTCGTCAACCCTTCGGTTTGTCAACGTACTTCAAATGCGGAGGTTCACTTGACAATCAGTTTTTGGAAAAATCCGATTTTTGGCAGCTCATGCCTGTTTAGTATAGAAGCGGTTTAAATTTACCTTTACAATGGTATACCAAATATAAATTGCTGCGACTGTTCCATGTTCAATGATAAGTTTACAAAATGTATCATGCCACTACACACAAAACAAATTGGTCAAATATCTCCTTTAAACCTAGGTTATTTTTACTCTCTTTAAAGTGTCCTATATCTCAATAAAAATGCTTGAATTGCAAAGGGAAGTTTGAGGAAAATGTGTCTTAAAACTCGTACGAAAGCCTTGAAGTGGATGAAATTGACATATATACATAAAGGTCGTCATCGCTCGATCAACCTAAGGCCACCACCATCGCTCTATCGCCATCACTCAATCACCATCGCTCTGCAGCCCAATCACCATTGTTCTATCGCTGTTCAGTTACAGAGAGGAAGCGATGACCCTTTTCGGACATCATAACTAACTCCATTTCATTTTATGTTCAAAACTAATCTAAATGGAAAAAAATATCTACCTCCTGTGCCGAGGGTCAATTCTTTCAATAAACTAGGGCTTCGGAAATTCTTGTCGACTTTATCGCATTTTGTCGTGTAAAACTTGTTGCCTTACTAAATGGTGTGTGTTTGAACGCGTAAAGTTTGGTGAGCAGGTTTGGGGGGGATTCGGATTAAAAAGAAACAGACTCATCAATGTCTTTCATCTTATACACAAATGTCGACCAACTGAATTCCTTCCACTTATTTCTGAACAGTGGGTGAAGAATTAACTGTCATAACATATACATGGTTACCAATCACATTCTGGGTTGAACTCACCCTAATGAAAATGTACCATAATTTACCATAGTTTACTATAGTAAAACTAAGGTAAACTATGGTAAATTATAGTTTACTATAGTATACTATAGAATACTGTAGTGTATTATAGACTTTTGTAGTAATTCTATAGGAAACTTTAGTTGACTATAATACATTGCCTGTTACTATAGTATACCATAGATCTTGTATAGTAAAACTGAAGTAAACTATAGCTTACTATAATATACTATGATACACTTAGTCGTTTACTATAGTGTGTTGTAGTCAGTCTATAGTTGACTATAGTACATAACCTTTTACTATAGTATATGATAGATCCTTTATAGTAAAACTGTAGTAAACTGGGATAACTGTAGTCTACTCAAGTAAATTACAGGTTACTATAGTACAACACAGTAAGTTTATAGTCAAACTGTAGTAAGTATGGTAAACTATAGTTTACTGTAGTATATTATAGGTAGGTACAATAGAGAATTATGGTAATTATATAGCCAAACTGAAGTATACAGTGGTAAATTGATATGTGCTGTAGTAAATTATAAGTATGATGCATACATGTAAGTTAATAGTCAAGTATGGTAAACTATAGATCACTGTAATAGATTACTATGGAGAATCATGCTAATTATATACCGGTATACAGAGTAAACAAATTCTCTGCTAGGATTCACCGACGTTTGTCTGACAAAAATATTGCCAATATTCAATTAAGGCGGTTTGGTACATGCACTCACTAAGCTCTTCTCGTGAACTTATCATATGGTCGAATTCAACCAGTATTTTTCGACAATACGCATATACTTCTTCATCGCAATCACAGTTCCTTCTCTATTTGAGCATAGCATTTTTCGGTTCAGCAAGTCATTTAGGTGCGTTATAGAGTAGTCATGTGATGCAACTTAGCCAATGGCTTGGCTAAGAAATGAAGTACGGTTGCAAGACTGACCTAGATATATTCCGAACCAATTTTCCAACTTCAAGTTTGTCGCCATGTTTTTGGGGACCTAAATCTACCATGATACATTAGAGAGCGGTAAAAAAATGTCATAATTGATCTAAAAATAGCTGCTGCAACATCACGTCATCTAAAACGGACTAAATGGCGACACAGATAAGCCACTGAAAGGACATACTTCTGTTTTTATTAGCTTGAGGGTCACTGGCGGTAATTAACGTGAAATGTTTTAAGTACTTCGATGGCTGTTCTCGAAGTTAATCCGTATGTATTTCTACAGATTTCCCATCCTTTAAAGGTTAAATGTAAATATTTCATTGGAACCTGGAACGATAAATTACCTTTTATGTTTTAATCCCATTACGTTTCATCTTAAAATCATGATTTATTCGCAAAGCCTTAGTTCCAAAATAGAAAAAATAACATTCCGTAAAACTTGTAACTTGTAAAATCAGAAATAGCAGTTGATAGAATGATAGAAACACCGTTACTAGTCGCCGCCACTATAGTAAAGGTATTTGTTCCCGACCACGGAACCCAACTACAATCCCGCTTATGTAGACGAATATATTTTCTGTAATGTGTATATGAACTAAAAATGTCACGCTTTTTTCCGCCAATTGAGTAAGGTCCGTTTTTTTTAAAGATTTGATTTTTTTATGGGGGGGGGGGGGAATCTCTGGAAATTAAAATGTTCACGCTTTTTCAGTCAACAAATATAATCTGATCGATATTCTTGCCATAGTTAAGATGCGTAACCATTGTCTATGTGTTACAAAAGGATTCCAGAAATTCTACTGACCATGGCTAAGCTCTTGTCAGTCGTCAACCTAATGAAATATCATAGGTTTGGTTTGTTACAAAAATTTATGGGGTGTAAAGGTCTAAATGATTTACCTCTTTTTAACACAATTAGAAACTTGTCTCCATGGTTATTTTAGACAAGAAGATTTTCCCTGTGTCCGTGTGTTTTAGTGATCATAAATATAATCTGACTCACTCAATTAAGTAGATTCTGTCTAGTTCTGTTTCCCAGTCATGGTCCCACCATGTACTGTCCCCCGATTTTAACCTACCAATAGATAATTATTTGCTCAATGGCGTGAGCTGGTAAAATTCGGACTTTTCATAAATAACGATTGTAAAGGATTGATCGATAAGGCCAGTAGCTCCTAACAACCGACGATAGCCGGGATGTACGAGTACATTGATCGATAAGGCCAGTAGCTCCTAACAACCGACGATAGCCGGGATGTACGGGTATATTGATCGATAAGACCAGTAGCTCCTAACAACCGACGATAGCCGGGATGTACGAGTATATTGATCGATAAGACCAGTAGCTCCTAACAACCGACGATAGCCGGGATGTACGAGTACATTGATCGATAAGGCCAGTAGCTCCTAACAACCGACGATAGCCGGGATGTACGAGTATATTGATCGATAAGACCAGTAGCTCCTAACAACCGACGATAGCCGGGATGTACGAGTATATTGATCGATAAGACCAGTAGCCCCTAACAACCGACGATAGCCGGGATGTACGAGTATATTGATCGATAAGGCCAGTAGCTCCTAACAACCGACGATAGCCGGGATGTACGAGTATATTGATCGATAAGACCAGTAGCTCCTAACAACCGACGATAGCCGGGATGTACGAGTACGTTGATCGATAAGGCCAGTAGCTCCTAACAACCGACGATAGCCGGGATGTACGAGTATATTGATCGATAAGACCAGTAGCTCCTAACAACCGACGATAGCCGGGATGTACGAGTACATTGATCGATAACGCCAGTAGCTCCTAACAACCGACGATAGCCGGGATGTACGAGTATATTGATCGATAAGACCAGTAGCTCCTAACAACCGACGATAGCCGGGATGTACGAGTATATTGATCGATAAGACCAGTAGCTCCTAACAACCGACGATAGCCGGGATGTACGAGTACATTGATCGATAACGCCAGTAGCTCCTAACAACCGACGATAGCCGGGATGTACGAGTATATTGATCGATAAGACCAGTAGCTCCTAACAACCGACGATAGCCGGGATGTACGAGTACGTTGATCGATAAGGCCAGTAGCTCCTAACAACCGACGATAGCCGGGATATACGAGTACATTGATCGATAACGCCAGTAGCTCATAACAACCGACGATAGCCGGGATGTACGAGTATATTGATCGATAAGACCAGTAGCTCCTAACAACCGACGATAGCCGGGATGTACGAGTACGTTGATCGATAAGGCCAGTAGCTCCTAACAACCGACGATAGCCGGGATGTACGAGTACATTGATCGATAAGGCCAGTAGCTCCTAACAACCGACGATAGCCGGGATATACGAGTACATTTTACGATTTTTGCTGACTATGAAAAGCTTAATAGGGAAATTAGGCCTGAAAATGTTGGAAATTGCTATAGAATTCTTCGTTCCCTTGAAGAAAAAGGCTATATTAAAAAATGGGTACTCTAAACATGTATTTCGAAAATACACAAAATCATTGAAAAATGACCCAAGCTGTACCTTAACGTACATAGATCTCCACGAATGGTATAAGCTCTTATAATGGTCTTCTTGATAAAAACAATTATGGACTTCTGTTTCAAGGAAACTTTCCCTATATTTGGCATCGCAATATTTATTTTGCGGAATTGACGGTGAATGTAGACGTGTTAATAATCAGAGGCGGATCTCAGGACCCCCCCCCCCTTTCTGAGCAAAACAAAAACAATAAGAGAAAAAGAAGAAGAGAGAAAACTACAGATTAGGTGATTGCACGCAATCACTGGAGATGGCTCCGCGAAGGAGGGGAACTGATTGACAAAGGTTCCCCGGCAGTGTGGTTTGAGAGGTGACATAAAGAAGAAACGAAACAATAAAGATGATGTATGATATTCTTGGCATTTATTATTTTAAAAGATGGTTGCCATATTTACAAAACCAATATGGCTGAAAACTTATAACAAATAATGCCTTATCACAAGTTTACTCCCGATAAAATATTGCTCATAATCTAATATACTTCATGGCAGCCATATAGTATTGGGAACATGGCTGAAAATTGATCCCAATCGCCCTTTCCTCAATGTCAAGGCACACCCCAGGTTTGATATTGGATTGCGCAGATTGCTGAAAATCAATCCCAACCGTCCTCTCAATAATGTCAAGGCACACCCCAAGTTTGAAGTTAATCGGATCAATCATGCACAAGTTATTGCCAGGACAAGAAAATCATGCTCATAATCCAATATGACGGATAGCGGCCATATTAGATTGCGCACATTGCTGAAAATCAATCCCAACCGTCCTCTGCCCGATGTCAAGGCACACCCCAAGTTTGAAGTTCATCGGATCAATCATGCACAAGTTATTGCCCGGACAAGAAAATCATGCTCATAATACAATATGACGGATAACGGCCATATTGGATTGCGCACATTGCTGAAAATCAATCCCAACCGTCCTCTGCCCGATGTCAAGGCACGCCCCAAGTTTGAAGTTGATCGGATGAATCATTCATGAGTTATTGTACGGACAAGGATGGAAAGATGGACGGACGGATGGACGAACAGACGAACGGACGAACAGACGAACGGACGGAAGACCTGAAAACATAATGGCCCCGCTTTCGCTTTGCGGAGCCATAAAATGGTAGGGAGAGGAGAAAGGAATTAACACAGATCAAAACGTACCATTATATATGCAATCTAGTGCAAGGTCTGCCAGTTCCACGTCATCTTTAGTTTGACGGTAACCCCTAACCACGGTAACTATGGTGATTTGTTTCTTTTTTAATATTTTGTACATCTTAGTCCGTGTTGCAATGTTCAGCAACGCGTTTCATGGTTCTAGCAACGAACAAGCTGAAATTTGAACTAGAGATTAAGCGATTGCACGCAATCACCGGAGATGGCTGCGCGAAAGAAGGGGAACTGATTGACAAGGGTATTAGAACCGGCAGTGTGGTTTGAGAGGTGAAATAAAGAAGAAATGAAACAATAAAGATGATGTATGATATTCTTGGCATTCATTATTTGCAAAGATGGCTGCCATCTTTAAAAATCAAGATGGCTGAAAACTTATAACAAATAATGCCTTATCACAAGTTTACTCCCGATAAAATATTGCTCATAATCTAATATGCTTCATGGCAGCCATATTGTATTGGGCACATGGCTGAAAATTGATCCCAATC
This sequence comes from Lepidochitona cinerea, assembly GCA_963971465.1. Lineage (NCBI taxonomy): Eukaryota > Metazoa > Mollusca > Polyplacophora > Chitonida > Tonicellidae > Lepidochitona > Lepidochitona cinerea. Next base: position 28,283,579 of record OZ020564.1, on the reverse strand, counting down.
GCCCTTTCCTCAATGTCAAGGCACACCCCAGGTTTGATATTGGATTGCGCAGATTGCTGAAAATCAATCCCAACCGTCCTCTCAATAATGTCAAGGCACACCCCAAGTTTGAAGTTAATCGGATCAATCATGCACAAGTTATTGCCAGGACAAGAAAATCATGCTCATAATCCAATATGACGGATAGTGGCCATATTAGATTGCGCACATTGCTGAAAATCAATTCCAACCGTCCTCTGACCGATGTCAAGGCACGCCCCAAGTTTTAAGTTGATCGGATGAATCATTCATGAGTTATTGTACGGACAAGGATGGGAAGACGGACGAACAGATGAACGGCCATATTGGACTGCGCACATTGCTAAAAATCAATCCCATCCATCCTCTCACCAGTGTCAAGGCACACCCCAAGTTTGAAGTTGATCGGATGAATCATCCACAAGTTATTGCCCGGACAAGAATATCATGCTCATAATCCAATATGACGGATAACTACCATATTGGATTGCGCACATTGCTGAAAATCAATCCCAACCGTCCTCTGCCCGATGTCAAGGCACACCCCAAGTTTGAAGTTCATCGGATGAATCATCCACAAGTTATTGCCCGGACAAGAAAATCATGCTCATAATCCAATATGACGGATAGCGGACATATTGGATTGCGCACATTGCTGAAAATCAATCCCAACCGTCCTCTTGCCCGATGTCAAGGCACACCCCAAGTTTGAAGTTGATCGGATGAATCATTCATGAGTTATTGTACGGACAAGGATGGAAAGACGGACGGACAGACGAACGGCCATATTGGATGTCAAGGCACGCCCCAAGTTTGAAGTTGATCGGATGAATCATTCATGAGTTATTGTACGGACAAGGATGGAAAGATGGACGGACGGATGGACGAACAGACGAACGGACGAACAGACGAACGGACGGAAGACCTGAAAACATAATGGCCCCGCTTTCGCTTTGCGGAGCCATAAAATGGTAGGGAGAGGAGAAAGGAATTAACACAGATCAAAACGTACCATTATATATGCAATCTAGTGCAAGGTCTGCCAGTTCCACGTCATCTTTAGTTTGACGGTAACCCCTAACCACGGTAACTATGGTGATTTGTTTCTTTTTTAATATTTTGTACATCTTAGTCCGTGTTGCAATGTTCAGCAACGCGTTTCATGGTTCTAGCAACGAACAAGCTGAAATTTGAACTAGAGATTAAGCGATTGCACGCAATCACCGGAGATGGCTGCGCGAAAGAAGGGGAACTGATTGACAAGGGTATTAGAACCGGCAGTGTGGTTTGAGAGGTGAAATAAAGAAGAAATGAAACAATAAAGATGATGTATGATATTCTTGGCATTCATTATTTGCAAAGATGGCTGCCATCTTTAAAAATCAAGATGGCTGAAAACTTATAACAAATAATGCCTTATCACAAGTTTACTCCCGATAAAATATTGCTCATAATCTAATATGCTTCATGGCAGCCATATTGTATTGGGCACATGGCTGAAAATTGATCCCAATCGCCCTTTCCTCAATGTCAAGGCACACCCCAGGTTTGATATTGGATTGCGCAGATTGCTGAAAATCAATCCCAACCGTCCTCTCAATAATGTCAAGGCACACCCCAAGTTTGAAGTTAATCGGATCAATCATGCACAAGTTATTGCCAGGACAAGAAAATCATGCTCATAATCCAATATGACGGATAGTGGCCATATTAGATTGCGCACATTGCTGAAAATCAATCCCAACCGTCCTCTGACCGATGTCAAGGCACGCCCCAAGTTTTAAGTTGATCGGATGAATCATTCATGAGTTATTGTACGGACAAGGATGGGAAGACGGACGAACAGATGAACGGCCATATTGGACTGCGCACATTGCTAAAAATCAATCCCATCCATCCTCTCACCAGTGTCAAGGCACACCCCAAGTTTGAAGTTGATCGGATGAATCATCCACAAGTTATTGCCCGGACAAGAATATCATGCTCATAATCCAATATGACGGATAACTACCATATTGGATTGCGCACATTGCTGAAAATCAATCCCAACCGTCCTCTGCCCGATGTCAAGGCACACCCCAAGTTTGAAGTTCATCGGATGAATCATCCACAAGTTATTGCCCGGACAAGAAAATCATGCTCATAATCCAATATGACGGATAGCGGACATATTGGATTGCGCACATTGCTGAAAATCAATCCCAACCGTCCTCTGCCCGATGTCAAGGCACACCCCAAGTTTGAAGTTGATCGGATGAATCATTCATGAGTTATTGTACGGACAAGGATGGAAAGACGGACGGACAGACGAACGGCCATATTGGATGTCAAGGCACGCCCCAAGTTTGAAGTTGATCGGATGAATCATTCATGAGTTATTGTACGGACAAGGATGGAAAGATGGACGGACGGATGGACGAACAGACGAACGGACGAACAGACGAACGGACGGAAGACCTGAAAACATAATGGCCCCGCTTTCGCTTTGCGGAGCCATAAAATGGTAGGGAGAGGAGAAAGGAATTAACACAGATCAAAACGTACCATTATATATGCAATCTAATGCAAGGTCTGCCAGTTCCACGTCATCTTTAGTTTGACGGTAACCCCTAACCACGGTAACTATGGTGATTTGTTTCTTTTTAATATTTTGTACATCTTAGTCCGTGTTGCAATGTTCAGCAACGCGTTTCATGGTTCTAGCAACGAACAAGCTGAAATTTGAACTAGAGATTAAGCGATTGCACGCAATCACCGGAGATGGCTGCGCGAAAGAAGGGGAACTGATTGACAAGGGTATTAGAACCGGCAGTGTGGTTTGAGAGGTGAAATAAAGAAGAAATGAAACAATAAAGATGATGTATGATATTCTTGGCATTCATTATTTGCAAAGATGGCTGTCATCTTTAAAAATCAAGATGGCTGAAAACTTATAACAAATAATGCCTTATCACAAGTTTACTCCCGATAAAATATTGCTCATAATCTAATATGCTTCATGGCAGCCATATTGTATTGGGCACATGGCTGAAAATTGATCCCAATCGCCCTTTCCTCAATGTCAAGGCACACCCCAGGTTTGATATTGGATTGCGCAGATTGCTGAAAATCAATCCCAACCGTCCTCTCAATAATGTCAAGGCACACCCCAAGTTTGAAGTTAATCGGATCAATCATGCACAAGTTATTGCCAGGACAAGAAAATCATGCTCATAATCCAATATGACGGATAGCGGCCATATTAGATTGCGCACATTGCTGAAAATCAATCCCAACCGTCCTCTGACCGATGTCAAGGCACGCCCCAAGTTTGAAGTTGATCGGTTGAATCATTCATGAGTTATTGTACGGACAAGGATGGGAAGACGGACGAACAGATGAACGGCCATATTGGACTGCGCACATTGCTAAAAATCAATCCCATCCATCCTCTCACCAGTGTCAAGGCACACCCCAAGTTTGAAGTTGATCGGATGAATCATCCACAAGTTATTGCCCGGACAAGAATATCATGCTCATAATCCAATATGACGGATAACTACCATATTGGATTGCGCACATTGCTGAAAATCAATCCCAACCGTCCTCTGCCCGATGTCAAGGCACACCCCAAGTTTGAAGTTCATCGGATGAATCATCCACAAGTTATTGCCCGGACAAGAAAATCATGCTCATAATCCAATATGACGGATAGCGGACATATTGGATTGCGCACATTGCTGAAAATCAATCCCAACCGTCCTCTGCCCGATGTCAAGGCACACCCCAAGTTTGAAGTTCATCGGATCAATCATGCACAAGTTATTGCCCGGACAAGGATGGAAAGACGGACGGACAGACGAACGGCAATATTGGATGTCAAGGCACGCCCCAAGTTTGAAGTTGATCGGATGAATCATTCATGAGTTATTGTACGGACAAGGATGGAAAGATGGACGGACGGACGGATGGACGAACAGACGAACGGACGAACAGACGAACGGACGGAAGACCTGAAAACATAATGGCCTTGCTTTCGCTTTGCGGAGCCATAAAATGGTAGGGAGAGGAGAAAGGAATTAACACAGATCAAAACGTACCATTATATATGCAATCTAATGCAAGGTCTGCCAGTTCCACGTCATCTTTAGTTTGACGGTAACCCCTAACCACGGTAACTATGGTGATTTGTTTCTTTTTAATATTTTGTACATCTTAGTCCGTGTTGCAATGTTCAGCAACGCGTTTCATGGTTCTAGCAACGAACAAGCTGAAATTTGAACTAGAGATTAAGCGATTGCACGCAATCACCGGAGATGGCTCCGCGAAAGAAGGGGAACTGATTGACAAGGGTATTAGAACCGGCAGTGTGGTTTGAGAGGTGAAATAAAGAAGAAATGAAACAATAAAGATGATGTATGATATTCTTGGCATTCATTATTTGCAAAGATGGCTGCCATCTTTAAAAATCAAGATGGCTGAAAACTTATAACAAATAATGCCTTATCACAAGTTTACTCCCGATAAAATATTGCTCATAATCTAATATGCTTCATGGCAGCCATATTGTATTGGGCACATGGCTGAAAATTGATCCCAATCGCCCTTTCCTCAATGTCAAGGCACACCCCAGGTTTGATATTGGATTGCGCAGATTGCTGAAAATCAATCCCAACCGTCCTCTCAATAATGTCAAGGCACACCCCAAGTTTGAAGTTAATCGGATCAATCATGCACAAGTTATTGCCAGGACAAGAAAATCATGCTCATAATCCAATATGACGGATAGCGGCCATATTAGATTGCGCACATTGCTGAAAATCAATCCCAACCGTCCTCTGACCGACGTCAAGGCACGCCCCAAGTTTGAAGTTGATCGGATGAATCATTCATGAGTTATTGTACGGACAAGGATGGGAAGACGGACGAACAGATGAACGGCCATATTGGACTGCGCACATTGCTAAAAATCAATCCCATCCATCCTATCACCAGTGTCAAGGCACACCCCAAGTTTGAAGTTGATCGGGTGAATCATCCACAAATTTATTGCCCGGACAAGAATATCATGCTCATAATCCAATATGACGGATAACTACCATATTGGATTGCGCACATTGCTGAAAATCAATCCCAACCGTCCTCTGCCCGATGTCAAGGCACACCCCAAGTTTGAAGTTCATCGGATGAATCATCCACAAGTTATTGCCCGGACAAGAAAATCATGCTCATAATCCAATATGACGGATAGCGGACATATTGGATTGCGCACATTGCTGAAAATCAATCCCAACCGTCCTCTGCCCGATGTCAAGGCACACCCCAAGTTTGAAGTTGATCGGATGAATCATTCGTGAGTTATTGTACGGACAAGGATGGAAAGACGGACGGACAGACGAACGGCCATATTGGACTGCGCACATTGCTGAAAATCAAGCCCATCCATCCTTTTACCAATGTCAAGGCACGCCCCAAGTTTGAAGTTGATCGGATGAATCATTCATGAGTTATTGTACGGACAAGGATGGAAAGATGGACGGACGGACGGATGGACGAACAGACGAACGGACGAACAGACGAACGGACGGAAGACCTGAAAACATAATGGCCCCGCTTTCGCTTTGCGGAGCCATAAAATGGTAGGGAGAGGAGAAAGGAATTAACACAGATCAAAACGTACCATTATATATGCAATCTAATGCAAGGTCTGCCAGTTCCACGTCATCTTTAGTTTGACGGTAACCCCTAACCACGGTAACTATGGTGATTTGTTTCTTTTTTAATATTTTGTACATCTTAGTCCGTGTTGCAATGTTCAGCAACGCGTTTCATGGTTCTAGCAACGAACAAGCTGAAATTTGAACTAGAGATTAAGCGATTGCACGCAATCACCGGAGATGGCTCCGCGAAAGAAGGGGAACTGATTGACAAGGGTATTAGAACCGGCAGTGTGGTTTGAGAGGTGAAATAAAGAAGAAATGAAACAATAAAGATGATGTATGATATTCTTGGCATTCATTATTTGCAAAGATGGCTGCCATCTTTAAAAATCAAGATGGCTGAAAACTTATAACAAATAATGCCTTATCACAAGTTTACTCCCGATAAAATATTGCTCATAATCTAATATGCTTCATGGCAGCCATATTGTATTGGGCACATGGCTGAAAATTGATCCCAATCGCCCTTTCCTCAATGTCAAGGCACACCCCAGGTTTGATATTGGATTGCGCAGATTGCTGAAAATCAATCCCAACCGTCCTCTCAATAATGTCAAGGCACACCCCAAGTTTGAAGTTAATCGGATCAATCATGCACAAGTTATTGCCAGGACAAGAAAATCATGCTCATAATCCAATATGACGGATAGCGGCCATATTAGATTGCGCACATTGCTGAAAATCAATTCCAACCGTCCTCTGACCGATGTCAAGGCACGCCCCAAGTTTGAAGTTGATCGGATGAATCATTCATGAGTTATTGTACGGACAAGGATGGGAAGACGGACGAACAGATGAACGGCCATATTGGACTGCGCACATTGCTGAAAATCAAACCCAACCGTCCTCTCACCAGTGTCAAGGTACACCCCAAGTTTGAAGTTCATCGGATGAATCATCTACAAGTTATTGCCCGGACACGAAAATCATGCTCATAATACAATATGACGGATAACTACCATATTGGATTGCGCACATTGCTGAAAATCAATCCCATTTATCCTCTCACCAATGTCAAGACACACCCCAAGTTTGAAGTTCTTTGGATGAATCATCCACAAGTTATTGCCCGGACAAGAATATCATGCTCATAATCCAATATGACGGATAACGGCCATATTGGATTGCGCACATTGCTGAAAATCAAACCCAACTATCCTCTGCCCGATGTCAAGACACACCCCAAGTTTGAAGTTGATCGGATGAATCATTCATGAGTTATTGTACGTACAAGGATGGAAAGACGGACGGACGAACAGACGAACGGCCATATTGGACTGCACACATTGCTGAAAATCAACCCCATCCATCCTCTCACCAATGTCAAGACACACCCCAAGTTTGAAGTTCATCGGATGAATCATCCACAAGTTATTGCCCGGACAAGAAAATCATGCTTATAATTCAATATGACGGATACCTGCCATATTGGATTGCGCACATTGCTGAAAATCAAACCCAACCGTCCTCTGCCCGATGTCAAGGTACACCCCAAGTTTGAAGTTCTTCGGATGAATCATCTACAAGTTATTGCCCGGACACGAAAATCATGCTCATAATACAATATGACGGATAACGGCCATATTGGATTGCGCACATTGCTGAAAATCAATCCCATTCATCCTCTCACCAATGTCAAGACACACCCCAAGTTTGAAGTTCTTTGGATGAATCATCCACAAGTTATTGCCCGGACAAGAATATCATGCTCATAATCCAATATGACGGATAACTACCATATTGGATTGCGCACATTGCTAAAAATCAATCCCAACCGTCCTCTGCCCGATGTCAAGGCACACCCCAAGTTTGAAGTTCATCGGATGAATCATCCACAAGTTATTGCCCGGACAAGAAAATCATGCTCATAATCCAATATGACGGATAGCGGACATATTGGATTGCGCACATTGCTGAAAATCAATCCCAACCGTCCTCTGACCGATGTCAAGGCACGCCCCAAGTTTGAAGTTGATCGGATGAATCATTCATGAGTTATTGTACGGACAAGGATGGGAAGACGGACGAACAGATGAACGGCCATATTGGACTGCGCACATTGCTAAAAATCAATCCCATCCATCCTCTCACCAGTGTCAAGGCACACCCCAAGTTTGAAGTTGATCGGATGAATCATCCACAAGTTATTGCCCGGACAAGAATATGATGCTCATAATCCAATATGACGGATAACTACCATATTGGATTGCGCACATTGCTGAAAATCAATCCCAACCGTCCTTTGCTCGATGTCAAGGCACACCCCAAGTTTAAAGTTGATCGGATGGATCATTCATGAGCTATTGTACGGACAAGGATGGAAAGACGAACGGACAGACGAACGGCCATATTGGACTGCGCACATTGCTGAAAATCAAGCCCATCCATCCTTTTACCAATGTCAAGGCACACCTTAAGTTTGAAGGTTATCGGATGAATCATCCACAAGTTATTGCCCGGACAAGAAAATCATGCTCATAATCCAATATGACGGATACTTGCCATATTGGATTGCGCACATTGCTGAAAATCAATCACAATCGTCATCTGTCCGCTGTCAAGGCACACCCCAAGTTTGAAGTTGATCGGATGAATTATCCACAAGTTATTACCCGGACAAGAAAATCATGCTCATAATCCAATATGACGGATAACGGCCATATTGGATTGCGCACATTGCTGAAAATCAAACCCAACTATCCTCTGCCCGATGTCAAGACACACCCAAAGTTTGAAGTTGATCGGATGAATCATTCATGAGTTATTGTACGTACAAGGATGGAAAGACGGACGGACGAACAGACGAACGGCCATATTGGACTGCGCACATTGCTGAAAATCAACCCCATCCGTCCTCTCACCAATGTCAAGACACACCCCAAGTTTGAAGTTCATCGGATGAATCATCCACAAGTTATTGCCCGGACAAGAAAATCATGCTTATAATTCAATATGACGGATACCTGCCATATTGGATTGCGCACATTGCTGAAAATCAAACCCAACCGTCCTCTGCCCGATGTCAAGGTACACCCCAAGTTTGAAGTTCATCGGATGAATCATCTACAAGTTATTGCCCGGACACGAAAATCATGCTCATAATACAATATGACGGATAACGGCCATATTGGATTGCGCACATTGCTGAAAATCAATCCCATACATCCTCTCACCAATGTCAAGACACACCCCAAGTTTGAAGTTCTTAGGATGAATCATCCACAAGTTATTGCCCGGACAAGAAAATCATGCTCATAATTCAATATGACGCATACCTGCCATATTGGATTGCGCACATTGCTGAAAATCAAACCCAACCGTCCTCTGCCCGATGTCAAGGCACACCCCAAGTTTGAAGTTCATCGGATGAATCATCTACAAGTTATTGCCCGGACAAGAAAATCATGCTCATAATACAATATGACGGACAACGGCCATATTGGATTGCGCACATTGCTTAAAATCAATCCCAACCGTCCTCTGCCCGATGTCAAGGCACACCCCAGGTTTGAAGTTGATCGGATGAATCATTCATGAGTTATTGTACGGACAAGGATGGAAAGATGGACGGACGAACAGACGAACGGCCATATTAGATTGCGCACATTGCTGAAAATCTATCCCATGCATCCTCTCTCCAATGTCAAGGCACACCCCAAGTTTGAAGTTCATCAGATGAATCATCTACAAGTTATTGCCCTGACAAGAAAATCATGCTCATAATCCAATATGACGGATCATAGCGGCCATATTGGATTGCGCACATTGCTGAAAATCAATCCCAACCGTCCTCTCACCGATGTCAAGGCACACCTTAAGTTTGAAGTTGATCGGATGAATCATTCATGAGTTATTGTACGGACAACGATGGAAAGACGAACGGACGAACGGACGGAAGACCTGAAAACATAATCGCTTTGCGGAGCCATAAAAATGCAATTTCTGGATGTAAAGAATCACACAAAATTCGGTGATCATCTCTACCCACAAACGATTTTTATACCTAATAAACCTATATTCGATTATAAACGCTGAAATGATGGCCTTATCTGACAGGAATATGGCACTCAAGAATAGAGAACAAAACGATATACACCGTTCTTTGTTTAGACATATCTTCGGCCATGAAGAGTCTTAGAGCTTCATCAAATATAATATACAAGATTTCTGTGAGAAAGTGTCTTCAGTACTGCAACTGTTACTTTCAAGAAAGTATAACGAAAGTCATGGACAGTGTTTGGCTTGATGATTTTAAGAGCCTAGGTGGCCCGTGGACCCACGCCTGTATATAGGCCTACCGGGTTTCGGTTGTCTGCCACCTTCCCACTTTCAATAAAGGAAACTATCCACGGACCCTTTAGATTTCCCTAGATCTAGATTTCCCTGCGCTTAAAGGGGCCTAGGCGGCCCCTGGACCCTCGCCTTATGCGTTGGAATATTCACCCCCTTTTCCATGATGTAAAGCGTCACAATGCTTCACTTAAATCTGGGGAATATAACGACTTTACTGTTATTTTTTTAAGGATTAAGGAAAGCAAAATCCGGAAATTATTAGCATTTTTAGTTGCAGAACACCCTCAGAACGCTTCTCCAACAATCAGAAACGCTTCTCGGGGAATCAAGAACTCTAGAGCTTCCGGGGCCTAGGCGGCCCCTGGATCCTTGCCTAATGCGTTGGAATAGTACCCCCCCCCCCCCTTCTCAGTGCTTTAAAGAGTCACAATGTTTCACGTAAAACTGGGGAACATACTGTTATTTTTTAAGAATTAAGGAAAGCAAAATCCGGAAATTATTAGCAATTTTAGTTGCAGAACGCTTCTCAGACAATCAAGAACTCCAGAGCTTCCGGGGCCTAGGTGGCCCCTGGACCCTCGCCTAATGCGTTGGAATAGTCACCCCCTTCTCCATGCTTTAATGCGTCACAATGCTTCACTTAAAACTGGGGAACATAACTTTACTGTTATTTTTAAGAATTAAGGAAAGCAAAATCCGGTAATTATTATCATTTTTATTTGCAGAACACCCTCAGAACGCTTCTCGGGCAATCAAGAACTCCAGAGCTTCCGGGGCCTAGTCGGCCCTAAAACCTCGCCTAATGCCTCTTTTAAAGTTTTTCTGTTTCTGTAATCGAAAGGCCTGGGACCCGCCCCTGTAATAATTATAAATAAAGGGGAGTTATAAAAATTGGAAATTTAAAATTGTGAATATAAAACTTCTACTATTTTTACAGTAGCTTTTACATTTTTCTTAATTTGTGTTGATAAAACAACGAAATTCCCGAGCATGAAATTCATAAAGATTGAACCTAAAATAGGAGCTCAAGTAGAATGGCGAGATCTCGATAGATTCCTACTGACAGCTTTGAATGTCGGATTATGTATAGGATAAATGCCAAGCTACTGAAGATTCTTAAAAAATAATCGGCAGAGCGCCGAGCGGATTATTTTTTAAGAATCGGCAGTGGCGAGGCGTTTATTCGGCTTAAACGTCAGTCTATTTTGTTTTGCCCCTGCCGATTATTTTTTAAGAATCGTCTGGTGCAAACTGAGCCTGGTGCCGTGTTACACGAAGTTCACTTCAAGTAAGCTCTGATATGGTATGACTTGAGCTGTAAATATTGGGAAATGATTTTCCAAAAATAGAATTTTATTATTTTATTAAGTGTCCAAAAATATTGCCAGATTGTCAGTTCATTTAAACTTGTAAAATTGATCATGTGTGGGAAAAATAAAATATTTTTTTCTGAATATTTTATAGTGGGGATTCAATTTAACTGCAACCGACTCGCTATGATTTCGTTTGAATGGCGTTACGGTAGGCCTACAACGAATTTTTTTTAAGGAAGGAAAGCATTTAAGTGAGGTATTAACTTGACCAAAAAGTTAGATGCCCTTTCCATGCATAAATCAGTTTTTCTTCCGATAAAACAATCTTTTTTCCGCTACACACCATATAAAACAAGTCGGCTTTGTTTTCAATTTGACTTAAATCTTCACGTCTAGTTATATTGGCTTCTCTTAACTGAGCGATTTGATAAAATACGGTAATTTCAATATTTTTTTATTGTATTATAGAAAAAAAATCTACAAATTGTATCTCCAAATGCAAACATTCATTTACTCGTTTATTTAAAATCGTACATATCGAACAAACTGGATCCTTAAAGGATCGCTGTAAGACAAACCGGCTGGGGTTTGGGATAGTTGGTAGTTGGGGTTGTAGAGGGTTTGGGGCAGTTGGTGGTTGGGATAGTAGAGGGTTTGGGATAGTTGGTAGTTGGGGCGGATGGGGTAGAAGAGGGTTTGGGGTAGTTGGTGTTTGGGGTAGTAGAGGTTTTGGGGTAGTAGAGGGTTTGAAGTAGTTGTTGGTTGGGGTAATAGAGGGTTTGGGGTAGTAGAGGGTTTGGGGTGGTTGGTTAGTAGAGCGTTTGGGGTAGTTGGTGGTTGTGGTAGTTGGGGTAGTAGAGGGTTTGAAGTAGTTGGTGATTGGGGTAGTAGAGGATTTGGAGTAGCTGGTGGTTCGGTCGGTTGGGGTAGTTGAGGGTTTGGGGTAGTAGAGGGTTTAGGGTAGTTGGTGGTTGGGGTAGTAGAGGGTTTAGGGTAGTTGGTGGTTGGGGTAGTTGGGTGGTAGAAGGTTTGGGGTAGATGATGTTTGGGGTAGTTGGGGTAGTAGAGTGTTTTTTGGTAGTTGGTGGTAGGGGTAGTAGAGGGTTTAAAGCAGTTGGTGGTTGGGGTAGTAGAGGGTTTATGGTAGTTGGTTTTTGGGGTAGTTGGGGTAGTAGAGGGTTTGAAGTAGTTGATGGTTGGGGTAGTAGAGTGTTTTGAGTAGTTGGTGGTTGGGGTAGAAGAGGGTTTAGGGTAGTTGGGGTAGTAGAGGGTTTGAAGTAGTTGATTGTTGGGGAAGTTGGGGTAGTACAGGGTTTTTTGGTAGTTGGTGGTTGGGGTAGTAGAGAATTTGAAGTAGTTGGTGGTTGGGGTATTTAGGGTAGTAGAGGGTTAAGAGTAGTTGGTGGGTTGGGTAGTTGAGGGTTAGGAGTAGTTGGTGGTTGGAGTAGTTGGGGTAGTAGACGGTTTTTTGGTAGTTGGTGGTTGGGGTAGTAGAGGGTTTGAAGCAGTTGGTGGTTGGCGTAGTAGAGGGTTTGGAGTTGCTGGTGGTTGGGGTAGTTGGGGTAGTACAGGGTTTAAAATAGTTGGTAGTTGGGGTAGTAGAGGGTTTGGATTAGTCGGTGGTTGGGGTAGTTGGGGTAGTACAGGGTTTAAAATAGTTGGTAGTTGGGGTAGTAGAGGGTTTGGATTAGTCGGTGGTTGGGGTAGTTGGTGGTTTGGGTAGTTGGGGTAGTAGAGCGTGAGGGGTAGTTGTCGTTGGGGTAGTAGAGGGTTTGGGGCAGTTGGTGGTTTGGGTAGTTGGGGTAGTAGAGGGTGTGGTGTAGTTGGTGGTTGGGGTAGTTGGTGGTTTGGGTAGTTGGGGTAGTAGAGCGTTATGGGTAGTTGGTGGTTGGGGTAGTAGAGGGTTTGGGGCAGTTTGTGGTTGGGGTAGTTGGTGTTTGGGGTAGTAGAGGGTTTGGGGTAGTTGTTGGTTGAGGTAGTAGATGTTTTGGGGTAAAAGAGGGTTTGAAGTAGTTGTTGGTTGGGGTAGTAGAGGTTTTGGGGTAATTGGGGTAGTAGAGGCTTTTGGGTGGTTGGGGTAGTAGTGGGTTTGGGGTAGTTGGTGGTTGTGGTAGTGGGGATAGTAGAGGGTTTGAAGTAGTTGGTGGTTGGGGTAGTTGGGGTAGTAGAGGGTTTTTTGGTAGTTGGTGGTTGGGGTAGTAGAGGGTTTAAAGCAGTTGGTGGTTCGGGTAGTAGTAGTTGGTGGTTGGGGTAGTTGGGGTAGAAGAGGGTTTAGGGTAGTTGGGGTAGTAGAGGGTTTGAAGTAGTTGATGGTTGGGGAAGTTGGGGTAGTACAGGGTTTTTTGGTAGTTGGTGGTTGGGGTAGTAGAGAATTTGAAGTAGTTGGTGGTTGGTGTATTTGGGGTAGTAGAGGGTTAAGGGTAGTTGGTGGTTGGGGTAGTAGAGGGTTAGAAGTAGTTGGTGGTTGGGGTAGTTGAGGGTTAGGAGTAGTTGGTGGTAGAGGTAGTTGGGGGTAGTACAGGGTTTGGGGTAGTTGGTAGTTGGGGTAGTTGGGGTAGTACAGGGTTTGATGTAGTTGGTAGTTGGGGTAGTAGAGGGTTTGGAGTAGTCCGTGGTTAGGGTAGTTGGGGTAGTAGAGGGTTTGGGGATGTTGGTGGTTGGGGTAGTTGGGGTAGTAGAGGGTTTGGGGTAGTTGTTGGTTGAGGTAGTAGATGGTTTTGGGTAGTAGAGGGTTTGAAGTAGTTGTTGGTTGGGGTAGTAGAGGGTTTGGGGTAATTGGGGTAGTAGAGGGTTTTGGGTGGTTGGGGTAGTAGAGGGTTTGGGGTAGTTGGTGGTTGTGGTAGTTGGGATAGTAGAGGGTTTGAAGTAGTTGGTGGTTGGGGTAGTAGATGATTTGGAGTAGTTGGTGGTTCGGTCGGTTGGGGTAGTTGAGGGTTTGGGGTAGTAGAGGGTTTGGGGCAGTTGGTGGTTGGGGTAGTTGGGGTAGTAGAGGGTTTTGGATAGTTGGTAGTTGGGGCGGTTGGGGTAGAAGAGGGTTTGGGGTAGTTGGTGTTTGGGGTTGTAGAGGGTTAGTGGTAGTTGTTGGTTGAGGTAGTCGAGGGTTTGGGGTAGTATACGGTTTGAAGTAGTTGTTGGTTGGGGTAGTAGAGGGTTTGGGATGGTTGGGGTAGTAGAGGGTTTGAAGTAGTTGATGGTTGGGGTAGTAGAGGGTTTTGAGTAGTTGGTGGTTGGGGTAGTTGGGGTAGAAGAGGGTTTAGGGTAGTTGGTGGTTGGGGTGGTTGGGCTTTAATTTTTTTCAGTCTGCAGTTAGTATTTTTCACCCAGATGAAATTCCATTTAATCTAATATCAGCTTTCAAGAGAGACACGAAAGAAATTCTGTGATAAATTCTGGCTCAGGAAGTATTATTGAGTGTCCGTTAACTTGAAGTTCAATTTTTTCCCTCGAGACTATCGAACACTTCTATTTGTAAGCCGAACGATAAAACTGTACCCAGAAGAAGGTCAAAATAATAGGCGGATGTCGAATTGTTAAAACATAGTGGCACTCCGTCAACACTGTTGCATTGCTTAAACCAGGTCAATGCTTTTGGATAAACCTTTTGCATATTGAGAGTCGGTGGTCATCCTCTTAATATTGTTATTGTTAATCCTATTAATTTTTCACCTGGGTGCAGAGCTCCTCCAAAAATAGGAAAACACTTTAAATCCGAAAAGTTAAAACCCGACAAAAAACTTAAACCACTCTATAAGCCTAAAATCTACTTCTTCGATTTTACACAAATATGCAAATTCATTACATATTTGTTTGTAGATGTTCTTTCTTTTCATTCATCCACAGCATCACAATGAATGCACAGTAGGTAAACTGCCTCACAATTGTCCACCTCCGGTAGCCAATTAAACATGTCTTGAAACTATCCTATATGTGTAAAAAAATCAGCAAAACAAAACGTTTGAATTAACATAATGTGTCTTGTTTTTACAGCATTTCTTATTTATTTGTTGGTTTTCTTAGGATTTGGTTATATACCATATCATGTAATTGTTGCGACACAATTGGTTTTACAAAAAAAATAAACTTTCAAGGCATTTATAAGTATTGCGACACAATTGGCCGTTGCGACATAATTGGCTACCAGAGTTGACCAATTGTGTCGCAACAATGAAATGATAAGCTATAAAACCAAATGCCAAGCAAATCATCAAATAGATGAGAAATGTTGTCAAAACAAGAAACATGACGGTCAATCAAACGTTATTTTGTTTTGTTTTACACAAAAAATAGACTTTCAAGGCATTTATAAGTATTGCGACACAATTGGCCGTTGCGACATAATTGGCTACCAGAGTTGACCAATTGTGTCGCAACAATGAAATGATAAGGTATAAAACCAAATGTCTTAGTGTTTTAGTGATGGACAGAAGACAATTTAAAGAAGTGCAAACCAACTGAAAGATGACCTGCGGCCTGATACAATTGAACGTTCCGCCCCGGGAAGTTTGTTAAAAGTGATTGGAAGCTACGACTTATGTGTGTTTTTTTCGGAAAGATATGATTTTTATAAATCTATCAAACAACAATTCCTGTTGATTTACAATAAATATTTTGCTACACATTTGTCTTCTTTCTGGCGGGGGGAATTAATGCATGTCAAATATTGCTAAATCCAGTAAAGCTGTTGCATGATTTTTAGATAACCGTAATTCTGTGTTATTTCAGCACACTTTTGGCAAAACAAATATCATTTCCCCTTGTTTATGGTCACTATAACTTAATGTAAAATTTCTTACAGTTGATTAAAATCTTCTTCGTCGATAAGAAACCTTCCAATTTTTATTCATTACACATATCTTTTCTACACTTGTTGAAATCTTATTGATGAAAAGCTAACGCAAAACTTTATTTAGTTATACAAAGTATGCAAAGTTAACTTACGACACCTAATGATTAAAGGATGTGTCTATTGAAAGAACGCTTTTTACTAGTGGCTTAAACGTTCTTTTTTTCTGGGGTGGTGGGGCGAAGGAGGGGCAAATGCGTCCTACACAAAACTGGTTTTATTGTAGCATAGGTTTTTAGATCTTTTTTACATATCACACCTCAATATAAACCCATCCTTATAAAAGCCTTCATATCAAATTGTAAATATTTTGAGATATTCCTTAATGAATGTGAAGAGGAATTTTATTTATTTGCCATCATCCATCTGTTTGAATATGTTTTAGTGCTGGCCAAAACATTGAAGCAAAATGTACTAAATTCCAAATTTTCAACACACAAACACAATTTTTAATGCTGCCTTACAATACTGTATGAAGGTCCCAAGCCCTTATCCAAAGCAGAGGGAAAATTTGTGTTTTCTAACGTTTCACTACACATGTTTTGTTTTGTGTGTATTATACTAGTTTAATTTTCATATGATGGAAAATACAATCCAGCAATACAACCGATTGTGCTTATCGATAGATGTAACTATTTTTATTCAATGAAACTAAAAACGAATGTCACAATTAATCATTTTAACAACCAACTTTTGCTGGGCTTGTTTTGGACACTCAATGCAGTTATCTAAATAGAAAGAGATCTCCTTGGTTCAGTCTATTAAAGTGAGAGACGCTAACGTCAATACCAGAAATCCAGCTCGCAGGTTTGAATTCCACTCACTACCAATAAATAAAGAGTGTTTTAACTCGACTTACCAACATTTTCCTTCTTTAATATGTAAATCCTAGTTTCCTACCCAACTAATGATTTGAAACTTACAACACTGTTATACAATAGAAGTAAAACCTAAATCAACAAAGCCAATTGACATTAGTATAATACCAGTACTTCAGAAAACACCTAATTTTATCAGTACGATATAACTCCCCCTTACAGATGATTATAAATTTCATTTATATAAAAAAATTCTCTTGGAGATGATCGAAATGTGGTTAGCACAGTGGTATTGCACTAGTTACTAAATTGTTTGATGCTAATTAGCACTTAATGCTGAGTTTTAATTACAGTTGCAGAATTGCAGCTGCTGCCAACTATATTGGTGAGGGAAATCCTAAACTAAATTCTACTTATGTTGGTCGGAGAAGAACTCTTGCTTACTAACATGTATGATATTCATTTCAATTTTCGAATATGATAATTTTTTTGTAATGAGAATTGTTGTGTTGATATCAGGTGATGAAAAAGTGGCTCCCAGTTTCAACTTAAAAAGCCTGTTTCAGTCCTGTTGGAGGCTTTAAGAAACACTTTGCAATAGAAAATGAAATGCCAAAAGATGATTAAAAAGGAAATCAAATGGCTTCAAGTGAAAGTCTAAATGACACCAAGTGCCAGGGATGAAATTATGAAGCTGGCTATTAAGTATGTTAGATTTCCCTGATAATTGTGTGAAATTGTGAGAGGACCAACTGCAGAATACATCCCCCATTGTATGCGGTTCCAGGAAGGAATAAGGTAAAGCAATTTCATACTATTTACATACTTTTCCTTATATGTCATTTTTTCAAGTTCTGTTATCCTTTTTTATTTCTATACAATTGAAGTAAAACGTAAATCAACGAAATCAATTGGCAAAAATATGCTACCAGTTCATTTAAACCCCCAATTTGATCAGGAGGACATAACTCATCTTTACAGCTGATTAAAACTTTGATTTATATAAAAAAAATGTCTCTTGGCGTGGGCTAGCGAGTGGTATTGCACTAGTTACTAAATTGATTGATGTTTGACACTTAATGTCGCAGTTTTAATTAAGACGATCGAAGATTTTTTCTCCAGTTACTTTAAGATAAGTTGCTCCAAATTTTAAATTTATCCTCTCCATTTATATTCTTTCAATTTTTCTTTTCAAACTGCGTATCTTAATTTGTTTTTAATTCTTGTCTAAATACATGTGTAGGTATGACCTTTTTTTCTGTTTTTTTCTTTTTTTTGTTTTGTTTTGTTGTATTTTACACATGCAGTATACGTCCAAAGCATGTATAAGTATTGCGACGCAATTGGCCGTTGCGAGATAATAAATAATCAGAACAAATAATTCACCAAACGTTTTTTCTTCTGCACGACACAATGATATCGTATATTGCAAACGAAATCTCGATTTTGTACATGATCAATATGTGTGAATATATCCAATATTACCAGCATGCGAGGTATGTGAGTCACAATACAGTTCTTTTTGCAACATAAATAGTTCTGCTAGCCAGAAGATTATATCACGACCAGAATTATTAATAGAATACATAGAGACTTATAGATGAAATAGGGTCTACACTAATTAGCCATTTACCCGTAATCAAGAGATCAGTAAACTGATAGAACACTTTCAGAAAGTGAGACTGCTTGTAAATGGATCGCAAACTTGATTTGTCAAAGTGATTTCTTCAATATGTGACTGGCTGGACAAGGACAAAGTTTCTCTGGTAGAATTTTGCTGTACTCCGAAAACTTCAAACCAACTTTCCTAAATGTTTGGCAAGATAAGTTGTGACATTTAGGTTGAATAATTACAACGGGAAGGGTGGCGTATAAATATTAACTGTGTGGGATTCGAACCCGCGACCAATTGGTGGAAAGCTGTTCCGATTGAGCGTCCAACACTCCCCGGAGGCCCCGTCATGAGTTTGAACGACGACATCACTGAATGCCAAAAAGTATTTCACAAAGTAAGATCCTATAACAAGTATCAATATAACTTAAAAGGATGTTCGATTCAACGGGAGTAACAATAAAAATGTAATGATTAATACACCAGTGTCGCCTACAAAAACATTGGGATTGAAGCCATATTTATCAATCGTACATTTTTCAATTTGAGAACATAAATATTACTATTTTTAAGTTTGTGCCTGACTAATATACCATTCCTCTGTTTTGGGGGAAATGGAATGTAGTTTTTAGTGTATTTGTGATGGACAGAAGACCATTTAAAGAAGTGCAAACCAACTGAAAGATGACCTGCGGCCTGATACAATTGAACGCTCCGGGAAGTTCGTTAAAAGTGATTGGAAGCTACGACTTTTGTGTGTTGAGGTCTAGCTCCCATGATGCTTTTCTCGGAAAGATATGATTTTCAATAAATATTTTGCTGCACATTTGTCTTCTTTCTGGCGGGGGCATTAATGCATGTCAAATATTGATAAATTCAGTATAGCTGTTGCATGATTTTATAGATAACAGTAATTCTGTGTTCTCACACTACACCCCCCATAATTTCACTCTCATGCAGTGTGTTATTTTTGTCATAATCAACTAGTGAAATTATGGCCCAACTTACTGCTGATTGTTTAACAAACATGATTTTCCAAGTTCATCTAATCAAAACACTAGCTTGCATTCTCAGCGTAGGGATAATACGTTCGTTTTCCTTTTATGTAACAACTTGAAGACACCCTTGTTAGATTACAAGTGATTGGCAGTATAACTCACAACTATGCGAGTCGGTAGCCAATTATGTTATGCAAAATAGTAGGATTTTCCCACGACCACGTCATAGCTACTTCCATATAAGGAAAGCATTTGAATTTACCGTACATGACATACTTCTTCACATAAACAAACTACTTCGTCTGTTTACTTCCGTTTTTCTAACAAATTATGATTGAATACGAATATATCATAGTCGTATTTACTCCTAACTGTATTTACTCTCTCTGTATCAATAATTAAACACGGGATAATTAAAACTTTCAATCAATCAATCTACCCAAACTGGCGTCTCGCAGATTTCTTAAAGCAGATGCATTGACCTAGTTATCGTCATTGTGTCGGTGTAGAGGTCACAGCAAAACCTGACTTCGTCATTGGATTGCAGACATTGAACTATTGATATGTTTATTTTTGTTTTATTCTAAGACCTGCCATTCATTTGTAGGATAAATATTTTACCTCTTTGTTCTTAAGAATTCGTGAGCAACAAAACTGATTTTAGAGACCTTTCTTGTGTAGCGTAATGAATACAGTCTGCATTGTCAACGCGGTGAAGCGGTCTTACTTCATTAGAATGGCTGGGTTGAACGATGTGATGTAGAGCTGCATTTCAGAATAAAATGCAGTATTTTTGTGTATTGTGAGAAAAAGATTAACCAACTCCAGTCCGTTTGTTACAATGAATATCACTCTCATCTATTAATTTCCAAAGTCACTCGCCAGAGGCTCGTGACTTTGAAAATTAATAGACTCGAGTGATATTCATCGTAACAAACCGGCTCTCGTCAGTTAACCTCTATTTATTTCAGCACACTTTTGGCAAAACAAATATCATTTTCCCCTTGTTTATGGTTTCTTACAGTTTATTAAAATCTTCTTCGTCGATAAGAAACCTTCCAATTTCCCTAGCTGAAATTTGTTGCATGCTGAATGAGCTATCAAAAGATTGCATGCAGAATTTGGAACATGGAATGAGTGCTTGGTGTGTATATACATGAGCAGTTCCCCAAAAACTTAAAAGTAAAACAATCCTGATGCGCTCCGCATGCATGCAGAACGCTTAATGATCGCTAAACAACACTCTCCAACATGTGATCATCATGCGCTCCGCATGCATGCAGAGCGTTAAATGATGGCCAAACCACACTCTCCAACATGTGATCATCATGCGCTCCGCATGCATGCAGAACATACACTACTCAAAAAAAATTAAGGACCACTTTTTCTTCAACTTGTGATTGTTTTTTACGCAATGACTCGTATTTAGTTCTTATGTATTTTGTTTGTCTACACAGTTTGCATTGAAAAAAAAGTATTGAAATTGTTTCAAAGCATCAAATACACATTTTTAATATTGAGAACTTTGCTACATTCGAAAATGAAATTTACGAAAGCTTTGTAGAAGCCAATTGTGTCGCAACGGCCAATTGTGTCGCAATGCGACAAAAATGGCCTCTACTGTCGACCAATTGTGTCGCAACGGGAATTGCGACATAATTGGTCTCTGTTGTCGATATTTTGATACAAACTTTTTTCCTGTATTTTTACTGACATACGTTTATTTTGATCCAACATCACATTAGAACATTGCTGATGCATTTTACCCCTTCGTGGGTGAAATTTTCCTCCTTCAAGTAAATTCCCCGTCCTGAAACTACTGCTTTGTTTATCATCGTGCGTTTATTCCTGAAGTTGTTAACCTAAAAAACTTTTGTACAAGTTTGTGCTTTGATATCGATCCATTTCATTTTTATTTCTTAGTTTTATTATGAGTAATATATCGTTGCGACACAATTGGCTTTCTCTCAGCCAATTATGTCGCAACGGTCAGTTGTGTCGCACACACATTCTTACGGTTGTTTGCGGTTTATCAACACGCGCTATTCACCGTATGTACAGTGACGGGTGCAGACTATATTAAACGTTTTCCTCAACTTCGACTTCTATCAATAGGCCCAAGTTCGAATCCGCCTTAGACTTGTTAAAATAAAAGGGATTCAATAAACTGAGCTTCTTGCCAAGTGTATAGGTCTATGAAATGGGATTTTCCTCTTGAAATATTATGTCACGGTTTTTGTCACCGAAAAATCTGATAACGCTGTCAAATGAACGAAATCATCTGGATTTTTTCTTTCTAAGAAGGGGATAAGTTTTTATCTGTTTAGTTTTTATTTTGTTCGAATATTTTTGGTTTGTTTGGCTTTAATTTTTTTCAGTCTGCAGTTAGTATTTTTCACCCAGATGAAATTCCATTTAATCTAATATCAGCTTTCAAGAGAGACACGAGAGAAATTCTGGCTCAGGAAGTATTATTGAGTGTCCGTTAACTTGAAGTTCAATTTTTTCCCTCGAGACTATCGAACACTTCTATTTGTAAGCCGAACGATAAAACTGTACCCAGAAGAAGGTCAAAATAATAGGCGGATGTCGAATTGTTAAAACATAGTGGCACTCCGTCAACACTGTTGCATTGCTTAAACCAGGTCAATGTTGTGCTTTTGGATAAACCTTTTGCATATTGAGAGTCGGTGGTCATCCTCTTAATATTGTTATTGTTAATCCTATTAATTTTTCACCTGGGTGCAGAGCTCCTCCAAAAATAGGAAAACACTTTAAATCCGAAAAGTTAAAACCCGACAAAAAACTTAAACCACTCTATAAGCCTAAAATCTACTTCTTCGATTTTACACAAATATGCAAATTCATTACATATTTGTTTGTAGATGTTCTTTCTTTTCATTCATCCACAGCATCACAATGAATGCATAGTAGGTAAACTGCCTCACAATTGTCCACCTCCGGTAGCCAATTAAACATGTCTTGAAACTATCCTATATGTGTAAAAAAATCAGCAAAACAAAACGTTTGAATTAACATAATGTGTCTTGTTTTTACAGCATTTCTTATTTATTTGTTGGTTTTCTTAGGATTTGGTTATATACCATATCATGTAATTGTTGCGACACAATTGGTTTTACAAAAAAAATAAACTTTCAAGGCATTTATAAGTATTGCGACACAATTGGCCGTTGCGACATAATTGGCTACCAGAGTTGACCAATTGTGTCGCAACAATGAAATGATAAGCTATAAAACCAAATGCCAAGCAAAACATCAAATAGATGAGAAATGTTGTCAAAACAAGAAACATGACGGTCAATCAAACGTTATTTTGTTTTGTTTTACACAAAAAATAGACTTTCAAGGCATTTATAAGTATTGCGACACAATTGGCCGTTGCGACATAATTGGCTACCAGAGTTGACCAATTGTGTCGCAACAATGAAATGATAAGGTATAAAACCAAATGTCAAGCATATCATCAAATAGATGAGAAATGTTGTCAAAACAAGAAACATGACGGTCATTCAAACGTTATTTTGTTTTGTTTTACACAAAAAAAAACTTTCAAGGCATTTATAAGTATTGCGACACAATTGGCCGTTGCGACATAATTGGCTACCAGAGTTGACCAATTGTGTCGCAACAATGAAATGATAAGGTATAAAACCAAATGCCAAGCAAATCATCAAATAAATGAGAAATGTTGTCAAAACAAGAAACATGACGGTCATTCAAACGTTATTTTGTTTTGTTTTACACAAAAATTAGACTTTCAAGGCATTTATAAGTATTGCGACACAATTGGCCGTTGCGACATAATTGGCTACCAGAGTTGACCAATTGTGTCGCAACAATGAAATGATAAGGTATAAAACCAAATGCCTAGCAAATCATCAAATAGATGAGAAATGTTGTCAAAACAAGACACATGACGGTCATTCAAACGTTATTTTGTTTTGTTTTACACAAAAAATAAACTTTCAAGGCATATATAAGAAATGATAAGGTATAAAACCAAATGCCAAGCAAAGCATCAAATAGATGAGAAATGTTACCAAAACAAGAAACATTACGTTCAATCAAACGTTATTTTGTTTTGTTTTGTTGTATTTTACACATGCAGTATACGTCCAAAGCATGTATAAGTATTGCGACGCGATTGGCCGTTGCGAGATAATAAATAATCAGAACAAATAATTCACCAAACGTTTTTTCTTCTGCACGTATGAGATACTTTCAAGACACGTTTAGGTATTGCGACACAGTGATATCGTATATTGCAAACGAAATCTCGATTTTGTACATGATCAATATGTGTGAATATATCCAATATTACCAGAGTGGTATGAGAGTCACAATACAGTTCTTTTTGCAACATAAATAGTTCTGCTAGCCAGAAGATTATATCACGACCAGAATTATTAATAGAATACATAGAGACTTATAGATGAAATAGGGTCTACACTAATTAGCCATTTACCGGTAAACAAGAGATCAGTAAACTGATAGAACACTTTCAGAAAGTGAGACTGCTTGTAAATGGATCGCAAACTTGATTTGTGAAAGTGATTTCTTCAATAGGTGACTGGCTGGACAAGGACAAAGTTTCTCTGGTAGAATTTTGCTGTACTCCGAAAACTTCAAACCAACTTTCCTAAATGTTTGGCAAGATAAGTTGTGACATTTAGGTTGAATAATTACAACGGGAAGGGTGGCGTATAAATATTAACTGTGTGGGATTCGAACCCGCGACCAATTGGTGGAAAGCTGTTCCGATTGAGCGTCCAACACTCCCCGGAGGCCCCGTCATGAGTTTGAACGACGACATCACTGAATGCCAAAAAGTATTTCACAAAGTAAGATCCTATAACAAGTATCAATCTAACTTAAAAGGATGTTCGATTCAACGGGAGTAACAATAAAAATGTAATGATTAATACAACAGTGTCGCCTACAAAAACATTGGGATTGAAGCCATATTTATCAATCGTATATTTTTCAATTTGAGAACATAAATATTACTATTTTTAAGTTTGTGCCTGACTAATATACCATTCCTCTGTTTTGGGGGAAATGGAATGTAGTTTTTAGTGTATTTGTGATGGACAGAAGACCATTTAAAGAAGTGCAAACCAACTGAAAGATGACCTGCGGCCTGATACAATTGAACGCTCCGGGAAGTTCGTTAAAAGTGATTGGAAGCTACGAGTTTTGTGTGTTGAGGTCTAGCTCCCATGATGCTTTTCTCGGAAAGATATGATTTTCAATAAATATTTTGCTGCACATTTGTCTTCTTTCTGGCGGGGGCATTAATGCATGTCAAATATTGCTAAATCCAGTATAGCTGTTGCATGATTTTATAGATAACCGTAATTCTGTGTTCTCACACTACACCCCCCATAATTTCACTCTCATGCAGTGTGTTATTTTTGTCATAATCAACTAGTGAAATTATGGCCCAACTTACTGCTGATTGTTTAACAAACATGATTTTCCAAGTTCATCTAATCAAAACACAAGCTTGCATTCTCAGCGTAGGGATAATACGTTCGTTTTCCTTTTATGTAACAACTTGAAGACACCCTTGTTAGATTACAAGTGATTGGCAGTATAACTCACAACTATGCGAGTCGGTAGACAATCATGTTATGCAAAATAGTAGGATTTTCCCACGACCACGTCATAGCTACTTCCATATATGGAAAGCATTTGAATTTACCGTACATGACATACTTCTTGACATAAACAAACTACTTCGTCTGCTTATTTCCGTTTTTCTAACAAATTATGATTGAATACGAATATATCATAGTCGTATTTACTCCTAACTGTATTTATCTGTATCAATAATTAAACACGGGATAATTAAAACTTTCAATCAATCAATCAATCAATCTGTATTTATCTGTATCAATAATTAAACACGGGATAATTAAAACTTTCAATCAATCAATCTACCCAAACTGGCGTCTCGCAGATTTCTTAAAGCAGATGCATTAACCTAGTTATCGTCATTGTGTCGGTGTAGAGGTCACAGCAAAACCTGACTGCGTCATTGGATTGCAGACATTGAACTATTGATATGTTTATTTTTGTTTTACTCTAAGAACTGCCATTCATTTGTAGGATAAATATTTTACCTCTTTGTTCTTAACTCGTGAGCAACAAAACTGATTTTAGAGACCTTTCTTGTGTAGCGTAATGAATACAGTCTGCATGTCAACGCGGTGAAGCGGTCTTACTTCATTAGAATGGCTGGGTTGAACGATGTGATGTAGAGCTGCATTTCGGAATAAAATGCAGTATTTTTGTGTATTGTGAGAAAAAGATTAACCAACTCCAGTCCGTTTGTTACAATGAATATCACTCTCATCTAGTAATTTCCAAAGTCACTCGCCAGAGGCTCGTGACTTTGAAAATTAATAGACTCGAGTGATATTCATCGTAACAAACCGGCTCTCGTCAGTTAACCTCTATTTATTTCAGCACACTTTTGGCAAAACAAATATCATTTTCCCCTTGTTTATGGTTTCTTACAGTTTATTAAAATCTTCTTCGTCGATAAGAAACCTTCCAATTTCCCTAGCTGAAATTTGTTGCATGCTGAATGAGCTATCAAAAGATTGCATGCAGAATTTGGAACATGGAATGAGTGCTTGGTGTGTATATACATGAGCAGTTCCCCAAAAACTTAAAAGTAAAACAATCCTGATGCGCTCCGCATGCATGCAGAACGCTTAATGATCGCTAAACAACACTCTCCAACATGTGATCATCATGCGCTCCGCATGCATGCAGAGCGTTAAATGATGGCCAAACCACACTCTCCAACATGTGATCATCATGCGCTCCGCATGCATGCAGAACATACACTACTCAAAAAAAATTAAGGACCACTTTTTCTTCAACTTGTGATTGTTTTTTACGCAATGACTCGTATTTAGTTCTTATGTATTTTGTTTGTCTACACAGTTTGCATTGAAAAAAAAGTATTGAAATTGTTTCAAAGCATCAAATACACATTTTTAATATTGAGAACTTTGCTACATTCGAAAATGAAATTTACGAAAGCTTTGTAGAAGCCAATTGTGTCGCAACGGCCAATTGTGTCGCAATGCGACAAAAATGGCCTCTACTGTCGACCAATTGTGTCGCAACGGGAATTGCGACATAATTGGTCTCTGTTGTCGATATTTTGATACAAACTTTTTTCCTGTATTTTTACTGACATACGTTTATTTTGATCCAACATCACATTAGAACATTGCTGATGCATTTTACCCCTTCGTGGGTGAAATTTTCCTCCTTCAAGTAAATTCCCCGTCCTGAAACTACTGCTTTGTTTATCATCGTGCGTTTATTCCTGAAGTTGTTAACCTAAAAAACTTTTGTACAAGTTTGTGCTTTGATATCGATCCATTTCATTTTTATTTCTTAGTTTTATTATGAGTAATATATCGTTGCGACACAATTGGCTTTCTCTCAGCCAATTATGTCGCAACGGTCAGTTGTGTCGCACACACATTCTTACGGTTGTTTGCGGTTTATCAACACGCGCTATTCACCGTATGTACAGTGACGGGTGCAGACTATATTAAACGTTTTCCTCAACTTCGACTTCTATCAATAGGCCCAAGTTCGAATCCGCCTTAGACTTGTTAAAATAAAAGGGATTCAATAAACTGAGCTTCTTGCCAAGTGTATAGGTCTATGAAATGGGATTTTCCTCTTGAAATATTATGTCACGGTTTTTGTCACCGAAAAATCTGATAACGCTGTCAAATGAACGAAATCATCTGGATTTTTTCTTTCTAAGAAGGGGATAAGTTTTTATCTGTTTAGTTTTTATTTTGTTCGAATATTTTTGGTTTGTTTGGCTTTAATTTTTTTCAGTCTGCAGTTAGTATTTTTCACCCAGATGAAATTCCATTTAATCTAATATCAGCTTTCAAGAGAGACACGAGAGAAATTCTGGCTCAGGAAGTATTATTGAGTGTCCGTTAACTTGAAGTTCAATTTTTTCCCTCGAGACTATCGAACACTTCTATTTGTAAGCCGAACGATAAAACTGTACCCAGAAGAAGGTCAAAATAATAGGCGGATGTCGAATTGTTAAAACATAGTGGCACTCCGTCAACACTGTTGCATTGCTTAAACCAGGTCAATGTTGTGCTTTTGGATAAACCTTTTGCATATTGAGAGTCGGTGGTCATCCTCTTAATATTGTTATTGTTAATCCTATTAATTTTTCACCTGGGTGCAGAGCTCCTCCAAAAATAGGAAAACACTTTAAATCCGAAAAGTTAAAACCCGACAAAAAACTTAAACCACTCTATAAGCCTAAAATCTACTTCTTCGATTTTACACAAATATGCAAATTCATTACATATTTGTTTGTAGATGTTCTTTCTTTTCATTCATCCACAGCATCACAATGAATGCATAGTAGGTAAACTGCCTCACAATTGTCCACCTCCGGTAGCCAATTAAACATGTCTTGAAACTATCCTATATGTGTAAAAAAATCAGCAAAACAAAACGTTTGAATTAACATAATGTGTCTTGTTTTTACAGCATTTCTTATTTATTTGTTGGTTTTCTTAGGATTTGGTTATATACCATATCATGTAATTGTTGCGACACAATTGGTTTTACAAAAAAAATAAACTTTCAAGGCATTTATAAGTATTGCGACACAATTGGCCGTTGCGACATAATTGGCTACCAGAGTTGACCAATTGTGTCGCAACAATGAAATGATAAGCTATAAAACCAAATGCCAAGCAAAACATCAAATAGATGAGA
This sequence comes from Lepidochitona cinerea, assembly GCA_963971465.1. Lineage (NCBI taxonomy): Eukaryota > Metazoa > Mollusca > Polyplacophora > Chitonida > Tonicellidae > Lepidochitona > Lepidochitona cinerea. The sequence goes on along the minus strand of OZ020564.1, from coordinate 28,255,174 downwards.
AATGTTGTCAAAACAAGAAACATGACGGTCAATCAAACGTTATTTTGTTTTGTTTTACACAAAAAATAGACTTTCAAGGCATTTATAAGTATTGCGACACAATTGGCCGTTGCGACATAATTGGCTACCAGAGTTGACCAATTGTGTCGCAACAATGAAATGATAAGGTATAAAACCAAATGTCAAGCATATCATCAAATAGATGAGAAATGTTGTCAAAACAAGAAACATGACGGTCATTCAAACGTTATTTTGTTTTGTTTTACACAAAAAAAAACTTTCAAGGCATTTATAAGTATTGCGACACAATTGGCCGTTGCGACATAATTGGCTACCAGAGTTGACCAATTGTGTCGCAACAATGAAATGATAAGGTATAAAACCAAATGCCAAGCAAATCATCAAATAAATGAGAAATGTTGTCAAAACAAGAAACATGACGGTCATTCAAACGTTATTTTGTTTTGTTTTACACAAAAATTAGACTTTCAAGGCATTTATAAGTATTGCGACACAATTGGCCGTTGCGACATAATTGGCTACCAGAGTTGACCAATTGTGTCGCAACAATGAAATGATAAGGTATAAAACCAAATGCCTAGCAAATCATCAAATAGATGAGAAATGTTGTCAAAACAAGACACATGACGGTCATTCAAACGTTATTTTGTTTTGTTTTACACAAAAAATAAACTTTCAAGGCATATATAAGAAATGATAAGGTATAAAACCAAATGCCAAGCAAAGCATCAAATAGATGAGAAATGTTACCAAAACAAGAAACATTACGTTCAATCAAACGTTATTTTGTTTTGTTTTGTTGTATTTTACACATGCAGTATACGTCCAAAGCATGTATAAGTATTGCGACGCGATTGGCCGTTGCGAGATAATAAATAATCAGAACAAATAATTCACCAAACGTTTTTTCTTCTGCACGTATGAGATACTTTCAAGACACGTTTAGGTATTGCGACACAGTGATATCGTATATTGCAAACGAAATCTCGATTTTGTACATGATCAATATGTGTGAATATATCCAATATTACCAGAGTGGTATGAGAGTCACAATACAGTTCTTTTTGCAACATAAATAGTTCTGCTAGCCAGAAGATTATATCACGACCAGAATTATTAATAGAATACATAGAGACTTATAGATGAAATAGGGTCTACACTAATTAGCCATTTACCGGTAAACAAGAGATCAGTAAACTGATAGAACACTTTCAGAAAGTGAGACTGCTTGTAAATGGATCGCAAACTTGATTTGTGAAAGTGATTTCTTCAATAGGTGACTGGCTGGACAAGGACAAAGTTTCTCTGGTAGAATTTTGCTGTACTCCGAAAACTTCAAACCAACTTTCCTAAATGTTTGGCAAGATAAGTTGTGACATTTAGGTTGAATAATTACAACGGGAAGGGTGGCGTATAAATATTAACTGTGTGGGATTCGAACCCGCGACCAATTGGTGGAAAGCTGTTCCGATTGAGCGTCCAACACTCCCCGGAGGCCCCGTCATGAGTTTGAACGACGACATCACTGAATGCCAAAAAGTATTTCACAAAGTAAGATCCTATAACAAGTATCAATCTAACTTAAAAGGATGTTCGATTCAACGGGAGTAACAATAAAAATGTAATGATTAATACAACAGTGTCGCCTACAAAAACATTGGGATTGAAGCCATATTTATCAATCGTATATTTTTCAATTTGAGAACATAAATATTACTATTTTTAAGTTTGTGCCTGACTAATATACCATTCCTCTGTTTTGGGGGAAATGGAATGTAGTTTTTAGTGTATTTGTGATGGACAGAAGACCATTTAAAGAAGTGCAAACCAACTGAAAGATGACCTGCGGCCTGATACAATTGAACGCTCCGGGAAGTTCGTTAAAAGTGATTGGAAGCTACGAGTTTTGTGTGTTGAGGTCTAGCTCCCATGATGCTTTTCTCGGAAAGATATGATTTTCAATAAATATTTTGCTGCACATTTGTCTTCTTTCTGGCGGGGGCATTAATGCATGTCAAATATTGCTAAATCCAGTATAGCTGTTGCATGATTTTATAGATAACCGTAATTCTGTGTTCTCACACTACACCCCCCATAATTTCACTCTCATGCAGTGTGTTATTTTTGTCATAATCAACTAGTGAAATTATGGCCCAACTTACTGCTGATTGTTTAACAAACATGATTTTCCAAGTTCATCTAATCAAAACACAAGCTTGCATTCTCAGCGTAGGGATAATACGTTCGTTTTCCTTTTATGTAACAACTTGAAGACACCCTTGTTAGATTACAAGTGATTGGCAGTATAACTCACAACTATGCGAGTCGGTAGACAATCATGTTATGCAAAATAGTAGGATTTTCCCACGACCACGTCATAGCTACTTCCATATATGGAAAGCATTTGAATTTACCGTACATGACATACTTCTTGACATAAACAAACTACTTCGTCTGCTTATTTCCGTTTTTCTAACAAATTATGATTGAATACGAATATATCATAGTCGTATTTACTCCTAACTGTATTTATCTGTATCAATAATTAAACACGGGATAATTAAAACTTTCAATCAATCAATCAATCAATCTGTATTTATCTGTATCAATAATTAAACACGGGATAATTAAAACTTTCAATCAATCAATCTACCCAAACTGGCGTCTCGCAGATTTCTTAAAGCAGATGCATTAACCTAGTTATCGTCATTGTGTCGGTGTAGAGGTCACAGCAAAACCTGACTGCGTCATTGGATTGCAGACATTGAACTATTGATATGTTTATTTTTGTTTTACTCTAAGAACTGCCATTCATTTGTAGGATAAATATTTTACCTCTTTGTTCTTAACTCGTGAGCAACAAAACTGATTTTAGAGACCTTTCTTGTGTAGCGTAATGAATACAGTCTGCATGTCAACGCGGTGAAGCGGTCTTACTTCATTAGAATGGCTGGGTTGAACGATGTGATGTAGAGCTGCATTTCGGAATAAAATGCAGTATTTTTGTGTATTGTGAGAAAAAGATTAACCAACTCCAGTCCGTTTGTTACAATGAATATCACTCTCATCTAGTAATTTCCAAAGTCACTCGCCAGAGGCTCGTGACTTTGAAAATTAATAGACTCGAGTGATATTCATCGTAACAAACCGGCTCTCGTCAGTTAACCTCTATTTATTTCAGCACACTTTTGGCAAAACAAATATCATTTTCCCCTTGTTTATGGTTTCTTACAGTTTATTAAAATCTTCTTCGTCGATAAGAAACCTTCCAATTTCCCTAGCTGAAATTTGTTGCATGCTGAATGAGCTATCAAAAGATTGCATGCAGAATTTGGAACATGGAATGAGTGCTTGGTGTGTATATACATGAGCAGTTCCCCAAAAACTTAAAAGTAAAACAATCCTGATGCGCTCCGCATGCATGCAGAACGCTTAATGATCGCTAAACAACACTCTCCAACATGTGATCATCATGCGCTCCGCATGCATTCAGAGCGTTAAATGATGGCCAAACCACACTCTCCAACATGTCATCATCATGCGCTCCGCATGCATGCAGAACATACACTACTCAAAAAAAATTAAGGACCACTTTTTCTTCAACTTGTGATTGTTTTTTACGCAATGACTCGTATTTAGTTCTTATGTATTTTGTTTGTCTACACAGTTTGCATTGAAAAAAAAGTATTGAAATTGTTTCAAAGCATCAAATACACATTTTTAATATTGAGAACTTTGCTACATTCGAAAATGAAATTTACGAAAGCTTTGTAGAAGCCAATTGTGTCGCAACGGCCAATTGTGTCGCAATGCGACAAAAATGGCCTCTACTGTCGACCAATTGTGTCGCAACGGGAATTGCGACATAATTGGTCTCTGTTGTCGATATTTTGATACAAACTTTTTTCCTGTATTTTTACTGACATACGTTTATTTTGATCCATCACGTTAGAACATTGCTGATGCATTTTACCCCTTCGTGGGTGAAATTTTCCTCCTTCAAGTAAATTCCCCGTCCTGAAACTACTGCTTTGTTTATCATCGTGCGTTTATTCCTGAAGTTGTTAACCTAAAAAACTTTTGTACAAATTTGTGCTTTGATATCGATCCATTTCATTTTTATTTCTTAGTTTTATTATGAGTAATATATCGTTGCGACACAATTGGCTTTCTCTCAGCCAATTATGTCGCAACGGTCAGTTGTGTCGCACACACATTCTTACGGTTGTTTGCGGTTTATCAACACGCGCTATTCACCGTATGTCCAGTGACGGGTGCAGACTATATTAAACGTTTTCCTCAACTTCGACTTCTATCAATAGGCCCAAGTTCGAATCCGCCTTAGACTTGTTAAAATAAAAGGGATTCAATAAACTGAGCTTCTTGCCAAGTGTATAGGTCTATGAAATGGGATTTTCCTCTTGAAATATTATGTCACGGTTTTGGTCACCGAAAAATCTGATAACGCTGTCAAATGAACGAAATCATCTGGATTTTTTCTTTCTAAGAAGGGGATAAGTTTTTATCTGTTTAGTTTTTATTTTGTTCGAATATTTTTGGTTTGTTTGGCTTTAATTTTTTTCAGTCTGCAGTTAGTATTTTTCACCCAGATGAAATTCCATTTAATCTAATATCAGCTTTCAAGAGAGACACGAGAGAAATTCTGTGATAAATTCTGGCTCAGGAAGTATTATTGAGTGTCCGTTAACTTGAAGTTCAATTTTTTCCCTCGAGACTATCGAACACTTCTATTTGTAAGCCGAACGATAAAACTGTACCCAGAAGAAGGTCAAAATAATAGGCGGATGTCGCATTGTTAAAACATAGTGGCACTCCGTCAACACTGTTGCATTGCTTAAACCAGGTCAATGTTGTGCTTTTGGATAAACCTTTTGCATATTGAGAGTCGGTGGTCATCCTCTTAATATTGTTATTGTTAATCCTATTAATTTTTCACCTGGGTGCAGAGCTCCTCCAAAAATAGGAAAACACTTTAAATCCGAAAAGTTAAAACCCGACAAAAAACTTAAACCACTCTATAAGCCTAAAATCTACTTCTTCGATTTTACACAAATATGCAAATTCATTACATATTTGTTTGTAGATGTTCTTTCTTTTCATTCATCCACAGCATCACAATGAATGCATAGTAGGTAAACTGCCTCACAATTGTCCACCTCCGGTAGCCAATTAAACATGTCTTGAAACTATCCTATATGTGTAAAAAAATCAGCAAAACAAAACGTTTGAATTAACATAATGTGTCTTGTTTTTACAGCATTTCTTATTTATTTGTTGGTTTTCTTAGGATTTGGTTATATACCATATCATGTAATTGTTGCGACATAATTGGTTACCAGAGTTGACCAATTGTGTCGCAACAATGAAATGATAAGGTATAAAACCAAATGCCAAGCAAAGCATCAAATAGATGAGAAATGTTACCAAAACAAGAAACATTACGTTCAATCAAACATTATTTTGTTTTGTTTTGTTGTATTTTACACATGCAGTATACGTCCAAAGCATGTATAAGTATTGCGACGCAATTGGCCGTTGCGAGATAATAAATAATCAGAACAAATAATTCACCAAACGTTTTTTCTTCTGCACGTATGAGATACTTTCAAGACACGTTTAGGTATTGCGACACAATGATATCGTATATTGCAAACGAAATCTCGATTTTGTACATGATCAATATGTGTGAATATATCCAATATTACCAGCATGCGAGGTATGTGAGTCACAATACAGTTCTTTTTGCAACATAAATAGTTCTGCTAGCCAGAAGATTAGACAAAAGGATGTTCGATTCAACGGGAGTAACAATAAAAATGTAATGATTAATACACCAGTGTCGCGTACAAAAACATTGGGATTGAAGCCATATTTATCAATCGTACATTTTTCAATTTGAGAACATAAATATTACTATTTTTAAGTTTGTGCCTGACTAATATACCATTCCTCTGTTTTGGGGGAAAATGGAATGTAGTTCTTAGTGTATTTGTGATGGACAGAAGACCATTTAAAGAAGTGCAAACCAACTGAAAGATGACCTGCGGCCTGATACAATTGAACGCTCCGGGAAGTTCGTTAAAAGTGATTGGAAGCTACGAGTTTTGTGTGTTGAGGTCTAGCTCCCATGATGCTTTTCTCGGAAAAATATGATTTTCAATAAATATTTTGCTGCACATTTGTCTTCTTTCTGGCGGGGGCATTAATGCATGTCAAATATTGATAAATTCAGTATAGCTGTTGCATGATTTTATAGATAACCGTAATTCTGTGTTCTCACACTACACCCCCCATAATTTCACTCTCATGCAGTGTGTTATTTTTGTCATAATCAACTAGTGAAATTATGGCCCAACTTACTGCTGATTGTTTAACAAACATGATTTTCCAAGTTCATCTAATCAAAACACAAGCTTGCATTCTCAGCGTAGGGATAATACGTTCGTTTTCCTTTTATGTAACAACTTGAAGACACCCTTGTTAGATTACAAGTGATTGGCAGTATAACTCACAACTATGCGAGTCGGTAGCCAATCATGTTATGCAAAATAGTAGGATTTTCCCACGACCACGTCATAGCTACTTCCATATAAGGAAAGCATTTGAATTTACCGTACATGACATACTTCTTGACATAAACAAACTACTTCGTCTGTTTACTTCCGTTTTTCTAACAAATTATGATTGAATACGAATATATCATAGTCGTATTTACTCCTAACTGTATTTACTCTCTCTGTATCAATAATTAAACACGGGATAATTAAAACTTTCAATCAATCAATCTACCCAAACTGGCGTCTCGCAGATTTCTTAAAGCAGATGCATTGACCTAGTTATCGTCATTGTGTCGGTGTAGAGGTCACAGCAAAACCTGACTTCGTCATTGGATTGCAGACATTGAACTATTGATATGTTTATTTTTGTTTTATTCTAAGAACTGCCATTCATTTGTAGGATAAATATTTTACCTCTTTGTTCTTAAGAATTCATAAGCAACAAAACTGATTTTAGAGACTTTTCTTGTGTAGCGTAATGAATACAGTCTGCATGTCAACGCGGTGAAGCGGTCTTACTTCATTAGAATGGCTGGGTTGAACGATGTGATGTAGAGCTGCATTTCAGAATAAAATGCAGTATTTTTGTGTATTGTGAGAAAAAGATTAACCAACTCCAGTCCGTTTGTTACAATGAATATCACTCTCATCTATTAATTTCGAAAGTCACTCGCCAGAGGCTCGTGACTTTGAAAATTAATAGACTCGAGTGATATTCATCGTAACAAACCGGCTCTCGTCAGTTAACCTCTATTTATTTCAGCACACTTTTGGCAAAACAAATATCATTTTCCCCTTGTTTATGGTTTCTTACAGTTTATTAAAATCTTCTTCGTCGATAAGAAACCTTCCAATTTCCCTAGCTGAAATTTGTTGCATGCTGAATGAGCTATCAAAAGATTGCATGCAGAATTTGGAACATGGAATGAGTGCTTGGTGTGTATATACATGAGCAGTTCCCCAAAAACTTAAAAGTAAAACAATCCTGATGCGCTCCGCATGCATGCAGAACGCTTAATGATCGCTAAACAACACTCTCCAACATGTGATCATCATGCGCTCCGCATGCATTCAGAGCGTTAAATGATGGCCAAACCACACTCTCCAACATGTGATCATCATGCGCTCCGCATGCATGCAGAACATACACTACTCAAAAAAAATTAAGGACCACTTTTTCTTCAACTTGTGATTGTTTTTTACGCAATGACTCGTATTTAGTTCTTATGTATTTTGTTTGTCTACACAGTTTGCATTGAAAAAAAAGTATTGAAATTGTTTCAAAGCATCAAATACACATTTTTAATATTGAGAACTTTGCTACATTCGAAAATGAAATTTACGAAAGCTTTGTAGAAGCCAATTGTGTCGCAACGGCCAATTGTGTCGCAATGCGAGAAAATTGGCCTCTACTGTCGACCAATTGTGTCGCAACGGGAATTGCGACATAATTGGTCTCTGTTGTCGATATTTTGATACAAACTTTTTTCCTGTATTTTTACTGACATACGTTTATTTTGATCCAACATCACATTAGAACATTGCTGATGCATTTTACCCCTTCGTGGGTGAAATTTTCCTCCTTCAAGTAAATTCCCCGTCCTGAAACTACTGCTTTGTTTATCATCGTGTGTTTATTCCTGAAGTTGTTAACCTAAAAAACTTTTGTACAAATTTGTGCTTTGATATCGATCCATTTCATTTTTATTTCTTAGTTTTATTATGAGTAATATATCGTTGCGACACAATTGGCTTTCTCTCACAGCCAATTATGTCGCAACGGCCAGTTGTGTCGCACACACATTCTTACGGTTGTTTGCGGTTTATCAACACGCGCTATTCACCGTATGTCCAGTGACGGGTGCAGACTATATTAAACGTTTTCCTCAACTTCGACTTCTATCAATAGGCCCAAGTTCGAATCCGCCTTAGACTTGTTAAAATAAAAGGGATTCAATAAACTGAGCTTCTTGCCAAGTGTATAGGTCTATGAAATGGGATTTTCCTCTTGAAATATAATGTCACGGTTTTTGTCACCGAAAAATCTGATAACGCTGTCAAATGAACGAAATCATCTGGATTTTTTCTTTCTGAGATGGGGATAAGTTTTTATCTGTTTAGTTTTTATTTTGTTCGAATATTTTTGGTTTGTTTGGCTTTAATTTTTTTCAGTCTGCAGTTAGTATTTTTCACCCAGATGAAATTCCATTTAATCTAATATCAGCTTTCAAGAGAGACACGAAAGAAATTCTGTGATAAATTCTGGCTCAGGAAGTATTATTAAGTGTCCGTTAACTTGAAGTTCAATTTTTTCCCTCGAGACTATCGAACACTTCTATTTGTAAGCCGAACGATAAAACTGTACCCAGAAGAAGGTCAAAATAATAGGCGGATGTCGCATGTTGCATTGCTTAAACCAGGTCAATGTTGTGCTTTTGGATAAACCTTTTGCATATTGAGAGTCGGTGGTCATCCTCTTAATATTGTTATTGTTAATCCTATTAATTTTTCACCTGGGTGCAGAGCTCCTCCAAAAATAGGAAAACACTTTAAATCCGAAAAGTTAAAACCCGACAAAAAACTTAAACCACTCTATAAGCCTAAAATCTACTTCTTCGATTTTACACAAATATGCAAATTCATTACATATTTGTTTGTAGATGTTCTTTCTTTTCATTCATCCACAGCATCACAATGAATGCATAGTAGGTAAACTGTCTCACAATTCACCTCCGGTAGCCAATTAAACATGTCTTGAAACTATCCTATATGTGTAAAAAAATCAGCAAAACAAAACGTTTGAATTAACATAATGTGTCTTGTTTTTACAGCATTTCTTATTTATTTGTTGGTTTTCTTAGGATTTGGTTATATACCATATCATGTAATTGTTGCGACACAATTGGTTTTACAAAAAAAATAAACTTTCAAGGCATTTATAAGTATTACGACACAATTGGCCGTTGCGACATAATTGGCTACCAGAGTTGACCAATTGTGTCGCAACAATGAAATGATAAGGTATAAAACCAAATGCCAAGCAAATCATCAAATAGATGAGAAATGTTACCAAAACAAGAAACATGACGGTCAATCAAACGTTATTTTGTTTTGTTTTACACAAAAAATAAACTTTCAAGGCATATATAAGAAATGATAAGTTATAAAACCAAATGCCAAGCAAAGCATCAAATAGATGAGAAATGTTACCAAAACAAGAAACATTACGTTCAATCAAACGTTATTTTGTTTTGTTTTGTTGTATTTTACACATGCAGTATACGTCCAAAGCATGTATAAGTATTGCGACGCAATTGGCCGTTGCGAGATAATAAATAATCAGAACAAATAATTCACCAAACGTTTTTTCTTCTGCACGTATGAGATACTTTCAAGACACGTTTAGGTATTGCGACACAATTGACCATTGGTACATCGTCCTAAGCTAATTGACGGCTAGAAAAACCAAAACTAAGCAATGATATCGTATATTGCAAACGAAATCTCGATTTTGTACATGATCAAGACGAGACAACGAAGGAAAAAAAAGTAATGATCAAAAGAGCTGTATTTTTTGCTTTTTTGTTTTCATGTGTGAATATATCCGATATTACCAGCATGCGAGGTATGTGAGTTCTTTTTGCAACATAAATAGTTCTGCTAGCCAGACGATTATATCACGACCAGAATTATTAATAGAATACATAGAGACTTATAGATGAAATAGGGTCTACACTAATTAGCCATTTACTCGTAAACAAGAGATCAGTAAACTGATAGAACACTTTCAGAAAGTGAGACTGCTTGTAAATGGATCGCAAACTTGATTTGTGAAAGTGATTTCTTCAATAGGTGACTGGCTGGACAAGGACAAAGTTTCTCTGGTAGAATTTGGCTGTACTCCGAAATATAGTATGCATGGGTTAACATGCGTACCAACAATTTACGAAGATCCTTTCACTGCTTTATGAGAACATTGACAATAAGAAGAAAAACAAAATGGCCAGCGGCCGCCAAAAAGTGCATACCGGTAGTGCACAACAAGATCATAAAGTTAACCTGCATACAAAATCTTACGGAGAATCTTTCATTATTTAGGAAAGCAGTGATAAAAAGAAGAAAAAGAAAAATGGCCAGCTGCCGCCATTTTAATATGCAAATGAGCAAAAAAGTGCATAATGCAAAGTGAGACGATAGGGTTAACCTGTGTACAAACTTTTACTAAGATCCTTCCATTATTTTAGGAGAAAAGTGATAAAAAAAAAAATGGTTGCCAGCGGCCATTTTAATATGCAAATGAGCAAAGGAATAGATGTTGTATAGCTAGACCATAGGGGGAACGTGCGTGTGAAATTTAAAGAAGATCCGACCAGCAGTTTACTTTGAATAGCGATCACAAGAGAGAAAAGTGATAAAAACGCTAAAAACGTATTAGTGTCTCCAAAAGGCTGCTTTTATTGTTTTCAGTAAATTTTCATGGTTACAAAGGGTAAATCGGCTAAATTTTATAACAATATTTAAGTGGTGATAGTGTTTTCATAACATCCTACTTTCTTTCATAATTGATTTATTGTTATTTCACAAACACAACATTGTAGGCCTGAGTATAATACCATTCAATAAATTCGGTGACTTATTCTGCTATTTCATCAATAGTGACAGACTTATGGAACGATTATGATTTCTGCGACATAATCACTTAAATTCGTTGACAGGAGCGACATGGATCGACTATTCAAAGCTTTGAAATAAGAAAAAAGAAAATGAATTTTAAATAAAAACATTTGGAAAATGTGTATACTTTCTTAAGTCTTCAAATACGATTACTAGTCGGCCTACATGGTTTTCAACTATGTATCATATTATTGCGACATAACTGGCCTCTTGTACCCATATTTTGGCCGTTGCGACACAATTGGCTTCTACAAAGCTTTCATGGAAAAGTCATATGGCAATATTTGCTGAATCCTCTGTCTGAATGTCTTTGAATCGGCTCAGTAGTGAGTATGGTCTCCTCTAGCAGCAATGACAGCTTCACACCGCTGTCTCATTGAGTCAATGAGGCGATTGACGTCCCCAACCCATGCAGCCTCCAGAGCCACACCCAGCTGCTGCAGTACATGCATTCAAATGGGCCCTGTGAAGTCTGTTACGGATTGTTTGGGTGGAAACAGTCACTCCTGTTGCAGCAGCGAACTCATTGTTAAGTCGACGGGCACTGTGTAAGCGGTTGCGTAGACAGAGATTCAATAAGTACCGATCATTTCTTGGCGTTGTTGCAGTTGGTCGGCCACTGCGAGGTCTCTCTGAAATTTAGAATTGTACATCGGAATACATGTATATGTAAAAATGAAAGGTGAAAAATATACCATACGGTTGTGTAATCAGTAATTTTCTTGGGGAAGTAACTGCAAAAGGATACTGCTTGTGTGTCCATACTAGTTTGGGATTGCCTGTAAAGACTTGCATTTAATACCAAAAAGTCAAGTACTATAGCAGTAACTATTTCTAACAGTCAAACGTTATTTGTTTGAGACAATTGAAGTTGAAAAGGAGAAAAATTTATCCAAAACCAGCAAAAGGAAGTTATTATCAATGACAAAAGCTACATGTAGAAGCGGAAAATGAATTGTGGGACGGGCGGACAGTCTCACCTCTAAATACCTTGTACTATGCCATAGTGCAGTGAACTCAAAGAATCTAAAGCAGTAAAATACTTATTCACCACAAACATACATAAAAAGTCCCAAGCGCATTGAATGCGAGAACTTTAAAACAATGTATCTGAACCCAATAACCAACCAATCCAAAATGGATGACAGACAAAAAAAGATTTCGTGCTAAGAAGACAAAGTGAGAGATTGTGGGGTGTGGTTAGTGACCGTGGGGTGTGGTGATGTGAGAGATTGTGGGGTGTGGGAATGTGTAAGATTGGGGGTGTGGTGATGTGCGATATCGTCGGGTGTGGTGATGTGAGAGATTGGGGGTGTGGTGATGTGAATGATTGTTGTTTGTGGTGATGTGAGTGATTGTGGGGTGTGGTGATGTGAATGATTGTGGGTTGTGGTGATGTGAATGATTGTGGGTTGTGGTGATGTGGGTGATTGTGGGGTGATGGTGAGTGATTGTAGGGTGTGGTGATGTGTAAAAATTGTGGGGTGTGGTGATGTGATTGTGGGGTGTGGTGATGGGAGTGATTGTGGGTTGTGGTAATGTGAGTGATTGTTGGGTGTGGTGATGTGAATGATTGTTGGTTGTGGTGATGTGAATAATTGTGGGGTGTAGTGATGTGGGCGATTGTGGGTTGTGGTGATTTGGGTGATTGTGGGGTGTGGTGATGTGAGTGATTGTGGGGTGTGGTGATGTGAGTGATTGTCGGGTGTGGTGAAGTGAGTGATTGTGGGATGTGGGGATGTGAATGATTGTGGGTTGTGGTGATGTGAATGATTGTGGGGTGTGGTGATGTGGGAGATTGTGGGGTGTGGTGATGTGGGTGATTATGGGTGTGGGGATGTGAGAGATTGTTGGGTATGGTTAGTGATCACGGGGTGTGGTGAATGATTGTGGGGTGTGGTGATGTGAGTGATGGTGGGGTGTGGTGCTGTGAGTGATGGTGGGGTGTGGTGAAGTGAGAGATTGTCGGGTGTGGTGATGTGAGAGATTGTGGGGTGTGGTGATGTGAGAGATTGAGGGTGTGGTGATGTGAATGATTGTGGGGTGTGGTGATGTGGGCGATTGTGGGTTGTGGTGATGTGGGTGATTGTGGGGTGTGGTAGTGTGCGTGATGGTAGGGTGTGGTGATGTGAGAGATTGTGGGGTATTGTTAGTGATTGTGGGGTGTGGTGAGTGATTGTGGGGTGTGGTAATGTGAGTGATGGTGGGGTGTGGTGATGTGAGTGATTGTGGGGTGTGGTGATGTGAATGATTGTGGGTTGTGGTGATGTGAATGATTGTGGGTTGTGGTGATGTGGGTGATTGTGGGGTGATGGTGAGTGATTGTAGGGTGTGGTGATGTGTAAAAATTGTGGGGTGTGGTGATGTGATTGTGGGGTGTGGTGATGGGAGTGATTGTGGGTTGTGGTAATGTGAGTGATTGTTGGGTGTGGTGATGTGAATGATTGTTGGTTGTGGTGATGTGAATAATTGTGGGGTGTAGTGATGTGGGCGATTGTGGGTTGTGGTGATTTGGGTGATTGTGGGGTGTGGTGATGTGAGTGATTGTGGGGTGTGGTGATGTGAGTGATTGTGGGATGTGGGGATGTGAATGATTGTGGATTGTGGTGATGTGAATGATTGTGGGGTGTGGTGATGTGGGAGATTGTGGGGTGTGGTGGTGTGCGTGATTATGGGGTGTGGGGATGTGAGAGATTGTTGGGTATGGTTAGTGATCACGGGGTGTGGTGAATGATTGTGGGGTGTGGTGATGTGAGTGATGGTGGGGTGTGGTGATGTGAGTGATGGTGGGGTGTGGTGAAGTGAGAGATTGTGGGGTGTGGTGATGTGAGAGATTGTGGGGTGTGGTGATGTGAGAGATTGGGGGTTGTGGTGATGTGAGTGATTGGGTGTGTGGTGATGTGAGTGATTGTGGGTTGTGGTGATGTAAATGATTGTGGGGTGTGGTGATGTGGGCGATTGTGGGTTGTGGTGATGTGGGTGATTGTGGGGTGTGGTAGTGTGCGTGATGGTAGGGTGTGGTGATGTGAGAGATTGTGGGGTATTGTTAGTGATTGTGGGGTGTGGTGAGTGATTGTGGGGTGTGGTAATGTGAGTGATGGTGGGGTGTGGTGATGTGAGTGAAGGTGAGGTGTGGTGATGTGAGTGATGGTGGGGTGTGGTGATGTGAGTGATGGTGGGGTTTGGTGATGTGAGTGATGGTGGGGTGTGGTGATGTGAATGATGGTGGGGTGTGGTGATATGAGATTGTGGGGTGTGGTGAGTGATTGTGGGGTGTGGTGAGTGATTGTGGGGTGTGGTAATGTGTGTGATGGTGGGGTGTGGTGATGTGAGTGATTGTGGGGTGTGGTGATGTGAATGATTGTGGGTTGTGGTGATGTGAATGATTGTGGGTTGTGGTGATGTGGGTGATTGTGGGGTGATGGTGAGTGATTGTAGGGTGTGGTGATGTGTAAAAATTGTGGGGTGTGGTGATGTGATTGTGGGGTGTGGTGATGGGAGTGATTGTGGGTTGTGGTAATGTGAGTGATTGTTGGGTGTGGTGATGTGAATGATTGTTGGTTGTGGTGATGTGAATAATTGTGGGGTGTAGTGATGTGGGCGATTGTGGGTTGTGGTGATTTGGGTGATTGTGGGGTGTGGTGATGTGAGTGATTGTGGGGTGTGGTGATGTGAGTGATTGTGGGATGTGGGGATGTGAATGATTGTGGATTGTGGTGATGTGAATGATTGTGGGGTGTGGTGATGTGGGAGATTGTGGGGTGTGGTGGTGTGCGTGATTATGGGGTGTGGGGATGTGAGAGATTGTTGGGTATGGTTAGTGATCACGGGGTGTGGTGAATGATTGTGGGGTGTGGTGATGTGAGTAATGGTGGGGTGTGGTGATGTGAGTGATGGTGGGGTGTGGTGAAGTGAGAGATTGTGGGGTGTGGTGATGTGAGAGATTGTGGGGTGTGGTGATGTGAGAGATTGGGGGTTGTGGTGATGTGAGTGATTGGGTGTGTGGTGATGTGAGTGATTGTGGGTTGTGGTGATGTAAATGATTGTGGGGTGTGGTGATGTGGGCGATTGTGGGTTGTGGTGATGTGGGTGATTGTGGGGTGTGGTAGTGTGCGTGATGGTAGGGTGTGGTGATGTGAGAGATTGTGGGGTATTGTTAGTGATTGTGGGGTGTGGTGAGTGATTGTGGGGTGTGGTAATGTGAGTGATGGTGGGGTGTGGTGATGTGAGTGAAGGTGAGGTGTGGTGATGTGAGTGATGGTGGGGTGTGGTGATGTGAGTGATGGTGGGGTTTGGTGATGTGAGTGATGGTGGGGTGTGGTGATGTGAGTGATGGTGGGGTGTGGTGATATGAGATTGTGGGGTGTGGTGAGTGATTGTGGGGTGTGGTGAGTGATTGTGGGGTGTGGTAATGTGTGTGATGGTGGGGTGTGGTGATGTGCGTGTGATTGTGGGGTGTGGTGAGTGATTGTGGGGTGTGGTGAGTGATTGTGGGGTGTGGTAATGTGAGTGATGGTTGGATGTGGTGAGTGATTGTAGGGTGTGGTGATGTGTAAAAATTGTGGGGTGTGGTGATGTGATTGTGGGGTGTGGTGATGGGAGTGATTGTGGGTTGTGGTAATATGAGTGATTGTTGGGTGTGGTGATGTGAATGATTGTTGGTTGTGGTGATGTGAATAATTGTGGGGTGTAGTGATGTGGGCGATTGTGGGTTGTGGTGATTTGGGTGATTGTGGGGTGTGGTGATGTGAGTGATTGTGGGGTGTGGTGATGTGAGTGATTGTGGGATGTGGGGATGTGAATGATTGTGGATTGTGGTGATGTGAATGATTGTGGGGTGTGGTGATGTGGGAGATTGTGGGGTGTGGTGATGTGCGTGATTATGGGGTGTGGGGATGTGAGAGATTGTTGGGTATGGTTAGTGATCACGGGGTGTGGTGAATGATTGTGGGGTGTGGTGATGTGAGTGATGGTGGGGTGTGGTGATGTGAGTGATGGTGGGGTGTGGTGAAGTTAGAGATTGTCGGGTGTGGTGATGTGAGAGATTGTGGGGTGTGGTGATGTGGGAGATTGGGGGTGTGGTGATGTGAGTGATTGGGTGTGTGGTGATGTGAGTGATTGTGGGTTGTGGTGATGTAAATGATTGTGGGGTGTGGTGATGGGAGTGATTGTGGGTTGTGGTAATGTGAGGGATTGTGGGGTGTGGTAATGTGAGTGATTGTGGGGTGTGGTGATGTGAATGATTGTGGGGTGTGGTGATGTGGGTGATTGTTGGGTGTGGTAATGTGAGTGATTGTGTGGTGTGGTGAGTGATTGTGGGGTGTGGTGAGTGATTGTAGGGTGTGGTGATGTGTAAAAATTGTGGGTTGTGGTAATGTGAGTGATTGTGGGGTGTGGTGATGTGAATGATTGTTGGTTGTGGTGATGTGAATGATTGTGGGGTGTGGTAATGTGGGCGATTGTGGGTTGTGGTGATGTGGGTGATTGTGGGGTGTGGTAGTGTGCGTGATGGTAGGGTGTGGTGATGTGAGAGATTGTGGGGTATTGTTAGTGATTGTGGGGTGTGGTGAGTGATTGTGGGGTGTGGTAATGTGAGTGATGGTGGGGTGTGGTGATGTGAGTGGTGGGGTGTGGTGATGTGAGTGAAGGTGGGGTGTGTTAATGTGCGTGATGGTGGGGTGTGGTGATGTGAGTGATGGTGGGGTGTGGTGATGTGAGATTGTGGGGTGTGGTGAGTGATTGTGGGGTGTGGTGAGTGATTGTGGGGTGTGGTAATGTGAGTGATGGAGGGATGTGGTGAGTGATTGTGTGGTGTGGTGAGTGATTGTGTGGTCTGGTGAGGGATTGTGAGTGATTGTGGAGTGTGGTGATGTGAGAGATTGTGGGTTGTGGTGATGTGCGTGATTGTGGGGTGTGGTAATGTGAGTAATGGTGGGGTGTGGTGATGTGAGTGGTGGGGTGTGGTGATGTGAGTGAAGGTGGGGTGTGTTAATGTGCGTGATGGTGGGGTGTGGTGATGTGAGTGATGGTGGGGTGTGGTGATGTGAGATTGTGGGGTGTGGTGAGTGATTGTGGGGTGTGGTGAGTGATTGTGTGGTGTGGTAATGTGAGTGATGGAGGGATGTGGTGAGTGATTGTGTGGTGTGGTGAGTGATTGTGTGGTCTGGTGAGGGATTGTGAGTGATTGTGGAGTGTGGTGATGTGAGAGATTGTGGGTTGTGGTGATGTGCGTGATTGTGGGGTGTGGTAATGTGCGTGATGGTGGGGTTTGGTAGTGTGTGTGATGGTAGGGTGTGGTGATGTGAGAGATTGTGGGGTATGGTTAGTGATTATGGGGTGTGGTGAGTGATTGTTGGGTGAGGTAATGTGAGTGATGGTGGGGTGTGGTGATGAGAGTGAAGGTCGGGTGTGGTGAGTGATTATGGGGTGTGGTGAGTGATTGTGGGGTGTGCTAATGTGAGTGATGGTGGGGTGTGGTGATGTGAGTGAAGGTCGGGTGTGGTATGTGAGTGATGGTGGGGTGTTGTAATGTGAGTGATGGTGGGCTGTGGTAATGTGAAAGATGGTGGGATGTGGTGAGTGATTGTGTGGTGTGGTGAGTGATTGTGGGGTTAGGGTTAGTGATTGAGGGGTGTGGTGATGTGCGTAATGGTAGGGTGTGGTGATGTGAGAGATTGTGTCGTATGGTTAGTGATTGTGGGGTGTGGTGAGTGATTGTGGGGTGTGGTAATGTGGGTGATTGTGGGGTGTGGTGAGTGATTGTGGGGTGTGGTTATGTGCGTGATCGTGGGGTGTGGTGATGTGCGTGATTGTGGGGTGTGGTAATGTGTGTGATGGTGGGGTGTGGTGATGTGCGTGTGATTGTGGGGTGTGGTAATGTGAGTGATGGTTGGATGTGGTGAGTGATTGTGTGGTGTGGTTAGTGATTGTGGTAATGTGAGTAATGGTGGGGTGTGGTGATGTGAGTGAAGGTGGGGTGTGTTAATGTGCGTGATGGTGGGGTGTGGTGATGTGAGTGATGGTGGGGTGTGGTGATGTGAGATTGTGGGGTGTGGTGAGTGATTGTATGGTGTGGTGAGTGATTGTGGGGTGTGGTGAGTGATTGTAGGGTGTGGTGAGTGATTATTGGGTGTGGTGGGTGATTGTGAGTGATTGTGGGGTGTGGTTATGTGCGTGATCGTGGGGTGTGGTGATGTGCGTGATTGTGGGGTGTGGTGATGTGCGTGTGATTGTGGTAATGTGAGTGACGGTTGGATGTGGTGAGTGATTGTGTGGTGTGGTTAGTGATTGTGGGGCGTGGTGAGTGATTGTGGGGTGTGGTAATGTGAGTAATGGTGGGGTGTGGTAAAGTGAGTGAAGGTGGGGTGTGGTAATGTGAGTGATTGTGGGGTGTGGTAATGTGCGTGATGGTGGGGTGTGGTGATGTGAGTGATGGTGGGGTGTGGTGATGTGAGATTGTGGGGTGTGGTGATATGCGTGATTGTGGGGTGTTGAAATGTGAGTGATGGTGGGATGTGGTGAGTGATTGTGTGGTGTGGTGAGTGATTGTGGGGTGTGGTGAGTGATTTCGGGTGTAGTAATGCGAGTGATGGTAGGATGTGGTGAGTGATTGTGTGGTGTGGTGAGTGATTTTGGAGTGTGGTGAGTGATTATGAGGTGTGGTGAGTGATTGTGAGTGATTGTGGAGTATGGTGATGTGAGAGATTGTGGGGTGTGGTGATGTGCGTGATTGTGGGGTGTGGTAATGTGCGTGATGGTGGGGTGTGGTAGTGTGTGTGATGGTAGGGTGTGGTGATGTGAGAGATTGTGGGGTATGGTTAGTGATTGTGGGGTGTGGTGAGTGATTGTGGGGTGAGGTAATGTGAGTGATGGTGGGGTGTGGTGATGAGAGTGAAGGTCGGGTGTGGTGAGTGATTATGGGGTGTGGTGAGTGATTGTGGGGTGTGCTAATGTGAGTGATGGTGGGGTGTGGTGATGTGAGTGAAGGTCGGGTGTGGTATGTGAGTGATGGTGGGGTGTTGCAATGTGAGTGATGGTGGGCTGTGGTAATGTGAGTGATGGTGGGATGTGGTGAGTGATTGTGTGGTGTGGTGAGTGATTGTGGGGTTAGGGTTAGTGATTGTGGGGTGTGGTGATGTGCGTAATGGTAGGGTGTGGTGATGTGAGAGATTGTGTCGTATGTTTAGTGATTGTGGGGTGTGGTGAGTGATTGTGGGGTGTGGTAATGTGGGTGATTGTGGGGTGTGGTGATGTGAGTGAAGGTGGGGTGTGGTGATGTGAGTGATGCTGGGGTGTGGTGATGTGAGTAATGGTGGGGTGTGGTGATGTGAGTGATGGTGGGGTGTGGTGATGTGAGATTGTGGGGTGTGGTGAGTGATTGTGGGGTGTGGTGAGTGATTATGGGGTGTGGTGATTGATAAAGGGGTGTGGTGAGTGATTGTGGGGTGTGGTAATGTGAGTGATGGTGGGGTGTGGTGATGTGAGTGATGGTGGGGTGTGGTGATGCGAGTGATGGTGGGGTGTGGTGATGTGAGTGATGGTGGGGTGTGGTGATGTGAGTGATGGTGGGGTGTGGTGATGTGAGATTGTGGGGTGTGGTGAGTGATTGTGTGGTGTGGTGAGTGATTGTATGGTGTGGTGAGTGATTGTGGGGTGTGGTGCGTGAATGTGGGGTGTGGTGAGTGATTATGGGGTGTCGTGAGTGATTGTGGTGTGTGGTGATGTGAGTGATGATGGGGTGTGGTGATGTGCGTGTGATTGTGGGGGGTGGTAATGTGAGTGATGGTTGGATGTGCTGAGCGATTGTGTGGTGTGGTTAGTGATTGTGGGGTGTGGTGAGTGATTGTGGGGTGTGGTAATGTGAGTTATGGTGGGGTGTGGTGACGTGAGTGAAGGTGGGGGTGTGGTGATGTGAGTGAAGGTGGGGTGTGGTGATGTGAGTGATGGTGGGGTGTGGTGATGTGAGTGATTGTGGGGTGTGGTGATGTGCGTGATCGTGGGGTGTGGTGATGTGCGTAATGGTAGGGTGTGGTGATGTGAGAGATTGTGGGGTATGGTTAGTGATTGTGGGGTGTGGTGATGTGAGATTGTGGGGTGTGGTGATATGCGTGATTGGGGGGGTTTTGTAATGTGAGTGATGGTGGGATGTGGTGAATGATTGTGTGGTGTGGTGAGTGATTGTGGGGTGTGGTAAGTGATTGTGGGGTGTGGTAATGTGAGTGATGGTGGGATGTGGTGAGTGATTGTGTGGTGTGGGGCGTGATTGTGGAGTGTGGTGAGTGATTATGGGGTGTGGTGAGTGATTGTGAGTGATTGTGGAGTGTGGTGATGTGAGAGATTGTGGGGTGTGGTGATGTGCGTGATCATGGGGTGTCGTGATGTGCGTGATTGTGGGGTGTGGTAATGTGCGTGATGGTGGGGTGTGGTAGTGTGCGTAATGGTAGGGTGTGGTGATGTGAGAGATTGTGGGGTATGGTTAGTGATTGTGGGGTGTGGTGAGTGATTGTGGGGTGTGGTAATGTGAGTGATTGTGGGGTGTGGTGATGTGAGTGATGGTGGGGTGTGGTGATGTGAGTAATGGTGGGGTGTGGTGATGTGAGTGATGGTGGGGTGTGGTGATGTGAGATTGTGGGGTGTGGTGAGTGACTGTGGGGTGTGGTGAGTGATTATGGGGTGTGGTGATTGATAGTGGGGTGTGGTGAGTGATTGTGGGGTGTGGTAATGTGAGTGATGGTGGGGTGTGGTGATGTGAGTGATGGTGGTGTGTGGTGATGTGAGTGATGGTGGGGTGTGGTGATGTGAGATTAGGGGTGTGGTGAGTGATTGTGTGGTGAGTGATTGTATGGTGTGGTGAGTGATTGTGGGGTGTGGTGAGTGAATGTGGGGTGTGGTGAGTGATTATAGGGTGTGGTGAGTGATTGTGGGGTGTGGTGATGTGAGTGATGATGGGGTGTGGTGATGTGCGTGTGATTGTGGGGTGTGGTAATGTGAGTGATGGTTGGATGTGCTGAGCGATTGTGTGGTGTGGTTAGTGATTGTGGGGTGTGGTGAGTGATTGTGGGGTGTGGTAATGTGAGTTATGGTGGGGTGTGGTGACGTGAGTGAAGGTGGGGGTGTGGTGATGTGAGTGAAGGTGGGGTGTGGTGATGTGAGTGATGGTGGGGTGTGGTGATGTGAGTGATTGTGGGGTGTGGTGATGTGCGTGATCGTGGGGTGTGGTGATGTGCGTGATTGTGGGGTGTGGTAATGTGCGTGATGGTGGGGTGTGGTGATGTGCGTGATGGTAGGGTGTGGTCATGTGAGAGATTGTGGGGTATGGTTAGTGATTGTGGGGTGTGGTGAGTGATTGTGGGGTGCGGTAATGTCAGTGATGGTGGGGTGTGGTGATGTGAGTGATGGTGGGGTGTGGTGATGTGAGATTGTGGGGTGTGGTGAGTGATTGTGGGGTGTGGTGAGTGATTATGGGGTGTGGTGATTGATAGTGGGGTGTGGTGAGTGATTGTGGGGTGTGGTAATGTGAGTGATGGTGGGGTGTGGTGATGTGAGTGATGGTGGGGTGTGGTAATGCGAGTGATGGTGGGGTGTGGTGATGTGAATGATGGTGGGGTGTGGTGATGTGAGTGATGGTGGGGTGTGGTGATGTGAGATTGTGGGGTGTGGTGAGTGAATGTGGGGTGTGGTGAGTGATTATGGGGTGTGGTGAGTGATTGTGGGGTGTGGTGATGTGAGTTTTGATGGGGTGTAGTGATGTGCGTGTGATTGTGGGGTGTGGTAATGTGAGTGATGGTTGGATGTGCTGAGCGATTGTGTGGTGTGGTTAGTGATTGTGGGGTGTGGTGAGTGATTGTGGGGTGTGGTAATGTGAGTTATGGTGGGGTGTGGTGACGTGAGTGAAGGTGGGGGTGTGGTGATGTGAGTGAAGGTGGGGTGTGGTGATGTGAGTGATGGTGGGGTGTGGTGATGTGAGTGTTTGTGGGGTGTGGTGATGTGCGTGATCGTGGGGTGTGGTGATGTGCGTGATTGTGGGGTGTGGTAATGTGTGTGATGGTGGGGTGTGGTGATGTGCGTGTGATTGTGGGGTGTGGCAATGTGAGTGATGGTTGGATGTGGTGAGTGATTGTGGTAATGTGAGTAATGGTGGGGTGTGGTGATGTGAGTGAAGGTGGGGTGTGGTGATGTGAGTGAAGGTGGGGTGTGTTAATGTGCGTGATGGTGGGGTGTGGTGATGTGAGTGATGGTGGGGTGTGGTGATGTGAGATTGTGGGGTGTGGTGAGTGATTGTGTGGTGTGGTGAGTGATTGTGGGGTGTGGTGAGTGATTGTGGGGTGTGGTGAGTGATTGTGGGGTGTGGTAATGTCAGTGATGGTGGGGTATGGTGATGTGAGTGATGGTGGGGTGTGGTGATGTGAGTGATGGTGTGGTGTGGTGATGTGACTGTAGGTGGGGTGTGGTGATGTGAGATTGTGGGGTGTGGTGAGTGATTGTTGGGAGTGGTGAGTGATTATGGGGTGTGGTGAGTGATTATGGGGTGTGGTGAGTGATTATGGGGTGTGGTGAGTGATTATGAGGTGTGGTGAGTGATTGTGGGGTGTGGTGATGTGAGTGATGATGGGGTGTGGTGATGTGCGTGTGATTGTGGGGTGTGGTAATGTGAGTGATGGTTGGATGTGGTGAGCGATTGTGTGGTGTGGTTAGTGATTGTGGGGTGTGGTGAGTAAGTGTGGGGTGTGGTAATGTGAGTTATGGTGGGGTGTGGTGACGTGAGTGAAGGTGGGGGTGTGGTGATGTGAGTGAAGGTGGGGTGTGGTAATGTGAGTTATGGTGGGGTGTGGTGACGTGAGTGAAGGTGGGGGTGCGGTGATGTGAGTGAAGGTGGGGTGTGGTGATGTGAGTGATGGTGGGGTGTGGTGATGTGAGTGATTGTGGGGTGTGGTGATGCAAGTGATGGTGGGGTGTGGTGATGTGAGTGATGGTGCGGTGTGGTGATGTGAGTGATGGTGGGGTGTGGTGATGTGAGATTGTGGGGTGTGGTGAGTGATTGTGTGGTGTGGTGAGTGATTGTATGGTGTGGTGAGTGATTGTGGGGTGTGGTGAGTGATTATGGGGTGTGGTGAGTGATTGTGGGGTGAGGTAATGTGAGTGATGATGGGGTGTGGTGATGTGCGTGTGATTGTGGGGTGTGGTAATGTGAGTTATGGTTGGATGTGGTGAGCGATTGTGTGGTGTGGTTAGTGATTGTGGGGTGTGGTGAGTGATTGTGGGGTGTGGTAATGTGAGTTATGGTGGGGCGTGGTGACGTGAGTGAAGGTGGGGGTGTGGTGCTGTGAGTGAAGGTGGGGTGTGGTAATGTGCGTGATGGTGGGGTGTGGTGATGTGAGTGATGGTGGGGTGTGGTGATGTGAGTGATGGTGGGGTGAGGTGATGTGAGTGATGGTGGGGTGTGGTGATGTGAGTGATTGTGGGGTGTGGTGATGTGCGTGATTGTGGGTTGTGGTGATGTGCGTGATTGTGGGTTGTGGTGATGTGCGTAATCGTGGGGTGTGGTGATGTGCGTGATTGTGGGGTGTGGTAATGTGAGTGATGGTGGGGTGTGGTGATGTGAGTGATGGTGGGGTGTGGTGATGTGAGATTGTGGGGTGTGGTGAGTGATTGTGGGGTGTGGTGAGTGATTATGGGGTGTGGTGATTGATTGTGGGGTGTGGTGAGTGATTGTGGGGTGTGGTAATGTGAGTGATTGTGGGGTGTGGTTATGTGCGTGATCCTGGGGTGTGGTGATGTGCGTGATTGTGGGGTGTGGTAATGTGCGTGATGGTGGGGTGTGGTGATGTGCGTGTTATTGTGGGGTGTGGTAATGTGAGTGATGGTTGGATGTGGTGAGTGATTGTGTGGTGTGGTTAGTGAAGGTGGGGTGTGTTGAGTGATTGTTGGGTGTGGTAATGTGAGTAATGGTGGGGTGTGGTAATGTGCGTGATGGTGGGGTGTGGTGCTGTGAGTGAAGGTGGGGTGTGGTAATGTGCGTGATGGTGGGGTGTGGTGATGTGAGTGATGGTGGGGTGTGGTGATGTGAGTGATGGTGGGGTGTGGTGATGTGAGATTGTGGGGTGTTGTAATGTGAGTGATGGTGGGATGTGGTGAGTGATTGTGTGGTGTGGTGAGTGATTGTGGGGTGTGGTGAGTGATTTCGGGTGTAGTAATGTGAGTGATGGTGGGATGTGGTGAGTGATTGTGGGGTGTGGTGAGTGATTTTGGAGTGTGGTGAGTGACTGTGAGTGATTGTGGAGTGTTGTGATGTGAGAGATTGTGGGTTGTGGTGATGTGCGTGATCGTGGGGTGTCGTGATGTGCGTGATTGTGGGGTGTAGTAATGTGCGTGATGGTGGGGTGTGGTAGTGTGCGTGATGGTAGGGTGTGGTGATGTGAGAGATTGTGGGGTATGGTTAGTGATTGTGGGGTGTGGTGAGTGATTGTGGGGTGAGGTAATGTGAGTGATTGTGGGGTGTGGTGATGAGAGTGAAGGTCGGGTGTGGTGAGTGATTATGGGGTGTGGTGAGTGATTGTGGGGTGTGCTAATGTGAGTGATGGTGGGGTGTGGTGATGTGAGTGATGGTGGGGTGTGGTGATGTGAGTGATGGTGGGGTGTGGTGATGTGAGTGATGGTGGGGTGTGGTGATGTGAGTGATGGTGGGGTGTGGTGATGTGAGTTATGGTGGGGTGTGGTGATGTGAGTGATGGTGGGGGGTGGTGATGTGAGTGATGGTGGGGTGTGGTGATGTGAGTGATGGTGGGGTGTGGTGATGTGTGATGGTGGGGTGTGGTGATGTGCGTGATCGTGGGACGTGGTGATGTGCGTGATTGTGGGGTGTGGTAATGTGAGTGATGGTTGGATGTGCTGATGTGCGTGAGGGTAGGGTGTGGTGATGTGAGAGATTGTGGGGTATGGTTAGTGATTGTAGGGTGTGGTGAGTGATTGTGGGGTGTGGTAATGTGAGTGATGATGGGGTGTGGTGATGTGAGTGAAGGTGGGGTGTGGTGATGTGAGTGATGGTGGGGTGTGGTGATGTGAGTGATGGTGGGGTGTGGTGATGTGAGTGATGGTGGGGTGTGGTGTGGTGAGTGATTGTGGGGTGTGGTGAGTGATTGTGGGGTGTGGTGAGTGAATATGGGGTGTGGTGATTTATTGATGGGTGTGGTGAGTGATTGTGTTGTGTGGTAATGTGAGTGATGGTAGGGTGTGGTGATGTAAGTGATGGTGGGGTGTGGTGATGTGAGTGATGGTGGGGTGTGGTGATGTGAGTGATGGTGGGGTGTGGTGATGTGAGTGATGGTGGGGTGTGGTGATGTGAGATTGTGGGGTGTGGTGAGTAATTGTGGGGTGTGGTGAGTGATTGTGAGGTGTGGTAATGTGAGTGATGGAGGGATGTGGTGAGTGATTGTGTGGTGTGGTGAGTGATTGTGTGGTGTGGTGAGTGATTGTGGGGTGTGGTGAATGATTATAGGGTGTGGTGAGTGATTGTGAGTGATTGTGGGGTGTGGTTATGTGCGTGATCGTGGGGTGTGGTGATGTGCGTGATTGTGGGGTGTGGTAATGTGCGTGATGGTGGGGTGTGGTGATGTGCGTGTGTTTGTGGGGTGTGGTAATGTGAGTGATGGTTGGATGTGGTGAGTGATTGTGTGGTGTGGTAAGTGATTGTGGGGTGTGGTGAGTGATTGTGGGGTGTGGTAATGTGAGTAATGGTGGGGTGTGGTGATGTGAGTGAAGGTGGGGGGTGGTGATGTGAAAGATTGTGGGGTGTGGTGATGTGAGTGAAAGTGGGGTGTGGTGATGTGAGTGAAGGTGGGCGTGGTGATGGGCGTGGTGAT
The DNA here is from genome assembly GCA_963971465.1 of Lepidochitona cinerea. Taxonomy (NCBI): domain Eukaryota; kingdom Metazoa; phylum Mollusca; class Polyplacophora; order Chitonida; family Tonicellidae; genus Lepidochitona; species Lepidochitona cinerea. Next base: position 28,229,043 of record OZ020564.1, on the reverse strand, counting down.
GTGCGTGATCGTGAGGTGTGGTGATGTGCGTGATTGTGGGGTGTGGTAATGTGCGTGATGGTTGGGTGTGGTGATGAGAGTGAAGGTGGGTTGTGGTGATGTGAGTGAAGGTGGGGTGTGGTGATGTAAGTGATAGTGGGGTGTGGTAATGTGAGTGATGGTGGGGTGTGGAAATGTGATTGGGTGGTGTGGTGAGTGATTGTGGGGTTTGGCAATGAGAGTGAAGGTGGGTTGTGGTGATGTGAGTGAAGGTGGGGTGTGGTGATGTGAGTGATAGTGGGGTGTGGTAATTTGAGTGATGGTGGGGTGTGGAAATGTGATTGGGTGGTGTGGTGAGTGATTGTGGGGTGTGGCGAGTGATTATGGGGTGTGGTGAGTGATTGTGGGGTTTGGTAATGTGAGTGATGGTGGGGTGTGGTGATGTGAGTGATTGTGGGGTGTGGTGATGTGAGTGATTGTGGGGTGTGGTAATGTGAGTGATGGTTGGATGTGGTGAGTGATTGTGTGTTGTGGGGAGTGATTGTTGGGTGTGGTGATAAAAGTGAAGGTTGGGTGTGGTGAGTGATTGTGGGGTGTGGTGAGTGATTGTGGGGTGTGGTAATGTGAGTGATGGAGGGATGTGGTAAGTGATTGTGTGGTGTGGTGAGTGATTGTGTGGTCTGGTGAGTGATTGTGGGGTGTGGTGAGTGATTGTAGGGTGTGGTGAGTGATTGTGGGGTGTGGTTATGTGCGTGATCGTGGGGTGTGGTGATGTGCGTGATTGTGGGGTGTGGTAATGTGTGTGATGGTGGGGTGTGGTGATGTGCGTGTGATTGTGGGGTGTGGTAATGTGAGTGATGGTTGGATGTGGTGAGTGATTGTGGTAATGTGAGTAATGGTGGGGTGTGGTGATGTGAGTGAAGGTGGGGTGTGGTGATGTGAGTGAAGGTGGGGTGTGTTAATGTGCGTGATGGTGGGGTGTGGTGATGTGAGTGATGGTGGGGTGTGGTGATGTGAGATTGTGGGGTGTGGTGAGTGATTGTGTGGTGTGGTGAGTGATTGTGGGGTGTGGTGAGTGATTGTGGGGTGTGGTGAGTGATTATTGGGTGTGGTGGGTGATTGTGAGTGATTGTGGGGTGTGGTTATGTGCGTGATCGTGGGGTGTGGTGATGTGCGTGATTGTGGGGTGTGGTGATGTGCGTGTGATTGTGGGGTGTGGTAATGTGAGTGACGGTTGGATGTGGTGAGTGATTGTGTGGTGTGGTTAGTGATTGTGGGGTGTGGTGAGTGATTGTGGGGTGTGGTAATGTGAGTAATGGTGGGGTGTGGTGAAGTGAGTGAAGGTGGGGTGTGGTAATGTGAGTGAAGGTGGGGTGTGGTAATGAGAGTGAAGGTCGGGTGTGGTGAGTGATTATGGTGTGTGGCGAGTGATTATGGGGTGTGGTGAGTGATTGTGGGGTGTGCTAATGTGAGTGATGGTGGGGTGTGGTTATGTGAGTAAAGGTCGGGTGTGGTTATGTGAGTGATGGTGGGGTGTGGTAATGTGAGTGATGGTGGGCTGTGGTAATGTGAGTGAAGGTGGGGTGTGGTGATGTGAGTGATGGTGGGGTGTGGTGATGTGAGTGGTGATGTGAGTGATGGTGGGGTGTGGTGATGTGAGTGAAGGTGGGGGTGTGGTGATGTGAGTGAAGGTGGGGTGTGGTGATGTGAGTGATGGTGGGGTGTGGTGATGTGAGTGATGGTGGGGTGTGGTGATGTGCGTGATCGTGGGGTGTGGTGATGTGCGTGATTGTGGGGTGTGGTAATGTGCGTGATGGTGGGATGTGGTGATGTGCGTAATGGTAGGGTGTGGTGATGTGAGAGATTGTGGGGTATGGTTAGTGATTGTGGGGTGTGGTGAGTGATTGTGGGGTGTGGTAATGTGAGTGATTGTGGGGTGTGGTGATGTGAGTGAAGGTGGGGTGTGGTGATGTGAGTGCTGGTGGGGTGTGGTGATGTGAGTAATGGTGGGGTGTGGTGATGTGAGTGATGGTGGGGTGTGGTGATGTGAGATTGTGGGGTGTGGTGAGTGATTGTGGGGTGTGGTGAGTGATTATGGGGTGTGGTGATTGATAGTGGGGTGTCGTGAGTGATTGTGGGGTGTGGTAATGTGAGTGATGGTGGGGTGTGGTGATGTGAGTGATGGTGGGGTGTGGTGATGTGAGTGATGGTGGGGTGTGGTGATGTGAGTGATGGTGGGGTGTGGTGATGTGAGTGATGGTGGGGTGTGGTGATGTGAGATTGTGGGGTGTGGTGAGTGATTGTGTGGTGAGTGATTGTATGGTGTGGTGAGTGATTGTGGGGTGTGGTGAGTGAATGTGGGGTGTGGTGAGTGATTATGGGGTGTGGTGAGTGATTGTGGTGTGTGGTGATGTGAGTGATGATGGGGTGTGGTGATGTGCGTGTGATTGTGGGGTGTGGTAATGTGAGTGATGGTTGGATGTGCTGAGCGATTGTGTGGTGTGGTTAGTGATTGTGGGGTGTGGTGAGTGATTGTGGGGTGTGGTAATGTGAGTTATGGTGGGGTGTGGTGACGTGAGTGGAGGTGGGGGTGTGGTGATGTGAGTGAAGGTGGGGTGTGGTGATGTGAGTGATGGTGGGGTGTGGTGATGTGACTGATTGTGGGGTGTGGTGATGTGCGTGATCGTGGGGTGTGGTGATGTGCGTAATGGTAGGGTGTGGTGATGTGAGAGATTGTGGGGTATGGTTAGTGATTGTGGGGTGTGGTGAGTGATTGTGGGGTGTGGTAATGTGAGTGATTGTGGGGTGTGGTGATGTGAGTGAAGGTGGGGTGTGGTGATGTGAGTGATGGTGGGGTGTGGTAATGTGAGTAATGGTGGGGTGTGGTGATGTGAGTGATGGTGGGGTGTGGTGATGTGAGATTGTGGGGTGTGGTGAGTGACTGTGGGGTGTGGTGAGTGATTATGGGGTGTGGTGATTGATAGTGGGGTGTGGTGAGTGATTGTGGGGTGTGGTAATGTGAGTGATGGTGGGGTGTGGTGATGTGAGTGATGGTGGGGTGTGGTGATGTGAGTGATGGTGGGGTGTGGTGATGTGAGATTGTGGGGTGTGGTGAGTGATTGTGTGGTGAGTGATTGTATGGTGTGGTGAGTGATTGTGGGGTGTGGTGAGTGAATGTGGGGTGTGGTGAGTGATTATGGGGTGTGGTGAGTGATTGTGGGGTGTGGTGATGTGAGTGATGATGGGGTGTGGTGATGTGCGTGTGATTGTGGGGTGTGGTAATGTGAGTGATGGTTGGATGTGCTGAGCGATTGTGTGGTGTGGTTAGTAATTGTGGGGTGTGGTGAGTGATTGTGGGGTGTGGTAATGTGAGTTATGGTGGGGTGTGGTGATGTGAGTGATGGTGGGGTGTGGTGATGTGAGTGATGGTGGGGTGTGGTGATGTGAGTGATTGTGGGGTGTGGTGATGTGCGTGATTGTGGGTTGTGGTGATGTGCGTGATTGTGGGTTGTGGTGATGTGCGTAATCGTGGGGTGTGGTGATGTGCGTGATTGTGGGGTGTGGTGATGTGAGTGATGGTGGGGTGTGGTGATGTGAGTGATGGTGGGGTGTGGTGATGTGAGATTGTGGGGTGTGGTGAGTGATTGTGGGGTGTGGTGAGTGATTATGGGGTGTGGTGATTGATTGTGGGGTGTGGTGAGTGATTGTGGGGTGTGGTAATGTGAGTGATTGTGGGGTGTGGTTATGTGCGTGATCCTGGGGTGTGGTGATGTGCGTGATTGTGGGGTGTGGTAATGTGCGTGATGGTGGGGTGTGGTGATGTGCGTGTTATTGTGGGGTGTGGTAATGTGAGTGATGGTTGGATGTGGTGAGTGATTGTGTGGTGTGGTTAGTGAAGGTGGGGTGTGTTGAGTGATTGTTGGGTGTGGTAATGTGAGTAATGGTGGGGTGTGGTAATGTGCGTGATGGTGGGGTGTGGTGCTGTGAGTGAAGGTGGGGTGTGGTAATGTGCGTGATGGTGGGGTGTGGTGATGTGAGTGATGGTGGGGTGTGGTGATGTGAGTGATGGTGGGGTGTGGTGATGTGAGATTGTGGGGTGTTGTAATGTGAGTGATGGTGGGATGTGGTGAGTGATTGTGTGGTGTGGTGAGTGATTGTGGGGTGTGGTGAGTGATTTCGGGTGTAGTAATGTGAGTGATGGTGGGATGTGGTGAGTGATTGTGGGGTGTGGTGAGTGATTTTGGAGTGTGGTGAGTGACTGTGAGTGATTGTGGAGTGTTGTGATGTGAGAGATTGTGGGGTGTGGTGATGTGCGTGATCGTGGGGTGTCGTGATGTGCGTGATTGTGGGGTGTAGTAATGTGCGTGATGGTGGGGTGTGGTAGTGTGCGTGATGGTAGGGTGTGGTGATGTGAGAGATTGTGGGGTATGGTTAGTGATTGTGGGGTGTGGTGAGTGATTGTGGGGTGAGGTAATGTGAGTGATTGTGGGGTGTGGTGATGAGAGTGAAGGTCGGGTGTGGTGAGTGATTATGGGGTGTGGTGAGTGATTGTGGGGTGTGCTAATGTGAGTGATGGTGGGGTGTGGTGATGTGAGTGATGGTGGGGTGTGGTGATGTGAGTGATGGTGGGGTGTGGTGATGTGAGTGATGGTGGGGTGTGGTGATGTGAGTGATGGTGGGGTGTGGTGATGTGAGTGATGGTGGGGTGTGGTGATGTGAGTGATGGTGGGGGGTGGTGATGTGAGTGATGGTGGGGTGTGGTGATGTGAGTGATGGTGGGGTGTGGTGATGTGTGATGGTGGGGTGTGGTGATGTGCGTGATCGTGGGACGTGGTGATGTGCGTGATTGTGGGGTGTGGTAATGTGAGTGATGGTTGGATGTGCTGATGTGCGTGAGGGTAGGGTGTGGTGATGTGAGAGATTGTGGGGTATGGTTAGTGATTGTAGGGTGTGGTGAGTGATTGTGGGGTGTGGTAATGTGAGTGATGGTGGGGTGTGGTGATGTGAGTGAAGGTGGGGTGTGGTGATGTGAGTGATGGTGGGGTGTGGTGATGTGAGTGATGGTGGGGTGTGGTGATGTGAGTGATGGTGGGGTGTGGTGTGGTGAGTGATTGTGGGGTGTGGTGAGTGATTGTGGGGTGTGGTGAGTGAATATGGGGTGTGGTGATTTATTGATGGGTGTGGTGAGTGATTGTGTTGTGTGGTAATGTGAGTGATGGTAGGGTGTGGTGATGTAAGTGATGGTGGGGTGTGGTGATGTGAGTGATGGTGGGGTGTGGTGATGTGAGTGATGGTGGGGTGTGGTGATGTGAGTGATGGTGGGGTGTGGTGATGTGAGATTGTGGGGTGTGGTGAGTAATTGTGGGGTGTGGTGAGTGATTGTGAGGTGTGGTAATGTGAGTGATGGAGGGATGTGGTGAGTGATTGTGTGGTGTGGTGAGTGATTGTGTGGTGTGGTGAGTGATTGTGGGGTGTGGTGAATGATTATAGGGTGTGGTGAGTGATTGTGAGTGATTGTGGGATGTGGTTATGTGCGTGATCGTGGGGTGTGGTGATGTGCGTGATTGTGGGGTGTGGTAATGTGCGTGATGGTGGGGTGTGGTGATGTGCGTGTGATTGTGGGGTGTGGTAATGTGAGTGATGGTTGGATGTGGTGAGTGATTGTGTGGTGTGGTAAGTGATTGTGGGGTGTGGTGAGTGATTGTGGGGTGTGGTAATGTGAGTAATGGTGGGGTGTGGTGATGTGAGTGAAGGTGGGGTGTGGTGATGTGAAAGATTGTGGGGTGTGGTGATGTGAGTGAAAGTGGGGTGTGGTGATGTGAGTGAAGGTGGGCGTGGTGATGGGCGTGGTGATGTGCGTGATCGTGGGGTGTGGTGATGTGCGTGATTGTGGGGTGTGGTAATGTGCGTGATGGTGGGGTGTGGTGATGTGCTTGATGGTAGGGTGTGGTGATGTGAGATATAGTGGGGTATGGTTAGTGATTGTGGGTTGTGGTGAGTGATTGTGGGGTGTGGTAATGTGAGTGATGGTGGGGTGTGGTGATGAGAGTGAAGGTGGGTTGTGGTGATGTGAGTGAAGGTGGGGTGTGGTGATGTAAGTGATAGTGGGGTGTGGTAATGTGAGTGATGGTGGGGTGTGGAAATGTGATTGGGTGGTGTGGTGAGTGATTGTTGGGTGTGGCGAGTGATTATGGGGTGTGGTGAGTGATTGTGGGGTGTGGTGAGTGATTGTGGGGTTTGGTAATGTGAGTGATGGTGAGGTGTGGAGATGTGAGTGATAGTGGGGTGTGGTAATGTGAGTGATGGTGTGGTGTGGAAATGTGATTGGGTGGTGTGGTGAGTGATTGTGGGGTGTGGTGAGTGATTGTGGGGTTTGGCAATGAGAGTGAAGGTGGGTTGTGGTGATGTGAGTGAAGGTGGGGTGTGGTGATGTGAGTGTTAGTGGGGTGTGGTAATTTGAGTGATGGTGGGGTGTGGAAATGTGATTGGGTGGTGTGGTGAGTGATTGTGGGGTGTGGCGAGTGATTATGGGGTGTGGTGAGTGATTGTGGGGTTTGGTAATGTGAGTGATGGTGGGGTGTGGTGATGTGAGTGATTGTGGGGTGTGGTGATGTGAGTGATTGTGGGGTGTGGTAATGTGAGTGATGGTTGGATGTGGTGAGTAATTGTGTGTTGTGGGGAGTGATTGTTGGGTGTGGTGATAAAAGTGAAGGTTGGGTGTGGTGAGTGATTGTGGGGTGTGGTGAGTGATTGTGGGGTGTGGTAATGTGAGTGATGGAGGGATGTGGTGAGTGATTGTGTGGTGTGGTGAGTGATTGTGTGGTCTGGTGAGTGATTGTGGGGTGTGGTGAGTGATTGTAGGGTGTGGTGAGTGATTGTGGGGTGTGGTTATGTGCGTGATCGTGGGGTGTGGTGATGTGCGTGATTGTGGGGTGTGGTAATGTGTGTGATGGTGGGGTGTGGTGATGTGCGTGTGATTGTGGGGTGTGGTAATGTGAGTGATGGTTGGATGTGGTGAGTGATTGTGGTAATGTGAGTAATGGTGGGGTGTGGTGATGTGAGTGAAGGTGGGGTGTGGTGATGTGAGTGAAGGTGGGGTGTGTTAATGTGCGTGATGGTGGGGTGTGGTGATGTGAGTGATGGTGGGGTGTGGTGATGTGAGATTGTGGGGTGTGGTGAGTGATTGTGTGGTGTGGTGAGTGATTGTGGGGTGTGGTGAGTGATTGTGGGGTGTGGTGAGTGATTATTGGGTGTGGTGGGTGATTGTGAGTGATTGTGGGGTGTGGTTATGTGCGTGATCGTGGGGTGTGGTGATGTGCGTGATTGTGGGGTGTGGTGATGTGCGTGTGATTGTGGGGTGTGGTAATGTGAGTGACGGTTGGATGTGGTGAGTGATTGTGTGGTGTGGTTAGTGATTGTGGGGTGTGGTGAGTGATTGTGGGGTGTGGTAATGTGAGTAATGGTGGGGTGTGGTGAAGTGAGTGAAGGTGGGGTGTGGTAATGTGAGTGAAGGTGGGGTGTGGTAATGTGCGTGATGGTGGGGTGTGGTGATGTGAGATTGTGGGGTGTGGTGATATGCGTGATTGTGGGGTGTTGAAATGTGAGTGATGGTGGGATGTGGTGAGTGATTGTATGGTGTGGTGAGTGATTGTGGGGTGTGGTGAGTGATTTCGGGTGTAGTAATGCGAGTGATGGTAGGATGTGGTGAGTGATTGTGTGGTGTGGTGAGTGATTTTGGAGTGTGGTGAGTGATTATGAGGTGTGGTGAGTGATTGTGAGTGATTGTGGAGTGTGGTGATGTGAGAGATTGTGGGGTGTGGTGATGTGCGTGATCGTGGGGTGTCGTGATGTGCGTGATTGTGGGGTGTGGTAATGTGCGTGATGGTGGGGTGTGGTAGTGTGTGTGATGGTAGGGAGTGGTGATGTGAGAGATTGTGGGGTATGGTTAGTGATTGTGGGGTGTGGTGAGTGATTGTGGGGTGAGGTAATGTGAGTGATGGTGGGGTGTGGTGATGAGAGTGAAGGTCGGGTGTGGTGAGTGATTATGGTGTGTGGCGAGTGATTATGGGGTGTGGTGAGTGATTGTGGGGTGTGCTAATGTGAGTGATGGTGGGGTGTGGTTATGTGAGTAAAGGTCGGGTGTGGTTATGTGAGTGATGGTGGGGTGTGGTAATGTGAGTGATGGTGGGCTGTGGTAATGTGAGTGAAGGTGGGGTGTGGTGATGTGAGTGATGGTGGGGTGTGGTGATGTGAGTGGTGATGTGAGTGATGGTGGGGTGTGGTGATGTGAGTGAAGGTGGGGGTGTGGTGATGTGAGTGAAGGTGGGGTGTGGTGATGTGAGTGATGGTGGGGTGTGGTGATGTGAGTGATAGTGGGGTGTGGTAATTTGAGTGATGGTGGGGTGTGGAAATGTGATTGGGTGGTGTGGTGAGTGATTGTGGGGTGTGGCGAGTGATTATGGGGTGTGGTGAGTGATTGTGGGGTTTGGTAATGTGAGTGATGGTGGGGTGTGGTGATGTGAGTGATTGTGGGGTGTGGTGATGTGAGTGATTGTGGGGTGTGGTAATGTGAGTGATGGTTGGATGTGGTGAGTGATTGTGTGTTGTGGGGAGTGATTGTTGGGTGTGGTGATAAAAGTGAAGGTTGGGTGTGGTGAGTGATTGTGGGGTGTGGTGAGTGATTGTGGGGTGTGGTAATGTGAGTGATGGAGGGATGTGGTGAGTGATTGTGTGGTGTGGTGAGTGATTGTGTGGTCTGGTGAGTGATTGTGGGGTGTGGTGAGTGATTGTAGGGTGTGGTGAGTGATTGTGGGGTGTGGTTATGTGCGTGATCGTGGGGTGTGGTGATGTGCGTGATTGTGGGGTGTGGTAATGTGTGTGATGGTGGGGTGTGGTGATGTGCGTGTGATTGTGGGGTGTGGTAATGTGAGTGATGGTTGGATTTGGTGAGTGATTGTGGTAATGTGAGTAATGGTGGGGTGTGGTGATGTGAGTGAAGGTGGGGTGTGGTGATGTGAGTGAAGGTGGGGTGTGTTAATGTGCGTGATGGTGGGGTGTGGTGATGTGAGTGATGGTGGGGTGTGGTGATGTGAGATTGTGGGGTGTGGTGAGTGATTGTGTGGTGTGGTGAGTGATTGTGGGGTGTGGTGAGTGATTGTGGGGTGTGGTGAGTGATTATTGGGTGTGGTGGGTGATTGTGAGTGATTGTGGGGTGTGGTTATGTGCGTGATCGTGGGGTGTGGTGATGTGCGTGATTGTGGGGTGTGGTGATGTGCGTGTGATTGTGGGGTGTGGTAATGTGAGTGACGGTTGGATGTGGTGAGTGATTGTGTGGTGTGGTTAGTGATTGTGGGGTGTGGTGAGTGATTGTGGGGTGTGGTAATGTGAGTAATGGTGGGGTGTGGTGAAGTGAGTGAAGGTGGGGTGTGGTAATGTGAGTGAAGGTGGGGTGTGGTAATGTGCGTGATGGTGGGGTGTGGTGATGTGAGATTGTGGGGTGTGGTGATATGCGTGATTGTGGGGTGTTGAAATGTGAGTGATAAGGGATGTGGTGAGTGATTGTATGGTGTGGTGAGTGATTGTGGGGTGTGGTGAGTGATTTCGGGTGTAGTAATGCGAGTGATGGTAGGATGTGGTGAGTGATTGTGTGGTGTGGTGAGTGATTTTGGAGTGTGGTGAGTGATTATGAGGTGTGGTGAGTGATTGTGAGTGATTGTGGAGTGTGGTGATGTGAGAGATTGTGGGGTGTGGTGATGTGCGTGATCGTGGGGTGTCGTGATGTGCGTGATTGTGGGGTGTGGTAATGTGCGTGATGGTGGGGTGTGGTAGTGTGTGTGATGGTAGGGAGTGGTGATGTGAGAGATTGTGGGGTATGGTTAGTGATTGTGGGGTGTGGTGAGTGATTGTGGGGTGAGGTAATGTGAGTGATGGTGGGGTGTGGTGATGAGAGTGAAGGTTGGGTGTGGTGAGTGATTATGGTGTGTGGCGAGTGATTATGGGGTGTGGTGAGTGATTGTGGGGTGTGCTAATGTGAGTGATGGTGGGGTGTGGTTATGTGAGTAAAGGTCGGGTGTGGTTATGTGAGTGATGGTGGGGTGTGGTAATGTGAGTGATGGTGGGCTGTGGTAATGTGAGTGAAGGTGGGGTGTGGTGATGTGAGTGATGGTGGGGTGTGGTGATGTGAGTGGTGATGTGAGTGATGGTGGGGTGTGGTGATGTGAGTGAAGGTGGGGGTGTGGTGATGTGAGTGAAGGTGGGGTGTGGTGATGTGAGTGATGGTGGGGTGTGGTGATGTGAGTGATGGTGGGATGTGGTGATGTGCGTGATCGTGGGGTGTGGTGATGTGCGTGATTGTGGGGTGTGGTAATGTGCGTGATGGTGGGATGTGGTGATGTGCGTAATGGTAGGGTGTGGTGATGTGAGAGATTGTGGGGTATGGTTAGTGATTGTGGGGTGTGGTGAGTGATTGTGGGGTGTGGTAATGTGAGTGATTGTGGGGTGTGGTGATGTGAGTGAAGGTGGGGTGTGGTGATGTGAGTGCTGGTGGGGTGTGGTGATGTGAGTAATGGTGGGGTGTGGTGATGTGAGTGATGGTGGGGTGTGGTGATGTGAGATTGTGGGGTGTGGTGAGTGATTGTGGGGTGTGGTGAGTGATTATGGGGTGTGGTGATTGATAGTGGGGTGTGGTGAGTGATTTTGGGGTGTGGTAATGTGAGTGATGGTGGGGTGTGGTGATGTGAGTGATGGTGGGGTGTGGTGATGTGAGTGATGGTGGGGTGTGGTGATGTGAGTGATGGTGGGGTGTGGTGATGTGAGTGATGGTGGGGTGTGGTGATGTGAGATTGTGGGGTGTGGTGAGTGATTGTGTGGTGAGTGATTGTATGGTGTGGTGAGTGATTGTGGGGTGTGGTGAGTGAATGTGGGGTGTGGTGAGTGATTATGGGGTGTGGTGAGTGATTGTGGTGTGTGGTGATGTGAGTGATGATGGGGTGTGGTGATGTGCGTGTGATTGTGGGGTGTGGTAATGTGAGTGATGGTTGGATGTGCTGAGCGATTGTGTGGTGTGGTTAGTGATTGTGGGGTGTGGTGAGTGATTGTGGGGTGTGGTAATGTGAGTTATGGTGGGGTGTGGTGACGTGAGTGGAGGTGGGGGTGTGGTGATGTGAGTGAAGGTGGGGTGTGGTGATGTGAGTGATGGTGGGGTGTGGTGATGTGACTGATTGTGGGGTGTGGTGATGTGCGTGATCGTGGGGTGTGGTGATGTGCGTAATGGTAGGGTGTGGTGATGTGAGAGATTGTGGGGTATGGTTAGTGATTGTGGGGTGTGGTGAGTGATTGTGGGGTGTGGTAATGTGAGTGATTGTGGGGTGTGGTGATGTGAGTGAAGATGGGGTGTGGTGATGTGAGTGATGGTGGGGTGTGGTAATGTGAGTAATGGTGGGGTGTGGTGATGTGAGTGATGGTGGGGTGTGGTGATGTGAGATTGTGGGGTGTGGTGAGTGACTGTGGGGTGTGGTGAGTGATTATGGGGTGTGGTGATTGATAGTGGGGTGTGGTGAGTGATTGTGGGGTGTGGTAATGTGAGTGATGGTGGGGTGTGGTGATGTGAGTGATGGTGAGGTGTGGTGATGCGAGTGATGGTGGGGTGTGGTGATGTGAGTGATGGTGGGGTGTGGTGATGTGAGTGATGGTGGGGTGTGGTGATGTGAGATTGTGGGGTGTGGTGAGTGATTGTGTGGTGAGTGATTGTATGGTGTGGTGAGTGATTGTGGGGTGTGGTGAGTGAATGTGGGGTGTGGTGAGTGATTATGGGGTGTGGTGAGTGATTGTGGGGTGTGGTGATGTGAGTGATGATGGGGTGTGGTGATGTGCGTGTGATTGTGGGGTGTGGTAATGTGAGTGATGGTTGGATGTGCTGAGCGATTGTGTGGTGTGGTTAGTAATTGTGGGGTGTGGTGAGTGATTGTGGGGTGTGGTAATGTGAGTTATGGTGGGGTGTAGTGACGTGAGTGAAGGTGGGGGTGTGGTGATGTGAGTGAAGGTGGGGTGTGGTGATGTGAGTAATGGTGGAGTGTGGTGATGTGAGTGATTGTGGGTTGTGGTGATGTGCGTGATCGTCAGGTGTGATGATGTGCGTGATTGTGGGGTGTGGTGAGTGATTGTAGGGTGTGGTGAGTGATTATTGGGTGTGGTGAGTGATTGTGAGTGATTGTGGGGTGTGGTTATGTGCGTGAACGTGGGGTGTGGTGATGTGCGTGATTGTGGGGTGTGGTAATGTGTGTGATGGTGGGGTGTGGTGATGTGCGTGTGATTGTGGGGTGTGGTAATGTGAGTGATGGTTGGATGTGGTGAGTGATTGTGTGGTGTGGTTAGTGAAGGTGGGGTGTGTTGAGTGATTGTGGGGTGTGGTAATGTGAGTAATGCTGGGGTGTGGTAATGTGCGTGATGGTGGGGTGCGGTGATGTGAGTGAAGGTGGGGTGTGGTAATGTGCGTGATGGTGGGGTGTGGTGATGTGAGTGATGGTGGGGTGTGGTGAGTGATTGTGTGGTGTGGTGAGTGATTGTGGGGTGTGGTGAGTGATTATTGGGTGTGGTGAGTGATTGTGAGTGATTGTTGGGTGTGGTTATGTGCGTGATCGTGGGGTGTGGTGATGTGCGTGATTGTGGGGTGTGGTAATGTGTGTGATGGTGGGGTGTGGTGATGTGCGTGTGATTGTGGGGTGTGGTAATGTGAGTGATGGTTGGATGTGGTGAGTGATTGTGTGGTGTGGTTAGTGATTGTGGGGTGTGGTGAGTGATTGTGGGGTGTGGTAATTTGAGTAATGGTGGGGTGTGGTGATGTGAGTGAAGGTGGGGTGTGGTAATGTGAGTGAAGGTGGGGTGTGGTAATGTGCGTGATGGTGGGGTGTGGCGATGTGAGTGATGGTGGGGTGTGGTGATGTGAGATTGTGGGGTGTGGTGATATGCGTGATTGTGGGGTGTCGTAATGTGAGTGATGGTGGGATGTGCTGAGTGATTGTGTGGTGTGGTGAGTGATTGTGGGGTGTGGTGAGTGATTTCGGGTGTAGTAATGTGAGTGATGGTAGGATGTGGTGAGTGATTGTGTGGTGTGGTGAGTGATTTTGGAGTGTGGTGAGTGATTATGAGGTGATGTGAGAGATTGTGGGGTGTGGTGATGTGCGTGATCGTGGGGTGTCGTGATGTGCGTGATTGTGGGGTGTGGTAATGTGCGTGATGGTGGGGTGTGGTAGTGTGCGTGATGGTAGGGTGTGGTGATGTGAGAGATTGTGGGGTATGGTTAGTGATTGTGGGGTGTGGTGAGTGATTGTGGGGTGAGGTAATGTGAGTGATGGTGGGGTGTGGTGATAAGAGTGAAGGTCGGGTGTGGTGAGTGATTATGGGGTGTATTGAGTGATTGTGGGGTGTGCTAATGTGAGTGATGGTGGGGTGTGGTGATGTGAGTGAAGGTCGGGTGTGGTTTTGTGAGTGATGGTGGGGTGTGGTGATGTGAGTGATGGTGGGCTGTGGTAATGTGAGTGAAGGTGGGGTGTGGTGATGTGAGTGATGGTGGGGTGTGGTGATGTGAGTGGTGATGTGAGTGATGGGCGGGTGTGGTGATGTGAGTGAAGGTGGGGTGTGGTGATGTGAGTGAAGGTGGGGTGTGGTGATATGAGTGATGGTGGGGTGTGGTGATGTGAGTGATGGTGGGATGTGGTGATGTGCGTGATCGTGGGGTGTGGTGATGTGCGTGATTGTGGGGTGTGGTAATGTGCGTGATGGTGGGGTGTGGTGATGTGCGTAATGGTAGGGTGTGGTGATGTGAGAGATTGTGGGGTATGGTTAGTGATTGTGGGGTGTGGTGAGTGATTGTGGGGTGTGGTAATGTGAGTGATTGTGGGGTGTGGTGATGTGAGTGAAGGTGGGGTGTGGTGATTATGGGGTGTGGTGAGTGATTGTGGGGTGTGGTGATGTGAGTGATAATGGGGTGTGGTGATGTGCGTGTGATTGTGGGGTGTGGTAATGTGAGTGATTATTGGATGTGGTGAGCGATGGTGTGGTGTGGTTAGTGATTGTGGGGTGTGGTAAGTGATTGTGGGGTGTGGTAATGTGAGTTATGGTGGGTTGTGGTGACGTGAGTGAAGGTGGGGGTGTGGTGATGTGAGTGAAGGTGGGGTGTGGTAATGTGAGTTATGGTGGGGTGTGGTGACGTGAGTGAAGGTGGGGGTGTGGTGATGTTTGTGAAGGTGGGGTGTGGTGATGTGTGTGATGGTGGGGTGTGGTGATGTGAGTGATTGTGGGGTGTGGTGATGTGCGTGATCGTGGGGTGTGGTGATGTGCGTGATTGTGGGGTGTTGTAATGTGCGTGATGGTGGGGTGTGGTGATGTGCGTGATGGTAGGGTGTGGTGATGTGAGTGATTGTGGGGTGTGGTGAGTGATTGTGGGGTGTGGTTATGTCAGTGATGGTGGGGTGTGGTGATGTGAGTGATGGTGGGGTGTGGTGATGTGAGTGATGGTGGGGTGTGGTGATGTGAGTGATGGTGGGGTGTGGTGATGTGAGTGATGGTGGGGTGTGGTGATGTGAGTGATGGTGGGGTGTGGTGATGTGAGTGATGGTGGGGTGTGGTGATGTGAGTGATGGTGGGGTGTGGTGAGTGATTGTGGGGAGTGGTGAGTGATTATGGGGTGTGGTGAGTGAATGTGGGGTGTGGTGAGTGATTATGGGGTGTGGTGAGTGATTGTGGGGTGTGGTGATGTGAGTGATGATGGGGTGTGGTGATGTGCGTGTGATTGTGGGGTGTGGTAATGTGAGTGATGGTTGGATGTGGTGAGCGATTATGTGGTGTGGTTAGTGATTGTGGGGTGTGGTGAGTGATTGTGGGGTGTGGTAATGTGAGTGATGGTGGGGTGTGGTGATGTGAGTGATTGTGGGGTGTGGTGATGCGAGTGATGGTGGGGTGTGGTGATGTGAGTGATGGTGGGGTGTGGTGATGTGAGTGATGGTGGGGTGTGGTGATGTGAGATTGTGGGGTGTGGTGAGTGATTGTGTGGTGTGGTGAGTGATTGTATGGTGTGGTGAGTGATTGTGGGGTGTGGTGAGTGAATGTGGGGTGTGGTGAGTGATTATGGTGTGTGGTGAGTGATTGTGGGGTGTGGTGATGTGAGTGATGATGGGGTGTGGTGATGTGCGTGTGATTGTGGGGTGTGGTAATGTGAGTGATGGTTGGATGTGGTGAGCGATTGTGTGGTGTGGTTAGTGATTGTGGGGTGTGGTGATTGATTGTGGGGTGTGGTAATGTGAGTTATGGTGGGGTGTGGTGACGTGAGTGAAGGTGGGGGTGTGGTGATGTGAGTGAAGGTGGGGTGTGGTGATGTAAGTGATGGTGGGGTGTGGTGATGTGAGGGATTGTGGGGTGTGGTGATGTGCGTGATCGTGGGGTGTGGTGATGTGCGTGATTGTGGGGTGTGGTAATGTGCGTGATGGTGGGGTGTGGTGATGTGCGTGATGGTAGGGTGTGGTGATGTGAGAGATTGTGGGGTATGGTTAGTGATTGTGGGGTGTGGTGAGTGATTGTGGGGTGTGGTAATGTCAGTGATGGTGGGGTGTGGTGATGTGAGTGATGGTGGGGTGTGGTGATGTGAGTGATGGTGGGGTGTGGTGATGTGAGTGATGGTGGGGTGTGGTGATGTGAGATTGTGGGGTGTGGTGAGTGATTGTGGGGAGTGGTGAGTGATTATGGGGTGTGGTGAGTGATTGTGTGGTGTGGTGAGTGATTGTGGGGTGGGGTGAGTGATTGTGGGGTGTGGTGATTGATTGTGGTGTGGGGTAATGTGAGTTATGGGGGGATGTGGTGACGTGAGTGAAGGTGGGGGTGTGGTTATGTGAGTGAAGGTGGGGTGTGGTGATGTAAGTGATGGTGGGGTGTGGTGATGTGAGTGATGGTGGGGTGTGGTGATGTGAGTGATGTTGGGGTGTGGTGATGTGAGTGATGGTGGGGTGTGGTGATGTGAGTGATGGTGGGGTGTGGTGATATGAGATTGTGGGGTGTGGTGAGTGATTGTGGGGTGTGGTAATGTGAGTGATGGAGGGATGTGGTGAGTGATTGTGTGGTGTGGTGAGTAATTGTGTGGTGTGGTGAGTGATTGTGGGGTGTGGTGAGTGATTGTAGGGTGTGGTGAGTGATTATTGGGTGTGGTGAGTGATTGTGAGTGATTGTGGGGTGTGGTTATGTGCGTGATCGTGGGGTGTGATGTGCGTGATTGTGGGGTGTGGTAATGTGTGTGATGGTGGGGTGTAGTGATGTGCATGTGAATGTGGGGTGTGATAATGTGAGTGATGGTTGGATGTGGTGAGTGATTGTGTGGTGTGGTGAGTGATTGTGTGGTGTGGTTAGTGATTGTGGGGTGTGGTAATGTGAGTAATGGTTGGGTGTGGTGATGTGAGTGAAGGTAGGGTGTGGTGATGTGAGTGAAGGTAGGGTGTGGTAATGTGTGTGATGGTGGCGTGTGGTGATGTGAGTAATGGTGGGGTGTGGTGATGTGAGTGATGGTGGGGTGTGGTGATGTGAGTGATGGTGGGGTGTGGTGATGTGAGTGATGGTGGGGTGTTGTGATGTGAGATTGTGGGGTGTGGTGAGTGATTGTGGGGAGTGGTGAGTGATTATGGGGTGTGGTGAGTGAATGTGGGGTGTGGTGAGTGATTATGGGGTGTGGTGAGTGATTGTGGGGTGTGGTGATGTGAGTGATGATGGGGTGTGGTGATGTGCGTGTGATTGTGGGGTGTGGTAATGTGAGTGATGGTTGGATGTGGTGAGCGATTATGTGGTGTGGTTAGTGATTGTGGGGTGTGGTGAGTGATTGTGGGGTGTGGTAATGTGAGGGATGGTGGGGTGTGGTGATGTGAGTGATTGTGGGGTGTGGTGATGCGAGTGATGGTGGGGTGTGGTGATGTGAGTGATGGTGGGGTGTGGTGATGTGAGTGATGGTGGGGCGTGGTGATGTGAGATTGTGGGGTGTGGTGAGTGATTGTGTGGTGTGGTGAGTGATTGTATGGTGTGGTGAGTGATTGTGGGGTGTGGTGATGTGAGATTGTGGGGTGTGGTGATATGCGTGATTGTGGGGTGTTGTAATGTGAGTGATGGTGGGATGTGCTGAGTGATTGTGTGGTGTGGTGAGTGATTGTGGGGTGTGGTGAGTGATTTCGGGTGTAGTAATGTGAGTGATGGTAGGATGTGGTGAGTGATTGTGTGGTGTGGTGAGTGATTTTGGAGTGTGGTGAGTGATTATGAGGTGATGTGAGAGATTGTGGGGTGTGGTGATGTGCGTGATCGTGGGGTGTCGTGATGTGCGTGATTGTGGGGTGTGGTAATGTGCGTGATGGTGGGGTGTGGTAGTGTGCGTGATGGTAGGGTGTGGTGATGTGAGAGATTGTGGGGTATGGTTAGTGATTGTGGGGTGTGGTGAGTGATTGTGGGGTGAGGTAATGTGAGTGATGGTGGGGTGTGGTGATAAGAGTGAAGGTCGGGTGTGGTGAGTGATTATGGGGTGTATTGAGTGATTGTGGGGTGTGCTAATGTGAGTGATGGTGGGGTGTGGTGATGTGAGTGAAGGTCGGGTGTGGTTTTGTGAGTGATGGTGGGGTGTGGTGATGTGAGTGATGGTGGGCTGTGGTAATGTGAGTGAAGGTGGGGTGTGGTGATGTGAGTGATGGTGGGGTGTGGTGATGTGAGTGGTGATGTGAGTGATGGGCGGGTGTGGTGATGTGAGTGAAGGTGGGGTGTGGTGATGTGAGTGAAGGTGGGGTGTGGTGATATGAGTGATGGTGGGGTGTGGTGATGTGAGTGATGGTGGGATGTGGTGATGTGCGTGATCGTGGGGTGTGGTGATGTGCGTGATTGTGGGGTGTGGTAATGTGCGTGATGGTGGGGTGTGGTGATGTGCGTAATGGTAGGGTGTGGTGATGTGAGAGATTGTGGGGTATGGTTAGTGATTGTGGGGTGTGGTGAGTGATTGTGGGGTGTGGTAATGTGAGTGATTGTGGGGTGTGGTGATGTGAGTGAAGGTGGGGTGTGGTGATTATGGGGTGTGGTGAGTGATTGTGGGGTGTGGTGATGTGAGTGATAATGGGGTGTGGTGATGTGCGTGTGATTGTGGGGTGTGGTAATGTGAGTGATTATTGGATGTGGTGAGCGATGGTGTGGTGTGGTTAGTGATTGTGGGGTGTGGTAAGTGATTGTGGGGTGTGGTAATGTGAGTTATGGTGGGTTGTGGTGACGTGAGTGAAGGTGGGGGTGTGGTGATGTGAGTGAAGGTGGGGTGTGGTAATGTGAGTTATGGTGGGGTGTGGTGACGTGAGTGAAGGTGGGGGTGTGGTGATGTTTGTGAAGGTGGGGTGTGGTGATGTGTGTGATGGTGGGGTGTGGTGATGTGAGTGATTGTGGGGTGTGGTGATGTGCGTGATCGTGGGGTGTGGTGATGTGCGTGATTGTGGGGTGTTGTAATGTGCGTGATGGTGGGGTGTGGTGATGTGCGTGATGGTAGGGTGTGGTGATGTGAGTGATTGTGGGGTGTGGTGAGTGATTGTGGGGTGTGGTAATATCAGTGATGGTGGGGTGTGGTGATGTGAGTGATGGTGGGGTGTGGTGATGTGAGTGATGGTGGGGTGTGGTGATGTGAGTGATGGTGGGGTGTGGTGATGTGAGTGATGGTGGGGTGTGGTGATGTGAGTGATGGTGGGGTGTGGTGATGTGAGTGATGGTGGGGTGTGGTGATGTGAGTGATGGTGGGGTGTGGTGAGTGATTGTGGGGAGTGGTGAGTGATTATGGGGTGTGGTGAGTGAATGTGGGGTGTGGTGAGTGATTATGGGGTGTGGTGAGTGATTGTGGGGTGTGGTGATGTGAGTGATGATGGGGTGTGGTGATGTGCGTGTGATTGTGGGGTGTGGTAATGTGAGTGATGGTTGGATGTGGTGAGCGATTATGTGGTGTGGTTAGTGATTGTGGGGTGTGGTGAGTGATTGTGGGGTGTGGTAATGTGAGTGATGGTGGGGTGTGGTGATGTGAGTGATTGTGGGGTGTGGTGATGCGAGTGATGGTGGGGTGTGGTGATGTGAGTGATGGTGGGGTGTGGTGATGTGAGTGATGGTGGGGTGTGGTGATGTGAGATTGTGGGGTGTGGTGAGTGATTGTGTGGTGTGGTGAGTGATTGTATGGTGTGGTGAGTGATTGTGGGGTGTGGTGAGTGAATGTGGGGTGTGGTGAGTGATTATGGTGTGTGGTGAGTGATTGTGGGGTGTGGTGATGTGAGTGATGATGGGGTGTGGTGATGTGCGTGTGATTGTGGGGTGTGGTAATGTGAGTGATGGTTGGATGTGGTGAGCGATTGTGTGGTGTGGTTAGTGATTGTGGGGTGTGGTGATTGATTGTGGGGTGTGGTAATGTGAGTTATGGTGGGGTGTGGTGACGTGAGTGAAGGTGGGGGTGTGGTGATGTGAGTGAAGGTGGGGTGTGGTGATGTAAGTGATGGTGGGGTGTGGTGATGTGAGGGATTGTGGGGTGTGGTGATGTGCGTGATCGTGGGGTGTGGTGATGTGCGTGATTGTGGGGTGTGGTAATGTGCGTGATGGTGGGGTGTGGTGATGTGCGTGATGGTAGGGTGTGGTGATGTGAGAGATTGTGGGGTATGGTTAGTGATTGTGGGGTGTGGTGAGTGATTGTGGGGTGTGGTAATGTCAGTGATGGTGGGGTGTGGTGATGTGAGTGATGGTGGGGTGTGGTGATGTGAGTGATGGTGGGGTGTGGTGATGTGAGTGATGGTGGGGTGTGGTGATGTGAGATTGTGGGGTGTGGTGAGTGATTGTGGGGAGTGGTGAGTGATTATGGGGTGTGGTGAGTGATTGTGTGGTGTGGTGAGTGATTGTGGGGTGGGGTGAGTGATTGTGGGGTGTGGTGATTGATTGTGGTGTGGGGTAATGTGAGTTATGGGGGGATGTGGTGACGTGAGTGAAGGTGGGGGTGTGGTTATGTGAGTGAAGGTGGGGTGTGGTGATGTAAGTGATGGTGGGGTGTGGTGATGTGAGTGATGGTGGGGTGTGGTGATGTGAGTGATGTTGGGGTGTGGTGATGTGAGTGATGGTGGGGTGTGGTGATGTGAGTGATGGTGGGGTGTGGTGATATGAGATTGTGGGGTGTGGTGAGTGATTGTGGGGTGTGGTAATGTGAGTGATGGAGGGATGTGGTGAGTGATTGTGTGGTGTGGTGAGTAATTGTGTGGTGTGGTGAGTGATTGTGGGGTGTGGTGAGTGATTGTAGGGTGTGGTGAGTGATTATTGGGTGTGGTGAGTGATTGTGAGTGATTGTGGGGTGTGGTTATGTGCGTGATCGTGGGGTGTGATGTGCGTGATTGTGGGGTGTGGTAATGTGTGTGATGGTGGGGTGTAGTGATGTGCATGTGAATGTGGGGTGTGATAATGTGAGTGATGGTTGGATGTGGTGAGTGATTGTGTGGTGTGGTGAGTGATTGTGTGGTGTGGTTAGTGATTGTGGGGTGTGGTAATGTGAGTAATGGTTGGGTGTGGTGATGTGAGTGAAGGTAGGGTGTGGTGATGTGAGTGAAGGTAGGGTGTGGTAATGTGTGTGATGGTGGCGTGTGGTGATGTGAGTAATGGTGGGGTGTGGTGATGTGAGTGATGGTGGGGTGTGGTGATGTGAGTGATGGTGGGGTGTGGTGATGTGAGTGATGGTGGGGTGTTGTGATGTGAGATTGTGGGGTGTGGTGAGTGATTGTGGGGAGTGGTGAGTGATTATGGGGTGTGGTGAGTGAATGTGGGGTGTGGTGAGTGATTATGGGGTGTGGTGAGTGATTGTGGGGTGTGGTGATGTGAGTGATGATGGGGTGTGGTGATGTGCGTGTGATTGTGGGGTGTGGTAATGTGAGTGATGGTTGGATGTGGTGAGCGATTATGTGGTGTGGTTAGTGATTGTGGGGTGTGGTGAGTGATTGTGGGGTGTGGTAATGTGAGTGATGGTGGGGTGTGGTGATGTGAGTGATTGTGGGGTGTGGTGATGCGAGTGATGGTGGGGTGTGGTGATGTGAGTGATGGTGGGGTGTGGTGATGTGAGTGATGGTGGGGCGTGGTGATGTGAGATTGTGGGGTGTGGTGAGTGATTGTGTGGTGTGGTGAGTGATTGTATGGTGTGGTGAGTGATTGTGGGGTGTGGTGAGTGAATGTGGGGTGTGGTGAGTGATTATGGTGTGTGGTGAGTGATTGTTGGGTGTGGTGATGTGAATGATGATGGGGTGTGGTGATGTGCGTGTGATTGTGGGGTGTGGTAATGTGAGTGATGGTTGGATGTGGTGAGCGATTGTGTGGTGTGGTTAGTGATTGTGGGGTGTTGTGATTGATTGTGGGGTGTGGTAATGTGAGTTATGGTGGGGTGTGGTGACGTGAGTGAAGGTGGGGGTGTGGTGATGTGAGTGAAGGTGGGGTGTGGTGATGTAAGTGATGGTGGGGTGTGGTGATGTGAGTGATTGTGGGGTGTGGTGATGTGCGTGATCGTGGGGTGTGGTGATGTGCGTGATTGTGGGGTGTGGTAATGTGCGTGATGGTGGGGTGTGGTGATGTGCGTGATGGTAGGGTGTGGTGATGTGAGAGATTGTGGGGTATGGTTAGTGATTGTGGGGTGTGGTGAGTGATTGTGGGGTGTGGTAATGTCAGTGATGGTGGGGTGTGGTGATGTGAGTGATGGTGGGGTGTGGTGATGTGAGTGATGGTGGGGTGTGGTGATGTGAGATTGTGGGGTGTGGTGAGTGATTGTGGGGAGTGGTGAGTCATTATGGGGTGTGGTGAGTGATTGTGTGGTGTGGTGAGTGATTGTGGGGTGTGGTGAGTGATTGTGGGGTGTGGTGATTGATTGTGGGGTGGGGTAATGTGAGTTATGGTGGGGTGTGGTGACGTGAGTGAAGGTGGGGGTGTGGTGATGTGAGTGAAGGTGGGGTGTGGTGATGTAAGTGATGGTGGGGTGTGGTGATGTGAGTGATGGTGGGGTGTGGTGATGTGAGTGATGTTGGGGTGTGGTGATGTGAGTGATGGTGGGGTGTGGTGATGTGAGTGATGGTGGGGTGTGGTGATATGAGATTGTGGGGTGTGGTGAGTGATTGTGGGGTGTGGTAATGTGAGTGATGGAGGGATGTGGTGAGTGATTGTGTGGTGTGGTGAGTAATTGTGTGGTGTGGTGAGTGATTGTGGGGTGTGGTGAGTGATTGTAGGGTGTGGTGAGTGATTATTGGGTGTGGTGAGTGATTGTGAGTGATTGTGGGGTGTGGTTATGTGCGTGATCGTGGGGTGTGGTGATGTGCGTGATTGTGGGGTGTGGAAATGTGTGTGATGGTGGGGTGTAGTGATGTGCATGTGAATGTGGGGTGTGATAATGTGAGTGATGGTTGGATGTGGTGAGTGATTGTGTGGTGTGGTGAGTGATTGTGTGGTGTGGTTAGTGATTGTGGGGTGTGGTAATGTGAATAATGGTGGGGTGTGGTGATGTGAGTGAAGGTAGGGTGTGGTGATGTGAGTGAAGGTGGGGTGTGGTAATGTGTGTGATGGTGGCGTGTGGTGATGTGAGTGATGGTGGGGTGTGGTGATGTGAGATTGTGGGGTGTGGTGATATGCGTGATTGTGGGGTGTTGTAATGTGAGTGATGGTGGGATGTGGTGAGTGATTGTGTGGTGTGGTGAGTGATTGTGGGGTGTGGTGAGTGATTTCGGGTGTAGTAATGTGAGTGATGGTAGGATGTGGTGAGTGATTGTGTGGTGTGGTGAGTGATTTTGGAGTGTGGTGAGTGATTATGGGGTGTGGTGAGTGATTGTGTGTGATTGTGGAGTGTGGTGATGTGAGAGATTGTGGGGTGTGGTGATGTGCGTGATCGTGGGGTGTGGTGATGTGCGTAATGGTGGGGTGGGGTAATGTGCGTGATGGTGGGGTGTGGTAGTGTGCGTGATGGTAGGGTGTGGTGATGTGAGTGATTGTGGGGTGTGGTAATGTGAGTAATGGTGGGGTGTGGTGATGTGAGTGAAGGTAGGGTGTGGTGATGTGAGTGAAGGTGGGGTGTGGTAATGTGTGTGATGGTGGCGTGTGGTGATGTGAGTGATGGTGGGGTGTGGTGATGTGAGATTGTGGGGTGTGGTGATATGCGTGATTGTGGGGTGTTGTAATGTGAGTGATGGTGGGATGTGGTGAGTGATTGTGTGGTGTGGTGAGTGATTTCGGGTGTAGTAATGTGAGTGATGGTAGGATGTGGTGAGTGATTGTGTGGTGTGGTGAGTGATTTTGGAGTGTGGTGAGTGATTATGGGGTGTGGTGAGTGATTGTGTGTGATTGTGGAGTGTGGTGATGTGAGAGATTGTGGGGTGTGGTGATGTGCGTGATCGTGGGGTGTGGTGATATGCGTAATGGTGGGGTGTGGTGATGTGAGATTGTGGGGTGTGGTGAGTGATTGTGGGGAGTGGTGAGTGATTATGGGGTGTGGTGAGTGATTGTGTGGTGTGGTGAGTGATTGTGGGGTGGGGTGAGTGATTGTGGGGTGTGGTGATTGATTGTGGTGTGGGGTAATGTGAGTTATGGGGGGATGTGGTGACGTGAGTGAAGGTGGGGGTGTGGTTATGTGAGTGAAGGTGGGGTGTGGTGATGTAAGTGATGGTGGGGTGTGGTGATGTGAGTGATGGTGGGGTGTGGTGATGTGAGTGATGTTGGGGTGTGGTGATGTGAGTGATGGTGGGGTGTGGTGATGTGAGTGATGTTGGGGTGTGGTGATATGAGATTGTGGGGTGTGGTGAGTGATTGTGGGGTGTGGTAATGTGAGTGATGGAGGGATGTGGTGAGTGATTGTGTGGTGTGGTGAGTAATTGTGTGGTGTGGTGAGTGATTGTGGGGTGTGGTGAGTGATTGTAGGGTGTGGTGAGTGATTATTGGGTGTGGTGAGTGATTGTGAGTGATTGTGGGGTGTGGTTATGTGCGTGATCGTGGGGTGTGATGTGCGTGATTGTGGGGTGTGGTAATGTGTGTGATGGTGGGGTGTAGTGATGTGCATGTGAATGTGGGGTGTGATAATGTGAGTGATGGTTGGATGTGGTGAGTGATTGTGTGGTGTGGTGAGTGATTGTGTGGTGTGGTTAGTGATTGTGGGGTGTGGTAATGTGAGTAATGGTTGGGTGTGGTGATGTGAGTGAAGGTAGGGTGTGGTGATGTGAGTGAAGGTAGGGTGTGGTAATGTGTGTGATGGTGGCGTGTGGTGATGTGAGTAATGGTGGGGTGTGGTGATGTGAGTGATGGTGGGGTGTGGTGATGTGAGTGATGGTGGGGTGTGGTGATGTGAGTGATGGTGGGGTGTTGTGATGTGAGATTGTGGGGTGTGGTGAGTGATTGTGGGGAGTGGTGAGTGATTATGGGGTGTGGTGAGTGAATGTGGGGTGTGGTGAGTGATTATGGGGTGTGGTGAGTGATTGTGGGGTGTGGTGATGTGAGTGATGATGGGGTGTGGTGATGTGCGTGTGATTGTGGGGTGTGGTAATGTGAGTGATGGTTGGATGTGGTGAGCGATTATGTGGTGTGGTTAGTGATTGTGGGGTGTGGTGAGTGATTGTGGGGTGTGGTAATGTAAGTGATGGTGGGGTGTGGTGATGTGAGTGATTGTGGGGTGTGGTGATGCGAGTGATCGTGGGGTGTGGTGATGTGAGTGATGGTGGGGTGTGGTGATGTGAGTGATGGTGGGGCGTGGTGATGTGAGATTGTGGGGTGTGGTGAGTGATTGTGTGGTGTGGTGAGTGATTGTATGGTGTGGTGAGTGATTGTGGGGTGTGGTGAGTGAATGTGGGGTGTGGTGAGTGATTATGGTGTGTGGTGAGTGATTGTTGGGTGTGGTGATGTGAATGATGATGGGGTGTGGTGATGTGCGTGTGATTGTGGGGTGTGGTAATGTGAGTGATGGTTGGATGTGGTGAGCGATTGTGTGGTGTGGTTAGTGATTGTGGGGTGTTGTGATTGATTGTGGGGTGTGGTAATGTGAGTTATGGTGGGGTGTGGTGACGTGAGTGAAGGTGGGGGTGTGGTGATGTGAGTGAAGGTGGGGTGTGGTGATGTAAGTGATGGTGGGGTGTGGTGATGTGAGTGATTGTGGGGTGTGGTGATGTGCGTGATCGTGGGGTGTGGTGATGTGCGTGATTGTGGGGTGTGGTAATGTGCGTGATGGTGGGGTGTGGTGATGTGCGTGATGGTAGGGTGTGGTGATGTGAGAGATTGTGGGGTATGGTTAGTGATTGTGGGGTGTGGTGAGTGATTGTGGGGTGTGGTAATGTCAGTGATGGTGGGGTGTGGTGATGTGAGTGATGGTGGGGTGTGGTGATGTGAGTGATGGTGGGGTGTGGTGATGTGAGATTGTGGGGTGTGGTGAGTGATTGTGGGGAGTGGTGAGTTATTATGGGGTGTGGTGAGTGATTGTGTGGTGTGGTGAGTGATTGTGGGGTGTGGTGAGTGATTGTGGGGTGTGGTGATTGATTGTGGGGTGGGGTAATGTGAGTTATGGTGGGGTGTGGTGACGTGAGTGAAGGTGGGGGTGTGGTGATGTGAGTGAAGGTGGGGTGTGGTGATGTAAGTGATGGTGGGGTGTGGTGATGTGAGTGATGGTGGGGTGTGGTGATGTGAGTGATGTTGGGGTGTGGTGATGTGAGTGATGGTGGGGTGTGGTGATGTGAGTGATGGTGGGGTGTGGTGATATGAGATTGTGGGGTGTGGTGAGTGATTGTGGGGTGTGGTAATGTGAGTGATGGAGGGATGTGGTGAGTGATTGTGTGGTGTGGTGAGTAATTGTGTGGTGTGGTGAGTGATTGTGGGGTGTGGTGAGTGATTGTAGGGTGTGGTGAGTGATTATTGGGTGTGGTGAGTGATTGTGAGTGATTGTGGGGTGTGGTTATGTGCGTGATCGTGGGGTGTGGTGATGTGCGTGATTGTGGGGTGTGGAAATGTGTGTGATGGTGGGGTGTAGTGATGTGCATGTGAATGTGGGGTGTGATAATGTGAGTGATGGTTGGATGTGGTGAGTGATTGTGTGGTGTGGTGAGTGATTGTGTGGTGTGGTTAGTGATTGTGGGGTGTGGTAATGTGAGTAATGGTGGGGTGTGGTGATGTGAGTGAAGGTAGGGTGTGGTGATGTGAGTGAAGGTGGGGTGTGGTAATGTGTGTGATGGTGGCGTGTGGTAATGTGAGTGATGGTGGGGTGTGGTGATGTGAGATTGTGGGGTGTGGTGATATGCGTGATTGTGGGGTGTTGTAATGTGAGTGATGGTGGGATGTGGTGAGTGATTGTGTGGTGTGGTGAGTGATTGTGGGGTGTGGTGAGTGATTTCGGGTGTAGTAATGTGAGTGATGGTAGGATGTGGTGAGTGATTGTGTGGTGTGGTGAGTGATTTTGGAGTGTGGTGAGTGATTATGGGGTGTGGTGAGTGATTGTGTGTGATTGTGGAGTGTGGTGATGTGAGAGATTGTGGGGTGTGGTGATGTGCGTGATCGTGGGGTGTGGTGATGTGCGTAATGGTGGGGTGGGGTAATGTGCGTGATGGTGGGGTGTGGTAGTGTGCGTGATGGTAGGGTGTGGTGATGTGAGTGATTGTGGGGTGTGGTAATGTGAGTAATGGTGGGGTGTGGTGATGTGAGTGAAGGTAGGGTGTGGTGATGTGAGTGAAGGTGGGATGTGGTAATGTGTGTGATGGTGGCGTGTGGTGATGTGAGTGATGGTGGGGTGTGGTGATGTGAGATTGTGGGGTGTGGTGATATGCGTGATTGTGGGGTGTTGTAATGTGAGTGATGGTGGGATGTGGTGAGTGATTGTGTGGTGTGGTGAGTGATTTCGGGTGTAGTAATGTGAGTGATGGTAGGATGTGGTGAGTGATTGTGTGGTGTGGTGAGTGATTTTGGAGTGTGGTGAGTGATTATGGGGTGTGGTGAGTGATTGTGTGTGATTGTGGAGTGTGGTGATGTGAGAGATTGTGGGGTGTGGTGATGTGCGTGATCGTGGGGTGTGGTGATATGCGTAATGGTGGGGTGTGGTAATGTGCGTGATGGTGGGGTGTGGTAGTGTGCGTGATGGTAGGGTGTGGTGATGTGAGTGATTGTGGGGTGTGGTAATGTGAGTAATGGTGGGGTGTGGTGATGTGAGTGAAGGTAGGGTGTGGTGATGTGAGTGAAGGTGGGGTGTGGTAATGTGTGTGATGGTGGCGTGTGGTGATGTGAGTGATGGTGGGGTGTGGTGATGTGAGATTGTGGGGTGTGGTGATATGCGTGATTGTGGGGTGTTGTAATGTGAGTGATGGTGGGATGTGGTGATGTGAGTGATGGTGGGGTGTGGTGATGTGAGATTGTGGGGTGTGGTGAGTGATTGTGTGGTGTGGTGAGTGATTGTGGGGTGTGGTGAGTGATTATTGGGTGTGGTGAGTGATTGTTGGGTGTGGTTATGTGCGTGATGGTGGGGTGTGGTGATGTGCGTGTGATTGTGGGGTGTGGTAATGTGAGTGATGGTTGGATGTGGTGAGTGATTGTGTGGTGTGGTTAGTGATTGTGGGGTGTGGTGAGTGATTGTGGGGTGTGATAATGTGAGTAATGGTGGGGTGTGGTGATGTGAGTGAAGGTGGGGTGTGGTAATGTGAGTGAAGGTGGGGTGTGGTAATGTGCGTGATGGTGGGGTGTGGTGATGTGAGTGATGGTGGGGTGTGGTGATGTGAGATTGTGGGGTGTGGTGATATGCGTGATTGTGGGGTGTTGTAATGTGAGTGATGGTGGGATGTGCTGAGTGATTGTGTGGTGTGGTGAGTGATTGCGGGGTGTGGTGAGTGATTTCGGGTGTAGTAATGTGAGTGATGGTAGGATGTGGTGAGTGATTGTGTGGTGTGGTGAGTGATTTTGGAGTGTGGTGAGTGATTATGAGGTGTGGTGAGTGATTGTGAGTGATTGTGGAGTGTGGTGATGTGAGAGATTGTGGGGTGTGGTGATGTGCGTGATCGTGGGGTGTCGTGATGTGCGTGATTGTGGGGTGTGGTAATGTGCGTGATGGTGGGGTGTGGTAGTGTGCGTGATGGTAGGGTGTGGTGATGTGAGAGATTGTGGGGTATGGTTAGTGATTGTGGGGTGTGGTGAGTGATTGTGGGGTGAGGTAATGTGAGTGATGGTGGGGTGTGGTGATAAGAGAAGGTCGGGTGTGGTGAGTGATTATGGGGTGTGGTGAGTAATTGTGGGGTGTGCTAATGTGAGTGATGGTGGGGTGTGGTGATGTGAGTGAAGGTCGGGTGTGGTTATGTGAGTGATGGTGGGGTGTGGTGATGTGAGTGATGGTGAGCTGTGGTAATGTGAGTGAAGGTGGGGTGTGGTGATGTGAGTGATGGTGGGGTGTGGTGATGTGAGTGGTGATGTGAGTGATGGGCGGGTGTGGTGATGTGAGTGAAGGTGGGGTGTGGTGATGTGAGTGAAGGTGGGGTGTGGTGATATGAGTGATGGTGGGGTGTGGTGATGTGAGTGATGGTGGGGTGTGGTGATGTGCGTGATCGTGGGGTGTGGTGATGTGAGAGATTGTGGGGTATGGTTAGTGATTGTGGGGTGTGGTGAGTGATTGTGGGGTGTGGTAATGTGAGTGATTGTGGGGTGTGGTGATGTGAGTGAAGGTGGGGTGTGGTGATTATGGGGTGTGGTGAGTGATTGTGGGGTGTGGTGATGTGAGTGATAATGGGGTGTGGTGATGTGCGTGTGATTGTGGGGTGTGGTAATGTGAGTGATTATTGGATGTGGTGAGCGATTGTGTGGTGTGGTTAGTGATTGTGGGGTGTGGTGAGTGATTGTG
The DNA here is from genome assembly GCA_963971465.1 of Lepidochitona cinerea. Taxonomy (NCBI): domain Eukaryota; kingdom Metazoa; phylum Mollusca; class Polyplacophora; order Chitonida; family Tonicellidae; genus Lepidochitona; species Lepidochitona cinerea. The sequence continues at coordinate 28,200,191 of OZ020564.1, read as the reverse complement.
GGGTGTGGTAATGTGAGTTATGGTGGGTTGTGGTGACGTGAGTGAAGGTGGGGGTGTGGTGATGTGAGTGAAGGTGGGGTGTGGTAATGTGAGTTATGGTGGGGTGTGGTGACGTGAGTGAAGGTGGGGGTGTGGTGATGTGTGTCAAGGTGGGGTGTGGTGATGTGAGTGATGGTGGGGTGTGGTGATGTGAGTGATTGTGGGGTGTGGTGATGTGCGTGATCGTGGGGTGTGGTGATGTGCGTGATTGTGGGGTGTGGTAATGTGCGTGATGGTGGGGTGTGGTGATGTGCGTGATGTTAGGGTGTGGTGATGTGAGAGATTGTGGGGTATGGTTAGTGATTGTGGGGTGTGGTGAGTGATTGTGGGTGTGGTAATGTCAGTGATGGTGGGGTGTGGTGATGTGAGTGATGGTGGGGTGTGGTGATGTGAGATTGTGGGGTGTGGTGAGTGATTGTGGGGAGTGGTGAGTCATTATGGGGTGTGGTGAGTGATTGTGTGGTGTGGTGAGTGATTGTGGGGTGTGGTGAGTGATTGTGGGGTGTGGTGATTGATTGTGGGGTGGGGTAATGTGAGTTATGGTGGGGTGTGGTGACGTGAGTGAAGGTGGGGGTGTGGTGATGTGAGTGAAGGTGGGGTGTGGTGATGTAAGTGATGGTGGGGTGTGGTGATGTGAGTGATGGTGGGGTGTGGTGATGTGAGTGATGTTGGGGTGTGGTGATGTGAGTGATGGTGGGGTGTGGTGATGTGAGTGATGGTGGGGTGTGGTGATATGAGATTGTGGGGTGTGGTGAGTGATTGTGGGGTGTGGTAATGTGAGTGATGGAGGGATGTGGTGAGTGATTGTGTGGTGTGGTGAGTAATTGTGTGGTGTGGTGAGTGATTGTGGGGTGTGGTGAGTGATTGTAGGGTGTGGTGAGTGATTATTGGGTGTGGTGAGTGATTGTGAGTGATAGTGGGGTGTGGTTATGTGCGTGATCGTGGGGTGTGGTGATGTGCGTGATTGTGGGGTGTGGAAATGTGTGTGATGGTGGGGTGTAGTGATGTGCATGTGAATGTGGGGTGTGATAATGTGAGTGATGGTTGGATGTGGTGAGTGATTGTGTGGTGTGGTGAGTGATTGTGTGGTGTGGTTAGTGATTGTGGGGTGTGGTAATGTGAGTAATGGTGGGGTGTGGTGATGTGAGTGAAGGTAGGGTGTGGTGATGTGAGTGAAGGTGGGGTGTGGTAATGTGTGTGATGGTGGCGTGTGGTGATGTGAGTGATGGTGGGGTGTGGTGATGTGAGATTGTGGGGTGTGGTGATATGCGTGATTGTGGGGTGTTGTAATGTGAGTGATGGTGGGATGTGGTGAGTGATTGTGTGGTGTGGTGAGTGATTGTGGGGTGTGGTGAGTGATTTCGGGTGTAGTAATGTGAGTGATGGTAGGATGTGGTGAGTGATTGTGTGGTGTGGTGAGTGATTTTGGAGTGTGGTGAGTGATTATGGGGTGTGGTGAGTGATTGTGTGTGATTGTGGAGTGTGGTGATGTGAGAGATTGTGGGGTGTGGTGATGTGCGTGATCGTGGGGTGTGGTGATGTGCGTAATGGTGGGGTGGGGTAATGTGCGTGATGGTGGGGTGTGGTAGTGTGCGTGATGGTAGGGTGTGGTGATGTGAGTGATTGTGGGGTGTGGTAATGTGAGTAATGGTGGGGTGTGGTGATGTGAGTGAAGGTAGGGTGTGGTGATGTGAGTGAAGGTGGGATGTGGTAATGTGTGTGATGGTGGCGTGTGGTGATGTGAGTGATGGTGGGGTGTGGTGATGTGAGATTGTGGGGTGTGGTGATATGCGTGATTGTGGGGTGTTGTAATGTGAGTGATGGTGGGATGTGGTGAGTGATTGTGTGGTGTGGTGAGTGATTTCGGGTGTAGTAATGTGAGTGATGGTAGGATGTGGTGAGTGATTGTGTGGTGTGGTGAGTGATTTTGGAGTGTGGTGAGTGATTATGGGGTGTGGTGAGTGATTGTGTGTGATTGTGGAGTGTGGTGATGTGAGAGATTGTGGGGTGTGGTGATGTGCGTGATCGTGGGGTGTGGTGATATGCGTAATGGTGGGGTGTGGTAATGTGCGTGATGGTGGGGTGTGGTAGTGTGCGTGATGGTAGGGTGTGGTGATGTGAGTGATTGTGGCGTGTGGTAATGTGAGTAATGGTGGGGTGTGGTGATGTGAGTGAAGGTAGGGTGTGGTGATGTGAGTGAAGGTGGGGTGTGGTAATGTGTGTGATGGTGGCGTGTGGTGATGTGAGTGATGGTGGGGTGTGGTGATGTGAGATTGTGGGGTGTGGTGATATGCGTGATTGTGGGGTGTTGTAATGTGAGTGATGGTGGGATGTGGTGATGTGAGTGATGGTGGGGTGTGGTGATGTGAGATTGTGGGGTGTGGTGAGTGATTGTGTGGTGTGGTGAGTGATTGTGGGGTGTGGTGAGTGATTATTGGGTGTGGTGAGTGATTGTTGGGTGTGGTTATGTGCGTGATGGTGGGGTGTGGTGATGTGCGTGTGATTGTGGGGTGTGGTAATGAGAGTGATGGTTGGATGTGGTGAGTGATTGTGTGGTGTGGTTAGTGATTGTGGGGTGTGGTGAGTGATTGTGGGGTGTGATAATGTGAGTAATGGTGGGGTGTGGTGATGTGAGTGAAGGTGGGGTGTGGTAATGTGAGTGAAGGTGGGGTGTGGTAATGTGCGTGATGGTGGGGTGTGGTGATGTGAGTGATGGTGGGGTGTGGTGATGTGAGATTGTGGGGTGTGGTGATATGCGTGATTGTGGGGTGTTGTAATGTGAGTGATGGTGGGATGTGCTGAGTGATTGTGTGGTGTGGTGAGTGATTGCGGGGTGTGGTGAGTGATTTCGGGTGTAGTAATGTGAGTGATGGTAGGATGTGGTGAGTGATTGTGTGGTGTGGTGAGTGATTTTGGAGTGTGGTGAGTGATTATGAGGTGTGGTGAGTGATTGTGAGTGATTGTGGAGTGTGGTGATGTGAGAGATTGTGGGGTGTGGTGATGTGCGTGATCGTGGGGTGTCGTGATGTGCGTGATTGTGGGGTGTGGTAATGTGCGTGATGGTGGGGTGTGGTAGTGTGCGTGATGGTAGGGTGTGGTGATGTGAGAGATTGTGGGGTATGGTTAGTGATTGTGGGGTGTGGTGAGTGATTGTGGGGTGAGGTAATGTGAGTGATGGTGGGGTGTGGTGATAAGAGAAGGTCGGGTGTGGTGAGTGATTATGGGGTGTGGTGAGTAATTGTGGGGTGTGCTAATGTGAGTGATGGTGGGGTGTGGTGATGTGAGTGAAGGTCGGGTGTGGTTATGTGAGTGATGGTGGGGTGTGGTGATGTGAGTGATGGTGGGCTGTGGTAATGTGAGTGAAGGTGGGGTGTGGTGATGTGAGTGATGGTGGGGTGTGGTGATGTGAGTGGTGATGTGAGTGATGGGCGGGTGTGGTGATGTGAGTGAAGGTGGGGTGTGGTGATGTGAGTGAAGGTGGGGTGTGGTGATATGAGTGATGGTGGGGTGTGGTGATGTGAGTGATGGTGGGGTGTGGTGATGTGCGTGATCGTGGGGTGTGGTGATGTGAGAGATTGTGGGGTATGGTTAGTGATTGTGGGGTGTGGTGAGTGATTGTGGGGTGTGGTAATGTGAGTGATTGTGGGGTGTGGTGATGTGAGTGAAGGTGGGGTGTGGTGATTATGGGGTGTGGTGAGTGATTGTGGGGTGTGGTGATGTGAGTGATAATGGGGTGTGGTGATGTGCGTGTGATTGTGGGGTGTGGTAATGTGAGTGATTATTGGATGTGGTGAGCGATTGTGTGGTGTGGTTAGTGATTGTGGGGTGTGGTGAGTGATTGTGGGGTGTGGTAATGTGAGTTATGGTGGGTTGTGGTGACGTGAGTGAAGGTGGGGGTGTGGTGATGTGAGTGAAGGTGGGGTGTGGTAATGTGAGTTATGGTGGGGTGTGGTGACGTGAGTGAAGGTGGGGGTGTGGTGATGTGTGTCAAGGTGGGGTGTGGTGATGTGAGTGATGGTGGGGTGTGGTGATGTGAGTGATTGTGGGGTGTGGTGATGTGCGTGATCGTGGGGTGTGGTGATGTGCGTGATTGTGGGGTGTGGTAATGTGCGTGATGGTGGGGTGTGGTGATGTGCGTGATGGTAGGGTGTGGTGATGTGAGAGATTGTGGGGTATGGTTAGTGATTATGGGGTGTGGTGAGTGATTGTGGGTGTGGTAATGTCAGTGATGGTGGGGTGTGGTGATGTGAGTGATGGTGGGGTGTGGTGATGTGAGTGATGGTGGGGTGTGGTGATGTGAGTGATGGTGGGGTGTGGTGATGTGAGTGATGGTGGGGTGTTGTGATGTGAGATTGTGGGGTGTGGTGAGTGATTGTGGGGAGTGGTGAGTGATTATGGGGTGTGGTGAGTGAATGTGGGGTGTGGTGAGTGATTATGGGGTGTGGTGAGTGATTGTGGGGTGTGGTGATGTGAGTGATGATGGGGTGTGGTGATGTGCGTGTGATTGTGGGGTGTGGTAATGTGAGTGATGGTTGGATGTGGTGAGCGATTATGTGGTGTGGTTAGTGATTGTGGGGTGTGGTGAGTGATTGTGGGGTGTGGTAATGTGAGTGATGGTGGGGTGTGGTGATGTGAGTGATTGTGGGGTGTGGTGATGCGAGTGATGGTGGGGTGTGGTGATGTGAGTGATGGTGGGGTGTGGTGATGTGAGTGATGGTGGGGTGTGGTGATGTGAGATTGTGGGGTGTGGTGAGTGATTGTGTGGTGTGGTGAGTGATTGTATGGTGTGGTGAGTGATTGTGGGGTGTGGTGAGTGAATGTGGGGTGTGGTGAGTGATTATGGTGTGTGGTGAGTGATTGTGGGGTGTGGTGATGTGAGTGATGATGGGGTGTGGTGATGTGCGTGTGATTGTGGGGTGTGGTAATGTGAGTGATGGTTGGATGTGGTGAGCGATTGTGTGGTGTGGTTAGTGATTGTGGGGTGTGGTGATTGATTGTGGGGTGTGGTAATGTGAGTTATGGTGGGGTGTGGTGACGTGAGTGAAGGTGGGGGTGTGGTGATGTGAGTGAAGGTGGGGTGTGGTGATGTAAGTGATGGTGGGGTGTGGTGATGTGAGTGATTGTGGGGTGTGGTGATGTGCGTGATCGTAGGGTGTGGTTATGTGAGTGATGGTGGGGTGTGGTGATGTGAGTGATGGTGGGCTGTGGTAATGTGAGTGAAGGTGGGGTGTGGTGATGTGAGTGATGGTTAGGTTGGGTTATGTGAGTGGTGATGTGAGTGATGGGCGGGTGTGGTGATGTGAGTGAAGGTGGGGTGTGGTGATGTGAGTGAAGGTGGGGTGTGGTGATATGAGTGATGGTGGGGTGTGGTGATGTGAGTGATGGTGGGGTGTGGTGATGTGCGTGATCGTGGGGTGTGGTGATGTGAGAGATTGTGGGGTATGGTTAGTGATTGTGGGGTGTGGTGAGTGATTGTGGGGTGTGGTAATGTGAGTGATTGGGGGTGTGGTGATGTGAGTGAAGGTGGGGTGTGGTGATTATGGGGTGTGGTGAGTGATTGTGGGGTGTGGTGATGTGAGTGATAATGGGGTGTGGTGATGTGCGTGTGATTGTGGGGTGTGGTAATGTGAGTGATTATTGGATGTGGTGAGCGATTGTGTGGTGTGGTTAGTGATTGTGGGGTGTGGTGAGTGATTGTGGGGTGTGGTAATGTGAGTTATGGTGGGTTGTGGTGACGTGAGTGAAGGTGGGGGTGTGGTGATGTGAGTGAAGGTGGGGTGTGGTAATGTGAGTTATGGTGGGGTGTGGTGACGTGAGTGAAGGTGGGGGTGTGGTGATGTGTGTGAAGGTGGGGTGTGGTGATGTGAGTGATGGTGGGGTGTGGTGATGTGAGTGATTGTGGGGTGTGGTGGTGTGCGTGATCGTGGGGTGTGGTGATGTGCGTGATTGTGGGGTGTGGTAATGTGCGTGATGGTGGGGTGTGGTGATGTGCGTGATGGTAGGGTGTGGTGATGTGAGAGATTGTGGGGTATGGTTAGTGATTGTGGGGTGTGGTGAGTGATTGTGGGTGTGGTAATGTCAGTGATGGTGGGGTGTGGTGATGTGAGTGATGGTGGGGTGTGGTGATGTGAGTGATGGTGGGGTGTGGTGATGTGAGTGATGGTGGGGTGTGGTGATGTGAGTGATGGTGGGGTGTTGTGATGTGAGATTGTAGGGTGTGGTGAGTGATTGTGGGGAGTGGTGAGTGATTATGGGGTGTGGTGAGTGAATGTGGGTTGTGGTGAGTGATTATGGGGTGTGGTGAGTGATTGTGGGGTGTGGTGATGTGAGTGATGATGGGGTGTGGTGATGTGCGTGTGATTGTGGGGTGTGGTAATGTGAGTGATGGTTGGATGTGGTGAGCGATTATGTGGTGTGGTTAGTGATTGTGGGGTGTGGTGAGTGATTGTGGGGTGTGGTAATGTGAGTCATGGTGGGGTGTGGTGATGTGAGTGATTGTGGGGTGTGGTGATGCGAGTGATGGTGGGGTGTGGTGATGTGAGTGATGGTGGGGTGTGGTGATGTGAGTGATGGTGGGGTGTGGTGATGTGAGATTGTGGGGTGTGGTGAGTGATTGTGTGGTGTGGTGAGTGATTGTATGGTGTGGTGAGTGATTGTGGGGTGTGGTGAGTGAATGTGGGGTGTGGTGAGTGATTATGGTGTGTGGTGAGTGATTGTGGGGTGTGGTGATGTGAGTGATGATGGGGTGTGGTGATGTGCGTGTGATTGTGGGGTGTGGTAATGTGAGTGATGGTTGGATGTGGTGAGCGATTGTGTGGTGTGGTTAGTGATTGTGGGGTGTGGTGAGTAAGTGTGGGGTGTGGTAATGTGAGTTATGGTGGGGTGTGGTGACGTGAGTGAAGGTGGGGGTGTGGTGATGTGAGTGAAGGTGGGGTGTGGTGATGTAAGTGATGGTGGGGTGTGGTGATGTGAGTGATTGTGGGGTGTGGTGATGTGCGTGATCGTGGGGTGTGGTGATGTGCGTGATTGTGGGGTGTGGTAATGTGCGTGATGGTGGGGTGTGGTGCTGTGAGAGATTGTGGTGTATGGTTAGTGATTGTGGGGTGTGGTGAGTGATTGCGGGGTGTGGTAATGTCAGTGATGGTGGGGTGTGGTGATGTGAGTGATGGTGGGGTGTGGTGATGTGAGTGATGGTGGGGTGTGGTGATGTGAGTGATGGTGGGGTGTGGTGATGTGAGATTGTGGGGTGTGGTGAGTGATTGTGGGGAGTGGTGAGTGATTATGGGGTGTGGTGAGTGATTGTGTGGTGTGGTGAGTGATTGTGGGGTGTGGTGAGTGATTGTGGGGTGTGGTGATTGATTGTGGGGTGGGGTAATGTGAGTTATGGGGGGCTGTGGTGACGTGCGTGAAGGTGGGGGTGTGGTGATGTGAGTGAAGGTGGAGTGTGGTGATGTAAGTGATGGTGGGGTGTGGTGATGTGAGTGATGGTGGGGTGTGGTGATGTGAGTGATGTTGGGGTGTGGTGATGTGAGTGATGGTGGGGTGTGGTGATGTGAGTGATGGTGGGGTGTGGTGATATGAGATTGTGGGGTGTGGTGAGTGATTGTGGGGTGTGGTAATGTGAGTGATGGAGGGATGTGGTGAGTGATTGTGTGGTGTGGTGAGTAATTGTGTGGTGTGGTGAGTGATTGTGGGGTGTGGTGAGTGATTGTAGGGTGTGGTGAGTGATTATTGGGTGTGGTGAGTGATTGTGAGTGATTGTGGGGTGTGGTTATGTGCGTGATCGTGGGGTGTGGTGATGTGCGTGATTGTGGGGTGTGGTAATGTGTGTGATGGTGGGGTGTAGTGATGTGCATGTGAATGTGGGGTGTGATAATGTGAGTGATGGTTGGATGTGGTGAGTGATTGTGTGGTGTGGTGAGTGATTGTGTGGTGTGGTTAGTGATTGTGGGGTGTGGTAATGTGAGTAATGGTGGGGTGTGGTGATGTGAGTGAAGGTAGGGTGTGGTGATGTGAGTGAAGGTGGGGTGTGGTAATGTGGGTGATGGTGGCGTGTGGTGATGTGAGTGATGGTGGGGTGTGGTGATGTGAGTGATGGTGGGGTGTGGTGATGTGAGTGATGGTGGGGTGTGGTGATGTGAGTGATGGTGGGGTGTTGTGATGTGAGATTGTGGGGTGTGGTGAGTGATTGTGGGGAGTGGTGAGTGATTATGGGGTGTGGTGAGTGAATGTGAGGTGTGGTGAGTGATTATGGGGTGTGGTGAGTGATTGTGGGGTGTGGTGATGTGAGTGATGATGGGGTGTGGTGATGTGCGTTTGATTGTGGGGTGTGGTAATGTGAGTGATGGTTGGATGTGGTGAGCGATTATGTGGTGTGGTTAGTGATTGTGGGGTGTGGTGAGTGATTGTGGGGTGTGGTAATGTGAGTGATGGTGGGGTGTGGTGATGTGAGTGATTGTGGGGTGTGGTGATGTGAGATTGTGGGGTGTGGTGAGTGATTGTGTGGTGTGGTGAGTGATTGTATGGTGTGGTGAGTGATTGTGGGGTGTGGTGAGTGAATGTGGGGTGTGTTGAGTGATTATGGTGTGTGGTGAGTGATTGTGGGGTGTGGTGATGTGAGTGATGATGGGGTGTGGTGATGTGCGTGTGATTGTGGGGTGTGGTAATGTGAGTGATGGTTGGATGTGGTGAGCGATTGTGTGGTGTGGTTAGTGATTGTGGGGTGTGGTGATTGATTGTGGGGTGTGGTAATGTGAGTTATGGTGGGGTGTGGTGACGTGAGTGAAGGTGGGGGTGTGGTGATGTGAGTGAAGGTGGGGTGTGGTGATGTAAGTGATGGTGGGGTGTGGTGATGTGAGTGATTGTGGGGTGTGGTGATGTGCGTGATCGTGGGGTGTGGTGATGTGCGTGATTGTGGGGTGTGGTAATGTGCGTGATGGTGGGGTGTGGTGATGTGCGTGATGGTAGGGTGTGGTGATGCGAGAGATTGTGGGGTATGGTTAGTGATTGTGGGGTGTGGTGAGTGATTGTGGGGTGTGGTAATGTCAGTGATGGTGGGGTGTGGTGATGTGAGTGATGGTGGGGTGTGGTGATGTGAGTGATGGTGGGGTGTGGTGATGTGAGTGATGGTGGGGTGTGGTGATGTGAGATTGTGGGGTGTGGTGAGTGATTGTGGGGAGTGGTGAGTGATTATGGGGTGTGGTGAGTGATTGTGTGGTGTGGTGAGTGATTGTGGGGTGTAGTGATGTGAGTGATGGTGGGGTGTGGTGATGTGAGATTGTGAGGTGTGGTGAGTGATTGTGGGGAGTGGTGAGTGATTATGGGGTGTGGTGAGTGATTGTGTGGTGTGGTGAGTGATTGTGGGGTGTGGTGAGTGATTGTGGGGTGTGGTGATTGATTGTGGGGTGGGGTAATGTGAGTTATGGTGGGGTGTGGTGACGTGAGTGAAGGTGGGGGTGTGGTGATGTGAGTGAAGGTGGGGTGTGGTGATGTAAGTGATGGTGGGGTGTGGTGATGTGAGTGATGGTGGGGTGTGGTGATGTGAGTGATGTTGGGGTGTGGTGATGTGAGTGATGGTGGGGTGTGGTGATGTGAGTGATGGTGGGGTGTGGTGATATGAGATTGTGGGGTGTGGTGAGTGATTGTGGGGTGTGGTAATGTGAGTGATGGAGGGATGTGGTGAGTGATTGTGTGGTGTGGTGAGTAATTGTGTGGTGTGGTGAGTGATTGTGGGGTGTGGTGAGTGATTGTAGGGTGTGGTGAGTGATTATTGGGTGTGGTGAGTGATTGTGAGTGATTGTGGGGTGTGGTTATGTGCGTGATCGTGGGGTGTGGTGATGTGTGTGATTGTGGGGTGTGGTAATGTGTGTGATGGTGGGGTGTAGTGATGTGGATGTGAATGTGGGGTGTGATAATGTGAGTGATGGTTGGATGTGGTGAGTGATTGTGTGGTGTGGTGAGTGATTGTGTGGTGTGGTTAGTGATTGTGGGGTGTGGTAATGTGAGTAATGGTGGGGTGTGGTGATGTGAGTGAAGGTAGGGTGTGGTGATGTGAGTGAAGGTGGGGTGTGGTAATGTGTGTGATGGTGGCGTGTGGTGATGTGAGTGATGGTGGGGTGTGGTGATGTGAGTGATGGTGGGGTGTGGTGATGTGAGTGATGGTGGGGTGTGGTGATGTGAGTGATGGTGGGGTGTTGTGATGTGAGATTGTGGGGTGTGGTGAGTGATTGTGGGGAGTGGTGAGTGATTATGGGGTGTGGTGAGTGAATGTGGGGTGTGGTGAGTGATTATGGGGTGTGGTGAGTGATTGTGGGGTGTGGTGATGTGAGTGATGATGGGGTGTGGTGATGTGCGTGTGATTGTGGGGTGTGGTAATGTGAGTGATGGTTGGATGTGGTGAGCGATTATGTGGTGTGGTTAGTGATTGTGGGGTGTGGTGAGTGATTGTGGGGTGTGGTAATGTGAGTGATGGTGGGGTGTGGTGATGTGAGTGATTGTGGGGTGTGGTGATGCGAGTGATGGTGGGGTGTGGTGATGTGAGTGATGGTGGGGTGTGGTGATGTGAGTGATGGTGGGGTGTGGTGATGTGAGATTGTGGGGTGTGGTGAGTGATTGTGTGGTGTGGTGAGTGATTGTATGGTGTGGTGAGTGATTGTGGGGTGTGGTGAGTGAATGTGGGGTGTGGTGAGTGATTATGGTGTGTGGTGAGTGATTGTGGGGTGTGGTGATGTGAGTGATGATGGGGTGTGGTGATGTGCGTGTGATTGTGGGGTGTGGTAATGTGAGTGATGGTTGGATGTGGTGAGCGATTGTGTGGTGTGGTTAGTGATTGTGGGGTGTGGTGATTGATTGTGGGGTGTGGTAATGTGAGTTATTGTGGGGTGTGGTGACGTGAGTGAAGGTGGGGGTGTGGTGATGTGAGTGAAGGTGGGGTGTGGTGATGTAAGTGATGGTGGGGTGTGGTGATGTGAGTGATTGTGGGGTGTGGTGATGTGCGTGATCGTGGGGTGTGGTGATGTGCGTGATTGTGGGGTGTGGTAATGTGCGTGATGGTGGGGTGTGGTGATGTGCGTGATGGTAGGGTGTGGTGAGGTGAGAGATTGTGGGGTATGGTTAGTGATTGTGGGGTGTGGTGAGTGATTGTGGGGTGTGGTAATGTCAGTAATGGTGGGGTGTGGTGATGTGAGTGATGGTGGGGTGTGGTGATGTGAGTGATGGTGGGGTGTGGTGATGTGAGTGATGGTGGGGTGTGGTGATTATGGGGTGTGGTGAGTGATTGTGGGGAGTGGTGAGTGATTATGGGGTGTGGTGAGTGATTGTGTGGTGTGGTGAGTGATTGTGGGGTGTGGTGAGTGATTGTGGGGTGTGGTGATTGATTGTGGGGTGGGGTAATGTGAGTTATGGGGGGCTGTGGTGACGTGAGTGAAGGTGGGGGTGTGGTGATGTGAGTGAAGGTGGGGTGTGGTGATGTAAGTGATGGTGGGGTGTGGTAATGTGAGTGATGGTGGGGTGTGGTGATGTGAGTGATGTTGGGGTGTGGTGATGTGAGTGATGGTGGGGTGTGGTGATGTGAGTGATGGTGGGGTGTGGTGATATGAGATTGTGGGGTGTGGTGAGTGATTGTGGGGTGTGGTAATGTGAGTGATGGAGGGATGTGGTGAGTGATTGTGTGGTGTGGTGAGTAATTGTGTGGTGTGGTGAGTGATTGTGGGGTGTGGTGAGTGATTGTAGGGTGTGGTGAGTGATTATTGGGTGTGGTGAGTGATTGTGAGTGATTGTGGGGTGTGGTTATGTGCGTGATCGTGGGGTGTGGTGATGTGCGTGATTGTGGGGTGTGGTAATGTGTGTGATGGTGGGGTGTAGTGATGTGCATGTGAATGTGGGGTGTGATAATGTGAGTGATGGTTGGATGTGGTGAGTGATTGTGTGGTGTGGTGAGTGATTGTGTGGTGTGGTTAGTGATTGTGGGGTGTGGTAATGTGAGTAATGGTGGGGTGTGGTGATGTGAGTGAAGGTAGGGTGTGGTGATGTGAGTGAAGGTGGGGTGTGGTAATGTGTGTGATGGTGGCGTGTGGTGATGTGAGTGATGGTGGGGTGTGGTGATGTGAGTGATGGTGGGGTGTGGTGATGTGAGTGATGGTGGGGTGTGGTGATATGAGTGATGGTGGGGTGTTGTGATGTGAGATTGTGGGGTGTGGTGAGTGATTGTGGGGAGTGGTGAGTGATTATGGGGTGTGGTGAGTGAATGTGGGTTGTGGTGAGTGATTATGGGGTGTGGTGAGTGATTGTGGGGTGTGGTGATGTGAGTGATGATGGGGTGTGGTGATGTGCGTGTGATTGTGGGGTGTGGTGAGTGATTGTGTGGTGTGGTGAGTGATTGTATGGTGTGGTGAGTGATTGTGGGGTGTGGTGAGTGAATGTGGGGTGTGGTGAGTGATTATGGTGTGTGGTGAGTGATTGTCGGGTGTGGTGATGTGAGTGATGATGGGGTGTGGTGATGTGCGTGTGATTGTGGGGTGTGGTAATGTGAGTGATGGTTGGATGTGGTGAGCGATTGTGTGGTGTGGTTAGTGATTGTGGGGTGTGGTGATTGATTGTGGGGTGTGGTAATGTGAGTTATGGTGGGGTGTGGTGACGTGAGTGAAGGTGGGGGTGTGGTGATGTGAGTGAAGGTGGGGTGTGGTGATGTAAGTGATGGTGGGGTGTGGTGATGTGAGTGATTGTGGGGTGTGGTGATGTGCGTGATCGTGGGGTGTGGTGATGTGTGTGATTGTGGGGTGTGGTAATGTGCGTGATGGTGGGGTGTGGTGATGTGCGTGATGGTAGGGTGTGGTGATGTGAGAGATTGTGGGGTATGGTTAGTGATTGTGGGGTGTGGTGAGTGATTGTGGGGTGTGGTAATGTCAGTGATGGTGGGGTGTGGTGATGTGAGTGATGGTGGGGTGTGGTGATGTGAGTGATGGTGGGGTGTGGTGATGTGAGTGATGGTGGGGTGTGGTGATGTGAGATTGTGGGGTGTGGTGAGTGATTGTGGGGAGTGGTGAGTGATTATGGGGTGTGGTGAGTGATTGTGTGGTGTGGTGAGTGATTGTGAGGTGTGGTAATGTGAGTGATGGAGGGATGTGGTGAGTGATTGTGTGGTGTGGTGAGTAATTGTGTGGTGTGGTGAGTGATTGTGGGGTGTGGTGAGTGATTGTAGGGTGTGGTGAGTGATTATTGGGTGTGGTGAGTGATTGTGAGTGATTGTGGGGTGTGGTTATGTGCGTGATCGTGGGGTGTGGTGATGTGCGTGATTGTGGGGTGTGGTAATGTGTGTGATGGTGGGGTGTAGTGATGTGGATGTGAATGTGGGGTGTGATAATGTGAGTGATGGTTGGATGTGGTGAGTGATTGTGTGGTGTGGTGAGTGATTGTGTGGTGTGGTTAGTGATTGTGGGGTGTGGTAATGTGAGTAATGGTGGGGTGTGGTGACGTGAGTGAAGGTAGGGTGTGGTGATGTGAGTGAAGGTGGGGTGTGGTAATGTGTGTGATGGTGGCGTGTGGTGATGTGAGTGATGGTGGGGTGTGGTGATGTGAGTGATGGTGGGGTGTGGTGATGTGAGTGATGGTGGGGTGTGGTGATGTGAGTGATGGTGGGGTGTTGTGATGTGAGATTGTGGGGTGTGGTGAGTGATTGTGGGGAGTGGTGAGTGATTATGGGGTGTGGTGAGTGAATGTGGGGTGTGGTGAGTGATTATGGGGTGTGGTGAGTGATTGTGGGGTGTGGTGATGTGAGTGATGATGGGGTGTGGTGATGTGCGTGTGATTGTGGGGTGTGGTAATGTGAGTGATGGTTGGATGTGGTGAGCGATTATGTGGTGTGGTTAGTGATTGTGGGGTGTGGTGAGTGATTGTGGGGTGTGGTAATGTGAGTGATGGTGGGGTGTGGTGATGTGAGTGATTGTGGGGTGTGGTGATGCGAGTGATGGTGGGGTGTGGTGATGTGAGTGATGGTGGGGTGTGGTGATGTGAGTGATGGTGGGGTGTGGTGATGTGAGATTGTGGGGTGTGGTGAGTGATTGTGTGGTGTGGTGAGTGATTGTATGGTGTGGTGAGTGATTGTGGGGTGTGGTGAGTGAATGTGGGGTGTGGTGAGTGATTATGGTGTGTGGTTAGTGATTGTGGGGTGTGGTGATGTGAGTGATGATGGGGTGTGGTGATGTGCGTGTGATTGTGGGGTGTGGTAATGTGAGTGATGGTTGGATGTGGTGAGCGATTGTGTGGTGTGGTTAGTGATTGTGGGGTGTGGTGATTGATTGTGGGGTGTGGTAATGTGAGTTATGGTGGGGTGTGGTGACGTGAGTGAAGGTGGGGGTGTGGTGATGTGAGTGAAGGTGGGGTGTGGTGATGTAAGTGATGGTGGGGTGTGGTGATGTGAGTGATTGTGGGGTGTGGTGATGTGCGTGATCGTGGGGTGTGGTGATGTGCGTGATTGTGGGGTGTGGTAATGTGCGTGATGGTGGGGTGTAGTGATGTGCGTGATGGTAGGGTGTGGTGATGTGAGAGATTGTGGGGTATGGTTAGTGATTGTGGGGTGTGGTGAGTGATTGTGGGGTGTGGTAATGTCAGTGATGGTGGGGTGTGGTGATGTGAGTGATGGTGGGGTGTGGTGATGTGAGTGATGGTGGGGTGTGGTGATGTGAGTGATGGTGGGGTGTGGTGATGTGAGATTGTGGGGTGTGGTGAGTGATTGTGGGGAGTGGTGAGTGATTATGGGGTGTGGTGAGTGATTGTGTGGTGTGATGAGTGATTGTGGGGTGTGGTGAGTGATTGTGGGGTGTGGTGATTGATTGTGGGGTGGGGTAATGTGAGTTATGGTGGGGTGTGGTGACGTGAGTGAAGGTGGGGGTGTGGTGATGTGAGTGAAGGTGGGGTGTGGTGATGTAAGTGATGGTGGGGTGTGGTGATTGTGAGTGATGGTGGGGTGTGGTGATGTGAGTGATGTTGGGGTGTGGTGATGTGAGTGATGGTGGGGTGTGGTGATGTGAGTGATGGTGGGGTGTGGTGATATGAGATTGTGGGGTGTGGTGAGTGATTGTGGGGTGTGGTAATGTGAGTGATGGAGGGATGTGGTGAGTGATTGTGTGGTGTGGTGAGTAATTGTGTGGTGTGGTGAGTGATTGTGGGGTGTGGTGAGTGATTGTAGGGTGTGGTGAGTGATTATTGGGTGTGGTGATTGATTGTGAGTGATTGTGGGGTGTGGTTATGTGCGTGACCGTGGGGTGTGGTGATGTGCGTGATTGTGGGGTGTGGAAATGTGTGTGATGGTGGGGTGTAGTGATGTGCATGTGAATGTGGGGTGTGATAATGTGAGTGATGGTTGGATGTGGTGAGTGATTGTGTGGTGTGGTGAGTGATTGTGTGGTGTGGTTAGTGATTGTGGGGTGTGGTAATGTGAGTAATGGTGTGGTGTGGTGATGTGAGTGAAGGTGGGGTGTGGTGATGTGAGTGAAGGTGGGGTGTGGTAATGTGTGTGATGGTGGCGTGTGGTGATGTGAGTGATGGTGGGGTGTGGTGATGTGAGTGAAGGTGGGGTATGGTAATGTGTGTGATGGTGGCGTGTGGTGATGTGAGTGATGGTGGGGTGTGGTGATGTGAGATTGTGGGGTGTGGTGATATGCGTGATTGTGGGGTGTTGTAATGTGAGTGATGGTGGGATGTGGTGAGTGATTGTGTGGTGTGGTGAGTGATTGTGGGGTGTGGTGAGTGATTTCGGGTGTAGTAATGTGAGTGATGGTAGGATGTGGTGAGTGATTGTGTGGTGTGGTGAGTGATTTTGGAGTGTGGTGAGTGATTATGGGGTGTGGTGAGTGATTGTGTGTGATTGTGGAGTGTGGTGATGTGAGAGATTGTGGGGTGTGGTGATGTGCGTGATCGTGGGGTGTGGTGATGTGCGTAATGGTGGGGTGTGGTGATGTGCGTGATTGTGGAGTGTGGTGATGTGAGAGATTGTGGGGTGTGGTGATGTGAGTGATTGTGGGGTGTGGTAATGTGAGTAATGGTGGGGTGTGGTGATGTGAGTGAAGGTAGGGTGTGGTGATGTGAGTGATGGTGGGGTGTGGTGATGTGAGTGAAGGTGGGGTGTGGTGATGTGAGTGATGGTGGGGTGTGGTGATATGAGTGGTGATGTGAGTGATGGTGGGGTGTGGTGATGTAAGTGAAGGTGGGGGTGTGGTGATGTGAGTGAAGGTGGGGTGTGGTGATGTGAGTGATGGTGGGGTGTGGTGATGTGAGTGATGGTGGGGTGTGGTGATGTGAGATTGTGGGGTGTGGTGAGTGATTGTGGGGAGTGGTGAGTTATTATGGGGTGTGGTGAGTGATTGTGTGGTGTGGTGAGTGATTGTGGGGTGTGGTGAGTGATTGTGGGGTGTGGTGATTGATTGTGGGGTGTGGTAATGTGAGTTATGGTGGCGTGTGGTGATGTGAGTGATGGTGGGGTGTGGTGATGTGAGTGAAGGTGGGGTATGGTAATGTGTGTGATGGTGGCGTGTGGTGATGTGATGAGTGATGGTGGGGTGTGGTGATGTGAGATTGTGGGGTGTGGTGATATGCGTGATTGTGGGGTGTTGTAATGTGAGTGATGGTGGGATGTGGTGAGTGATTGTGTGGTGTGGTGAGTGATTGTGGGGTGTGGTGAGTGATTTCGGGTGTAGTAATGTGAGTGATGGTAGGATGTGGTGAGTGATTGTGTGGTGTGGTGAGTGATTTTGGAGTGTGGTGAGTGATTATGGGGTGTGGTGAGTGATTGTGTGTGATTGTGGAGTGTGGTGATGTGAGAGATTGTGGGGTGTGGTGATGTGTGTGATCGTGGGGTGTGGTGATGTGCGTAATGGTGGGGTGTGGTAATGTGCGTGATGGTGGGGTGTGGTAGTGTGCGTGATGGTAGGGTGTGGTGATGTGAGTGATTGTGGGGTGTGGTAATGTGAGTAATGGTGGGGTGTGGTGATGTGAGTGAAGGTAGGGTGTGGTGATGTGAGTGAAGGTGGGGTGTGGTAATGTGTGTGATGGTGGCGTGTGGTGATTTGAGTGATGGTGGGGTGTGGTGATGTGTGATTGTGGGGTGTGGTGATATGCGTGATTGTGGGGTGTTGTAATGTGAGTGAAGGTGGGATGTGGTGAGTGATTGTGTGGTGTGGTGAGTGATTGTGGGGTGTGGTGAGTGATTTCGGGTGTAGTAATGTGAGTGATGGTAGGATGTGGTGAGTGATTGTGTGGTGTGGTGAGTGATTTTGGAGTGTGGTGAGTGATTATGGGGTGTGGTGAGTGATTGTGTGTGATTGTGGAGTGTGGTGATGTAAGAGATTGTGGGGTGTGGTGATGTGTGTGATCGTGGGGTGTGGTGATGTGCGTGATCGTGGGGTGTGGTGATGTGCGTAATGGTGGGGTGTGGTAATGTGCGTGATGGTGGGGTGTGGTAGTGTGCGTGATGGTAGGGTGTGGTGATGTGAGAGATTGTGGGGTATGGTTAGTGATTGTGGGGTGTGGTGAGTGATTGTGGGGTGAGGTAATGTGAGTGATGGTGGGGTGTGGTGATGAGAGTGAAGGACGGGTGTGGTGTGTGATTATGGGGTGTGGTGAGTGATTGTGGGGTGAGGTAATGTGAGTGATGGTGGGGTGTGGTGATGTGAGTGAAGGTCGGGTGTGGTTATGTGAGTGATGGTGGGGTGTGGTGATGTGAGTGATGGTGGGGTGTGGTGATGTGAGTGAAGGTGGGGTGTGGTGATGTGAGTGATGGTGGGGTGTGGTGATGTGAGTGGTGATGTGAGTGATGGTGGGGTGTGGTGATGTAAGTGAAGGTGGGGGTGTGGTGATGTGAGTGAAGGTGGGGTGTGGTGATGTGAGTGATGGTGGGGTGTGGTGATGTGAGTGATGGTGGGGTGTGGTGATGTGAGATTGTGGGGTGTGGTGAGTGATTGTGGGGAGTGGTGAGTGATTATGGGGTGTGGTGAGTGATTGTGTGGTGTGGTGAGTGATTGTGGGGTGTGGTGAGTGATTGTGGGGTGTGGTGATTGATTGTGGGGTGTGGTAATGTGAGTTATGGTGGGGTGTGGTGACGTGAGTGAAGGTGGGGGTGTGGTGATGTGAGTGAAGGTGGGGTGTGGTGATGTAAGTGATGGTGGGGTGTGGTGGTGTGAGTGATGGTGGGGTGTGGTGATGTGAGTGATGTTGGGGTGTGGTGATGTGAGTGATGGTGGGGTGTGGTGATGTGAGTGATGGTGGGGTGTGGTGATATGAGATTGTGGGGTGTGGTGAGTGATTGTGGGGTGTGGTAATGTGAGTGATGGAGGGATGTGGTGAGTGATTCTGTGGTGTGGTGAGTAATTGTGTGGTGTGGTTTGTGATTGTGGGGTGTGGTGAGTGATTGTAGGGTGTGGTGAGTGATTATTGGGTGTGGTGAGTGATTGTGAGTGATTGTGGGGTGTGGTTATGTGCGTGATCGTGGGGTGTGGTGATGTGCGTGATTGTGGGGTGTGGTAATATGTGTGATGGTGGGGTGTGGTGATGTGCATGTGAATGTGGGGTGTGGTAATGTGAGTGATGGTTGGATGTGGTGAGTGATTGTGTGGTGTGGTGAGTGATTGTGTGGTGTGGTTAGTGATTGTGGGGTGTGGTAATGTGAGTAATGGTGGGGTGTGGTGATGTGAGTGAAGGTGGGGTGTGGTGATGTGAGTGAAGGTGGGGTGTGGTAATGTGTGTGATGGTGGCGTGTGGTGATGTGAGTGATGGTGGGGTGTGGTGATGTGAGTGATGGTGGGATGTGATGAGTGATTGTGTGGTGTGGTGAGTGATTGTGGGGTGTGGTGAGTGATTTCGGGTGTAGTAATGTGAGTGATGGTAGGATGTGGTGAGTGATTGTGTGGTGTGGTGAGTGATTTTGGAGTGTGGTGAGTGATTATGGGGTGTGGTGAGTGATTGTGTGTGATTGTGGAGTGTGGTGATGTGAGAGATTGTGGGGTGTGGTGATGTGCGTGATCGTGGGGTGTGGTGATGTGCGTAATGGTGGGGTGTGGTAATGTGCGTGATGGTGGGGTGTGGTAGTGTGCGTGATGGTAGGGTGTGGTGATGTGAGAGATTGAGGGGTATGGTTAGTGATTGTGGGGTGTGGTGAGTGATTGTGGGGTGAGGTAATGTGAGTGATGGTGGGGTGTGGTGATGAGAGTGAAGGACGGGTGTGGTGTGTGATTATGGGGTGTGGTGAGTGATTGTGGGGTGAGGTAATGTGAGTGATGGTGGGGTGTGGTGATGTGAGTGAAGGTCGGGTGTGGTTATGTGAGTGATGGTGGGAGGTGGTGATGTGAGTGATGGTGGGGTGTGGTGATGTGAGTGAAGGTGGGGTGTTGTGATGTGAGTGATGGTGGGGTGTGGTGATGTGAGTGGTGATGTGAGTGATGGTGGGGTGTGGTGATGTAAGTGAAGGTGGGGGTGTGGTGATGTGAGTGAAGGTGGGGTGTGGTGATGTGAGTGATGGTGGGGTGTGGTGATGTGAGTGATGGTGGGGTGTGGTGATGTGCGTGATCGTGGAGTGTGGTGATGTGCGTGATTGTGGGGTGTGGTAATGTGCGTGATGGTGGGGTGTGGTGATGTGCGTAATGGTAGGGTGTGGTGATGTGAGAGATTGTGGGTTATGGTTAGTGATTGTGGGGTGTGGTGAGTGATTGTGGGGTGTGGTAATGTGAGTGATTGTGGGGTGTGGTGATGTGATTGAAGGTGAGGTGTGGTGATGTGAGTGATGGTGGGAGGTGGTGATGTGAGTAATGGTGGGGTGTGGTGATGTGAGATTGTGGGGTGTGGTGAGTGATTGTGGGGTGTGTTGAGTGATTATGGGGTATGGTGATTGATTGTGGGGTGTGGTGAGTGATTGTGGGGTGTGGTAATGTGAGTGATGGTGGGGTGTGGTGATGTGAGTGATGGTGGGGTGTGGTGATGCGAGTGATGGTGGGGTGTGGTGATGTGAGTGATGGTGGGGTGTGGTGATGTGAGTGTTGGTGGGGTGTGGTGATGTGAGATTGTGCGGTGTGATGTGGTGAGTGATTGTGTGGTGTGGTTAGTGATTGTGTGGTGATGTGAGTGCAGGTGGGGTGTGGTAATGTGAGTGAAGGTGGGGTGTGGTAATGTGCGTGAAAGTGGGGTTTGGTGATGTGAGTGATGGTGGGGTGTGGTGATGTGAGATTGTGGGGTGTGGTGATATGCGTGATTGTGGGGTGTTGTAATGTGAGTGATGGTGGGGTGTGGTGATGTGAGTGATTGTGGGGTGTGGTAATGTGCGTGATCGTGGGGTGTGGTAGTGTGCGTGATGGTAGGGTGTGGTGATGTGAGAGATTGTGGGGTATGGTTAGTGATTGTGGGGTGTGGTGAGTGATTGTGGGGTGAAGTAATGTGAGTGATGGTGGGGTGTGGTGATGAGAGTGAAGGACGGGTGTGGTGTGTGATTATGGGGTGTGGTGAGTGATTGTGGGGTGAGGTAATGTGAGTGATGGTGGGGTGTGGTGATGTGAGTGAAGGTCGGGTGTGGTTATGTGATTGATGGTGGGGTGTGGTGATGTGAGTGATGGTGGGGTGTGGTGATGTGAGTGAAGGTGGGGTGTGGTGATGTGAGTGATGGTGGGGTGTGGTGATGTGAGTGGTGATGTGAGTGATGGTGGGGTGTGGTGATGTGAGTGAAGGTGGGGGTGTGGTGATGTGAGTGAAGGAGGGGTGTGGTGATGTGAGTGATGGTGGGGTGTGGTGATGTGAGTGATGGTGGGGTGTGGTGATGTGAGTGATTGTGGGGTGTGGTAATGTGCGTGATATTGGGGTGTGGTGATGTGCGTAATGGTAGGATGTGGTGATGTGAGAGATTGTGGGGTATGGTTAGTGATTGTGGGGTGTGGTGAGTGATTGTGGGGTGTGGTAATGTGAGTGAAGGTGGGGTGTGGTGATGTGAGTGATGGTGGGGTGTGGTAATGTGCGTGATTGTGGGGTGTGGTAATGTGCGTGATGGTGGGGTGTGGTGATGTGCGTAATGGTAGGGTGTGGTGATGTGAGAGATTGTGGGGTATGGTTAGTGATTGTGGGGTGTGGTGAGTGAATGTGGGGTGTGGTAATGTGAGTGATTGTGGGGTGTGGTGATGTGAGTGAAGGTGGGGTGTGGTGATGTGAGTGATGGTGGGGTGTGGTGATGTGAGTAATGGTGGGGTGTGGTGATGTGAGATTGTGGGGTGTGGTGAGTGATTGTTGGGTGTGGTGAGTGATTATGGGGTGTGGTGATTGATTGTGGGGTGTGGTGAGTGATTGTAGGGTGTGGTAATGTGAGTGATGGTGGGGTGTGGTGATGTGAGTGATGGTGGGGTGTGGTGATGCGAGTGATGGTGGGGTGTGGTGATGTGAGTGATGGTAAGGTGTGGTGATGAGAGTGAAGGACGGGTGTGGTGTGTGATTATGGGGTGTGGTGAGTGATTGTGGGGTGAGGTAATGTGAGTGATGGTGGGGTGTGGTGATGTGAGTGAAGGTCGGGTGTGGTTATGTGAGTGATGGTGGGGTGTGGTGATGTGAGTGATGGTGGGGTGTGGTGATGTGAGTGAAGGTGGGGTGTGGTGATGTGAGTGATGGTGGGATGTGGTGATGTGAGTGGTGATGTGAGTGATGGTGGGGTGTGGTGATGTAAGTGAAGGTGGGGGTGTGGTGATGTGAGTGAAGGTGGGGTGTGGTGATGTGAGTGATGGTGGGGTGTGGTAATGTGAGTGATGGTTGGATGTGGTGAGTGATTGTGTGGTGTGGTTAGTGATTGTGTGGTGATGTGAGTGCAGGTGGGGTGTGGTGATGCGAGTGAAGGTGGGGTGTGGTAATGTGCGTGAAAGTGGGGTTTGGTGATGTGCGTGATCGTGGGGTGTGGTGATGTGCGTGATTGTGGGTGCGTGATTGTGGGGTGTGGTAATGTGCGTGATGGTGGGGTGTGCGTGATGGTAGGGTGTGGTGATGTGAGAGATTGTGGGTTATGGTTAGTGATTGTGGGGTGTGGTGAGTGATTGTGGGGTGAGGTAATGTGAGTGATGGTGGGGTGTGGTGATGAGAGTGAAGGACGGGTGTGGTGTGTGATTATGGGGTGTGGTGAGTGATTGTGGGGTGAGGTAATGTGAGTGATGGTGGGGTGTGGTGATGTGAGTGAAGGTCGGGTGTGGTTATGTGAGTGATGGTTGGGTGTGGTGATGTGAGTGATGGTGGGGTGTGGTGATGTGAGTGAAGGTGGGGTGTGGTGATGTGAGTGATGGTGGGGTGTGGTGATGTGAGTGATGGTGGGGTGTGGTGATGTGAGATTGTGGGGTGTGGTGATATGCGTGATTGTGGGGTGTTGTAATGTGAGTGATGGTGGGATGTGGTGAGTGATTGTGTGGTGTGGTGAGTGATTGTGTGGTGTGGTTAGTGATTGTGGGGTGTGGTAATGTGAGTAATGGTGGGGTGTGGTGATGTGAGTGAAGGTGGGGTGTGGTGATGTGAGTGAAGGTGGGGTGTGGTAATGTGTGTGATGGTGGCGTGTGGTGATGTGAGTGATGGTGGGGTGTGGTGATGTGAGTGATGGTGGGATGTGATGAGTGATTGTGTGGTGTGGTGAGTGATTGTGGGGTGTGGTGAGTGATTTCGGGTGTAGTAATGTGAGTGATGGTAGGATGTGGTGAGTGATTGTGTGGTGTGGTGAGTGATTTTGGAGTGTGGTGAGTGATTATGGGGTGTGGTGAGTGATTGTGTGTGATTGTGGAGTGTGGTGATGTGAGAGATTGTGGGGTGTGGTGATGTGCGTGATCGTGGGGTGTGGTGATGTGCGTAATGGTGGGGTGTGGTAATGTGCGTGATGGTGGGGTGTGGTAGTGTGCGTGATGGTAGGGTGTGGTGATGTGAGAGATTGAGGGGTATGGTTAGTGATTGTGGGGTGTGGTGAGTGATTGTGGGGTGAGGTAATGTGAGTGATGGTGGGGTGTGGTGATGAGAGTGAAGGACGGGTGTGGTGTGTGATTATGGGGTGTGGTGAGTGATTGTGGGGTGAGGTAATGTGAGTGATGGTGGGGTGTGGTGATGTGAGTGAAGGTCGGGTGTGGTTATGTGAGTGATGGTGGGAGGTGGTGATGTGAGTGATGGTGGGGTGTGGTGATGTGAGTGAAGGTGGGGTGTTGTGATGTGAGTGATGGTGGGGTGTGGTGATGTGAGTGGTGATGTGAGTGATGGTGGGGTGTGGTGATGTAAGTGAAGGTGGGGGTGTGGTGATGTGAGTGAAGGTGGGGTGTGGTGATGTGAGTGATGGTGGGGTGTGGTGATGTGAGTGATGGTGGGGTGTGGTGATGTGCGTGATCGTGGAGTGTGGTGATGTGCGTGATTGTGGGGTGTGGTCATGTGCGTGATGGTGGGGTGTGGTGATGTGCGTAATGGTAGGGTGTGGTGATGTGAGAGATTGTGGGTTATGGTTAGTGATTGTGGGGTGTGGTGAGTGATTGTGGGGTGTGGTAATGTGAGTGATTGTGGGGTGTGGTGATGTGATTGAAGGTGGGGTGTGGTGATGTGAGTGATGGTGGGAGGTGGTGATGTGAGTAATGGTGGGGTGTGGTGATGTGAGATTGTGGGGTGTGGTGAGTGATTGTGGGGTGTGTTGAGTGATTATGGGGTATGGTGATTGATTGTGGGGTGTGGTGAGTGATTGTGGGGTGTGGTAATGTGAGTGATGGTGGGGTGTGGTGATGTGAGTGATGGTGGGGTGTGGTGATGCGAGTGATGGTGGGGTGTGGTGATGTGAGTGATGGTGGGGTGTGGTGATGTGAGTGTTGGTGGGGTGTGGTGATGTGAGATTGTGCGGTGTGATGTGGTGAGTGATTGTGTGGTGTGGTTAGTGATTGTGTGGTGATGTGAGTGCAGGTGGGGTGTGGTAATGTGAGTGAAGGTGGGGTGTGGTAATGTGCGTGAAAGTGGGGTTTGGTGATGTGAGTGATGGTGGGGTGTGGTGATGTGAGATTGTGGGGTGTGGTGATATGCGTGATTGTGGGGTGTTGTAATGTGAGTGATGGTGGGGTGTGGTGATGTGAGTGATTGTGGGGTGTGGTAATGTGCGTGATCGTGGGGTGTGGTAGTGTGCGTGATGGTAGGGTGTGGTGATGTGAGAGATTGTGGGGTATGGTTAGTGATTGTGGGGTGTGGTGAGTGATTGTGGGGTGAAGTAATGTGAGTGATGGTGGGGTGTGGTGATGAGAGTGAAGGACGGGTGTGGTGTGTGATTATGGGGTGTGGTGAGTGATTGTGGGGTGAGGTAATGTGAGTGATGGTGGGGTGTGGTGATGTGAGTGAAGGTCGGGTGTGGTTATGTGATTGATGGTGGGGTGTGGTGATGTGAGTGATGGTGGGGTGTGGTGATGTGAGTGAAGGTGGGGTGTGGTGATGTGAGTGATGGTGGGGTGTGGTGATGTGAGTGGTGATGTGAGTGATGGTGGGGTGTGGTGATGTGAGTGAAGGTGGGGGTGTGGTGATGTGAGTGAAGGAGGGGTGTGGTGATGTGAGTGATGGTGGGGTGTGGTGATGTGAGTGATGGTGGGGTGTGGTGATGTGAGTGATTGTGGGGTGTGGTAATGTGCGTGATATTGGGGTGTGGTGATGTGCGTAATGGTAGGATGTGGTGATGTGAGAGATTGTGGGGTATGGTTAGTGATTGTGGGGTGTGGTGAGTGATTGTGGGGTGTGGTAATGTGAGTGAAGGTGGGGTGTGGTGATGTGAGTGATGGTGGGGTGTGGTAATGTGCGTGATTGTGGGGTGTGGTAATGTGCGTGATGGTGGGGTGTGGTGATGTGCGTAATGGTAGGGTGTGGTGATGTGAGAGATTGTGGGGTATGGTTAGTGATTGTGGGGTGTGGTGAGTGAATGTGGGGTGTGGTAATGTGAGTGATTGTGGGGTGTGGTGATGTGAGTGAAGGTGGGGTGTGGTGATGTGAGTGATGGTGGGGTGTGGTGATGTGAGTAATGGTGGGGTGTGGTGATGTGAGATTGTGGGGTGTGGTGAGTGATTGTTGGGTGTGGTGAGTGATTATGGGGTGTGGTGATTGATTGTGGGGTGTGGTGAGTGATTGTAGGGTGTGGTAATGTGAGTGATGGTGGGGTGTGGTGATGTGAGTGATGGTGGGGTGTGGTGATGCGAGTGATGGTGGGGTGTGGTGATGTGAGTGATGGTAAGGTGTGGTGATGAGAGTGAAGGACGGGTGTGGTGTGTGATTATGGGGTGTGGTGAGTGATTGTGGGGTGAGGTAATGTGAGTGATGGTGGGGTGTGGTGATGTGAGTGAAGGTCGGGTGTGGTTATGTGAGTGATGGTGGGGTGTGGTGATGTGAGTGATGGTGGGGTGTGGTGATGTGAGTGAAGGTGGGGTGTGGTGATGTGAGTGATGGTGGGATGTGGTGATGTGAGTGGTGATGTGAGTGATGGTGGGGTGTGGTGATGTAAGTGAAGGTGGGGGTGTGGTGATGTGAGTGAAGGTGGGGTGTGGTGATGTGAGTGATGGTGGGGTGTGGTAATGAGAGTGATGGTTGGATGTGGTGAGTGATTGTGTGGTGTGGTTTGTGATTGTGTGGTGATGTGAGTGCAGGTGGGGTGTGGTGATGCGAGTGAAGGTGGGGTGTGGTAATGTGCGTGAAAGTAGGGTTTGGTGATGTGCGTGATCGTGGGGTGTGGTGATGTGCGTGATTGTGGGTGCGTGATTGTGGGGTGTGGTAATGTGCGTGATGGTGGGGTGTGCGTGATGGTAGGGTGTGGTGATGTGAGAGATTGTGGGTTATGGTTAGTGATTGTGGGGTGTGGTGAGTGATTGTGGGGTGAGGTAATGTGAGTGATGGTGGGGTGTGGTGATGAGAGTGAAGGACGGGTGTGGTGTGTGATTATGGGGTGTGGTGAGTGATTGTGGGGTGAGGTAATGTGAGTGATGGTGGGGTGTGGTGATGTGAGTGAAGGTCGGGTGTGGTTATGTGAGTGATGGTTGGGTGTGGTGATGTGAGTGATGGTGGGGTGTGGTGATGTGAGTGAAGGTGGGGTGTGGTGATGTGAGTGATGGTGGGGTGTGGTGATGTGAGTGATGGTGGGGTGTGGTGATGTGAGATTGTGGGGTGTGGTGATATGCGTGATTGTGGGGTGTTGTAATGTGAGTGATGGTGGGATGTGGTGAGTGATTGTGTGGTGTGGTGAGTGATTGTGGGGTGTGGTGAGTGATTTCGGGTGTAGTAATGTGAGTGATGGTAGGATGTGGTGAGTGATTGTGTGGTGTGGTGAGTGATTTTGGAGTGTGGTGAGTGATTATGGGGTGTGGTGAGTGATTGTGTGTGATTGTGGAGTGTGGTGATGTGAGAGATTGTGGGGTGTGGTGATGTGCGTGATCGTGGGGTGTGGTGATGTGCGTAATGGTGGGGTGTGGTGATGTGCGTGATTGTGGAGTGTGGTGATGTGAGAGATTGTGGGGTGTGGTGATGTGAGTGATTGTGGGGTGTGGTAATGTGAGTAATGGTGGGGTGTGGTGATGTGAGTGAAGGTAGGGTGTGGTGATGTGAGTGATGGTGGGGTGTGGTGATGTGAGTGAAGGTGGGGTGTGGTGATGTGAGTGATGGTGGGGTGTGGTGATATGAGTGGTGATGTGAGTGATGGTGGGGTGTGGTGATGTAAGTGAAGGTGGGGGTGTGGTGATGTGAGTGAAGGTGGGGTGTGGTGATGTGAGTGATGGTGGGGTGTGGTGATGTGAGTGATGGTGGGGTGTGGTGATGTGAGATTGTGGGGTTTGGTGAGTGATTGTGGGGAGTGGTGAGTGATTATGGGGTGTGGTGAGTGATTGTGTGGTGTGGTGAGTGATTGTGGGGTGTGGTGAGTGATTGTGGGGTGTGGTGATTGATTGTGGGGTGTGGTAATGTGAGTTATGGTGGCGTGTGGTGATGTGAGTGATGGTGGGGTGTGGTGATGTGAGTGAAGGTGGGGTATGGTAATGTGTGTGATGGTGGCGTGTGGTGATGTGATGAGTGATGGTGGGGTGTGGTGATGTGAGATTGTGGGGTGTGGTGATATGCGTGATTGTGGGGTGTTGTAATGTGAGTGATGGTGGGATGTGGTGAGTGATTGTGTGGTGTGGTGAGTGATTGTGGGGTGTGGTGAGTGATTTCGGGTGTAGTAATGTGAGTGATGGTAGGATGTGGTGAGTGATTGTGTGGTGTGGTGAGTGATTTTGGAGTGTGGTGAGTGATTATGGGGTGTGGTGAGTGATTGTGTGTGATTGTGGAGTGTGGTGATGTGAGAGATTGTGGGGTGTGGTGATGTGTGTGATCGTGGGGTGTGGTGATGTGCGTAATGGTGGGGTGTGGTAATGTGCGTGATGGTGGGGTGTGGTAGTGTGCGTGATGGTAGGGTGTGGTGATGTGAGTGATTGTGGGGTGTGGTAATGTGAGTAATGGTGGGGTGTGGTGATGTGAGTGAAGGTAGGGTGTGGTGATGTGAGTGAAGGTGGGGTGTGGTAATGTGTGTGATGGTGGCGTGTGGTGATTTGAGTGATGGTGGGGTGTGGTGATGTGTGATTGTGGGGTGTGGTGATATGCGTGATTGTGGGGTGTTGTAATGTGAGTGAAGGTGGGATGTGGTGAGTGATTGTGTGGTGTGGTGAGTGATTGTGGGGTGTGGTGAGTGATTTCGGGTGTAGTAATGTGAGTGATGGTAGGATGTGGTGAGTGATTGTGTGGTGTGGTGAGTGATTTTGGAGTGTGGTGAGTGATTATGGGGTGTGGTGAGTGATTGTGTGTGATTGTGGAGTGTGGTGATGTAAGAGATTGTGGGGTGTGGTGATGTGCGTGATCGTGGGGTGTGGTGATGTGCGTGATCGTGGGGTGTGGTGATGTGCGTAATGGTGGGGTGTGGTAATGTGCGTGATGGTGGGGTGTGGTAGTGTGCGTGATGGTAGGGTGTGGTGATGTGAGAGATTGTGGGGTATGGTTAGTGATTGTGGGGTGTGGTGAGTGATTGTGGGGTGAGGTAATGTGAGTGATGGTGGGGTGTGGTGATGAGAGTGAAGGACGGGTGTGGTGTGTGATTATGGGGTGTGGTGAGTGATTGTGGGGTGAGGTAATGTGAGTGATGGTGGGGTGTGGTGATGTGAGTGAAGGTCGGGTGTGGTTATGTGAGTGATGGTGGGGTGTGGTGATGTGAGTGATGGTGGGGTGTGGTGATGTGAGTGAAGGTGGGGTGTGGTGATGTGAGTGATGGTGGGGTGTGGTGATGTGAGTGGTGATGTGAGTGATGGTGGGGTGTGGTGATGTAAGTGAAGGTGGGGGTGTGGTGATGTGAGTGAAGGTGGGGTGTGGTGATGTGAGTGATGGTGGGGTGTGGTGATGTGAGTGATGGTGGGGTGTGGTGATGTGAGATTGTGGGGTGTGGTGAGTGATTGTGGGGAGTGGTGAGTGATTATGGGGTGTGGTGAGTGATTGTGTGGTGTGGTGAGTGATTGTGGGGTGTGGTGAGTGATTGTGGGGTGTGGTGATTGATTGTGGGGTGTGGTGATTGATTGTGGGGTGTGGTAATGTGAGTTATGGTGGGGTGTGGTGACGTGAGTGAAGGTGGGGGTGTGGTGATGTGAGTGAAGGTGGGGTGTGGTGATGTAAGTGATGGTGGGGTGTGGTGGTGTGAGTGATGGTGGGGTGTGGTGATGTGAGTGATGTTGGGGTGTGGTGATGTGAGTGATGGTGGGGTGTGGTGATGTGAGTGATGGTGGGGTGTGGTGATATGAGATTGTGGGGTGTGGTGAGTGATTGTGGGGTGTGGTAATGTGAGTGATGGAGGGATGTGGTGAGTGATTCTGTGGTGTGGTGAGTAATTGTGTGGTGTGGTTTGTGATTGTGGGGTGTGGTGAGTGATTGTAGGGTGTGGTGAGTGATTATTGGGTGTGGTGAGTGATTGTGAGTGATTGTGGGGTGTGGTTATGTGCGTGATCGTGGGGTGTGGTGATGTGCGTGATTGTGGGGTGTGGTAATATGTGTGATGGTGGGGTGTGGTGATGTGCATGTGAATGTGGGGTGTGGTAATGTGAGTGATGGTTGGATGTGGTGAGTGATTGTGTGGTGTGGTGAGTGATTGTGTGGTGTGGTTAGTGATTGTGGGGTGTGGTAATGTGAGTAATGGTGGGGTGTGGTGATGTGAGTGAAGGTGGGGTGTGGTGATGTGAGTGAAGGTGGGGTGTGGTAATGTGTGTGATGGTGGCGTGTGGTGATGTGAGTGATGGTGGGGTGTGGTGATGTGAGTGATGGTGGGATGTGATGAGTGATTGTGTGGTGTGGTGAGTGATTGTGGGGTGTGGTGAGTGATTTCGGGTGTAGTAATGTGAGTGATGGTAGGATGTGGTGAGTGATTGTGTGGTGTGGTGAGTGATTTTGGAGTGTGGTGAGTGATTATGGGGTGTGGTGAGTGATTGTGTGTGATTGTGGAGTGTGGTGATGTGAGAGATTGTGGGGTGTGGTGATGTGCGTGATCGTGGGGTGTGGTGATGTGCGTAATGGTGGGGTGTGGTAATGTGCGTGATGGTGGGGTGTGGTAGTGTGCGTGATGGTAGGGTGTGGTGATGTGAGAGATTGAGGGGTATGGTTAGTGATTGTGGGGTGTGGTGAGTGATTGTGGGGTGAGGTAATGTGAGTGATGGTGGGGTGTGGTGATGAGAGTGAAGGACGGGTGTGGTGTGTGATTATGGGGTGTGGTGAGTGATTGTGGGGTGAGGTAATGTGAGTGATGGTGGGGTGTGGTGATGTGAGTGAAGGTTGGGTGTGGTTATGTGAGTGATGGTGGGAGGTGGTGATGTGAGTGATGGTGGGGTGTGGTGATGTGAGTGAAGGTGGGGTGTTGTGATGTGAGTGATGGTGGGGTGTGGTGATGTGAGTGGTGATGTGAGTGATGGTGGGGTGTGGTGATGTAAGTGAAGGTGGGGGTGTGGTGATGTGAGTGAAGGTGGGGTGTGGTGATGTGAGTGATGGTGGGGTGTGGTGATGTGAGTGATGGTGGGGTGTGGTGATGTGCGTGATCGTGGAGTGTGGTGATGTGCGTGATTGTGGGGTGTGGTAATGTGCGTGATGGTGGGGTGTGGTGATGTGCGTAATGGTAGGGTGTGGTGATGTGAGAGATTGTGGGTTATGGTTAGTGATTGTGGGGTGTGGTGAGTGATTGTGGGGTGTGGTAATGTGAGTGATTGTGGGGTGTGGTGATGTGATTGAAGGTGGGGTGTGGTGATGTGAGTGATGGTGGGAGGTGGTCATGTGAGTAATGGTGGGGTGTGGTGATGTGAGATTGTGGGGTGTGGTGAGTGATTGTGGGGTGTGTTGAGTGATTATGGGGTATGGTGATTGATTGTGGGGTGTGGTGAGTGATTGTGGGGTGTGGTAATGTGAGTGATGGTGGGGTGTGGTGATGTGAGTGATGGTGGGGTGTGGTGATGCGAGTGATGGTGGGGTGTGGTGATGTGAGTGATGGTGGGGTGTGGTGATGTGAGTGTTGGTGGGGTGTGGTGATGTGAGATTGTGCGGTGTGATGTGGTGAGTGATTGTGTGGTGTGGTTAGTGATTGTGTGGTGATGTGAGTGCAGGTGGGGTGTGGTAATGTGAGTGAAGGTGGGGTGTGGTAATGTGCGTGAAAGTGGGGTTTGGTGATGTGAGTGATGGTGGGGTGTGGTGATGTGAGATTGTGGGGTGTGGTGATATGCGTGATTGTGGGGTGTTGTAATGTGAGTGATGGTGGGGTGTGGTGATGTGAGTGATTGTGGGGTGTGGTAATGTGCGTGATCGTGGGGTGTGGTAGTGTGCGTGATGGTGGGGTGTGGTGATGTGAGTGAAGGTGGGGTGTGGTGATGTGAGTGAAGGTGGGGTGTGGTAATGTGTGTGATGGTGGCGTGTGGTGATGTGAGTGATGGTGGGGTGTGGTGATGTGAGTGATGGTGGGATGTGATGAGTGATTGTGTGGTGTGGTGAGTGATTGTGGGGTGTGGTGAGTGATTTCGGGTGTAGTAATGTGAGTGATGGTAGGATGTGGTGAGTGATTGTGTGGTGTGGTGAGTGATTTTGGAGTGTGGTGAGTGATTATGGGGTGTGGTGAGTGATTGTGTGTGATTGTGGAGTGTGGTGATGTGAGAGATTGTGGGGTGTGGTGATGTGCGTGATCGTGGGGTGTGGTGATGTGCGTAATGGTGGGGTGTGGTAATGTGCGTGATGGTGGGGTGTGGTAGTGTGCGTGATGGTAGGGTGTGGTGATGTGAGAGATTGAGGGGTATGGTTAGTGATTGTGGGGTGTGGTGAGTGATTGTGGGGTGAGGTAATGTGAGTGATGGTGGGGTGTGGTGATGAGAGTGAAGGTTGGGTGTGGTTATGTGAGTGATGGTGGGAGGTGGTGATGTGAGTGATGGTGGGGTGTGGTGATGTGAGTGAAGGTGGGGTGTTGTGATGTGAGTGATGGTGGGGTGTGGTGATGTGAGTGGTGATGTGAGTGATGGTGGGGTGTGGTGATGTAAGTGAAGGTGGGGGTGTGGTGATGTGAGTGAAGGTGGGGTGTGGTGATGTGAGTGATGGTGGGGTGTGGTGATGTGAGTGATGGTGGGGTGTGGTGATGTGCGTAATGGTAGGGTGTGGTGATGTGAGAGATTGTGGGTTATGGTTAGTGATTGTGGGGTGTGGTGAGTGATTGTGGGGTGTGGTAATGTGAGTGATTGTGGGGTGTGGTGATGTGATTGAAGGTGGGGTGTGGTGATGTGAGTGATGGTGGGAGGTGGTGATGTGAGTAATGGTGGGGTGTGGTGATGTGAGATTGTGGGGTGTGGTGAGTGATTGTGGGGTGTGTTGAGTGATTATGGGGTATGGTGATTGATTGTGGGGTGTGGTGAGTGATTGTGGGGTGTGGTAATGTGAGTGATGGTGGGGTGTGGTGATGTGAGTGATGGTGGGGTGTGGTGATGCGAGTGATGGTGGGGTGTGGTGATGTGAGTGATGGTGGGGTGTGGTGATGTGAGTGTTGGTGGGGTGTGGTGATGTGAGATTGTGCGGTGTGATGTGGTGAGTGATTGTGTGGTGTGGTTAGTGATTGTGTGGTGATGTGAGTGCAGGTGGGGTGTGGTAATGTGAGTGAAGGTGGGGTGTGGTAATGTGCGTGAAAGTGGGGTTTGGTGATGTGAGTGATGGTGGGGTGTGGTGATGTGAGATTGTGGGGTGTGGTGATATGCGTGATTGTGGGGTGTTGTAATGTGAGTGATGGTGGGGTGTGGTGATGTGAGTGATTGTGGGGTGTGGTAATGTGCGTGATCGTGGGGTGTGGTAGTGTGCGTGATGGTAGGGTGTGGTGATGTGAGAGATTGTGGGGTATGGTTAGTGATTGTGGGGTGTGGTGAGTGATTGTGGGGTGAAGTAATGTGAGTGATGGTGGGGTGTGGTGATGAGAGTGAAGGACGGGTGTGGTGTGTGATTATGGGGTGTGGTGAGTGATTGTGGGGTGAGGTAATGTGAGTGATGGTGGGGTGTGGTGATGTGAGTGAAGGTCGGGTGTGGTTATGTGATTGATGGTGGGGTGTGGTGATGTGAGTGATGGTGGGGTGTGGTGATGTGAGTGAAGGTGGGGTGTGGTGATGTGAGTGATGGTGGGGTGTGGTGATGTGAGTGGTGATGTGAGTGATGGTGGGGTGTGGTGATGTGAGTGAAGGTGGGGGTGTGGTGATGTGAGTGAAGGAGGGGTGTGGTGATGTGAGTGATGATGGGGTGTGGTGATGTGAGTGATGGTGGGGTGTGGTGATGTGAGTGATTGTGGGGTGTGGTAATGTGCGTGATATTGGGGTGTGGTGATGTGCGTAATGGTAGGATGTGGTGATGTGAGAGATTGTGGGGTATGGTTAGTGATTGTGGGGTGTGGTGAGTGATTGTGGGGTGTGGTAATGTGAGTGAAGGTGGGGTGTGGTGATGTGAGTGATGGTGGGGTGTGGTAATGTGCGTGATTGTGGGGTGTGGTAATGTGCGTGATGGTGGGGTGTGGTGATGTGCGTAATGGTAGGGTGTGGTGATGTGAGAGATTGTGGGGTATGGTTAGTGATTGTGGGGTGTGGTGAGTGAATGTGGGGTGTGGTAATGTGAGTGATTGTGGGGTGTGGTGATGTGAGTGAAGGTGGGGTGTGGTGATGTGAGTGATGGTGGGGTGTGGTGATGTGAGTAATGGTGGGGTGTGGTGATGTGAGATTGTGGGGTGTGGTGAGTGATTGTTGGGTGTGGTGAGTGATTATGGGGTGTGGTGATTGATTGTGGGGTGTGGTGAGTGATTGTAGGGTGTGGTAATGTGAGTGATGGTGGGGTGTGGTGATGTGAGTGATGGTGGGGTGTGGTGATGCGAGTGATGGTGGGGTGTGGTGATGTGAGTGATGGTAAGGTGTGGTGATGAGAGTGAAGGACGGGTGTGGTGTGTGATTATGGGGTGTGGTGAGTGATTGTGGGGTGAGGTAATGTGAGTGATGGTGGGGTGTGGTGATGTGAGTGAAGGTCGGGTGTGGTTATGTGAGTGATGGTGGGGTGTGGTGATGTGAGTGATGGTGGGGTGTGGTGATGTGAGTGAAGGTGGGGTGTGGTGATGTGAGTGATGGTGGGATGTGGTGATGTGAGTGGTGATGTGAGTGATGGTGGGGTGTGGTGATGTAAGTGAAGGTGGGGGTGTGGTGATGTGAGTGAAGGTGGGGTGTGGTGATGTGAGTGATGGTGGGGTGTGGTAATGTGAGTGATGGTTGGATGTGGTGAGTGATTGTGTGGTGTGGTTAGTGATTGTGTGGTGATGTGAGTGCAGGTGGGGTGTGGTGATGCGAGTGAAGGTGGGGTGTGGTAATGTGCGTGAAAGTGGGGTTTGGTGATGTGCGTGATCGTGGGGTGTGGTGATGTGCGTGATTGTGGGTGCGTGATTGTGGGGTGTGGTAATGTGCGTGATGGTGGGGTGTGCGTGATGGTAGGGTGTGGTGATGTGAGAGATTGTGGGTTATGGTTAGTGATTGTGGGGTGTGGTGAGTGATTGTGGGGTGAGGTAATGTGAGTGATGGTGGGGTGTGGTGATGAGAGTGAAGGACGGGTGTGGTGTGTGATTATGGGGTGTGGTGAGTGATTGTGGGGTGAGGTAATGTGAGTGATGGTGGGGTGTGGTGATGTGAGTGAAGGTCGGGTGTGGTTATGTGAGTGATGGTTGGGTGTGGTGATGTGAGTGATGGTGGGGTGTGGTGATGTGAGTGAAGGTGGGGTGTGGTGATGTGAGTGATGGTGGGGTGTGGTGATGTGAGTGGTGATGTGAGTGATGGTGGGGTGTGGTGATGTGAGTGAAGGTGGGGGTGTGGTGATGTGAGTGATGGTGGGGTGTGGTAATGTGAGTGATTGTGGGGTGTGGTGATGTGAGTGAAGGTGGGGTGTGGTGATGTGAGTGATGGTGGGTTATGGTTAGTGATTGTGGGGTGTGGTGAGTGATTGTGGGGTGTGGTGAGTGATTGTGGGGTGAGGTAATGTGAGTGATGGTGGGGTGTGGTGATGAGAGTGAAGGACGGGTGTGGTGTGTGATTATGGGGTGTGGTGAGTGATTGTGGGGTGAGGTAATGTGAGTGATGGTGGGGTGTGGTGATGTGAGTGAAGGTCGGGTGTGGTTATGTGAGTGATGGTGGGGTGTGGTGATGTGAGTGATGGTGGGGTGTGGTGATGTGAGTGAAGGTGGGGTGTGGTGATGTGAGTGATGGTGGGGTGTGGTGATGTGAGTGGTGATGTGAGTGATTGTGTGGTGTGGTTAGTGATTGTGTGGTGATGTGAGTGCAGGTGGGGTGTGGTAATGTGAGTGAAGGTGGGGTGTGGTAATGTGCGTGAAAGTGGGGTTTGGTGATGTGAGTGATGGTGGGGTGTGGTGATGTGAGATTGTGGAGTGTGGTGATATGCGTGATTGTGGGGTGTTGTAATGTGAGTGATGGTGGGGTGTGGTGATGTGAGTGATTGTGGGGTGTGGTAATGTGCGTGATATTGGGGTGTGGTGATGTGCGTAATGGTAGGATGTGGTGATGTGAGAGATTGTGGGGTATGGTTAGTGATTGTGGGGTGTGGTGAGTGATTGTGGGGTGTGGTAATGTGAGTGATTGTGGGGTGTGGTGATGTGAGTGAAGGTGGGGTGTGGTGATGTGATTTATGGTGGGGTGTGGTAATGTGCGTGATGGTGGGGTGTGGTGATGTGCGTAATGGTAGGGTGTGGTGATGTGAGAGATTGCGGGGTATGGTTAGTGATTGTGGGGTGTGGTGAGTGATTGTGGGGTGTGGCAATGTGAGTGATTGTGGGGTGTGGTGATGTGAGTGAAGGTGGGGTGTGGTGATGTGAGTGATGGTGGGGTGTGGTAATGTGCGTGATGGTGGGGTGTGGTGATGTGCGTAATGGTAGGATGTGGTGATGTGAGAGATTGTGGGGTATGGTTAGTGATTGTGGGGTGTGTTAGTGAAGGTCGGGTGTGGTAATGTGAGTGTTGGTGGGGTGTGGTGATGTGAGATTGTGCGGTGTGATGTGGTGAGTGATTGTGTGGTGTGGTTAGTGATTGTGTGGTGATGTGAGTGCAGGTGGGGTGTGGTAATGTGAGTGAAGGTGGGGTGTGGTAATGTGCGTGAAAGTGGGGTTTGGTGATGTGAGTGATGGTGGGGTGTGGTGATGTGAGATTGTGGGGTGTGGTGATATGCGTGATTGTGGGGTGTTGTAATGTGAGTGATGGTGGGGTGTGGTGATGTGAGTGATTGTGGGGTGTGGTAATGTGCGTGATCGTGGGGTGTGGTAGTGTGCGTGATGGTAGGGTGTGGTGATGTGAGAGATTGTGGGGTATGGTTAGTGATTGTGGGGTGTGGTGAGTGATTGTGGGGTGAAGTAATGTGAGTGATGGTGGGGTGTGGTGATGAGAGTGAAGGACGGGTGTGGTGTGTGATTATGGGGTGTGGTGAGTGATTGTGGGGTGAGGTAATGTGAGTGATGGTGGGGTGTGGTGATGTGAGTGAAGGTCGGGTGTGGTGATGAGAGTGAAGGACGGGTGTGGTGTGTGATTATGGGGTGTGGTGAGTGATTGTGGGGTGAGGTAATGTGAGTGATGGTGGGGTGTGGTGATGTGAGTGAAGGTCGGGTGTGGTTATGTGAGTGATGGTTGGGTGTGGTGATGTGAGTGATGGTGGGGTGTGGTGATGTGAGTGAAGGTGGGGTGTGGTGATGTGAGTGATGGTGGGGTGTGGTGATGTGAGTGGTGATGTGAGTGATGGTGGGGTGTGGTGATGTGAGTGAAGGTGGGGGTGTGGTGATGTGAGTGATGGTGGGGTGTGGAAATGTGAGTGATTGTGGGGTGTGGTGATGTGAGTGAAGGTGGGGTGTGGTGATGTGAGTGATGGTGGGTTATGGTTAGTGATTGTGGGGTGTGGTGAGTGATTGTGGGGTGTGGTGAGTGATTGTGGGGTGAGGTAATGTGAGTGATGGTGGGGTGTGGTGATGAGAGTGAAGGACGGGTGTGGTGTGTGATTATGGGGTGTGGTGAGTGATTGTGGGGTGAGGTAATGTGAGTGATGGTGGGGTGTGGTGATGTGAGTGAAGGTCGGGTGTGGTTATGTGAGTGATGGTGGGGTGTGGTGATGTGAGTGATGGTGGGGTGTGGTGATGTGAGTGAAGGTGGGGTGTGGTGATGTGAGTGATGGTGGGGTGTGGTGATGTGAGTGGTGATGTGAGTGATTG
Organism: Lepidochitona cinerea; assembly: GCA_963971465.1. Lineage (NCBI taxonomy): Eukaryota > Metazoa > Mollusca > Polyplacophora > Chitonida > Tonicellidae > Lepidochitona > Lepidochitona cinerea. The sequence continues at coordinate 28,163,380 of OZ020564.1, read as the reverse complement.
TGTGGTGTGGTTAGTGATTGTGTGGTGATGTGAGTGCAGGTGGGGTGTGGTAATGTGAGTGAAGGTGGGGTGTGGTAATGTGCGTGAAAGTGGGGTTTGGTGATGTGAGTGATGGTGGGGTGTGGTGATGTGAGATTGTGGAGTGTGGTGATATGCGTGATTGTGGGGTGTTGTAATGTGAGTGATGGTGGGGTGTGGTGATGTGAGTGATTGTGGGGTGTGGTAATGTGCGTGATATTGGGGTGTGGTGATGTGCGTAATGGTAGGATGTGGTGATGTGAGAGATTGTGGGGTATGGTTAGTGATTGTGGGGTGTGGTGAGTGATTGTGGGGTGTGGTAATGTGAGTGATTGTGGGGTGTGGTGATGTGAGTGAAGGTGGGGTGTGGTGATGTGATTTATGGTGGGGTGTGGTAATGTGCGTGATGGTGGGGTGTGGTGATGTGCGTAATGGTAGGGTGTGGTGATGTGAGAGATTGCGGGGTATGGTTAGTGATTGTGGGGTGTGGTGAGTGATTGTGGGGTGTGGCAATGTGAGTGATTGTGGGGTGTGGTGATGTGAGTGAAGGTGGGGTGTGGTGATGTGAGTGATGGTGGGGTGTGGTAATGTGCGTGATGGTGGGGTGTGGTGATGTGCGTAATGGTAGGATGTGGTGATGTGAGAGATTGTGGGGTATGGTTAGTGATTGTGGGGTGTGTTAGTGAAGGTCGGGTGTGGTAATGTGAGTGATGGTGGGGTGTGGTGATGTGAGTGATGGTGGGGTGTGGTGATGCGAGTGATGGTGGGGTGTGGTGATGTGAGTGATGGTGGGGTGTGGTGATTGTGGGGTGTGGTAATGTGCGTGATGGTGGGGTGTGGTAGTATGCGTGATGGTAGGGTGTGGTGATGTGAGAGATTGTGGGTTATGGTTAGTGATTGTGGGGTGTGGTGAGTGATTGTGGGGTGAGGTGATGTGAGTGATGGTGGGGTGTGGTGATGAGAGTGAAGGACGGGTGTGGTGTGTGATTATGGGGTGTGGTGAGTGATTGTGGGGTGAGGTAATGTGAGTGATGGTGGGGTGTGGTGATGTGAGTGAAGGTCGGGTGTGGTTATGTGAGTGATGGTGGGGTGTGGTGATGTGAGTGATGGTGGGGTGTGGTGATGTGAGTGAAGGTGGGGTGTGGTGATGTGAGTGATGGTGGGGTGTGGTGATGTGAGTGGTGATGTGAGTGATGGTGGGGTGTGGTGATGTGAGTGAAGGTGGGGGTGTGGTGATGTGAGTGAAGGTGGGGTGTGGTGATGTGAGTGATGGTGGGGTGTGGTGATGTGCGTGATGGTGGGGTGTGGTGATGTGTGTAATGGTAGGATGTGGTGATGTGAGAGATTGTGGGGTATGGTTAGTGATTGTGGGGTGTGGTGAGTGATTGTGGGGTGTGGTAATGTGAGTGATTGTGGGGTGTGGTGATGTGAGTGAAGGTGGGGTGTGGTGATGTGAGTGATGGTGGGGTGTGGTGATGTGCGTGATCGTGGAGTGTGGTGATGTGCGTGATTGTGGGGTGTGGTAATGTGCGTGATGGTGGGGTGTGGTGATGTGCGTAATGGTAGGATGTGGTGATGTGAGAGATGGTGGGGTATGGTTAGTGATTGTGGGGTGTGGTGAGTGATTGTGGGGTGTGGTAATGTGAGTGATTGTGGGGTGTGGTGATGTGAGTGAAGGTGGGGTGTGGTGATGTGAGTGATGGTGGGGTGTGGTGATGTGAGTAATGGTGGGGTGTGGTGATGTGAGATTGTGGGGTGTGGTGAGTGATTGTGGGGTGTGGTGAGTGATTATGGGGTGTGGTGATTGATTGTGGGGTGTGGTGAGTGATTGTGGGGTGTGGTAATGTGAGTGATGGTGGGGTGTGGTGATGTAAGTGATGGTGGGGTGTGGTGATGCGAGTGATGGTGGGGTGTGGTGATGTGAGTGATGGTGGGGTGTGGTGATGTGAGTGATGGTGGGGTGTGGTGATGTGAGATTGTGGGGTGTGGTGAGTGATTGTGGGGTGTGGTGAGTGATTGTGGGGTGTGGTTATGTGAGTGATGGAGGGCTGTGGTGAGTGATTGTGTGGTGTGGTGAGTGATTGTGGGGTGTGGTGAGTGATTGTGGGGTGTGGTGAGTGATTATAGGGTGTGGTGAGTGATTGTGAGTGATTGTGGGGTGTGGTTATGTGCGTGATCGTGGGGTGTGGTGATGTGCGTGATTGTGGGGTATGGTAATGTGCGTGATGGTGGGGTGTGTTGATGAGCGTGTGATTGTGGGGTGTGGTAATGTGAGTGATGGTTGGATGTGGTGAGTGATTGTGTGGTGTGGTTAGTGCAGGTGGGGTGTGGTAATGTGAGTGAAGGTGGGGTGTGGTAATGTGCGTGAAAGTGGGGTTTGGTGATGTGAGTGATGGTGGGGTGTGGTGATGTGAGATTGTGGGGTGTGGTGATATGCGTGATTGTGGGGTGTTGTAATGTGAGTGATGGTGGGGTGTGGTGATGTGAGTGATTGTGGGGTGTGGTAATTTGCGTGATCGTGGGGTGTGGTAGTGTGTGTGATGGTAGGGTGTGGTGATGTGAGAGATTGTGGGGTATGGTTAGTGATTGTGGGGTGTGGTGAGTGATTGTGGGGTGAAGTAATGTGAGTGATGGTGGGGTGTGGTGATGAGAGTGAAGGACGGGTGTGGTGTGTGATTATGGGGTGTGGTGAGTGATTGTGGGGTGTGGTTAGTGATTGTGTGGTGATATGAGTGCAGGTGGGGTGTGGTAATGTGAGTGAAGGTGGGGTGTGGTAATGTGCGTGAAAGTGGGGTGTGGTGATGTGAGTGATGGTGGGGTGTGGTGATGTGAGTGGTGATGTGAGTGATGGTGGGGTGTGGTGATGTGAGTGAAGGTGGGGGTGTGGTGATGTGAGTGAAGGTGGGGTGTGGTGATGTGAGTGATGGTGGGGTGTGGTGATGTGCGTGATCGTGGAGTGTGGTGATGTGCGTGATTGTGGGGTGTGGTAATGTGCGTGATGGTGGGGTGTGGTGATGTGCGTAATGGTAGGATGTGGTGATGTGAGAGATTGTGGGGTATGGTTAGTGATTGTGGGGTGTGGTGAGTGATTGTGGGGTGTGGTAATGTGAGTGATTGTGGGGTGTGGTGATGTGAGTGAAGGTGGGGTGTGGTGATGTGAGTGATGGTGGGGTGTGGTGATGTGAGTAATGGTGGGGTGTGGTGATGTGAGATTGTGGGGTGTGGTGAGTGATTGTGGGGTGTGGTGAGTGATTATGGGGTGTGGTGATTGATTGTGGGGTGTGGTGAGTGATTGTGGGGTGTGGTAATGTGAGTGATGGTGGGGTGTGGTGATGTAAGTGATGGTGGGGTGTGGTGATGCGAGTGATGGTGGGGTGTGGTGATGTGAGTGATGGTGGGGTGTGGTGATGTGAGTGATGGTGGGGTGTGGTGATGTGAGATTGTGGGGTGTGGTGAGTGATTGTGGGGTGTGGTGAGTGATTGTGGGGTGTGGTTATGTGAGTGATGGAGGGCTGTGGTGAGTGATTGTGTGGTGTGGTGAGTGATTGTGGGGTGTGGTGAGTGATTGTGGGGTGTGGTGAGTGATTATAGGGTGTGGTGAGTGATTGTGAGTGATTGTGGGGTGTGGTTATGTGCGTGATCGTGGGGTGTGGTGATGTGCGTGATTGTGGGGTGTGGTAATGTGCGTGATGGTGGGGTGTGTTGATGAGCGTGTGATTGTGGGGTGTGGTAATGTGAGTGATGGTTGGATGTGGTGAGTGATTGTGTGGTGTGGTTAGTGATTGTGTGGTGATGTGAGTGCAGGTGGGGTGTGGTAATGTGAGTGAAGGTGGGGTGTGGTAATGTGCGTGAAAGTGGGGTTTGGTGATGTGAGTGATGGTGGGGTGTGGTGATGTGAGATTGTGGGGTGTGGTGATATGCATGATTGTGGGGTGTTGTAATGTGAGTGATGGTGGGGTGTGGTGATGTGAGTGATTGTGGGGTGTGGTAATGTGCGTGATCGTGGGGTGTGGTAGTGTGTGTGATGGTAGGGTGTGGTGATGTGAGAGATTGTGGGGTATGGTTAGTGATTGTGGGGTGTGGTGAGTGATTGTGGGGTGAAGTAATGTGAGTGATGGTGGGGTGTGGTGATGAGAGTGAAGGACGGGTGTGGTGTGTGATTATGGGGTGTGGTGAGTGATTGTGGGGTGAGGTAATGTGAGTGATGGTGGGGTGTGGTGATGTGAGTGAAGGTCGGGTGTGGTTATGTGATTGATGGTGGGGTGTGGTGATGTGAGTGATGGTGGGGTGTGGTGATGTGAGTGAAGGTGGGGTGTGGTGATGTGAGTGATGGTGGGGTGTGGTGATGTGAGTGGTGATGTGAGTGATGGTGGGGTGTGGTGATGTGAGTGAAGGTGGGGGTGTGGTGATGTAAGTGAAGGTGGGGGTGTGGTGATGTGAGTGAAGGTGGAGTGTGGTGATGTGAGTGATTGTGGGGTGTGGTAATGTGAGTGATGGAGGGATGTGGTGAGTGATTCTGTGGTGTGGTGAGTAATTGTGTGGTGTGGTTTGTGATTGTGGGGTGTGGTGAGTGATTGTAGGGTGTGGTGAGTGATTATTGGGTGTGGTGAGTGATTGTGAGTGATTGTGGGGTGTGGTTATGTGCGTGATCGTGGGGTGTGGTGATGTGCGTGATTGTGGGGTGTGGTAATATGTGTGATGGTGGGGTGTGGTGATGTGCATGTGAATGTGGGGTGTGGTAATGTGAGTGATGGTTGGATGTGGTGAGTGATTGTGTGGTGTGGTGAGTGATTGTGTGGTGTGGTTAGTGATTGTGGGGTGTGGTAATGTGAGTAATGGTGGGGTGTGGTGATGTGAGTGAAGGTGGGGTGTGGTGATGTGAGTGAAGGTGGGGTGTGGTAATGTGTGTGATGGTGGCGTGTGGTGATGTGAGTGATGGTGGGGTGTGGTGATGTGAGTGATGGTGGGATGTGATGAGTGATTGTGTGGTGTGGTGAGTGATTGTGGGGTGTGGTGAGTGATTTCGGGTGTAGTAATGTGAGTGATGGTAGGATGTGGTGAGTGATTGTGTGGTGTGGTGAGTGATTTTGGAGTGTGGTGAGTGATTATGGGGTGTGGTGAGTGATTGTGTGTGATTGTGGAGTGTGGTGATGTGAGAGATTGTGGGGTGTGGTGATGTGCGTGATCGTGGGGTGTGGTGATGTGCGTAATGGTGGGGTGTGGTAATGTGCGTGATGGTGGGGTGTGGTAGTGTGCGTGATGGTAGGGTGTGGTGATGTGAGAGATTGAGGGGTATGGTTAGTGATTGTGGGGTGTGGTGAGTGATTGTGGGGTGAGGTAATGTGAGTGATGGTGGGGTGTGGTGATGAGAGTGAAGGACGGGTGTGGTGTGTGATTATGGGGTGTGGTGAGTGATTGTGGGGTGAGGTAATGTGAGTGATGGTGGGGTGTGGTGATGTGAGTGAAGGTTGGGTGTGGTTATGTGAGTGATGGTGGGAGGTGGTGATGTGAGTGATGGTGGGGTGTGGTGATGTGAGTGAAGGTGGGGTGTTGTGATGTGAGTGATGGTGGGGTGTGGTGATGTGAGTGGTGATGTGAGTGATGGTGGGGTGTGGTGATGTAAGTGAAGGTGGGGGTGTGGTGATGTGAGTGAAGGTGGGGTGTGGTGATGTGAGTGATGGTGGGGTGTGGTGATGTGAGTGATGGTGGGGTGTGGTGATGTGCGTGATCGTGGAGTGTGGTGATGTGCGTGATTGTGGGGTGTGGTAATGTGCGTGATGGTGGGGTGTGGTGATGTGCGTAATGGTAGGGTGTGGTGATGTGAGAGATTGTGGGTTATGGTTAGTGATTGTGGGGTGTGGTGAGTGATTGTGGGGTGTGGTAATGTGAGTGATTGTGGGGTGTGGTGATGTGATTGAAGGTGGGGTGTGGTGATGTGAGTGATGGTGGGAGGTGGTGATGTGAGTAATGGTGGGGTGTGGTGATGTGAGATTGTGGGGTGTGGTGAGTGATTGTGGGGTGTGTTGAGTGATTATGGGGTATGGTGATTGATTGTGGGGTGTGGTGAGTGATTGTGGGGTGTGGTAATGTGAGTGATGGTGGGGTGTGGTGATGTGAGTGATGGTGGGGTGTGGTGATGCGAGTGATGGTGGGGTGTGGTGATGTGAGTGATGGTGGGGTGTGGTGATGTGAGTGTTGGTGGGGTGTGGTGATGTGAGATTGTGCGGTGTGATGTGGTGAGTGATTGTGTGGTGTGGTTAGTGATTGTGTGGTGATGTGAGTGCAGGTGGGGTGTGGTAATGTGAGTGAAGGTGGGGTGTGGTAATGTGCGTGAAAGTGGGGTTTGGTGATGTGAGTGATGGTGGGGTGTGGTGATGTGAGATTGTGGGGTGTGGTGATATGCGTGATTGTGGGGTGTTGTAATGTGAGTGATGGTGGGGTGTGGTGATGTGAGTGATTGTGGGGTGTGGTAATGTGCGTGATCGTGGGGTGTGGTAGTGTGCGTGATGGTGGGGTGTGGTGATGTGAGTGAAGGTGGGGTGTGGTGATGTGAGTGAAGGTGGGGTGTGGTAATGTGTGTGATGGTGGCGTGTGGTGATGTGAGTGATGGTGGGGTGTGGTGATGTGAGTGATGGTGGGATGTGATGAGTGATTGTGTGGTGTGGTGAGTGATTGTGGGGTGTGGTGAGTGATTTCGGGTGTAGTAATGTGAGTGATGGTAGGATGTGGTGAGTGATTGTGTGGTGTGGTGAGTGATTTTGGAGTGTGGTGAGTGATTATGGGGTGTGGTGAGTGATTGTGTGTGATTGTGGAGTGTGGTGATGTGAGAGATTGTGGGGTGTGGTGATGTGCGTGATCGTGGGGTGTGGTGATGTGCGTAATGGTGGGGTGTGGTAATGTGCGTGATGGTGGGGTGTGGTAGTGTGCGTGATGGTAGGGTGTGGTGATGTGAGAGATTGAGGGGTATGGTTAGTGATTGTGGGGTGTGGTGAGTGATTGTGGGGTGAGGTAATGTGAGTGATGGTGGGGTGTGGTGATGAGAGTGAAGGTTGGGTGTGGTTATGTGAGTGATGGTGGGAGGTGGTGATGTGAGTGATGGTGGGGTGTGGTGATGTGAGTGAAGGTGGGGTGTTGTGATGTGAGTGATGGTGGGGTGTGGTGATGTGAGTGGTGATGTGAGTGATGGTGGGGTGTGGTGATGTAAGTGAAGGTGGGGGTGTGGTGATGTGAGTGAAGGTGGGGTGTGGTGATGTGAGTGATGGTGGGGTGTGGTGATGTGAGTGATGGTGGGGTGTGGTGATGTGCGTGATCGTGGAGTGTGGTGATGTGCGTGATTGTGGGGTGTGGTAATGTGCGTGATGGTGGGGTGTGGTGATGTGCGTAATGGTAGGGTGTGGTGATGTGAGAGATTGTGGGTTATGGTTAGTGATTGTGGGGTGTGGTGAGTGATTGTGGGGTGTGGTAATAAGAGTGATTGTGGGGTGTGGTGATGTGATTGAAGGTGGGGTGTGGTGATGTGAGTGATGGTGGGAGGTGGTGATGTGAGTAATGGTGGGGTGTGGTGATGTGAGATTGTGGGGTGTGGTGAGTGATTGTGGGGTGTGTTGAGTGATTATGGGGTATGGTGATTGATTGTGGGGTGTGGTGAGTGATTGTGGGGTGTGGTAATGTGAGTGATGGTGGGGTGTGGTGATGTGAGTGATGGTGGGGTGTGGTGATGCGAGTGATGGTGGGGTGTGGTGATGTGAGTGATGGTGGGGTGTGGTGATGTGAGTGTTGGTGGGGTGTGGTGATGTGAGATTGTGCGGTGTGATGTGGTGAGTGATTGTGTGGTGTGGTTAGTGATTGTGTGGTGATGTGAGTGCAGGTGGGGTGTTGTAATGTGAGTGAAGGTGGGGTGTGGTAATGTGCGTGAAAGTGGGGTTTGGTGATGTGAGTGATGGTGGGGTGTGGTGATGTGAGATTGTGGGGTGTGGTGATATGCGTGATTGTGGGGTGTTGTAATGTGAGTGATGGTGGGGTGTGGTGATGTGAGTGATTGTGGGGTGTGGTAATGTGCGTGATCGTGGGGTGTGGTAGTGTGCGTGATGGTAGGGTGTGGTGATGTGAGAGATTGTGGGGTATGGTTAGTGATTGTGGGGTGTGGTGAGTGATTGTGGGGTGAAGTAATGTGAGTGATGGTGGGGTGTGGTGATGAGAGTGAAGGACGGGTGTGGTGTGTGATTATGGGGTGTGGTGAGTGATTGTGGGGTGAGGTAATGTGAGTGATGGTGGGGTGTGGTGATGTGAGTGAAGGTCGGGTGTGGTTATGTGATTGATGGTGGGGTGTGGTGATGTGAGTGATGGTGGGGTGTGGTGATGTGAGTGAAGGTGGGGTGTGGTGATGTGAGTGATGGTGGGGTGTGGTGATGTGAGTGAAGGTGGGGGTGTGGTGATGTGAGTGAAGGAGGGGTGTGGTGATGTGAGTGATGGTGGGGTGTGGTGATGTGAGTGATGGTGGGGTGTGGTGATGTGAGTGATTGTGGGGTGTGGTAATGTGCGTGATATTGGGGTGTGGTGATGTGCGTAATGGTAGGATGTGGTGATGTGAGAGATTGTGGGGTATGGTTAGTGATTGTGGGGTGTGGTGAGTGATTGTGGGGTGTGGTAATGTGAGTGAAGGTGGGGTGTGGTGATGTGAGTGATGGTGGGGTGTGGTAATGTGCGTGATTGTGGGGTGTGGTAATGTGCGTGATGGTGGGGTGTGGTGATGTGCGTAATGGTAGGGTGTGGTGATGTGAGAGATTGTGGGGTATGGTTAGTGATTGTGGGGTGTGGTGAGTGAATGTGGGGTGTGGTAATGTGAGTGATTGTGGGGTGTGGTGATGTGAGTGAAGGTGGGGTGTGGTGATGTGAGTGATGGTGGGGTGTGGTGATGTGAGTAATGGTGGGGTGTGGTGATGTGAGATTGTGGGGTGTGGTGAGTGATTGTTGGGTGTGGTGAGTGATTATGGGGTGTGGTGATTGATTGTGGGGTGTGGTGAGTGATTGTAGGGTGTGGTAATGTGAGTGATGGTGGGGTGTGGTGATGTGAGTGATGGTGGGGTGTGGTGATGCGAGTGATGGTGGGGTGTGGTGATGTGAGTGATGGTAAGGTGTGGTGATGAGAGTGAAGGACGGGTGTGGTGTGTGATTATGGGGTGTGGTGAGTGATTGTGGGGTGAGGTAATGTGAGTGATGGTGGGGTGTGGTGATGTGAGTGAAGGTCGGGTGTGGTTATGTGAGTGATGGTGGGGTGTGGTGATGTGAGTGATGGTGGGGTGTGGTGATGTGAGTGAAGGTGGGGTGTGGTGATGTGAGTGATGGTGGGATGTGGTGATGTGAGTGGTGATGTGAGTGATGGTGGGGTGTGGTGATGTAAGTGAAGGTGGGGGTGTGGTGATGTGAGTGAAGGTGGGGTGTGGTGATGTGAGTGATGGTGGGGTGTGGTAATGTGAGTGATGGTTGGATGTGGTGAGTGATTGTGTGGTGTGGTTAGTGATTGTGTGGTGATGTGAGTGCAGGTGGGGTGTGGTGATGCGAGTGAAGGTGGGGTGTGGTAATGTGCGTGAAAGTGGGGTTTGGTGATGTGCGTGATCGTGGGGTGTGGTGATGTGCGTGATTGTGGGTGCGTGATTGTGGGGTGTGGTAATGTGCGTGATGGTGGGGTGTGCGTGATGGTAGGGTGTGGTGATGTGAGAGATTGTGGGTTATGGTTAGTGATTGTGGGGTGTGGTGAGTGATTGTGGGGTGAGGTAATGTGAGTGATGGTGGGGTGTGGTGATGAGAGTGAAGGACGGGTGTGGTGTGTGATTATGGGGTGTGGTGAGTGATTGTGGGGTGAGGTAATGTGAGTGATGGTGGGGTGTGGTGATGTGAGTGAAGGTCGGGTGTGGTTATGTGAGTGATGGTTGGGTGTGGTGATGTGAGTGATGGTGGGGTGTGGTGATGTGAGTGAAGGTGGGGTGTGGTGATGTGAGTGATGGTGGGGTGTGGTGATGTGAGTGGTGATGTGAGTGATGGTGGGGTGTGGTGATGTGAGTGAAGGTGGGGGTGTGGTGATGTGAGTGATGGTGGGGTGTGGTAATGTGAGTGATTGTGGGGTGTGGTGATGTGAGTGAAGGTGGGGTGTGGTGATGTGAGTGATGGTGGGTTATGGTTAGTGATTGTGGGGTGTGGTGAGTGATTGTGGGGTGTGGTGAGTGATTGTGGGGTGAGGTAATGTGAGTGATGGTGGGGTGTGGTGATGAGAGTGAAGGACGGGTGTGGTGTGTGATTATGGGGTGTGGTGAGTGATTGTGGGGTGAGGTAATGTGAGTGATGGTGGGGTGTGGTGATGTGAGTGAAGGTCGGGTGTGGTTATGTGAGTGATGGTGGGGTGTGGTGATGTGAGTGATGGTGGGGTGTGGTGATGTGAGTGAAGGTGGGGTGTGGTGATGTGAGTGATGGTGGGGTGTGGTGATGTGAGTGGTGATGTGAGTGATTGTGTGGTGTGGTTAGTGATTGTGTGGTGATGTGAGTGCAGGTGGGGTGTGGTAATGTGAGTGAAGGTGGGGTGTGGTAATGTGCGTGAAAGTGGGGTTTGGTGATGTGAGTGATGGTGGGGTGTGGTGATGTGAGATTGTGGAGTGTGGTGATATGCGTGATTGTGGGGTGTTGTAATGTGAGTGATGGTGGGGTGTGGTGATGTGAGTGATTGTGGGGTGTGGTAATGTGCGTGATATTGGGGTGTGGTGATGTGCGTAATGGTAGGATGTGGTGATGTGAGAGATTGTGGGGTATGGTTAGTGATTGTGGGGTGTGGTGAGTGATTGTGGGGTGTGGTAATGTGAGTGATTGTGGGGTGTGGTGATGTGAGTGAAGGTGGGGTGTGGTGATGTGATTTATGGTGGGGTGTGGTAATGTGCGTGATGGTGGGGTGTGGTGATGTGCGTAATGGTAGGGTGTGGTGATGTGAGAGATTGCGGGGTATGGTTAGTGATTGTGGGGTGTGGTGAGTGATTGTGGGGTGTGGCAATGTGAGTGATTGTGGGGTGTGGTGATGTGAGTGAAGGTGGGGTGTGGTGATGTGAGTGATGGTGGGGTGTGGTAATGTGCGTGATGGTGGGGTGTGGTGATGTGCGTAATGGTAGGATGTGGTGATGTGAGAGATTGTGGGGTATGGTTAGTGATTGTGGGGTGTGTTAGTGAAGGTCGGGTGTGGTAATGTGAGTGTTGGTGGGGTGTGGTGATGTGAGATTGTGCGGTGTGATGTGGTGAGTGATTGTGTGGTGTGGTTAGTGATTGTGTGGTGATGTGAGTGCAGGTGGGGTGTGGTAATGTGAGTGAAGGTGGGGTGTGGTAATGTGCGTGAAAGTGGGGTTTGGTGATGTGAGTGATGGTGGGGTGTGGTGATGTGAGATTGTGGGGTGTGGTGATATGCGTGATTGTGGGGTGTTGTAATGTGAGTGATGGTGGGGTGTGGTGATGTGAGTGATTGTGGGGTGTGGTAATGTGCGTGATCGTGGGGTGTGGTAGTGTGCGTGATGGTAGGGTGTGGTGATGTGAGAGATTGTGGGGTATGGTTAGTGATTGTGGGGTGTGGTGAGTGATTGTGGGGTGAAGTAATGTGAGTGATGGTGGGGTGTGGTGATGAGAGTGAAGGACGGGTGTGGTGTGTGATTATGGGGTGTGGTGAGTGATTGTGGGGTGAGGTAATGTGAGTGATGGTGGGGTGTGGTGATGTGAGTGAAGGTCGGGTGTGGTGATGAGAGTGAAGGACGGGTGTGGTGTGTGATTATGGGGTGTGGTGAGTGATTGTGGGGTGAGGTAATGTGAGTGATGGTGGGGTGTGGTGATGTGAGTGAAGGTCGGGTGTGGTTATGTGAGTGATGGTTGGGTGTGGTGATGTGAGTGATGGTGGGGTGTGGTGATGTGAGTGAAGGTGGGGTGTGGTGATGTGAGTGATGGTGGGGTGTGGTGATGTGAGTGGTGATGTGAGTGATGGTGGGGTGTGGTGATGTGAGTGAAGGTGGGGGTGTGGTGATGTGAGTGATGGTGGGGTGTGGAAATGTGAGTGATTGTGGGGTGTGGTGATGTGAGTGAAGGTGGGGTGTGGTGATGTGAGTGATGGTGGGTTATGGTTAGTGATTGTGGGGTGTGGTGAGTGATTGTGGGGTGTGGTGAGTGATTGTGGGGTGAGGTAATGTGAGTGATGGTGGGGTGTGGTGATGAGAGTGAAGGACGGGTGTGGTGTGTGATTATGGGGTGTGGTGAGTGATTGTGGGGTGAGGTAATGTGAGTGATGGTGGGGTGTGGTGATGTGAGTGAAGGTCGGGTGTGGTTATGTGAGTGATGGTGGGGTGTGGTGATGTGAGTGATGGTGGGGTGTGGTGATGTGAGTGAAGGTGGGGTGTGGTGATGTGAGTGATGGTGGGGTGTGGTGATGTGAGTGGTGATGTGAGTGATTGTGTGGTGTGGTTAGTGATTGTGTGGTGATGTGAGTGCAGGTGGGGTGTGGTAATGTGAGTGAAGGTGGGGTGTGGTAATGTGCGTGAAAGTGGGGTTTGGTGATGTGAGTGATGGTGGGGTGTGGTGATGTGAGATTGTGGAGTGTGGTGATATGCGTGATTGTGGGGTGTTGTAATGTGAGTGATGGTGGGGTGTGGTGATGTGAGTGATTGTGGGGTGTGGTAATGTGCGTGATATTGGGGTGTGGTGATGTGCGTAATGGTAGGATGTGGTGATGTGAGAGATTGTGGGGTATGGTTAGTGATTGTGGGGTGTGGTGAGTGATTGTGGGGTGTGGTAATGTGAGTGATTGTGGGGTGTGGTGATGTGAGTGAAGGTGGGGTGTGGTGATGTGATTTATGGTGGGGTGTGGTAATGTGCGTGATGGTGGGGTGTGGTGATGTGCGTAATGGTAGGGTGTGGTGATGTGAGAGATTGCGGGGTATGGTTAGTGATTGTGGGGTGTGGTGAGTGATTGTGGGGTGTGGCAATGTGAGTGATTGTGGGGTGTGGTGATGTGAGTGAAGGTGGGGTGTGGTGATGTGAGTGATGGTGGGGTGTGGTAATGTGCGTGATGGTGGGGTGTGGTGATGTGCGTAATGGTAGGATGTGGTGATGTGAGAGATTGTGGGGTATGGTTAGTGATTGTGGGGTGTGTTAGTGAAGGTCGGGTGTGGTAATGTGAGTGATGGTGGGGTGTGGTGATGTGAGTGATGGTGGGGTGTGGTGATGCGAGTGATGGTGGGGTGTGGTGATGTGAGTGATGGTGGGGTGTGGTGATTGTGGGGTGTGGTAATGTGCGTGATGGTGGGGTGTGGTAGTATGCGTGATGGTAGGGTGTGGTGATGTGAGAGATTGTGGGTTATGGTTAGTGATTGTGGGGTGTGGTGAGTGATTGTGGGGTGAGGTGATGTGAGTGATGGTGGGGTGTGGTGATGAGAGTGAAGGACGGGTGTGGTGTGTGATTATGGGGTGTGGTGAGTGATTGTGGGGTGAGGTAATGTGAGTGATGGTGGGGTGTGGTGATGTGAGTGAAGGTCGGGTGTGGTTATGTGAGTGATGGTGGGGTGTGGTGATGTGAGTGATGGTGGGGTGTGGTGATGTGAGTGAAGGTGGGGTGTGGTGATGTGAGTGATGGTGGGGTGTGGTGATGTGAGTGGTGATGTGAGTGATGGTGGGGTGTGGTGATGTGAGTGAAGGTGGGGGTGTGGTGATGTGAGTGAAGGTGGGGTGTGGTGATGTGAGTGATGGTGGGGTGTGGTGATGTGCGTGATGGTGGGGTGTGGTGATGTGTGTAATGGTAGGATGTGGTGATGTGAGAGATTGTGGGGTATGGTTAGTGATTGTGGGGTGTGGTGAGTGATTGTGGGGTGTGGTAATGTGAGTGATTGTGGGGTGTGGTGATGTGAGTGAAGGTGGGGTGTGGTGATGTGAGTGATGGTGGGGTGTGGTGATGTGCGTGATCGTGGAGTGTGGTGATGTGCGTGATTGTGGGGTGTGGTAATGTGCGTGATGGTGGGGTGTGGTGATGTGCGTAATGGTAGGATGTGGTGATGTGAGAGATGGTGGGGTATGGTTAGTGATTGTGGGGTGTGGTGAGTGATTGTGGGGTGTGGTAATGTGAGTGATTGTGGGGTGTGGTGATGTGAGTGAAGGTGGGGTGTGGTGATGTGAGTGATGGTGGGGTGTGGTGATGTGAGTAATGGTGGGGTGTGGTGATGTGAGATTGTGGGGTGTGGTGAGTGATTGTGGGGTGTGGTGAGTGATTATGGGGTGTGGTGATTGATTGTGGGGTGTGGTGAGTGATTGTGGGGTGTGGTAATGTGAGTGATGGTGGGGTGTGGTGATGTAAGTGATGGTGGGGTGTGGTGATGCGAGTGATGGTGGGGTGTGGTGATGTGAGTGATGGTGGGGTGTGGTGATGTGAGTGATGGTGGGGTGTGGTGATGTGAGATTGTGGGGTGTGGTGAGTGATTGTGGGGTGTGGTGAGTGATTGTGGGGTGTGGTTATGTGAGTGATGGAGGGCTGTGGTGAGTGATTGTGTGGTGTGGTGAGTGATTGTGGGGTGTGGTGAGTGATTGTGGGGTGTGGTGAGTGATTATAGGGTGTGGTGAGTGATTGTGAGTGATTGTGGGGTGTGGTTATGTGCGTGATCGTGGGGTGTGGTGATGTGCGTGATTGTGGGGTATGGTAATGTGCGTGATGGTGGGGTGTGTTGATGAGCGTGTGATTGTGGGGTGTGGTAATGTGAGTGATGGTTGGATGTGGTGAGTGATTGTGTGGTGTGGTTAGTGATTGTGTGGTGATGTGAGTGCAGGTGGGGTGTGGTAATGTGAGTGAAGGTGGGGTGTGGTAATGTGCGTGAAAGTGGGGTTTGGTGATGTGAGTGATGGTGGGGTGTGGTGATGTGAGATTGTGGGGTGTGGTGATATGCGTGATTGTGGGGTGTTGTAATGTGAGTGATGGTGGGGTGTGGTGATGTGAGTGATTGTGGGGTGTGGTAATGTGCGTGATCGTGGGGTGTGGTAGTGTGTGTGATGGTAGGGTGTGGTGATGTGAGAGATTGTGGGGTATGGTTAGTGATTGTGGGGTGTGGTGAGTGATTGTGGGGTGAAGTAATGTGAGTGATGGTGGGGTGTGGTGATGAGAGTGAAGGACGGGTGTGGTGTGTGATTATGGGGTGTGGTGAGTGATTGTGGGGTGTGGTTAGTGATTGTGTGGTGATATGAGTGCAGGTGGGGTGTGGTAATGTGAGTGAAGGTGGGGTGTGGTAATGTGCGTGAAAGTGGGGTGTGGTGATGTGAGTGATGGTGGGGTGTGGTGATGTGAGTGGTGATGTGAGTGATGGTGGGGTGTGGTGATGTGAGTGAAGGTGGGGGTGTGGTGATGTGAGTGAAGGTGGGGTGTGGTGATGTGAGTGATGGTGGGGTGTGGTGATGTGCGTGATCGTGGAGTGTGGTGATGTGCGTGATTGTGGGGTGTGGTAATGTGCGTGATGGTGGGGTGTGGTGATGTGCGTAATGGTAGGATGTGGTGATGTGAGAGATTGTGGGGTATGGTTAGTGATTGTGGGGTGTGGTGAGTGATTGTGGGGTGTGGTAATGTGAGTGATTGTGGGGTGTGGTGATGTGAGTGAAGGTGGGGTGTGGTGATGTGAGTGATGGTGGGGTGTGGTGATGTGAGTAATGGTGGGGTGTGGTGATGTGAGATTGTGGGGTGTGGTGAGTGATTGTGGGGTGTGGTGAGTGATTATGGGGTGTGGTGATTGATTGTGGGGTGTGGTGAGTGATTGTGGGGTGTGGTAATGTGAGTGATGGTGGGGTGTGGTGATGTAAGTGATGGTGGGGTGTGGTGATGCGAGTGATGGTGGGGTGTGGTGATGTGAGTGATGGTGGGGTGTGGTGATGTGAGTGATGGTGGGGTGTGGTGATGTGAGATTGTGGGGTGTGGTGAGTGATTGTGGGGTGTGGTGAGTGATTGTGGGGTGTGGTTATGTGAGTGATGGAGGGCTGTGGTGAGTGATTGTGTGGTGTGGTGAGTGATTGTGGGGTGTGGTGAGTGATTGTGGGGTGTGGTGAGTGATTATAGGGTGTGGTGAGTGATTGTGAGTGATTGTGGGGTGTGGTTATGTGCGTGATCGTGGGGTGTGGTGATGTGCGTGATTGTGGGGTGTGGTAATGTGCGTGATGGTGGGGTGTGTTGATGAGCGTGTGATTGTGGGGTGTGGTAATGTGAGTGATGGTTGGATGTGGTGAGTGATTGTGTGGTGTGGTTAGTGATTGTGTGGTGATGTGAGTGCAGGTGGGGTGTGGTAATGTGAGTGAAGGTGGGGTGTGGTAATGTGCGTGAAAGTGGGGTTTGGTGATGTGAGTGATGGTGGGGTGTGGTGATGTGAGATTGTGGGGTGTGGTGATATGCATGATTGTGGGGTGTTGTAATGTGAGTGATGGTGGGGTGTGGTGATGTGAGTGATTGTGGGGTGTGGTAATGTGCGTGATCGTGGGGTGTGGTAGTGTGTGTGATGGTAGGGTGTGGTGATGTGAGAGATTGTGGGGTATGGTTAGTGATTGTGGGGTGTGGTGAGTGATTGTGGGGTGAAGTAATGTGAGTGATGGTGGGGTGTGGTGATGAGAGTGAAGGACGGGTGTGGTGTGTGATTATGGGGTGTGGTGAGTGATTGTGGGGTGAGGTAATGTGAGTGATGGTGGGGTGTGGTGATGTGAGTGAAGGTCGGGTGTGGTTATGTGATTGATGGTGGGGTGTGGTGATGTGAGTGATGGTGGGGTGTGGTGATGTGAGTGAAGGTGGGGTGTGGTGATGTGAGTGATGGTGGGGTGTGGTGATGTGAGTGGTGATGTGAGTGATGGTGGGGTGTGGTGATGTGAGTGAAGGTGGGGGTGTGGTGATGTGAGTGAAGGTGGGGTGTGGTGATGTGAGTGATGGTGGGGTGTGGTGATGTGAGTGATGGTGGGGTGTGGTGATGTGCGTGATCGTGGAGTGTGGTGATGTGCGTGATTGTGGGGTGTGGTAATGTGCGTGATGGTGGGGTGTGGTGATGTGCGTAATGGTAGGGTGTGGTGATGTGAGAGATTGTGGGGTATGGTTAGTGATTGTGTGGTGTGGTGAGTGAATGTGGGGTGTGGTAATGTGAGTGAAGATGGGGTGTGGTGATGTGAGTGAAGATGGGGTGTGGTGATGTGAGTGATGGTGGGGTGTGGTAATGTGAGTAATGGTGGGGTGTGGTGATGTGAGTGATGGTGGGGTGTGGTAATGTGAGTAATGGTGGGGTGTGGTGATGTGAGATTGTGGGGTGTGGTGAGTGATTGTGGGGTGTGGTGAGTGATTATGGGGTGTGGTGATGTGAGTGATGGTGGGATGTGGTGAGTGATTGTGTGGTGTGGGGAGTGATTGTGTGGTGTGGGGCGTGATTGTGGAATGTGGTGAGTGATTGTGGGGTGTGGTGAGTGATTGTGGGGAGTGGTGAGTGATTGTGGGGTGTGGTGATGTGCGTGATTGTGGGGTGTGGTGATGTGCGTGATTGTGGGGTGTGGTAATGTGCGTGATGGTGGGGTGTGGTGATGTGCGTGTGATTGTGGGGTGTGGTAATGTGAGTGATGGTTGGATGTGGTGAGTGATTGTGTGGTGATGTGAGTGAAGGTAGGGTGTGGTGATGTGAGTGAAGGTGGGGTGTGGTAATGTGCGTGATGGTGGGGTTTGGTGATGTGAGTGATGGTGGGGTGTGGTGATGTGAGATTGTGGGGTGTGGTGATATGCGTGATTGTGGGGTGTTGTAATGTGAGTGATGGTGGGATGTGGTGAGTGATTGTGTGGTGTGGTGAGTGATTGTGGGGTGTGGTAAGTGATTGTGGGGTGTGGTAATGTGAGTGATGGTGGGATGTGGTGAGTGATTGTGTGGTGTGGGGAGTGATTGTGTTGTGTGGGGCGTGATTGTGGAATGTGGTGAGTGATTATGGGGTGTGGTGAGTGATTGTGAGTGATTGTGGAGTGTGGTGATGTGAGAGATTGTGGGGTGTGGTGATGTGCGTGATCATGGGGTGTTGTGATGTGCGTGATTGTGGGGTGTGGTAATGTGCGTGACGGTGGGGTGTGGTAGTGTGCGTGATGGTAGGGTGTGGTGATGTGAGAGATTGTGGGGTATGGTTAGTGATTGTGGGGTGTGGTGAGTGATTGTGGGGTGAGCTAATGTGAGTGATGGTGGGGTGTGGTGATGAGAGTGAAGGTTGGGTGTGGTGAGTGATTATGGGGTGTGGTGAGTGATTGTGGGGTGTGGTAATGTGAGTGATGGTGGGGTGTGGTGATGTGAGTGAAGGTCGGGTGTGGTGATGTGAGTGATGGTGGGGTGTGGTGATGTGAGTGATGGTGGGGTGTGGTGATGTGAGTGACAGTGGGGTGTGGTGATGTGACTTATGGTGGGGTGTGGTGATGTGAGTGATGGTGGGGTGTGGTGATGTGAGTGATTGTGTGGTGTGGTTAGTGATTGTGTGGTGATGTGCGTGATGGTGGGGTGTGGTGATGAGAGTGAAGGCGGGTTGTGGTGATGTGAGTGAAGGTGGGGTGTGGTGATGTGAGTGATAGTGGGGTGTGGTAATGTGAGTGATGGTGGGGTGTGGAAATGTGATTGGGTGGTGTGGTGAGTGATTGTGGGGTGTGGCGAGTGATTATGGGGTGTGGTGAGTGATTGTGGGGTGTGGTGAGTGATTGTGGGGTTTGGTAATGTGAGTGATGGTGAGGTGTGGTGATGTGAGTGATAGTGGGGTGTGGTAATGTGAGTGATGGTGTGGTGTGGAAATGTGATTGGGTGGTGTGGTGAGTGATTGTGGGGTGTGGTGAGTGATTGTGGGGTTTGGTAATGAGAGTGAAGGTGGGTTGTGGTGATGTGAGTAAAGGTGGGGTGTGGTGATGTGAGTGATAGTGGGGTGTGGTAATGTGAGTGATGGTGGGGTGTGGAAATGTGATTGTGGGGTGTGGCGAGTGATTATGGGGTGTGGTGAGTGATTGTGGGGAGTGGTGAGTGATTGTGGGGTGTGGTGATGTGCGTGATTGTGGGGTGTGGTGATGTGCGTGATTGTGGGGTGTGGTAATGTGCGTGATGGTGGGGTGTGGTGATGTGCGTGTGATTGTGGGGTGTGGTAATGTGAGTGATGGTTGGATGTGGTGAGTGATTGTGTGGTGATGTGAGTGAAGGTAGGGTGTGGTGATGTGAGTGAAGGTGGGGTGTGGTAATGTGCGTGATGGTGGGGTTTGGTGATGTGAGTGATGGTGGGGTGTGGTGATGTGAGATTGTGGGGTGTGGTGATATGCGTGATTGTGGGGTGTTGTAATGTGAGTGATGGTGGGATGTGGTGAGTGATTGTGTGGTGTGGTGAGTGATTGTGGGGTGTGGTAAGTGATTGTGGGGTGTGGTAATGTGAGTGATGGTGGGATGTGGTGAGTGATTGTGTGGTGTGGGGAGTGATTGTGTGGTGTGGGGCGTGATTGTGGAATGTGGTGAGTGATTATGGGGTGTGGTGAGTGATTGTGGAGTGTGGTGATGTGAGAGATTGTGGGGTGTGGTGATGTGCGTGATCATGGGGTGTCGTGATGTGCGTGATTGTGGGGTGTGGTAATGTGCGTGATGGTGGGGTGTGGTAGTGTGCGTGATGGTAGGGTGTGGTGATGTGAGAGATTGTGGGGTATGGTTAGTGATTGTGGGGTGTGGTGAGTGATTGTGGGGTGAGGTAATGTGAGTGATGGTGGGGTGTGGTGATGAGAGTGAAGGTTGGGTGTGGTGAGTGATTATGGGGTGTGGTGAGTGATTGTGGGGTGTGGTAATGTGAGTGATGGTGGGGTGTGGTGATGTGAGTGAAGGTCGGGTGTGGTGATGTGAGTGATGGTGGGGTGTGGTGATGTGAGTGATGGTGGGGTGTGGTGATGTGAGTGACAGTGGGGTGTGGTGAGTGATTGTGTGGTGTGGTGAGTGATTGTGGGGTGTGGTAAGTGATTGTGGGGTGTGGTAATGTGAGTGAAGGTTGGGTGTGGTGAGTGATTGTGGGGTGTGGTAAGTGATTGTGGGGTGTGGTGATGAGAGTGAAGGTTGGGTGTGGTGAGTGATTATGGGGTGTGGTGAGTGATTGTGGGGTGTGGTAATGTGAGTGATGGTGGGGTGTGGTGATGTGAGTGAAGGTCGGGTGTGGTGATGTGAGTGATGGTGGGGTGTGGTGATGTGAGTGATGGTGGGGTGTGGTGATGTGAGTGACAGTGGGGTGTGGTGAGTGATTGTGTGGTGTGGTGAGTGATTGTGGGGTGTGGTAAGTGATTGTGGGGTGTGGTAATGTGAGTGATGGTGGGATGTGGTGAGTGATTGTGTGGTGTGGGGAGTGATTGTGTGGTGTGGGGCGTGATTGTGGAATGTGGTGAGTGATTATGGGGTGTGGTGAGTGATTGTGAGTGATTGTGGAGTGTGGTGATGTGAGAGATTGTGGGGTGTGGTGATGTGCGTGATCATGGGGTGTTGTGATGTGCGTGATTGTGGGGTGTGGTAATGTGCGTGACGGTGGGGTGTGGTAGTGTGCGTGATGGTAGGGTGTGGTGATGTGAGAGATTGTGGGGTATGGTTAGTGATTGTGGGGTGTGGTGAGTGATTGTGGGGTGAGCTAATGTGAGTGATGGTGGGGTGTGGTGATGAGAGTGAAGGTTGGGTGTGGTGAGTGATTATGGGGTGTGGTGAGTGATTGTGGGGTGTGGTAATGTGAGTGATGGTGGGGTGTGGTGATGTGAGTGAAGGTCGGGTGTGGTGATGTGAGTGATGGTGGGGTGTGGTGATGTGAGTGATGGTGGGGTGTGGTGATGTGAGTGACAGTGGGGTGTGGTGATGTGACTTATGGTGGGGTGTGGTGATGTGAGTGATGGTGGGGTGTGGTGATGTGAGTGATTGTGTGGTGTGGTTAGTGATTGTGTGGTGATGTGCGTGATGGTGGGGTGTGGTGATGAGCATGTGATTGTGGGGTGTGGTAATGTGAGTGATGGTTGGATGTGGTGAGTGATTGTGTGGTGTGGTTAGTGATTGTGTGGTGATGTGAGTGCAGGTGGGGTGTGGTGATGTGAGTGAAGGTGGGGTGTGGTAATGTGTGTGAAAGTGGGGTTTGGTGATGTGCGTGATCGTGGGGTGTGGTGATGTGCGTGATTGTGGGTGCGTGATTGTGGGGTGTGGTAATGTGCTTGATGGTGGGGTGTGGTAGTGTGCGTGATGGTAGGGTGTGGTGATGTGAGAGATTGTGGGTTATGGTTAGTGATTGTGGGGTGTGGTGAGTGATTGTGGGGTGTGGTGAGTGATTGTGGGGTGAGGTAATGTGAGTGATGGTGGGGTGTGGTGATGAGAGTGAAGGACGGGTGTGGTGTGTGATTATGGGGTGTGGTGAGTGATTGTGGGGTGAGGTAATGTGAGTGATGGTGGGGTGTGGTGATGTGAGTGAAGGTCGGGTGTGGTTATGTGAGTGATGGTGGGGTGTGGTGATGTGATTGATGGTGGGGTGTGGTGATGTGAGTGAAGGTGGGGTGTGGTGATGTGAGTGATGGTGGGGTGTGGTGATGTGAGTGGTGATGTGAGTGATGGTGGGGTGTGGTGATTGATTGTGGGGTGTGGTGAGTGATTGTGGGGTGTGGTAATGTGAGTGATGGTGGGGTGTGGTGATGTGAGTGATCGTGGAGTGTGGTGATGCGAGTAATGGTGGGGTGTGGTGATGTGAGTGATGGTGGGGTGTGGTGATTGTGGGGTGTGGTAATGTGCGTGATGGTGGGGTGTGGTAGTGTGCGTGATGGTAGGGTGTGGTGATGTGAAAGATTGTGGGTTATGGTTAGTGATTGTGGGGTGTGGTGAGTGATTGTGGGGTGAGGTAATGTGAGTGATGGTGGGGTGTGGTGATGAGAGTGAAGGACGGGTGTGGTGTGTGATTATGGGGTGTGGTGAGTGATTGTGGGGTGAGGTAATGTGAGTGATGGTGGGGTGTGGTGATGTGAGTGAAGGTCGGGTGTGGTTATGTGAGTGATGGTGGGGTGTGGTGATGTGAGTGATGGTGGGGTGTGGTGATGTGAGTGAAGGTGGGGTGTGGTGATGGTGGGGTGTGGTGATGTGAGTGGTGATGTGAGTGATGGTGGGGTGTGGTGATGTGAGTGAAGGTGGGGGTGTGGTGATGTGAGTGATGGTGGGGTGTGGTGATGTGAGTGGTGGTGGGGTGTGGTGATGTGCGTGATCGTGGAGTGTGGTGATGTGCGTGATTGTGGGGTGTGGTAATGTGCGTGATGGTGGGGTGTGGTGATGTGCGTAATGGTAGGATGTGGTGATGTGAGAGATTGTGGGGTATGGTTAGTGATTGTGGGGTGTGGTGAGTGATTGTGGGGTGTGGTAATGTGAGTGATTGTGGGGTGTGGTGATGTGAGTGAAGGTGGGGTGTGGTGATGTGAGTGATGGTGGGGTGTGGTGATGTGAGTAATGGTGGGGTGTGGTGATGTGAGATTGTGGGGTGTGGTGAGTGATTGTGGGGTGTGGTGAGTGATTATGGGGTGTGGTGATTGATTGTGGGGTGTGGTGAGTGATTGTGGGATGTGGTAATGTGAGTGATGGTGGGGTGTGGTGATGTGAGTGATGGTGGGGTGTGGTGATGCGAGTGATGTTGGGGTGTGGTGATGAGAGTGATGGTGGGGTGTGGTGATGTGAGTGATGGTGGGGTGTGGTGATGTGAGATTGTGGGATGTGGTGAGTGATTGTGGGGTGTGGTGAGTGATTGTGGGGTGTGGTAATGTGAGTGATGGAGGGCTGTGGTGAGTGATTGTGTGGTGTGGTGAGTGATTGTGGGGTGTGGTGAGTGATTGTGGGGTGTGGTGAGTGATTATAGGGTGTGGTGAGTGATTGTGAGTGATTGTGGGGTGTGGTTATGTGCGTGATCGTGGGGTGTGGTGATGTGCGTGATTGTGGGGTGTGGTGATGTGCGTGATGGTGGGGTGTGGTAATGTGCGTGATGGTGGGGTGTGGTGATGAGCGTGTGATTGTGGGGTGTGGTAATGTGAGTGATGGTTGGATGTGGTGAGTGATTGTGTGGTGTGGTTAGTGATTGTGTGGTGATGTGAGTGCAGGTGGGGTGTGGTGATGCGAGTGAAGGTGGGGTGTGGTAATGTGCGTGAAAGTGGGGTTTGGTGATGTGCGTGATCGTGGGGTGTGGTGATGTGCGTGATTGTGGGTGCGTGATTGTGGGGTGTGGTAATGTGCGTGATGGTGGGGTGTGGTAGTGTGCGTGATGGTAGGGTGTGGTGATGTGAGAGATTGTGGGTTATGGTTAGTGATTGTGGGGTGTGGTGAGTGATTGTGGGGTGAGGTAATGAGAGTGATGGTGGGGTGTGGTGATGAGAGTGAAGGACGGGTGTGGTGTGTGATTATGGGGTGTGGTGAGTGATTGTGGGGTGAGGTAATGTGAGTTATGGTGGGGGTGTGGTGATGTGAGTGATGGTGGGGTGTGGTAATGTGAGTGATTGTGGGGTGTGGTGATGTGAGTGAAGGTGGGGTGTGGTGATGTGAGTGAAGGTCGGGTGTGGTTATGTGAGTGATGGTTGGGTGTGGTGATGTGAGTGATGGTGGGGTGTGGTGATGTGAGTGAAGGTGGGGTGTGGTGATGTGAGTGATGGTGGGGTGTGGTGATGTGAGTGGTGATGTGAGTGATGGTGGGGTGTGGTGATGTGAGTGAAGGTGGGGGTGTGGTGATGTGAGTGATGGGGGGGTGTGGTAATGTGAGTGATTGTGGGGTGTGGTGATGTGAGTGAAGGTGGGGTGTGGTGATGTGAGTGATGGTGGGTTATGGTTAGTGATTGTGGGGTGTGGTGAGTGATTGTGGGGTGTGGTGAGTGATTGTGGGGTGAGGTAATGTGAGTGAGGGTGGGGTGTGGTGATGAGAGTGAAGGACGGGTGTGGTGTGTGATAATGGGGTGTGGTGAGTGATTGTGGGGTGAGGTAATATGAGTGATGGTGGGGTGTGGTGATGTGAGTGAAGGTTGGGTGTGGTTATGTGAGTGATGGTGGGGTGTGGTGATGTGAGTGATGGTGGGGTGTGGTGATGTGAGTGAAGGTGGGGTGTGGTGATGTGAGTGATGGTGGGGTGTGGTGATGTGAGTGGTGATGTGAGTGATGGTGGGGTGTGGTGATGTGAGTTAAGGTGGGGGTGTGGTGATGTGAGTAAAGGTGGGGTGTGGTGATGTGAGTGATGGTGGGGTGTGTTAATGTGCGTGATCGTGGAGTGAGTTGATGTGCGTGATTGTGGGGTGTGGTAATGTGCGTGATATTGGGGTGTGGTGATGTGCGTAATGGTAGGATGTGGTGATGTGAGAGATTGTGGGGTGTGGTGAGTGATTGTGGGGTGTGGTAATGTGAGTGATTGTGGGGTGTGGTGATGTGAGTGAAGGTGGGGTGTGGTGATGTGATTTATGGTGGGGTGTGGTAATGTGCGTGATGGTGGGGTGTGGTGATGTGCGTAATGGTAGGGTGTGGTGATGTGAGAGATTGCGGGGTATGGTTAGTGATTGTGGGGTGTGGTGAGTGATTGTGGGGTGTGGCAATGTGAGTGATTGTGGGGTGTGGTGATGTGAGTGAAGGTGGGGTGTGGTGATGTGAGTGATGGTGGGGTGTGGTAATGTGCGTGATGGTGGGGTGTGGTGATGTGCGTAATGGTAGGATGTGGTGATGTGAGAGATTGTGGGGTATGGTTAGTGATTGTGGGGTGTGGTGAGTGAAGGTCGGGTGTGGTAATGTGAGTGATGGTGGGGTGTGGTGATGTGAGTGATGGTGGGGTGTGGTGATGCGAGTGATGGTGGGGTGTGGTGATGTGAGTGATGGTGGGGTGTGGTGATTGTGGGGTGTGGTAATGTGCGTGATGGTGGGGTGTGGTAGTATGCGTGATGGTAGGGTGTGGTGATGTGAGAGATTGTGGGTTATGGTTAGTGATTGTGGGGTGTGGTGAGTGATTATGGGGTGAGGTGATGTGAGTGATGGTGGGTTGTGGTGATGAGAGTGAAGGACGGGTGTGGTGTGTGATTATGGGGTGTGGTGAGTGATTGTGGGGTGAGGTAATGTGAGTGATGGTGGGGTGTGGTGATGTGAGTGAAGGTCGGGTGTGGTTATGTGAGTGATGGTGGGGTGTGGTGATGTGAGTGATGGTGGGGTGTGGTGATGTGAGTGAAGGTGGGGTGTGGTGATGTGAGTGATGGTGGGGTGTGGTGATGTGAGTGGTGATGTGAGTGATGGTGGGGTGTGGTGATGTGAGTGAAGGTGGGGGTGTGGTGATGTGAGTGAAGGTGGGGTGTGGTGATGTGAGTGATGGTGGGGTGTGGTGATGTGCGTGATCGTGGAGTGTGGTGATGTGCGTGATTGTGGGGTGTGGTAATGTGCGTGATGGTGGGGTGTGGTGATGTGCGTAATGGTAGGATGTGGTGATGTGAGAGATTGTGGGGTATGGTTAATGATTGTGGGGTGTGGTGAGTGATTGTGGGGTGTGGTAATGTGAGTGATTGTGGGGTGTGGTGATGTGAGTGAAGGTGGGGTGTGTTGATGTGAGTGATGGTGGGGTGTGGTGATGTGAGTAATGGTGGGGTGTGGTGATGTGAGATTGTGGGGTGTGGTGAGTGATTGTGGGGTGTGGTGAGTGATTATGGGGTGTGGTGATTGATTGTGGGGTGTGGTGAGTGATTGTGGGGTGTGGTAATGTGAGTGATGGTGGGGTGTGGTGATGTAAGTGATGGTGGGGTGTGGTGATGCGAGTGATGGTGGGGTGTGGTGATGTGAGTGATGGTGGGGTGTGGTGATGTGAGTGATGGTGGGGTGTGGTGATGTGAGATTGTGGGGTGTGGTGAGTGATTGTGGGGTGTGGTGAGTGATTGTGGGGTGTGGTTATGTGAGTGATGGAGGGCTGTGGTGAGTGATTGTGTGGTGTGGTGAGTGATTGTGGGGTGTGGTGAGTGATTGTGGGGTGTGGTGAGTGATTATAGGGTGTGGTGAGTGATTGTGAGTGATTGTGGGGTGTGGTTATGTGCGTGATCGTGGGGTGTGGTGATGTGCGTGATTGTGGGGTGTGGTAATGTGCGTGATGGTGGGGTGTGTTGATGAGCGTGTGATTGTGGGGTGTGGTAATGTGAGTGATGGTTGGATGTGGTGAGTGATTGTGTGGTGTGGTTAGTGATTGTGTGGTGATGTGAGTGCAGGTGGGGTGTGGTAATGTGAGTGAAGGTGGGGTGTGGTAATGTGCGTGAAAGTGGGGTTTGGTGATGTGAGTGATGGTGGGGTGTGGTGATGTGAGATTGTGGGGTGTGGTGATATGCGTGATTGTGGGGTGTTGTAATGTGAGTGATGGTGGGGTGTGGTGATGTGAGTGATTGTGGGGTGTGGTAATGTGCGTGATCGTGGGGTGTGGTAGTGTGCGTGATGGTAGGGTGTGGTGATGTGAGAGATTGTGGGGTATGGTTAGTGATTGTGGGGTGTGGTGAGTGATTGTGGGGTGAAGTAATGTGAGTGATGGTGGGGTGTGGTGATGAGAGTGAAGGACGGGTGTGGTGTGTGATTATGGGGTGTGGTGAGTGATTGTGGGGTGAGGTAATGTGAGTGATGGTGGGGTGTGGTGATGTGAGTGAAGGTCGGGTGTGGTTATGTGATTGATGGTGGGGTGTGGTGATGTGAGTGATGGTGGGGTGTGGTGATGTGAGTGAAGGTGGGGTGTGGTGATGTGAGTGATGGTGGGGTGTGGTGATGTGAGTGGTGATGTGAGTGATGGTGGGTGTGGTGATGTGAGTGAAGGTGGGGGTGTGGTGATGTGAGTGAAGGAGGGGTGTGGTGATGTGAGTGATGGTGGTGTGTGGTGATGTGAGTGATGGTGGGGTGTGGTGATGTGCGTGATCGTGGAGTGTGGTGATGTGCGTGATTGTGGGGTGTGGTAATGTGCGTGATGGTGGGGTGTGGTGATGTGCGTAATGGTAGGGTGTGGTGATGTGAGAGATTGTGGGGTATGGTTAGTGATTGTGGGGTGTGGTGAGTGAATGTGGGGTGTGGTAATGTGAGTGATTGTGGGGTGTGGTGATGTGAGTGAAGGTGGGGTGTGGTGATGTGAGTGATGGTGGGGTGTGGTGATGTGAGTAATGGTGGGGTGTGGTGATGTGAGATTGTGGGGTGTGGTGAGTGATTGTGGGGTGTGGTGAGTGATTATGGGGTGTGGTGATTGATTGTGGGGTGTGGTGAGTGATTGTAGGGTGTGGTAATGTGAGTGATGGTGGGGTGTGGTGATGTGAGTGATGGTGGGGTGTGGTGATGCGAGTGATGGTGGGGTGTGGTGATGTGAGTGATGGTGGGGTGTGGTGATGAGAGTGAAGGACGGGTGTGGTGTGTGATTATGGGGTGTGGTGAGTGATTGTGGGGTGAGGTAATGTGAGTGATGGTGGGGTGTGGTGATGTGAGTGAAGGTCGGGTGTGGTTATGTGAGTGATGGTGGGGTGTGGTGATGTGAGTGATGGTGGGGTGTGGTGATGTGAGTGAAGGTGGGGTGTGGTGATGTGAGTGATGGTGGGGTGTGGTGATGTAAGTGAAGGTGGGGGTGTGGTGATGTGAGTGAAGGTGGGGTGTGGTGATGTGAGTGATGGTGGGGTGTGGTAATGTGAGTGATGGTTGGATGTGGTGAGTGATTGTGTGGTGTGGTTAGTGATTGTGTGGTGATGTGAGTGCAGGTGGGGTGTGGTGATGCGAGTGAAGGTGGGGTGTGGTAATGTGCGTGAAAGTGGGGTTTGGTGATGTGCGTGATCGTGGGGTGTGGTGATGTGCGTGATTGTGGGTGCGTGATTGTGGGGTGTGGTAATGTGCGTGATGGTGGGGTGTGGTAGTGTGCGTGATGGTAGGGTGTGGTGATGTGAGAGATTGTGGGTTATGGTTAGTGATTGTGGGGTGTGGTGAGTGATTGTGGGGTGAGGTAATGTGAGTGATGGTGGGGTGTGGTGATGTGAGTGATGGTGGGGTGTGGTGATGTGAGTGACAGTGGGGTGTGGTGATGTGACTTATGGTGGGGTGTGGTGATGTGAGTGATGGTGGGGTGTGGTGATGTGAGTGATTGTGTGGTGTGGTTAGTGATTGTGTGGTGATGTGCGTGATGGTGGGGTGTGGTGATGAGCATGTGATTGTGGGGTGTGGTAATGTGAGTGATGGTTGGATGTGGTGAGTGATTGTGTGGTGTGGTTAGTGATTGTGTGGTGATGTGAGTGCAGGTGGGGTGTGGTGATGTGAGTGAAGGTGGGGTGTGGTAATGTGTGTGAAAGTGGGGTTTGGTGATGTGCGTGATCGTGGGGTGTGGTGATGTGCGTGATTGTGGGTGCGTGATTGTGGGGTGTGGTAATGTGCGTGATGGTGGGGTGTGGTAGTGTGCGTGATGGTAGGGTGTGGTGATGTGAGAGATTGTGGGTTATGGTTAGTGATTGTGGGGTGTGGTGAGTGATTGTGGGGTGTGGTGAGTGATTGTGGGGTGAGGTAATGTGAGTGATGGTGGGGTGTGGTGATGAGAGTGAAGGACGGGTGTGGTGTGTGATTATGGGGTGTGGTGAGTGATTGTGGGGTGAGGTAATGTGAGTGATGGTGGGGTGTGGTGATGTGAGTGAAGGTCGGGTGTGGTTATGTGAGTGATGGTGGGGTGTGGTGATGTGATTGATGGTGGGGTGTGGTGATGTGAGTGAAGGTGGGGTGTGGTGATGTGAGTGATGGTGGGGTGTGGTGATGTGAGTGTGGTAGTGTGGTGATGGTGGGGTGTGGTGATTGATTGTGGGGTGTGGTGAGTGATTGTGGGGTGTGGTAATGTGAGTGATGGTGGGGTGTGGTGATGTGAGTGATCGTGGAGTGTGGTGATGCGAGTAATGGTGGGGTGTGGTGATGTGAGTGATGGTGGGGTGTGGTGATTGTGGGGTGTGGTAATGTGCGTGATGGTGGGGTGTGGTAGTGTGCGTGATGGTAGGGTGTGGTGATGTGAAAGATTGTGGGTTATGGTTAGTGATTGTGGGGTGTGGTGAGTGATTGTGGGGTGAGGTAATGTGAGTGATGGTGGGGTGTGGTGATGAGAGTGAAGGACGGGTGTGGTGTGTGACTATGGGGTGTGGTGAGTGATTGTGGGGTGAGGTAATGTGAGTGATGGTGGGGTGTGGTGATGTGAGTGAAGGTCGGGTGTGGTTATGTGAGTGATGGTGGGGTGTGGTGATGTGAGTGATGGTGGGGTGTGGTGATGTGAGTGAAGGTGGGGTGTGGTGATGGTGGGGTGTGGTGATGTGAGTGGTGATGTGAGTGATGGTGGGGTGTGGTGATGTGAGTGAAGGTGGGGGTGTGGTGATGTGAGTGATGGTGGGGTGTGGTGATGTGAGTGGTGGTGGGGTGTGGTGATGTGCGTGATCGTGGAGTGTGGTGATGTGTGTGATTGTGGGGTGTGGTAATGTGCGTGATGGTGGGGTGTGGTGATGTGCGTAATGGTAGGATGTGGTGATGTGAGAGATTGTGGGGTATGGTTAGTGATTGTGGGGTGTGGTGAGTGATTGTGGGGTGTGGTAATGTGAGTGATTGTGGGGTGTGGTGATGTGAGTGAAGGTGGGGTGTGGTGATGTGAGTGATGGTGGGGTGTGGTGATGTGAGTAATGGTGGGGTGTGGTGATGTGAGATTGTGGGGTGTGGTGAGTGATTGTGGGGTGTGGTGAGTGATTATGGGGTGTGGTGATTGATTGTGGGGTGTGGTGAGTGATTGTGGGGTGTGGTAATGTGAGTGATGGTGGGGTGTGGTGATGTGAGTGATGGTGGGGTGTGGTGATGCGAGTGATGTTGGGGTGTGGTGATGAGAGTGATGGTGGGGTGTGGTGATGTGAATGATGGTGGGGTGTGGTGATGTGAGATTGTGGGGTGTGGTGAGTGATTGTGGGGTGTGGTGAGTGATTGTGGGGTGTGGTAATGTGAGTGATGGAGGGCTGTGGTGAGTGATTGTGTGGTGTGGTGAGTGATTGTGGGGTGTGGTGAGTGATTGTGGGGTGTGGTGAGTGATTATAGGGTGTGGTGAGTGATTGTGGGGTGTGGTTATGTGCGTGATCGTGGGGTGTGGTGATGTGCGTGATTGTGGGGTGTGGTGATGTGCGTGATGGTGGGGTGTGGTAATGTGCGTGATGGTGGGGTGTGGTGATGAGCGTGTGATTGTGGGGTGTGGTAATGTGAGTGATGGTTGGATGTGGTGAGTGATTGTGTGGTGTGGTTAGTGATTGTGTGGGGATGTGAGTGCAGGTGGGGTGTGGTGATGCGAGTGAAGGTGGGGTGTGGTAATGTGCGTGAAAGTGGGGTTTGGTGATGTGCGTGATTGTGGGTGCGTGATTGTGGGGTGTGGTAATGTGCGTGATGGTGGGGTGTGGTAGTGTGCGTGATGGTAGGGTGTGGTGATGTGAGAGATTGTGGGTTATGGTTAGTGATTGTGGGGTGTGGTGAGTGATTGTGGGGTGAGGTAATGAGAGTGATGGTGGGGTGTGGTGATGAGAGTGAAGGACGGGTGTGGTGTGTGATTATGGGGTGTGGTGAGTGATTGTGGGGTGAGGTAATGTGAGTTATGGTGGGGGTGTGGTGATGTGAGTGATGGTGGGGTGTGGTAATGTGAGTGATTGTGGGGTGTGGTGATGTGAGTGAAGGTGGGGTGTGGTGATGTGAGTGAAGGTCGGGTGTGGTTATGTGAGTGATGGTTGGGTGTGGTGATGTGAGTGATGGTGGGGTGTGGTGATGAGAGTGAAGGACGGGTGTGGTGTGTGATTATGGGGTGTGGTGAGTGATTGTGGGGTGAGGTAATGTGAGTGATGTTGGGGTGTGGTGATGTGAGTGAAGGTCGGGTGTGGTTATGTGAGTGATGGTGGGGTGTGGTGATGTGAGTGATGGTGGGGTGTGGTGATGTGAGTGAAGGTGGGGTGTGGTGATGTGAGTGATGGTGGGGTGTGGTGATGTGAGTGGTGATGTGAGTGATGGTGGGGTGTGGTGATGTGAGTGAAGGTGGGGGTGTGGTGATGTGAGTGAAGGTGGGGTGTGGTGATGTGAGTGATGGTGGGGTGTGGTGATGTGCGTGATCGTGGAGTGTGGTGATGTGCGTGATTGTGGGGTGTGGTAATGTGCGTGATGGTGGGGTGTGGTGATGTGCGTAATGGTAGGATGTGGTGATGTGAGAGATTGTGGGGTATGGTTAGTGATTGTGGGGTGTGGTGAGTGATTGTGGGGTGTGGTAATGTGAGTGATTGTGGGGTGTGGTGATGTGAGTGAAGGTGGGGTGTGGTGATGTGAGTGATGGTGGGGTGTGGTGATGTGAGTAATGGTGGGGTGTGGTGATGTGAGATTGTGGGGTGTGGTGAGTGATTGTGGGGTGTGGTGAGTGATTATGGGGTGTGGTGATTGATTGTGGGGTGTGGTGAGTGATTGTGGGGTGTGGTAATGTGAGTGATGGTGGGGTGTGGTGATGTAAGTGATGGTGGGGTGTGGTGATGCGAGTGATGGTGGGGTGTGGTGATGTGAGTGATGGTGGGGTGTGGTGATGTGAGTGATGGTGGGGTGTGGTGATGTGAGATTGTGGGGTGTGGTGAGTGATAGTGGGGTGTGGTGAGTGATTGTGGGGTGTGGTTATGTGAGTGATGGAGGGCTGTGGTGAGTGATTGTGTGGTGTGGTGAGTGATTGTGGGGTGTGGTGAGTGATTGTGGGGTGTGGTGAGTGATTATAGGGTGTGGTGAGTGATTGTGAGTGATTGTGGGGTGTGGTTATGTGCGTGATCGTGGGGTGTGGTGATGTGCGTGATTGTGGGGTGTGGTAATGTGCGTGATGGTGGGGTGTGTTGATGAGCGTGTGATTGTGGGGTGTGGTAATGTGAGTGATGGTTTGATGTGGTGAGTGATTGTGTGGTGTGGTTAGTGATTGTGTGGTGATGTGAGTGCAGGTGGGGTGTGGTAATGTGAGTGAAGGTGGGGTGTGGTAATGTGCGTGAAAGTGGGGTTTGGTGATGTGAGTGATGGTGGGGTGTGGTGATGTGAGATTGTGGGGTGTGGTGATATGCGTGATTGTGGGGTGTTGTAATGTGAGTGATGGTGGGGTGTGGTGATGTGAGTGATTGTGGGGTGTGGTAATGTGCGTGATCGTGGGGTGTGGTAGTGTGCGTGATGGTAGGGTGTGGTGATGTGAGAGATTGTGGGGTATGGTTAGTGATTGTGGGGTGTGGTGAGTGATTGTGGGGTGAAGTAATGTGAGTGATGGTGGGGTGTGGTGATGAGAGTGAAGGACGGGTGTGGTGTGTGATTATGGGGTGTGGTGAGTGATTGTGGGGTGAGGTAATGTGAGTGATGGTGGGGTGTGGTGATGTGAGTGAAGGTCGGGTGTGGTTATGTGATTGATGGTGGGGTGTGGTGATGTGAGTGATGGTGGGGTGTGGTGATGTGAGTGAAGGTGGGGTGTGGTGATGTGAGTGATGGTGGGGTGTGGTGATGTGAGTGGTGATGTGAGTGATGGTGGGGTGTGGTGATGTGAGTGAAGGTGGGGGTGTGGTGATGTGAGTGAAGGTGGGGTGTGGTGATGTGAGTGATGGTGTGGTGTGGTGATGTGCGTGATCGTGGAGTGTGGTGATGTGCGTGATTGTGGGGTGTGGTAATGTGCGTGATGGTGGGGTGTGGTGATGTGCGTAATGGTAGGGTGTGGTGATGTGAGAGATTGTGGGGTATGGTTAGTGATTGTGGGGTGTGGTGAGTGAATGTGGGGTGTGGTAATGTGAGTGATTGTGGGGTGTGGTGATGTGAGTGAAGGTGGGGTGTGGTGATGTGAGTGATGGTGGGGTGTGGTGATGTGAGTAATGGTGGGGTGTGGCGATGTGAGATTGTGGGGTGTGGTGAGTGATTGTGGGGTGTGGTGAGTGATTATGGGGTGTGGTGATTGATTGTGGGGTGTGGTGAGTGATTGTAGGGTGTGGTAATGTGAGTGATGGTGGGGTGTGGTGATGTGAGTGATGGTGGGGTGTGGTG
The DNA here is from genome assembly GCA_963971465.1 of Lepidochitona cinerea. Lineage (NCBI taxonomy): Eukaryota > Metazoa > Mollusca > Polyplacophora > Chitonida > Tonicellidae > Lepidochitona > Lepidochitona cinerea. Next base: position 28,130,294 of record OZ020564.1, on the reverse strand, counting down.
ATGCGAGTGATGGTGGGGTGTGGTGATGTGAGTGATGGTGGGGTGTGGTGATGAGAGTGAAGGACGGGTGTGGTGTGTGATTATGGGGTGTGGTGAGTGATTGTGGGGTAAGGTAATGTGAGTGATGGTGGGGTGTGGTGATGTGAGTGAAGGTCGGGTGTGGTTATGTGAGTGATGGTGGGGTGTGGTGATGTGAGTGATGGTGGGGTGTGGTGATGTGAGTGAAGGTGGGGTGTGGTGATGTGAGTGATGGTGGGATGTGGTGATGTGAGTGGTGATGTGAGTGATGGTGGGGTGTGGTGATGTAAGTGAAGGTGGGGGTGTGGTGATGTGAGTGAAGGTGGGGTGTGGTGATGTGAGTGATGGTGGGGTGTGGTAATGTGAGTGATGGTTGGATGTGGTGAGTGATTGTGTGGTGTGGTTAGTGATTGTGTGGTGATGTGAGTGCAGGTGGGGTGTGGTGATGCGAGTGAAGGTGGGGTGTGGTAATGTGCGTAAAAGTGGGGTTTGGTGATGTGCGTGATCGTGGGGTGTGGTGATGTGCGTGATTGTGGGTGCGTGATTGTGGGGTGTGGTAATGTGCGTGATGGTGGGGTGTGGTAGTGTGCGTGATGGTAGGGTGTGGTGATGTGAGAGATTGTGGGTTATGGTTAGTGATTGTGGGGTGTGGTGAGTGATTGTGGGGTGAGGTAATGTGAGTGATGGTGGGGTGTGGTGATGAGAGTGAAGGACGGGTGTGGTGTGTGATTATGGGGTGTGGTGAGTGATTGTGGGGTGAGGTAATGTGAGTGATGGTGGGGTGTGGTGATGTAAGTGAAGGTCGGGTGTGGTTATGTGAGTGATGGTTGGGTGTGGTGATGTGAGTGATGGTGGGGTGTGGTGATGTGAGTGAAGGTGGGGTGTGGTGATGTGAGTGATGGTGGGGTGTGGTGATGTGAGTGGTGATGTAAGTGATGGTGGGGTGTGGTGATGTGAGTGAAGGTGGGGGTGTGGTGATGTGAGTGATGGTGGGGTGTGGTAATGTGAGTGATTGTGGGGTGTGGTGATGTGAGTGAAGGTGGGGTGTGGTGATGTGAGTGATGGTGGGTTATGGTTAGTGATTGTGGGGTGTGGTGAGTGATTGTGGGGTGTGGTGAGTGATTGTGGGGTGAGGTAATGTGAGTGATGGTGGGGTGTGGTGATGAGAGTGAAGGACGGGTGTGGTGTGTGATTATGGGGTGTGGTGAGTGATTGTGGGGTGAGGTAATGTGAGTGATGGTGGGGTGTGGTGATGTGAGTGAAGGTCGGGTGTGGTTATGTGAGTGATGGTGGGGTGTGGTGATGTGAGTGATGGTGGGGTGTGGTGATGTGAGTGAAGGTGGGGTGTGGTGATGTGAGTGATGGTGGGGTGTGGTGATGTGAGTGGTGATGTGAGTGATTGTGTGGTGTGGTTAGTGATTGTGTGGTGATGTGAGTGCAGGTGGGGTGTGGTAATGTGAGTGAAGGTGGGGTGTGGTAATGTGCGTGAAAGTGGGGTTTGGTGATGTGAGTGATGGTGGGGTGTGGTGATGTGAGATTGTGGGGTGTGGTGATATGCGTGATTGTGGGGTGTTGTAATGTGAGTGATGGTGGGGTGTGGTGATGTGAGTGATTGTGGGGTGTGGTAATGTGCGTGATATTGGGGTGTGGTGATGTGCGTAATGGTAGGATGTGGTGATGTGAGAGATTGTGGGGTATGGTTAGTGATTGTGGGGTGTGGTGAGTGATTGTGGGGTGTGGTAATGTGAGTGATTGTGGGGTGTGGTGATGTGAGTGAAGGTGGGGTGTGGTGATGTGATTTATGGTGGGGTGTGGTAATGTGCGTGATGGTGGGGTGTGGTGATGTGCGTAATGGTAGGGTGTGGTGATGTGAGAGATTGCGGGGTATGGTTAGTGATTGTGGGGTGTGGTGATGTGAGAGATTGTGGGGTGTGGTGATGTGAGAGATTGTGGGGTGTGGTGATGTGCGTGATCGTGGGGTGTGGTGATGTGCGTGATTGTGGGGTGTGGTAATGTGCGTGATGGTGGGGTGTGGTAATGTGTGTGATGGTGGGGTGTGGTGATGTGAGAGATTGTGGGGTATGGTTAGTGATTGTGAGGTAATGTGAGTGATGGTGGGGTGTGGTGATGAGAGTGAAGGACGGGTGTGGTGTGTGATTATGGGGTGTGGTGAGTGAATGTGGGGTGAGGTAATGTGAGTGATGGTGGGGTGTGGTGATGTGAGTGAAGGTCGGGTGTGGTTATGTGAGTGATGGTGGGGTGTGGTGATGTGAGTGAAGGTGGGGTGTGGTGATGTGAGTGATGGTGGGGTGTGGTGATGTGAGTGGTGATGTGAGTGATGGTGGGGTGTGGTGATGTAAGTGAAGGTGGGGGTGTGGTGATGTGAGTGAAGGTGGGGTGTGGTGATGTGAGTGATGGTGGGGTGTGGTGATGTGCGTGATCGTGGAGTGTGGTGATGTGCGTGATTGTGGGGTGTGGTAATGTGCGTGATGGTGGGGTGTGGTGATGTGCGTAATGGTAGGGTGTGGTGATGTGAGAGATTGTGGGGTATGGTTAGTGATTGTGGGGTGTGGTGAGTGATTGTGGGGTGTGGTAATGTGAGTGATTGTGGGGTGTGGTGATGTGAGTGAAGGTGGGGTGTGGTGATGTGAGTGATGGTGGGGTGTGGTGATGTGAGTAATGGTGGGGTGTGGTGATGTGAGATTGTGGGGTGTGGTGAGTGATTGTGGGGTGTGGTGAGTGATTATGGGGTGTGGTGAGTGTATGTGGGGTGTGGTAATGTGAGTGATGGTGGGGTGTGGTGATGCGAGTGATGGTGGGGTGTGGTGATGTGAGTGATGGTGGGGTGTGGTGATGTGAGTGATGGTGGGGTGTGGTGATGTGAGATTGTGGGGTGATGTGCGTGATCGTGGGGTGTGGTGATGTGCGTAATTGTGGGGTGTGGTAATGTGCGTGATGGTGGGGTGTGGTGATGTGCGTGTGATTGTGGGGTGTGGTAATGTGAGTGATGGTTGGATGTGGTGAGTGATTGTGTGGTGTGGTTAGTGATTGTGTGGTGATGTGAGTGAAGGTGGGGCGTGGTGATGTGAGTGAAGGTGGGGTGTGGTAATGTGCGTGAAAGTGGGGTTTGGTGATGTGCGTGATCGTGGGGTGTGGTGATGTGCGTGATTGTGGGTGCGTGATTGTGGGGTGTGGTAATGTGCGTGATGGTGGGGTGTGGTAGTGAGCGTGATGGTAGGGTGTGGTGATGTGAGAGATTGTGGGGTGTGGTGATGTGAGAGATTGTGGGGTGTGGTGATGTGCGTGATCGTGGGGTGTGGTGATGTGCGTGATTGTGGGGTGTGGTAATGTGCGTGATGGTGGGGTGTGGTAATGTGTGTGATGGTGGGGTGTGGTGATGTGAGAGATTGTGGGGTATGGTTAGTGATTGTGAGGTAATGTGAGTGATGGTGGGGTGTGGTGATGAGAGTGAAGGACGGGTGTGGTGTGTGATTATGGGGTGTGGTGAGTGAATGTGGGGTGAGGTAATGTGAGTGATGGTGGGGTGTGGTGATGTGAGTGAAGGTCGGGTGTGGTTATGTGAGTGATGGTGGGGTGTGGTGATGTGAGTGAAGGTGGGGTGTGGTGATGTGAGTGATGGTGGGGTGTGGTGATGTGAGTGGTGATGTGAGTGATGGTGGGGTGTGGTGATGTAAGTGAAGGTGGGGGTGTGGTGATGTGAGTGAAGGTGGGGTGTGGTGATGTGAGTGATGGTGGGGTGTGGTGATGTGCGTGATCGTGGAGTGTGGTGATGTGCGTGATTGTGGGGTGTGGTAATGTGCGTGATGGTGGGGTGTGGTGATGTGCGTAATGGTAGGGTGTGGTGATGTGAGAGATTGTGGGGTATGGTTAGTGATTGTGGGGTGTGGTGAGTGATTGTGGGGTGTGGTAATGTGAGTGATTGTGGGGTGTGGTGATGTGAGTGAAGGTGGGGTGTGGTGATGTGAGTGATGGTGGGGTGTGGTGATGTGAGTAATGGTGGGGTGTGGTGATGTGAGATTGTGGGGTGTGGTGAGTGATTGTGGGGTGTGGTGAGTGATTATGGGGTGTGGTGAGTGTATGTGGGGTGTGGTAATGTGAGTGATGGTGGGGTGTGGTGATGCGAGTGATGGTGGGGTGTGGTGATGTGAGTGATGGTGGGGTGTGGTGATGTGAGTGATGGTGGGGTGTGGTGATGTGAGATTGTGGGGTGATGTGCGTGATCGTGGGGTGTGGTGATGTGCGTAATTGTGGGGTGTGGTAATGTGCGTGATGGTGGGGTGTGGTGATGTGCGTGTGATTGTGGGGTGTGGTAATGTGAGTGATGGTTGGATGTGGTGAGTGATTGTGTGGTGTGGTTAGTGATTGTGTGGTGATGTGAGTGAAGGTGGGGCGTGGTGATGTGAGTGAAGGTGGGGTGTGGTAATGTGCGTGATGGTGGGGTTTGGTGATGTGAGTGATGGTGGGGTGTGGTGATCTGAGATTGTGGGGTGTGGTGATATGCGTGATTGTGGGGTGTTGTAATGTGAGTGATGGTGGGATGTGGTGAGTGATTGTGTGGTGTGGTGAGTGATTGTGGGGTGTGGTAAGTGATTGTGGGGTGTGGTAATGTGAGTGATGGTGGGATGTGCTGAGTGATTGTGTGGTGTGGTGAGTGATTGTGGAGTGTGGTGATGTGAGAGATTGCGGGGTGTGGTGATGTGCGTGATCATGGGGTGTCGTGATGTGCGTGATTGTGGGGTGTGGTAATGTGCGTGATGGTAGGGTGTGGTGATGTGAGAGATTGTGGGGTATGGTTAGTGATTGTGGGGTGTGGTGAGTGATTGTGGGGTGAGGTAATGTGAGTGATGGTGGGGTGTGGTGATGTGAGTAATGGTGGGGTGTGGTGATGTGAGATTGTGGGGTGTGGTGAGTGATTGTGGGGTGTGGTGAGTGATTATGGGGTGTGGTGATTGATTGTGGGGTGTGGTGAGTGATTGTGGGGTGTGGTAATGTGAGTGATGGTGGGGTGTGGTGATGTAAGTGATGGTGGGGTGTGGTGATGCGAGTGATGGTGGGGTGTGGTGATGTGAGTGATGGTGGGGTGTGGTGATGTGAGTGATGGTGGGGTGTGGTGATGTGAGATTGTGGGGTGTGGTGAGTGATAGTGGGGTGTGGTGAGTGATTGTGGGGTGTGGTTATGTGAGTGATGGAGGGCTGTGGTGAGTGATTGTGTGGTGTGGTGAGTGATTGTGGGGTGTGGTGAGTGATTGTGGGGTGTGGTGAGTGATTATAGGGTGTGGTGAGTGATTGTGAGTGATTGTGGGGTGTGGTTATGTGCGTGATCGTGGGGTGTGGTGATGTGCGTGATTGTGGGGTGTGGTAATGTGCGTGATGGTGGGGTGTGTTGATGAGCGTGTGATTGTGGGGTGTGGTAATGTGAGTGATGGTTTGATGTGGTGAGTGATTGTGTGGTGTGGTTAGTGATTGTGTGGTGATGTGAGTGCAGGTGGGGTGTGGTAATGTGAGTGAAGGTGGGGTGTGGTAATGTGCGTGAAAGTGGGGTTTGGTGATGTGAGTGATGGTGGGGTGTGGTGATGTGAGATTGTGGGGTGTGGTGATATGCGTGATTGTGGGGTGTTGTAATGTGAGTGATGGTGGGGTGTGGTGATGTGAGTGATTGTGGGGTGTGGTAATGTGCGTGATCGTGGGGTGTGGTAGTGTGCGTGATGGTAGGGTGTGGTGATGTGAGAGATTGTGGGGTATGGTTAGTGATTGTGGGGTGTGGTGAGTGATTGTGGGGTGAAGTAATGTGAGTGATGGTGGGGTGTGGTGATGAGAGTGAAGGACGGGTGTGGTGTGTGATTATGGGGTGTGGTGAGTGATTGTGGGGTGAGGTAATGTGAGTGATGGTGGGGTGTGGTGATGTGAGTGAAGGTCGGGTGTGGTTATGTGATTGATGGTGGGGTGTGGTGATGTGAGTGATGGTGGGGTGTGGTGATGTGAGTGAAGGTGGGGTGTGGTGATGTGAGTGATGGTGGGGTGTGGTGATGTGAGTGGTGATGTGAGTGATGGTGGGGTGTGGTGATGTGAGTGAAGGTGGGGGTGTGGTGATGTGAGTGAAGGTGGGGTGTGGTGATGTGAGTGATGGTGTGGTGTGGTGATGTGCGTGATCGTGGAGTGTGGTGATGTGCGTGATTGTGGGGTGTGGTAATGTGCGTGATGGTGGGGTGTGGTGATGTGCGTAATGGTAGGGTGTGGTGATGTGAGAGATTGTGGGGTATGGTTAGTGATTGTGGGGTGTGGTGAGTGAATGTGGGGTGTGGTAATGTGAGTGATTGTGGGGTGTGGTGATGTGAGTGAAGGTGGGGTGTGGTGATGTGAGTGATGGTGGGGTGTGGTGATGTGAGTAATGGTGGGGTGTGGTGATGTGAGATTGTGGGGTGTGGTGAGTGATTGTGGGGTGTGGTGAGTGATTATGGGGTGTGGTGATTGATTGTGGGGTGTGGTGAGTGATTGTAGGGTGTGGTAATGTGAGTGATGGTGGGGTGTGGTGATGTGAGTGATGGTGGGGTGTGGTGATGCGAGTGATGGTGGGGTGTGGTGATGTGAGTGATGGTGGGGTGTGGTGATGAGAGTGAAGGACGGGTGTGGTGTGTGATTATGGGGTGTGGTGAGTGATTGTGGGGTAAGGTAATGTGAGTGATGGTGGGGTGTGGTGATGTGAGTGAAGGTCGGGTGTGGTTATGTGAGTGATGGTGGGGTGTGGTGATGTGAGTGATGGTGGGGTGTGGTGATGTGAGTGAAGGTGGGGTGTGGTGATGTGAGTGATGGTGGGATGTGGTGATGTGAGTGGTGATGTGAGTGATGGTGGGGTGTGGTGATGTAAGTGAAGGTGGGGGTGTGGTGATGTGAGTGAAGGTGGGGTGTGGTGATGTGAGTGATGGTGGGGTGTGGTAATGTGAGTGATGGTTGGATGTGGTGAGTGATTGTGTGGTGTGGTTAGTGATTGTGTGGTGATGTGAGTGCAGGTGGGGTGTGGTGATGCGAGTGAAGGTGGGGTGTGGTAATGTGCGTAAAAGTGGGGTTTGGTGATGTGCGTGATCGTGGGGTGTGGTGATGTGCGTGATTGTGGGTGCGTGATTGTGGGGTGTGGTAATGTGCGTGATGGTGGGGTGTGGTAGTGTGCGTGATGGTAGGGTGTGGTGATGTGAGAGATTGTGGGTTATGGTTAGTGATTGTGGGGTGTGGTGAGTGATTGTGGGGTGAGGTAATGTGAGTGATGGTGGGGTGTGGTGATGAGAGTGAAGGACGGGTGTGGTGTGTGATTATGGGGTGTGGTGAGTGATTGTGGGGTGAGGTAATGTGAGTGATGGTGGGGTGTGGTGATGTAAGTGAAGGTCGGGTGTGGTTATGTGAGTGATGGTTGGGTGTGGTGATGTGAGTGATGGTGGGGTGTGGTGATGTGAGTGAAGGTGGGGTGTGGTGATGTGAGTGATGGTGGGGTGTGGTGATGTGAGTGGTGATGTAAGTGATGGTGGGGTGTGGTGATGTGAGTGAAGGTGGGGGTGTGGTGATGTGAGTGATGGTGGGGTGTGGTAATGTGAGTGATTGTGGGGTGTGGTGATGTGAGTGAAGGTGGGGTGTGGTGATGTGAGTGATGGTGGGTTATGGTTAGTGATTGTGGGGTGTGGTGAGTGATTGTGGGGTGTGGTGAGTGATTGTGGGGTGAGGTAATGTGAGTGATGGTGGGGTGTGGTGATGAGAGTGAAGGACGGGTGTGGTGTGTGATTATGGGGTGTGGTGAGTGATTGTGGGGTGAGGTAATGTGAGTGATGGTGGGGTGTGGTGATGTGAGTGAAGGTCGGGTGTGGTTATGTGAGTGATGGTGGGGTGTGGTGATGTGAGTGATGGTGGGGTGTGGTGATGTGAGTGAAGGTGGGGTGTGGTGATGTGAGTGATGGTGGGGTGTGGTGATGTGAGTGGTGATGTGAGTGATTGTGTGGTGTGGTTAGTGATTGTGTGGTGATGTGAGTGCAGGTGGGGTGTGGTAATGTGAGTGAAGGTGGGGTGTGGTAATGTGCGTGAAAGTGGGGTTTGGTGATGTGAGTGATGGTGGGGTGTGGTGATGTGAGATTGTGGGGTGTGGTGATATGCGTGATTGTGGGGTGTTGTAATGTGAGTGATGGTGGGGTGTGGTGATGTGAGTGATTGTGGGGTGTGGTAATGTGCGTGATATTGGGGTGTGGTGATGTGCGTAATGGTAGGATGTGGTGATGTGAGAGATTGTGGGGTATGGTTAGTGATTGTGGGGTGTGGTGAGTGATTGTGGGGTGTGGTAATGTGAGTGATTGTGGGGTGTGGTGATGTGAGTGAAGGTGGGGTGTGGTGATGTGATTTATGGTGGGGTGTGGTAATGTGCGTGATGGTGGGGTGTGGTGATGTGCGTAATGGTAGGGTGTGGTGATGTGAGAGATTGCGGGGTATGGTTAGTGATTGTGGGGTGTGGTGATGTGAGAGATTGTGGGGTGTGGTGATGTGAGAGATTGTGGGGTGTGGTGATGTGCGTGATCGTGGGGTGTGGTGATGTGCGTGATTGTGGGGTGTGGTAATGTGCGTGATGGTGGGGTGTGGTAATGTGTGTGATGGTGGGGTGTGGTGATGTGAGAGATTGTGGGGTATGGTTAGTGATTGTGAGGTAATGTGAGTGATGGTGGGGTGTGGTGATGAGAGTGAAGGACGGGTGTGGTGTGTGATTATGGGGTGTGGTGAGTGAATGTGGGGTGAGGTAATGTGAGTGATGGTGGGGTGTGGTGATGTGAGTGAAGGTCGGGTGTGGTTATGTGAGTGATGGTGGGGTGTGGTGATGTGAGTGAAGGTGGGGTGTGGTGATGTGAGTGATGGTGGGGTGTGGTGATGTGAGTGGTGATGTGAGTGATGGTGGGGTGTGGTGATGTAAGTGAAGGTGGGGGTGTGGTGATGTGAGTGAAGGTGGGGTGTGGTGATGTGAGTGATGGTGGGGTGTGGTGATGTGCGTGATCGTGGAGTGTGGTGATGTGCGTGATTGTGGGGTGTGGTAATGTGCGTGATGGTGGGGTGTGGTGATGTGCGTAATGGTAGGGTGTGGTGATGTGAGAGATTGTGGGGTATGGTTAGTGATTGTGGGGTGTGGTGAGTGATTGTGGGGTGTGGTAATGTGAGTGATTGTGGGGTGTGGTGATGTGAGTGAAGGTGGGGTGTGGTGATGTGAGTGATGGTGGGGTGTGGTGATGTGAGTAATGGTGGGGTGTGGTGATGTGAGATTGTGGGGTGTGGTGAGTGATTGTGGGGTGTGGTGAGTGATTATGGGGTGTGGTGAGTGTATGTGGGGTGTGGTAATGTGAGTGATGGTGGGGTGTGGTGATGCGAGTGATGGTGGGGTGTGGTGATGTGAGTGATGGTGGGGTGTGGTGATGTGAGTGATGGTGGGGTGTGGTGATGTGAGATTGTGGGGTGATGTGCGTGATCGTGGGGTGTGGTGATGTGCGTAATTGTGGGGTGTGGTAATGTGCGTGATGGTGGGGTGTGGTGATGTGCGTGTGATTGTGGGGTGTGGTAATGTGAGTGATGGTTGGATGTGGTGAGTGATTGTGTGGTGTGGTTAGTGATTGTGTGGTGATGTGAGTGAAGGTGGGGCGTGGTGATGTGAGTGAAGGTGGGGTGTGGTAATGTGCGTGAAAGTGGGGTTTGGTGATGTGCGTGATCGTGGGGTGTGGTGATGTGCGTGATTGTGGGTGCGTGATTGTGGGGTGTGGTAATGTGCGTGATGGTGGGGTGTGGTAGTGAGCGTGATGGTAGGGTGTGGTGATGTGAGAGATTGTGGGGTGTGGTGATGTGAGAGATTGTGGGGTGTGGTGATGTGCGTGATCGTGGGGTGTGGTGATGTGCGTGATTGTGGGGTGTGGTAATGTGCGTGATGGTGGGGTGTGGTAATGTGTGTGATGGTGGGGTGTGGTGATGTGAGAGATTGTGGGGTATGGTTAGTGATTGTGAGGTAATGTGAGTGATGGTGGGGTGTGGTGATGAGAGTGAAGGACGGGTGTGGTGTGTGATTATGGGGTGTGGTGAGTGAATGTGGGGTGAGGTAATGTGAGTGATGGTGGGGTGTGGTGATGTGAGTGAAGGTCGGGTGTGGTTATGTGAGTGATGGTGGGGTGTGGTGATGTGAGTGAAGGTGGGGTGTGGTGATGTGAGTGATGGTGGGGTGTGGTGATGTGAGTGGTGATGTGAGTGATGGTGGGGTGTGGTGATGTAAGTGAAGGTGGGGGTGTGGTGATGTGAGTGAAGGTGGGGTGTGGTGATGTGAGTGATGGTGGGGTGTGGTGATGTGCGTGATCGTGGAGTGTGGTGATGTGCGTGATTGTGGGGTGTGGTAATGTGCGTGATGGTGGGGTGTGGTGATGTGCGTAATGGTAGGGTGTGGTGATGTGAGAGATTGTGGGGTATGGTTAGTGATTGTGGGGTGTGGTGAGTGATTGTGGGGTGTGGTAATGTGAGTGATTGTGGGGTGTGGTGATGTGAGTGAAGGTGGGGTGTGGTGATGTGAGTGATGGTGGGGTGTGGTGATGTGAGTAATGGTGGGGTGTGGTGATGTGAGATTGTGGGGTGTGGTGAGTGATTGTGGGGTGTGGTGAGTGATTATGGGGTGTGGTGAGTGTATGTGGGGTGTGGTAATGTGAGTGATGGTGGGGTGTGGTGATGCGAGTGATGGTGGGGTGTGGTGATGTGAGTGATGGTGGGGTGTGGTGATGTGAGTGATGGTGGGGTGTGGTGATGTGAGATTGTGGGGTGATGTGCGTGATCGTGGGGTGTGGTGATGTGCGTAATTGTGGGGTGTGGTAATGTGCGTGATGGTGGGGTGTGGTGATGTGCGTGTGATTGTGGGGTGTGGTAATGTGAGTGATGGTTGGATGTGGTGAGTGATTGTGTGGTGTGGTTAGTGATTGTGTGGTGATGTGAGTGAAGGTGGGGCGTGGTGATGTGAGTGAAGGTGGGGTGTGGTAATGTGCGTGATGGTGGGGTTTGGTGATGTGAGTGATGGTGGGGTGTGGTGATCTGAGATTGTGGGGTGTGGTGATATGCGTGATTGTGGGGTGTTGTAATGTGAGTGATGGTGGGATGTGGTGAGTGATTGTGTGGTGTGGTGAGTGATTGTGGGGTGTGGTAAGTGATTGTGGGGTGTGGTAATGTGAGTGATGGTGGGATGTGGTGAGTGATTGTGTGGTGTGGTGAGTGATTGTGGAGTGTGGTGATGTGAGAGATTGCGGGGTGTGGTGATGTGCGTGATCATGGGGTGTCGTGATGTGCGTGATTGTGGGGTGTGGTAATGTGCGTGATGGTAGGGTGTGGTGATGTGAGAGATTGTGGGGTATGGTTAGTGATTGTGGGGTGTGGTGAGTGATTGTGGGGTGAGGTAATGTGAGTGATGGTGGGGTGTGGTGATGAGAGTGAAGGTTGGGTGTGGTGAGTGATTATGGGGTGTCGTGAGTGATTGTGGGGTGTGGTAATGTGAGTGATGGTGGGGTGTGGTGATGTGAGTGAAGGTCGGGTGTGGTGATGTGAGTGATGGTGTGGTTTGGTGATGTGAGTGATGGTGGGGTGTGGTGATGTGAGTGACAGTGGGGTGTGGTGATGTGACTTATGGTGGGGTGTGGTGATGTGAGTGATGGTGGGGTGTGGTGATGTGAGTGATGGTGGGGTGTGGTGATGAGAGTGAAGGTTTGGTGTGGTGAGTGATTATGGGGTGTGGTGAGTGATTGTGGGGTGTGGTAATGTGAGTGATGGTGGGGTGTGGTGATGTGAGTGAAGGTCGGGTGTGGTGATGTGAGTGATGGTGTGGTTTGGTGATGTGAGTGATAGTGGGGTGTGGTGATGTGAGTGACAGTGGGGTGTGGTGATGTGACTTATGGTGGGGTGTGGTGATGTGAGTGATGGTGGGGTGTGGTGATGTGAGTGATGGTGGGGTGTGGTGATGTGAGATTGTGGGGTGTGGTGATATGCGTGATTGTGGGGTGTTGTAATGTGAGTGATGGTGGGATGTGGTGAGTGATTGTGTGGTGTGGTAAGTGATTGTGGGGTGTGGTTAGTGATTGTGGGGTGTGATAATATGAGTGATGGTGGGATGTGGTGAGTGATTGTGTGGTGTGGTGAGTGATTGTGGGGTGTGGTGAGTGATTGTGGGGTGTGGTGAGTGATTATGGGGTGTGGTGAGTGATTGTGCAGTGTGGTGATGTGAGAGATTGTGAGATGTGGTGATGTGCGTGATCGTGGATTGTGGTGATGTGCGTGATTGTGGGGTGTGGTAATGTTCGTGATGGTGGGGTGTGGTGATGTGCGTGATGGTAGGGTGTGGTGATGTGAGAGATTGTGGGGTATGGTTAGTGATTGTGGGGCGTGGTGAGTGATTGTGGGGTGTGGTAATGTGAGTGATGGTGGGGTGTGGTGATGAGAGTGAAGGCGGGTTGTGGTGATGTGAGTGAAGGTGGGGTGTGGTGATGTGAGTGATAGTGGGGTGTGGTAATGTGAGTGATGGTGGGGTGTGGAAATGTGATTGGGTGGTGTGGTGAGTGATTGTGGGGTGTGGCGAGTGATTATGGGGTGTGGTGAGTGATTGTGGGGTGTGGTGAGTGATTGTGGGGTTTGGTAATGTGAGTGATGGTGAGGTGTGGTGATGTGAGTGATAGTGGGGTGTGGTAATGTGAGTGATGGTGTGGTGTGGAAATGTGATTGGGTGGTGTGGTGAGTGATTGTGGGGTGTGGTGAGTGATTGTGGGGTTTGGTAATGAGCGTGAAGGTGGGTTGTGGTGATGTGAGTAAAGGTGGGGTGTGGTGATGTGAGTGATAGTGGGGTGTGGTAATGTGAGTGATGGTGGGGTGTGGAAATGTGATTGTGGGGTGTGGCGAGTGATTATGGGGTGTGGTGAGTGATTGTGGGGAGTGGTGAGTGATTGTGGGGTGTGGTGATGTGCGTGATTGTGGGGTGTGGTAATGTGCGTGATGGTGGGGTGTGGTGATGTGCGTGTGATTGTGGGGTGTGGTAATGTGAGTGATGGTTGGATGTGGTGAGTGATTGTGTGGTGTGGTTAGTGATTGTGTGGTGATGTGAGTGAAGGTGGGGTGTGGTAATGTGCGTGATGGTGGGGTTTGGTGATGTGAGTGATGGTGGGGTGTGGTGATGTGAGATTGTGGGGTGTGGTGATATGCGTGATTGTGGGGTGTTGTAATGTGAGTGATGGTGGGATGTGGTGAGTGATTGTGTGGTGTGGTGAGTGATTGTGGGGTGTGGTAAGTGATTGTGGGGTGTGGTAATGTGAGTGATGGTGGGATGTGGTGAGTGATTGTGTGGTGTGGGGAGTGATTGTGTGGTGTGGGGCGTGATTGTGGAATGTGGTGAGTGATTATGGGGTGTGGTGAGTGATTGTGGAGTGTGGTGAGGTGAGAGATTGTGGGGTGTGGTGATGTGCGTGATCATGGGGTGTCGTGATGTGCGTGATTGTGGGGTGTGGTAATGTGCGTGATGGTGGGGTGTGGTAGTGTGCGTGATGGTAGGGTGTGGTGATGTGAGAGATTGTGGGGTATGGTTAGTGATTGTGGGGTGTGGTGAGTGATTGTGGGGTGAGGTAATGTGAGTGATGGTGGGGTGTGGTGATGAGAGTGAAGGTTGGGTGTGGTGAGTGATTATGGGGTGTGGTGAGTGATTGTGGGGTGTGGTAATGTGAGTGATGGTGGGGTGTGGTGATGTGAGTGAAGGTCGGGTGTGGTGATGTGAGTGATGGTGGGGTGTGGTGATGTGAGTGATGGTGGGGTGTGGTGATGTGAGTGACAGTGGGGTTTGGTGAGTGATTGTGTGGTGTGGTGAGTGATTGTGGGGTGTGGTAAGTGATTGTGGGGTGTGGTAATGTGAGTGATGGTGGGATGTGGTGAGTGATTGTGTGGTGTGGGGAGTGATTGTGTGGTGTGGGGCGTGATTGTGGAATGTGGTGAGTGATTATGGGGTGTGGTGAGTGATTGTGAGTGATTGTGGAGTGTGGTGATGTGAGAGATTGTGGGGTGTGGTGATGTGCGTGATCATGGGGTGTCGTGATGTGCGTGATTGTGGGGTGTGGTAATGTGCGTGACGGTGGGGTGTGGTAGTGTGCGTGATGGTAGGGTGTGGTGATGTGAGAGATTGTGGGGTATGGTTAGTGATTGTGGGGTGTGGTGAGTGATTGTGGGGTGAGCTAATGTGAGTGATGGTGGGGTGTGGTGATGAGAGTGAAGTTTGGGTTTGGTGAGTGATTATGGGGTGTGGTGAGTGATTGTGGGGTGTGGTAATGTGAGTGATGGTGGGGTGTGGTGATGTGAGTGAAGGTCGGGTGTGGTGATGTGAGTGATGGTGGGGTGTGGTGATGTGAGTGATGGTGGGGTGTGGTGATGTGAGTGACAGTGGGGTGTGGTGATGTGACTTATGGTGGGGTGTGGTGATGTGAGTGATGGTGGGGTGTGGTGATGTGAGTGATTGTGTGGTGTGGTTAGTGATTGTGTGGTGATGTGCGTGATGGTGGGGTGTGGTGATGAGCATGTGATTGTGGGGTGTGGTAATGTGAGTGATGGTTGGATGTGGTGAGTGATTGTGTGGTGTGGTTAGTGATTGTGTGGTGATGTGAGTGCAGGTGGGGTGTGGTGATGTGAGTGAAGGTGGGGTGTGGTAATGTGTGTGAAAGTGGGGTTTGGTGATGTGCGTGATCGTGGGGTGTGGTGATGTGCGTGATTGTGGGTGCGTGATTGTGGGGTGTGGTAATGTGCGTGATGGTGGGGTGTGGTAGTGTGCGTGATGGTAGGGTGTGGTGATGTGAGAGATTGTGGGTTATGGTTAGTGATTGTGGGGTGTGGTGAGTGATTGTGGGGTGTGGTGAGTGATTGTGGGGTGAGGTAATGTGAGTGATGGTGGGGTGTGGTGATGAGAGTGAAGGACGGGTGTGGTGTGTGATTATGGGGTGTGGTGAGTGATTGTGGGGTGAGGTAATGTGAGTGATGGTGGGGTGTGGTGATGTGAGTGAAGGTCGGGTGTGGTTATGTGAGTGATGGTGGGGTGTGGTGATGTGATTGATGGTGGGGTGTGGTGATGTGAGTGAAGGTGGGGTGTGGTGATGTGAGTGATGGTGGGGTGTGGTGATGTGAGTGTGGTAGTGTGGTGATGGTGGGGTGTGGTGATTGATTGTGGGGTGTGGTGAGTGATTGTGGGGTGTGGTAATGTGAGTGATGGTGGGGTGTGGTGATGTGAGTGATCGTGGAGTGTGGTGATGCGAGTAATGGTGGGGTGTGGTGATGTGAGTGATGGTGGGGTGTGGTGATTGTGGGGTGTGGTAATGTGCGTGATGGTGGGGTGTGGTAGTGTGCGTGATGGTAGGGTGTGGTGATGTGAAAGATTGTGGGTTATGGTTAGTGATTGTGGGGTGTGGTGAGTGATTGTGGGGTGAGGTAATGTGAGTGATGGTGGGGTGTGGTGATGAGAGTGAAGGACGGGTGTGGTGTGTGATTATGGGGTGTGGTGATGTGATTTATGGTGGGGTGTGGTAATGTGCGTGATGGTGGGGTGTGGTGATGTGCGTAATGGTAGGGTGTGGTGATGTGAGAGATTGCGGGGTATGGTTAGTGATTGTGGGGTGTGGTGATGTGAGAGATTGTGGGGTGTGGTGATGTGAGAGATTGTGGGGTGTGGTGATGTGCGTGATCGTGGGGTGTGGTGATGTGCGTGATTGTGGGGTGTGGTAATGTGCGTGATGGTGGGGTGTGGTAATGTGTGTGATGGTGGGGTGTGGTGATGTGAGAGATTGTGGGGTATGGTTAGTGATTGTGAGGTAATGTGAGTGATGGTGGGGTGTGGTGATGAGAGTGAAGGACGGGTGTGGTGTGTGATTATGGGGTGTGGTGAGTGAATGTGGGGTGAGGTAATGTGAGTGATGGTGGGGTGTGGTGATGTGAGTGAAGGTCGGGTGTGGTTATGTGAGTGATGGTGGGGTGTGGTGATGTGAGTGAAGGTGGGGTGTGGTGATGTGAGTGATGGTGGGGTGTGGTGATGTGAGTGGTGATGTGAGTGATGGTGGGGTGTGGTGATGTAAGTGAAGGTGGGGGTGTGGTGATGTGAGTGAAGGTGGGGTGTGGTGATGTGAGTGATGGTGGGGTGTGGTGATGTGCGTGATCGTGGAGTGTGGTGATGTGCGTGATTGTGGGGTGTGGTAATGTGCGTGATGGTGGGGTGTGGTGATGTGCGTAATGGTAGGGTGTGGTGATGTGAGAGATTGTGGGGTATGGTTAGTGATTGTGGGGTGTGGTGAGTGATTGTGGGGTGTGGTAATGTGAGTGATTGTGGGGTGTGGTGATGTGAGTGAAGGTGGGGTGTGGTGATGTGAGTGATGGTGGGGTGTGGTGATGTGAGTAATGGTGGGGTGTGGTGATGTGAGATTGTGGGGTGTGGTGAGTGATTGTGGGGTGTGGTGAGTGATTATGGGGTGTGGTGAGTGTATGTGGGGTGTGGTAATGTGAGTGATGGTGGGGTGTGGTGATGCGAGTGATGGTGGGGTGTGGTGATGTGAGTGATGGTGGGGTGTGGTGATGTGAGTGATGGTGGGGTGTGGTGATGTGAGATTGTGGGGTGATGTGCGTGATCGTGGGGTGTGGTGATGTGCGTAATTGTGGGGTGTGGTAATGTGCGTGATGGTGGGGTGTGGTGATGTGCGTGTGATTGTGGGGTGTGGTAATGTGAGTGATGGTTGGATGTGGTGAGTGATTGTGTGGTGTGGTTAGTGATTGTGTGGTGATGTGAGTGAAGGTGGGGCGTGGTGATGTGAGTGAAGGTGGGGTGTGGTAATGTGCGTGAAAGTGGGGTTTGGTGATGTGCGTGATCGTGGGGTGTGGTGATGTGCGTGATTGTGGGTGCGTGATTGTGGGGTGTGGTAATGTGCGTGATGGTGGGGTGTGGTAGTGAGCGTGATGGTAGGGTGTGGTGATGTGAGAGATTGTGGGGTGTGGTGATGTGAGAGATTGTGGGGTGTGGTGATGTGCGTGATCGTGGGGTGTGGTGATGTGCGTGATTGTGGGGTGTGGTAATGTGCGTGATGGTGGGGTGTGGTAATGTGTGTGATGGTGGGGTGTGGTGATGTGAGAGATTGTGGGGTATGGTTAGTGATTGTGAGGTAATGTGAGTGATGGTGGGGTGTGGTGATGAGAGTGAAGGACGGGTGTGGTGTGTGATTATGGGGTGTGGTGAGTGAATGTGGGGTGAGGTAATGTGAGTGATGGTGGGGTGTGGTGATGTGAGTGAAGGTCGGGTGTGGTTATGTGAGTGATGGTGGGGTGTGGTGATGTGAGTGAAGGTGGGGTGTGGTGATGTGAGTGATGGTGGGGTGTGGTGATGTGAGTGGTGATGTGAGTGATGGTGGGGTGTGGTGATGTAAGTGAAGGTGGGGGTGTGGTGATGTGAGTGAAGGTGGGGTGTGGTGATGTGAGTGATGGTGGGGTGTGGTGATGTGCGTGATCGTGGAGTGTGGTGATGTGCGTGATTGTGGGGTGTGGTAATGTGCGTGATGGTGGGGTGTGGTGATGTGCGTAATGGTAGGGTGTGGTGATGTGAGAGATTGTGGGGTATGGTTAGTGATTGTGGGGTGTGGTGAGTGATTGTGGGGTGTGGTAATGTGAGTGATTGTGGGGTGTGGTGATGTGAGTGAAGGTGGGGTGTGGTGATGTGAGTGATGGTGGGGTGTGGTGATGTGAGTAATGGTGGGGTGTGGTGATGTGAGATTGTGGGGTGTGGTGAGTGATTGTGGGGTGTGGTGAGTGATTATGGGGTGTGGTGAGTGTATGTGGGGTGTGGTAATGTGAGTGATGGTGGGGTGTGGTGATGCGAGTGATGGTGGGGTGTGGTGATGTGAGTGATGGTGGGGTGTGGTGATGTGAGTGATGGTGGGGTGTGGTGATGTGAGATTGTGGGGTGATGTGCGTGATCGTGGGGTGTGGTGATGTGCGTAATTGTGGGGTGTGGTAATGTGCGTGATGGTGGGGTGTGGTGATGTGCGTGTGATTGTGGGGTGTGGTAATGTGAGTGATGGTTGGATGTGGTGAGTGATTGTGTGGTGTGGTTAGTGATTGTGTGGTGATGTGAGTGAAGGTGGGGCGTGGTGATGTGAGTGAAGGTGGGGTGTGGTAATGTGCGTGATGGTGGGGTTTGGTGATGTGAGTGATGGTGGGGTGTGGTGATCTGAGATTGTGGGGTGTGGTGATATGCGTGATTGTGGGGTGTTGTAATGTGAGTGATGGTGGGATGTGGTGAGTGATTGTGTGGTGTGGTGAGTGATTGTGGGGTGTGGTAAGTGATTGTGGGGTGTGGTAATGTGAGTGATGGTGGGATGTGGTGAGTGATTGTGTGGTGTGGTGAGTGATTGTGGAGTGTGGTGATGTGAGAGATTGCGGGGTGTGGTGATGTGCGTGATCATGGGGTGTCGTGATGTGCGTGATTGTGGGGTGTGGTAATGTGCGTGATGGTAGGGTGTGGTGATGTGAGAGATTGTGGGGTATGGTTAGTGATTGTGGGGTGTGGTGAGTGATTGTGGGGTGAGGTAATGTGAGTGATGGTGGGGTGTGGTGATGAGAGTGAAGGTTGGGTGTGGTGAGTGATTATGGGGTGTCGTGAGTGATTGTGGGGTGTGGTAATGTGAGTGATGGTGGGGTGTGGTGATGTGAGTGAAGGTCGGGTGTGGTGATGTGAGTGATGGTGTGGTTTGGTGATGTGAGTGATGGTGGGGTGTGGTGATGTGAGTGACAGTGGGGTGTGGTGATGTGACTTATGGTGGGGTGTGGTGATGTGAGTGATGGTGGGGTGTGGTGATGTGAGTGATGGTGGGGTGTGGTGATGAGAGTGAAGGTTTGGTGTGGTGAGTGATTATGGGGTGTGGTGAGTGATTGTGGGGTGTGGTAATGTGAGTGATGGTGGGGTGTGGTGATGTGAGTGAAGGTCGGGTGTGGTGATGTGAGTGATGGTGTGGTTTGGTGATGTGAGTGATAGTGGGGTGTGGTGATGTGAGTGACAGTGGGGTGTGGTGATGTGACTTATGGTGGGGTGTGGTGATGTGAGTGATGGTGGGGTGTGGTGATGTGAGTGATGGTGGGGTGTGGTGATGTGAGATTGTGGGGTGTGGTGATATGCGTGATTGTGGGGTGTTGTAATGTGAGTGATGGTGGGATGTGGTGAGTGATTGTGTGGTGTGGTAAGTGATTGTGGGGTGTGGTTAGTGATTGTGGGGTGTGATAATATGAGTGATGGTGGGATGTGGTGAGTGATTGTGTGGTGTGGTGAGTGATTGTGGGGTGTGGTGAGTGATTGTGGGGTGTGGTGAGTGATTATGGGGTGTGGTGAGTGATTGTGCAGTGTGGTGATGTGAGAGATTGTGAGATGTGGTGATGTGCGTGATCGTGGATTGTGGTGATGTGCGTGATTGTGGGGTGTGGTAATGTTCGTGATGGTGGGGTGTGGTGATGTGCGTGATGGTAGGGTGTGGTGATGTGAGAGATTGTGGGGTATGGTTAGTGATTGTGGGGCGTGGTGAGTGATTGTGGGGTGTGGTAATGTGAGTGATGGTGGGGTGTGGTGATGAGAGTGAAGGCGGGTTGTGGTGATGTGAGTGAAGGTGGGGTGTGGTGATGTGAGTGATAGTGGGGTGTGGTAATGTGAGTGATGGTGGGGTGTGGAAATGTGATTGGGTGGTGTGGTGAGTGATTGTGGGGTGTGGCGAGTGATTATGGGGTGTGGTGAGTGATTGTGGGGTGTGGTGAGTGATTGTGGGGTTTGGTAATGTGAGTGATGGTGAGGTGTGGTGATGTGAGTGATAGTGGGGTGTGGTAATGTGAGTGATGGTGTGGTGTGGAAATGTGATTGGGTGGTGTGGTGAGTGATTGTGGGGTGTGGTGAGTGATTGTGGGGTTTGGTAATGAGCGTGAAGGTGGGTTGTGGTGATGTGAGTAAAGGTGGGGTGTGGTGATGTGAGTGATAGTGGGGTGTGGTAATGTGAGTGATGGTGGGGTGTGGAAATGTGATTGTGGGGTGTGGCGAGTGATTATGGGGTGTGGTGAGTGATTGTGGGGAGTGGTGAGTGATTGTGGGGTGTGGTGATGTGCGTGATTGTGGGGTGTGGTAATGTGCGTGATGGTGGGGTGTGGTGATGTGCGTGTGATTGTGGGGTGTGGTAATGTGAGTGATGGTTGGATGTGGTGAGTGATTGTGTGGTGTGGTTAGTGATTGTGTGGTGATGTGAGTGAAGGTGGGGTGTGGTAATGTGCGTGATGGTGGGGTTTGGTGATGTGAGTGATGGTGGGGTGTGGTGATGTGAGATTGTGGGGTGTGGTGATATGCGTGATTGTGGGGTGTTGTAATGTGAGTGATGGTGGGATGTGGTGAGTGATTGTGTGGTGTGGTGAGTGATTGTGGGGTGTGGTAAGTGATTGTGGGGTGTGGTAATGTGAGTGATGGTGGGATGTGGTGAGTGATTGTGTGGTGTGGGGAGTGATTGTGTGGTGTGGGGCGTGATTGTGGAATGTGGTGAGTGATTATGGGGTGTGGTGAGTGATTGTGGAGTGTGGTGAGGTGAGAGATTGTGGGGTGTGGTGATGTGCGTGATCATGGGGTGTCGTGATGTGCGTGATTGTGGGGTGTGGTAATGTGCGTGATGGTGGGGTGTGGTAGTGTGCGTGATGGTAGGGTGTGGTGATGTGAGAGATTGTGGGGTATGGTTAGTGATTGTGGGGTGTGGTGAGTGATTGTGGGGTGAGGTAATGTGAGTGATGGTGGGGTGTGGTGATGAGAGTGAAGGTTGGGTGTGGTGAGTGATTATGGGGTGTGGTGAGTGATTGTGGGGTGTGGTAATGTGAGTGATGGTGGGGTGTGGTGATGTGAGTGAAGGTCGGGTGTGGTGATGTGAGTGATGGTGGGGTGTGGTGATGTGAGTGATGGTGGGGTGTGGTGATGTGAGTGACAGTGGGGTTTGGTGAGTGATTGTGTGGTGTGGTGAGTGATTGTGGGGTGTGGTAAGTGATTGTGGGGTGTGGTAATGTGAGTGATGGTGGGATGTGGTGAGTGATTGTGTGGTGTGGGGAGTGATTGTGTGGTGTGGGGCGTGATTGTGGAATGTGGTGAGTGATTATGGGGTGTGGTGAGTGATTGTGAGTGATTGTGGAGTGTGGTGATGTGAGAGATTGTGGGGTGTGGTGATGTGCGTGATCATGGGGTGTCGTGATGTGCGTGATTGTGGGGTGTGGTAATGTGCGTGACGGTGGGGTGTGGTAGTGTGCGTGATGGTAGGGTGTGGTGATGTGAGAGATTGTGGGGTATGGTTAGTGATTGTGGGGTGTGGTGAGTGATTGTGGGGTGAGCTAATGTGAGTGATGGTGGGGTGTGGTGATGAGAGTGAAGTTTGGGTTTGGTGAGTGATTATGGGGTGTGGTGAGTGATTGTGGGGTGTGGTAATGTGAGTGATGGTGGGGTGTGGTGATGTGAGTGAAGGTCGGGTGTGGTGATGTGAGTGATGGTGGGGTGTGGTGATGTGAGTGATGGTGGGGTGTGGTGATGTGAGTGACAGTGGGGTGTGGTGATGTGACTTATGGTGGGGTGTGGTGATGTGAGTGATGGTGGGGTGTGGTGATGTGAGTGATTGTGTGGTGTGGTTAGTGATTGTGTGGTGATGTGCGTGATGGTGGGGTGTGGTGATGAGCATGTGATTGTGGGGTGTGGTAATGTGAGTGATGGTTGGATGTGGTGAGTGATTGTGTGGTGTGGTTAGTGATTGTGTGGTGATGTGAGTGCAGGTGGGGTGTGGTGATGTGAGTGAAGGTGGGGTGTGGTAATGTGTGTGAAAGTGGGGTTTGGTGATGTGCGTGATCGTGGGGTGTGGTGATGTGCGTGATTGTGGGTGCGTGATTGTGGGGTGTGGTAATGTGCGTGATGGTGGGGTGTGGTAGTGTGCGTGATGGTAGGGTGTGGTGATGTGAGAGATTGTGGGTTATGGTTAGTGATTGTGGGGTGTGGTGAGTGATTGTGGGGTGTGGTGAGTGATTGTGGGGTGAGGTAATGTGAGTGATGGTGGGGTGTGGTGATGAGAGTGAAGGACGGGTGTGGTGTGTGATTATGGGGTGTGGTGAGTGATTGTGGGGTGAGGTAATGTGAGTGATGGTGGGGTGTGGTGATGTGAGTGAAGGTCGGGTGTGGTTATGTGAGTGATGGTGGGGTGTGGTGATGTGATTGATGGTGGGGTGTGGTGATGTGAGTGAAGGTGGGGTGTGGTGATGTGAGTGATGGTGGGGTGTGGTGATGTGAGTGTGGTAGTGTGGTGATGGTGGGGTGTGGTGATTGATTGTGGGGTGTGGTGAGTGATTGTGGGGTGTGGTAATGTGAGTGATGGTGGGGTGTGGTGATGTGAGTGATCGTGGAGTGTGGTGATGCGAGTAATGGTGGGGTGTGGTGATGTGAGTGATGGTGGGGTGTGGTGATTGTGGGGTGTGGTAATGTGCGTGATGGTGGGGTGTGGTAGTGTGCGTGATGGTAGGGTGTGGTGATGTGAAAGATTGTGGGTTATGGTTAGTGATTGTGGGGTGTGGTGAGTGATTGTGGGGTGAGGTAATGTGAGTGATGGTGGGGTGTGGTGATGAGAGTGAAGGACGGGTGTGGTGTGTGATTATGGGGTGTGGTGAGTGATTGTGGGGTGAGGTAATGTGAGTGATGGTGGGGTGTGGTGATGTGAGTGAAGGTCGGGTGTGGTTATGTGAGTGATGGTGGGGTGTGGTGATGTGAGTGATGGTGGGGTGTGGTGATGTGAGTGAAGGTGGGGTGTGGTGATGGTGGGGTGTGGTGATGTGAGTGGTGATGTGAGTGATGGTGGGGTGTGGTGATGTGAGTGAAGGTGGGGGTGTGGTGATGTGAGTGATGGTGGGGTGTGGTGATGTGAGTGGTGGTGGGGTGTGGTGATGTGCGTGATCGTGGAGTGTGGTGATGTGCGTGATTGTGGGGTGTGGTAATGTGCGTGATGGTGGGGTGTGGTGATGTGCGTAATGGTAGGATGTGGTGATGTGAGAGATTGTGGGGTATGGTTAGTGATTGTGGGGTGTGGTGAGTGATTGTGGGGTGTGGTAATGTGAGTGATTGTGGGGTGTGGTGATGTGAGTGAAGGTGGGGTGTGGTGATGTGAGTGATGGTGGGGTGTGGTGATGTGAGTAATGGTGGGGTGTGGTGATGTGAGATTGTGGGGTGTGGTGAGTGATTGTGGGGTGTGGTGAGTGATTATGGGGTGTGGTGATTGATTGTGGGGTGTGGTGAGTGATTGTGGGGTGTGGTAATGTGAGTGATGGTGGGGTGTGGTGATGTGAGTGATGGTGGGGTGTGGTGATGCGAGTGATGTTGGGGTGTGGTGATGAGAGTGATGGTGGGGTGTGGTGATGTGAGTGATGGTGGGGTGTGGTGATGTGAGATTGTGGGGTGTGGTGAGTGATTGTGGGGTGTGGTGAGTGATTGTGGGGTGTGGTAATGTGAGTGATGGAGGGCTGTGGTGAGTGATTGTGTGGTGTGGTGAGTGATTGTGGGGTGTGGTGAGTGATTGTGGGGTGTGGTGAGTGATTATAGGGTGTGGTGAGTGATTGTGAGTGATTGTGGGGTGTGGTTATGTGCGTGATCGTGGGGTGTGGTGATGTGCGTGATTGTGGGGTGTGGTGATGTGCGTGATGGTGGGGTGTGGTAATGTGCGTGATGGTGGGGTGTGGTGATGAGCGTGTGATTGTGGGGTGTGGTAATGTGAGTGATGGTTGGATGTGGTGAGTGATTGTGTGGTGTGGTTAGTGATTGTGTGGTGATGTGAGTGCAGGTGGGGTGTGGTGATGCGAGTGAAGGTGGGGTGTGGTAATGTGCGTGAAAGTGGGGTTTGGTGATGTGCGTGATTGTGGGTGCGTGATTGTGGGGTGTGGTAATGTGCGTGATGGTGGGGTGTGGTAGTGTGCGTGATGGTAGGGTGTGGTGATGTGAGAGATTGTGGGTTATGGTTAGTGATTGTGGGGTGTGGTGAGTGATTGTGGGGTGAGGTAATGAGAGTGATGGTGGGGTGTGGTGATGAGAGTGAAGGACGGGTGTGGTGTGTGATTATGGGGTGTGGTGAGTGATTGTGGGGTGAGGTAATGTGAGTTATGGTGGGGGTGTGGTGATGTGAGTGATGGTGGGGTGTGGTAATGTGAGTGATTGTGGGGTGTGGTGATGTGAGTGAAGGTGGGGTGGGGTGTGGTGATGTGAGTGAAGGTCGGGTGTGGTTATGTGAGTGATGGTTGGGCGTGGTGATGTGAGTGATGGTGGGGTGTGGTGATGAGAGTGAAGGACGGGTGTGGTGTGTGATTATGGGGTGTGGTGAGTGATTGTGGGGTGAGGTAATGTGAGTGATGGTGGGGTGTGGTGATGTGAGTGAAGGTCGGGTGTGGTTATGTGAGTGATGGTGGGGTGTGGTGATGTGAGTGATGGTGGGGTGTGGTGATGTGAGTGAAGGTGGGGTGTGGTGATGTGAGTGATGGTGGGGTGTGGTGATGTGAGTGGTGATGTGAGTGATGGTGGGGTGTGGTGATGTGAGTGAAGGTGGGGGTGTGGTGATGTGAGTGAAGGTGGGGTGTGGTGATGTGAGTGATGGTGGGGTGTGGTGATGTGCGTGATCGTGGAGTGTGGTGATGTGCGTGATTGTGGGGTGTGGTAATGTGTGTGATGGTGGGGTGTGGTGATGTGCGTAATGGTAGGATGTGGTGATGTGAGAGATTGTGGGGTATGGTTAGTGATTGTGGGGTGTGGTGAGTGATTGTGGGGTGTGGTAATGTGAGTGATTGTGGGGTGTGGTGATGTGAGTGAAGGTGGGGTGTGGTGATGTGAGTGATGGTGGGGTGTGGTGATGTGAGTAATGGTGGGGTGTGGTGATGTGAGATTGTGGGGTGTGGTGAGTGATTGTGGGGTGTGGTGAGTGATTATGGGGTGTGGTGATTGATTGTGGGGTGTGGTGAGTGATTGTGGGGTGTGGTAATGTGAGTGATGGTGGGGTGTGGTGATGTAAGTGATGGTGGGGTGTGGTGATGCGAGTGATGGTGGGGTGTGGTGATGTGAGTGATGGTGGGGTGTGGTGATGTGAGTGATGGTGGGGTGTGGTGATGTGAGATTGTGGGGTGTGGTGAGTGATTGTGGGGTGTGGTGAGTGATTGTGGGGTGTGGTTATGTGAGTGATGGAGGGCTGTGGTGAGTGATTGTGTGGTGTGGTGAGTGATTGTGGGGTGTGGTGAGTGATTATGGGGTGTGGTGAGTGATTGTGGGGTGAGGTAATGTGAGTGATGGTGGGGTGTGGTGATGTGAGTGAAGGTCGGGTGTATTTATGTGAGTGATGGTGGGGTGTGGTGATGTGATTGATGGTGGGGTGTGGTGATGTGAGTGAAGGTGGGGTGTGGTGATGTGAGTGATGGTGGGGTGTGGTGATGTGAGTGTGGTAGTGTGGTGATGGTGGGGTGTGGTGATTGATTGTGGGGTGTGGTGAGTGATTGTGGGGTGTGGTAATGTGAGTGATGGTGGGGTGTGGTGATGTGAGTGATCGTGGAGTGTGGTGATGCGAGTAATGGTGGGGTGTGGTGATGTGAGTGATGGTGGGGTGTGGTGATTGTGGGGTGTGGTAATGTGCGTGATGGTGGGGTGTGGTAGTGTGCGTGATGGTAGGGTGTGGTGATGTGAAAGATTGTGGGTTATGGTTAGTGATTGTGGGGTGTGGTGAGTGATTGTGGGGTGAGGTAATGTGAGTGATGGTGGGGTGTGGTGATGAGAGTGAAGGACGGGTGTGGTGTGTGATTATGGGGTGTGGTGAGTGATTGTGGGGTGAGGTAATGTGAGTGATGGTGGGGTGTGGTGATGTGAGTGACAGTGGGGTGTGGTGATGTGACTTATGGTGGGGTGTGGTGATGTGAGTGAAGGTCGGGTGTGGTGATGTGAGTGATGGTGGGGTGTGGTGATGTGAGTGATGGTGGGGTGTGGTGATGTGAGTGACAGTGGGGTGTGGTGATGTGACTTATGGTGGGGTGTGGTGATGTGAGTGATGGTGGGGTGTGGTGATGTGAGTGATTGTGTGGTGTGGTTAGTGATTGTGTGGTGATGTGCGTGATGGTGGGGTGTGGTGATGAGCATGTGATTGTGGGGTGTGGTAATGTGAGTGATGGTTGGATGTGGTGAGTGATTGTGTGGTGTGGTTAGTGATTGTGTGGTGATGTGAGTGCAGGTGGGGTGTGGTGATGTGAGTGAAGGTGGGGTGTGGTAATGTGTGTGAAAGTGGGGTTTGGTGATGTGCGTGATCGTGGGGTGTGGTGATGTGCGTGATTGTGGGTGCGTGATTGTGGGGTGTGGTAATGTGCGTGATGGTGGGGTGTGGTAGTGTGCGTGATGGTAGGGTGTGGTGATGTGAGAGATTGTGGGTTATGGTTAGTGATTGTGGGGTGTGGTGAGTGATTGTGGGGTGTGGTGAGTGATTGTGGGGTGAGGTAATGTGAGTGATGGTGGGGTGTGGTGATGAGAGTGAAGGACGGGTGTGGTGTGTGATTATGGGGTGTGGTGAGTGATTGTGGGGTGAGGTAATGTGAGTGATGGTGGGGTGTGGTGATGTGAGTGAAGGTCGGGTGTGGTTATGTGAGTGATGGTGGGGTGTGGTGATGTGATTGATGGTGGGGTGTGGTGATGTGAGTGAAGGTGGGGTGTGGTGATGTGAGTGATGGTGGGGTGTGGTGATGTGAGTGTGGTAGTGTGGTGATGGTGGGGTGTGGTGATTGATTGTGGGGTGTGGTGAGTGATTGTGGGGTGTGGTAATGTGAGTGATGGTGGGGTGTGGTGATGTGAGTGATCGTGGAGTGTGGTGATGCGAGTAATGGTGGGGTGTGGTGATGTGAGTGATGGTGGGGTGTGGTGATTGTGGGGTGTGGTAATGTGCGTGATGGTGGGGTGTGGTAGTGTGCGTGATGGTAGGGTGTGGTGATGTGAAAGATTGTGGGTTATGGTTAGTGATTGTGGGGTGTGGTGAGTGATTGTGGGGTGAGGTAATGTGAGTGATGGTGGGGTGTGGTGATGAGAGTGAAGGACGGGTGTGGTGTGTGATTATGGGGTGTGGTGAGTGATTGTGGGGTGAGGTAATGTGAGTGATGGTGGGGTGTGGTGATGTGAGTGAAGGTCGGGTGTGGTTATGTGAGTGATGGTGGGGTGTGGTGATGTGAGTGATGGTGGGGTGTGGTGATGTGAGTGAAGGTGGGGTGTGGTGATGGTGGGGTGTGGTGTGGTGATGTGAGTGGTGATGTGAGTGATGGTGGGGTGTGGTGATGTGAGTGAAGGTGGGGGTGTGGTGATGTGAGTGATGGTGGGGTGTGGTGATGTGAGTGGTGGTGGGGTGTGGTGATGTGCGTGATCGTGGAGTGTGGTGATGTGCGTGATTGTGGGGTGTGGTAATGTGCGTGATGGTGGGGTGTGGTGATGTGCGTAATGGTAGGATGTGGTGATGTGAGAGATTGTGGGGTATGGTTAGTGATTGTGGGGTGTGGTGAGTGATTGTGGGGTGTGGTAATGTGAGTGATTGTGGGGTGTGGTGATGTGAGTGAAGGTGGGGTGTGGTGATGTGAGTGATGGTGGGGTGTGGTGATGTGAGTAATGGTGGGGTGTGGTGATGTGAGATTGTGGGGTGTGGTGAGTGATTGTGGGGTGTGGTGAGTGATTATGGGGTGTGGTGATTGATTGTGGGGTGTGGTGAGTGATTGTGGGGTGTGGTAATGTGAGTGATTGTGGGGTGTGGTGATGTGAGTGAAGGTGGGGTGTGGTGATGTGAGTGATGGTGGGGTGTGGTGATGTGAGTGATGGTGGGGTGTGGTGATGTGAGATTGTGGGGTGTGGTGAGTGATTGTGGGGTGTGGTGAGTGATTGTGGGGTGTGGTAATGTGAGTGATGGAGGGCTGTGGTGAGTGATTGTGTGGTGTGGTGAGTGATTGTGGGGTGTGGTGAGTGATTGTGGGGTGTGGTGAGTGATTATAGGGTGTGGTGAGTGATTGTGAGTGATTGTGGGGTGTGGTTATGTGCGTGATCGTGGGGTGTGGTGATGTGCGTGATTGTGGGGTGTGGTGATGTGCGTGATGGTGGGGTGTGGTAATGTGCGTGATGGTGGGGTGTGGTGATGAGCGTGTGATTGTGGGGTGTGGTAATGTGAGTGATGGTTGGATGTGGTGAGTGATTGTGTGGTGTGGTTAGTGATTGTGTGGTGATGTGAGTGCAGGTGGGGTGTGGTGATGCGAGTGAAGGTGGGGTGTGGTAATGTGCGTGAAAGTGGGGTTTGGTGATGTGCGTGATTGTGCGTGCGTGATTGTGGGGTGTGGTAATGTGCGTGATGGTGGGGTGTGGTAGTGTGCGTGATGGTAGGGTGTGGTGATGTGAGAGATTGTGGGTTATGGTTAGTGATTGTGGGGTGTGGTGAGTGATTGTGGGGTGAGGTAATGAGAGTGATGGTGGGGTGTGGTGATGAGAGTGAAGGACGGGTGTGGTGTGTGATTATGGGGTGTGGTGAGTGATTGTGGGGTGAGGTAATGTGAGTTATGGTGGGGGTGTGGTGATGTGAGTGATGGTGGGGTGTGGTAATGTGAGTGATTGTGGGGTGTGGTGATGTGAGTGAAGGTGGGGTGTGGTGATGTGAGTGAAGGTCGGGTGTGGTTATGTGAGTGATGGTTGGGTGTGGTGATGTGAGTGATGGTGGGGTGTGGTGATGAGAGTGAAGGACGGGTGTGGTGTGTGATTATGGGGTGTGGTGAGTGATTGTGGGGTGAGGTAATGTGAGTGATGGTGGGGTGTGGTGATGTGAGTGAAGGTCGGGTGTGGTTATGTGAGTGATGGTGGGGTGTGGTGATGTGAGTGATGGTGGGGTGTGGTGATGTGAGTGAAGGTGGGGTGTGGTGATGTGAGTGATGGTGGGGTGTGGTGATGTGAGTGGTGATGTGAGTGATGGTGGGGTGTGGTGATGTGAGTGAAGGTGGGGGTGTGGTGATGTGAGTGAAGGTGGGGTGTGGTGATGTGAGTGATGGTGGGGTGTGGTGATGTGCGTGATCGTGGAGTGTGGTGATGTGCGTGATTGTGGGGTGTGGTAATGTGTGTGATGGTGGGGTGTGGTGATGTGCGTAATGGTAGGATGTGGTGATGTGAGAGATTGTGGGGTATGGTTAGTGATTGTGGGGTGTGGTGAGTGATTGTGGGGTGTGGTAATGTGAGTGATTGTGGGGTGTGGTGATGTGAGTGAAGGTGGGGTGTGGTGATGTGAGTGATGGTGGGGTGTGGTGATGTGAGTAATGGTGGGGTGTGGTGATGTGAGATTGTGGGGTGTGGTGAGTGATTGTGGGGTGTGGTGAGTGATTATGGGGTGTGGTGATTGATTGTGGGGTGTGGTGAGTGATTGTGGGGTGTGGTAATGTGAGTGATGGTGGGGTGTGGTGATGTAAGTGATGGTGGGGTGTGGTGATGCGAGTGATGGTGGGGTGTGGTGATGTGAGTGATGGTGGGGTGTGGTGATGTGAGTGATGGTGGGGTGTGGTGATGTGAGATTGTGGGGTGTGGTGAGTGATTGTGGGGTGTGGTGAGTGATTGTGGGGTGTGGTTATGTGAGTGATGGAGGGCTGTGGTGAGTGATTGTGTGGTGTGGTGAGTGATTGTGGGGTGTGGTGAGTGATTATGGGGTGTGGTGAGTGATTGTGGGGTGAGGTAATGTGAGTGATGGTGGGGTGTGGTGATGTGAGTGAAGGTCGGGTGTGGTTATGTGAGTGATGGTGGGGTGTGGTGATGTGATTGATGGTGGGGTGTGGTGATGTGAGTGAAGCTGGGGTGTGGTGATGTGAGTGATGGTGGGGTGTGGTGATGTGAGTGTGGTAGTGTGGTGATGGTGGGGTGTGGTGATTGATTGTGGGGTGTGGTGAGTGATTGTGGGGTGTGGTAATGTGAGTGATGGTGGGGTGTGGTGATGTGAGTGATCGTGGAGTTTGGTGATGCGAGTAATGGTGGGGTGTGGTGATGTGAGTGATGGTGGGGTGTGGTGATTGTGGGGTGTGGTAATGTGCGTGATGGTGGGGTGTGGTAGTGTGCGTGATGGTAGGGTGTGGTGATGTGAAAGATTGTGGGTTATGGTTAGTGATTGTGGGGTGTGGTGAGTGATTGTGGGGTGAGGTAATGTGAGTGATGGTGGGGTGTGGTGATGAGAGTGAAGGACGGGTGTGGTGTGTGATTATGGGGTGTGGTGAGTGATTGTGGGGTGAGGTAATGTGAGTGATGGTGGGGTGTGGTGATGTGAGTGAAGGTCGGGTGTGGTTATGTGAGTGATGGTGGGGTGTGGTGATGTGAGTGATGGTGGGGTGTGGTGATGTGAGTGAAGGTGGGGTGTGGTGATGGTGGGGTGTGGTGATGTGAGTGGTGATGTGAGTGATGGTGGGGTGTGGTGATGTGAGTGAAGGTGGGGGTGTGGTGATGTGAGTGATGGTGGGGTGTGGTGATGTGAGTGGTGGTGGGGTGTGGTGATGTGCGTGATCGTGGAGTGTGGTGATGTGCGTGATTGTGGGGTGTGGTAATGTGCGTGATGGTGGGGTGTGGTGATGTGCGTAATGGTAGGATGTGGTGATGTGAGAGATTGTGGGGTATGGTTAGTGATTGTGGGGTGTGGTGAGTGATTGTGGGGTGTGGTAATGTGAGTGATTGTGGGGTGTGGTGATGTGAGTGAAGGTGGGGTGTGGTGATGTGAGTGATGGTGGGGTGTGGTGATGTGAGTAATGGTGGGGTGTGGTGATGTGAGATTGTGGGGTGTGGTGAGTGATTGTGGGGTGTGGTGAGTGATTATGGGGTGTGGTGATTGATTGTGGGGTGTGGTGAGTGATTGTGGGGTGTGGTAATGTGAGTGATGGTGGGGTGTGGTGATGTGAGTGATGGTGGGGTGTGGTGATGCGAGTGATGTTGGGGTGTGGTGATGAGAGTGATGGTGGGGTGTGGTGATGTGAGTGATGGTGGGGTGTGGTGATGTGAGATTGTGGGGTGTGGTGAGTGATTGTGGGGTGTGGTGAGTGATTGTGGGGTGTAGTAATGTGAGTGATGGAGGGCTGTGGTGAGTGATTGTGTGGTGTGGTGAGTGATTGTGGGGTGTGGTGAGTGATTGTGGGGTGTGGTGAGTGATTATAGGGTGTGGTGAGTGATTGTGAGTGATTGTGGGGTGTGGTTATGTGCGTGATCGTGGGGTGTGGTGATGTGCGTGATTGTGGGGTGTGGTGATGTGCGTGATGGTGGGGTGTGGTAATGTGCGTGATGGTGGGGTGTGGTGATGAGCGTGTGATTGTGGGGTGTGGTAATGTGAGTGATGGTTGGATGTGGTGAGTGATTGTGTGGTGTGGTTAGTGATTGTGTGGTGATGTGAGTGCAGGTGGGGTGTGGTGATGCGAGTGAAGGTGGGGTGTGGTAATGTGCGTGAAAGTGGGGTTTGGTGATGTGCGTGATTGTGGGTGCGTGATTGTGGGGTGTGGTAATGTGCGTGATGGTGGGGTGTGGTAGTGTGCGTGATGGTAGGGTGTGGTGATGTGAGAGATTGTGGGTTATGGTTAGTGATTGTGGGGTGTGGTGAGTGATTGTGGGGTAAGGTAATGAGAGTGATGGTGGGGTGTGGTGATGAGAGTGAAGGACGGGTGTGGTGTGTGATTATGGGGTGTGGTGAGTGATTGTGGGGTGAGGTAATGTGAGTTATGGTGGGGGTGTGGTGATGTGAGTGATGGTGGGGTGTGGTAATGTGAGTGATTGTGGGGTGTGGTGATGTGAGTGAAGGTGGGGTGTGGTGATGTGAGTGAAGGTCGGGTGTGGTTATGTGAGTGATGGTTGGGTGTGGTGATGTGAGTGATGGTGGGGTGTGGTGATGAGAGTGAAGGACGGGTGTGGTGTGTGATTATGGGGTGTGGTGAGTGATTGTGGGGTGAGGTAATGTGAGTGATGGTGGGGTGTGGTGATGTGAGTGAAGGTCGGGTGTGGTTATGTGAGTGATGGTGGGGTGTGGTGATGTGAGTGATGGTGGGGTGTGGTGATGTGAGTGAAGGTGGGGTGTGGTGATGTGAGTGATGGTGGGGTGTGGTGATGTGAGTGGTGATGTGAGTGATGGTGGGGTGTGGTGATGTGAGTGAAGGTGGGGGTGTGGTGATGTGAGTGAAGGTGGGGTGTGGTGATGTGAGTGATGGTGGGGTGTGGTGATGTGCGTGATCGTGGAGTGTGGTGATGTGCGTGATTGTGGGGTGTGGTAATGTGCGTGATGGTGGGGTGTGGTGATGTGCGTAATGGTAGGATGTGGTGATGTGAGAGATTGTGGGGTATGGTTAGTGATTGTGGGGTGTGGTGAGTGATTGTGGGGTGTGGTAATGTGAGTGATTGTGGGGTGTGGTGATGTGAGTGAAGGTGGGGTGTGGTGATGTGAGTGATGGTGGGGTGTGGTGATGTGAGTAATGGTGGGGTGTGGTGATGTGAGATTGTGGGGTGTGGTGAGTGATTGTGGGGTGTGGTGAGTGATTATGGGGTGTGGTGATTGATTGTGGGGTGTGGTGAGTGATTGTGGGGTGTGGTAATGTGAGTGATGGTGGGGTGTGGTGATGTAAGTGATGGTGGGGTGTGGTGATGCGAGTGATGGTGGGGTGTGGTGATGTGAGTGATGGTGGGGTGTGGTGATGTGAGTGATGGTGGGGTGTGGTGATGTGAGATTGTGGGGTGTGGTGAGTGATTGTGGGGTGTGGTGAGTGATTGTGGGGTGTGGTTATGTGAGTGATGGAGGGCTGTGGTGAGTGATTGTGTGGTGTGGTGAGTGATTGTGGGGTGTGGTGAGTGATTGTGGGGTGTGGTGAGTGATTATAGGGTGTGGTGAGTGATTGTGAGTGATTGTGGGGTGTGGTTATGTGCGTGATCGTGGGGTGTGGTGATGTGCGTGATTGTGGGGTGTGGTAATGTGCGTGATGGTGGGGTGTGTTGATGAGCGTGTGATTGTGAGGTGTGGTAATGTGAGTGATGGTTTGATGTGGTGAGTGATTGTGTGGTGTGGTTAGTGATTGTGTGGTGATGTGAGTGCAGGTGGGGTGTGGTAATGTGAGTGAAGGTGGGGTGTGGTAATGTGCGTGAAAGTGGGGTTTGGTGATGTGAGTGATGGTGGGGTGTGGTGATGTGAGATTGTGGCGTGTGGTGATATTTTCGTGATTGTGGGGTGTTGTAATGTGAGTGATGGTGGGGTGTGGTGATGTGAGTGATTGTGGGGTGTGGTAATGTGCGTGATCGTGGGGTGTGGTAGTGTGCGTGATGGTAGGGTGTGGTGATGTGAGAGATTGTGGGGTATGGTTAGTGATTGTGGGGTGTGGTGAGTGATTGTGGGGTGAAGTAATGTGAGTGATGGTGGGGTGTGGTGATGAGAGTGAAGGACGGGTGTGGTGTGTGATTATGGGGTGTGGTGAGTGATTGTGGGGTGAGGTAATGTGAGTGATGGTGGGGTGTGGTGATGTGAGTGAAGGTCGGGTGTGGTTATGTGATTGATGGTGGGGTGTGGTGATGTGAGTGATGGTGGGGTGTGGTGATGTGAGTGAAGGTGGGGTGTGGTGATGTGAGTGATGGTGGGGTGTGGTGATGTGAGTGGTGATGTGAGTGATGGTGGGGTGTGGTGATGTGAGTGAAGGTGGGGGTGTGGTGATGTGAGTGAAGGTGGGGTGTGGTGATGTGAGTGATGGTGGGGTGTGGTGATGTGAGTGATGGTGTGGTGTGGTGATGTGCGTGATCGTGGAGTGTGGTGATGTGCGTGATTGTGGGGTGTGGTAATGTGCGTGATGGTGGGGTGTGGTGATGTGCGTAATGGTAGGGTGTGGTGATGTGAGAGATTGTGGGGTATGGTTAGTGATTGTGGGGTGTGGTGAGTGAATGTGGGGTGTGGTAATGTGAGTGATTGTGGGGTGTGGTGATGTGAGTGAAGGTGGGGTGTGGTGATGTGAGTGATGGTGGGGTGTGGTGATGTGAGTAATGGTGGGGTGTGGTGATGTGAGATTGTGGGGTGTGGTGAGTGATTGTGGGGTGTGGTGAGTGATTATGGGGTGTGGTGATTGATTGTGGGGTGTGGTGAGTGATTGTAGGGTGTGGTAATGTGAGTGATGGTGGGGTGTGGTGATGTGAGTGATGGTGGGGTGTGGTGATGCGAGTGATGGTGGGGTGTGGTGATGTGAGTGATGGTGGGGTGTGGTGATGAGAGTGAAGGACGGGTGTGGTGTGTGATTATGGGGTGTGGTGAGTGATTGTGGGGTAAGGTAATGTGAGTGATGGTGGGGTGTGGTGATGTGAGTGAAGGTCGGGTGTGGTTATGTGAGTGATGGTGGGGTGTGGTGATGTGAGTGATGGTGGGGTGTGGTGATGTGAGTGAAGGTGGGGTGTGGTGATGTGAGTGATGGTGGGATGTGGTGATGTGAGTGGTGATGTGAGTGATGGTGGGGTGTGGTGATGTAAGTGAAGGTGGGGGTGTGGTGATGTGAGTGAAGGTGGGGTGTGGTGATGTGAGTGATGGTGGGGTGTGGTAATGTGAGTGATGGTTGGATGTGGTGAGTGATTGTGTGGTGTGGTTAGTGATTGTGTGGTGATGTGAGTGCAGGTGGGGTGTGGTGATGCGAGTGAAGGTGGGGTGTGGTAATGTGCGTAAAAGTGGGGTTTGGTGATGTGCGTGATCGTGGGGTGTGGTGATGTGCGTGATTGTGGGTGCGTGATTGTGGGGTGTGGTAATGTGCGTGATGGTGGGGTGTGGTAGTGTGCGTGATGGTAGGGTGTGGTGATGTGAGAGATTGTGGGTTATGGTTAGTGATTGTGGGGTGTGGTGAGTGATTGTGGGGTGAGGTAATGTGAGTGATGGTGGGGTGTGGTGATGAGAGTGAAGGACGGGTGTGGTGTGTGATTATGGGGTGTGGTGAGTGATTGTGGGGTGAGGTAATGTGAGTGATGGTGGGGTGTGGTGATGTGAGTGAAGGTCGGGTGTGGTTATGTGAGTGATGGTTGGGTGTGGTGATGTGAGTGATGGTGGGGTGTGGTGATGTGAGTGAAGGTGGGGTGTGGTGATGTGAGTGATGGTGGGGTGTGGTGATGTGAGTGGTGATGTAAGTGATGGTGGGGTGTGGTGATGTGAGTGAAGGTGGGGGTGTGGTGATGTGAGTGATGGTGGGGTGTGGTAATGTGAGTGATTGTGGGGTGTGGTGATGTGAGTGAAGGTGGGGTGTGGTGATGTGAGTGATGGTGGGTTATGGTTAGTGATTGTGGGGTGTGGTGAGTGATTGTGGGGTGTGGTGAGTGATTGTGGGGTGAGGTAATGTGAGTGATGGTGGGGTGTGGTGATGAGAGTGAAGGACGGGTGTGGTGTGTGATTATGGGGTGTGGTGAGTGATTGTGGGGTGAGGTAATGTGAGTGATGGTGGGGTGTGGTGATGTGAGTGAAGGTCGGGTGTGGTTATGTGAGTGATGGTGGGGTGTGGTGATGTGAGTGATGGTGGGGTGTGGTGATGTGAGTGAAGGTGGGGTGTGGTGATGTGAGTGATGGTGGGGTGTGGTGATGTGAGTGGTGATGTGAGTGATTGTGTGGTGTGGTTAGTGATTGTGTGGTGATGTGAGTGCAGGTGGGGTGTGGTAATGTGAGTGAAGGTGGGGTGTGGTAATGTGCGTGAAAGTGGGGTTTGGTGATGTGAGTGATGGTGGGGTGTGGTAATGTGAGTGATTGTGGGGTGTGGTGATGTGAGTGAAGGTGGGGTGTGGTGATGTGAGTGATGGTGGGGTGTGGTGATGTGAGTAATGGTGGGGTGTGGTGATGTGAGATTGTGGGGTGTGGTGAGTGATTGTGGGGTGTGGTGAGTGATTATGGGGTGTGGTGATTGATTGTGGGGTGTGGTGAGTGATTGTGGGGTGTGGTAATGTGAGTGATGGTGGGGTGTGGTGATGTAAGTGATGGTGGGGTGTGGTGATGCGAGTGATGGTGGGGTGTGGTGATGTGAGTGATGGTGGGGTGTGGTGATGTGAGTGATGGTGGGGTGTGGTGATGTGAGATTGTGGGGTGTGGTGAGTGATTGTGGGGTGTGGTGAGTGATTGTGGGGTGTGGTTATGTGAGTGATGGAGGGCTGTGGTGAGTGATTGTGTGGTGTGGTGAGTGATTGTGGGGTGTGGTGAGTGATTGTGGGGTGTGGTGAGTGATTATAGGGTGTGGTGAGTGATTGTGAGTGATTGTGGGGTGTGGTTATGTGCGTGATCGTGGGGTGTGGTGATGTGCGTGATTGTGGGGTGTGGTAATGTGCGTGATGGTGGGGTGTGTTGATGAGCGTGTGATTGTGGGGTGTGGTAATGTGAGTGATGGTTGGATGTGGTGAGTGATTGTGTGGTGTGGTTAGTGATTGTGTGGTGATGTGAGTGCAGGTGGGGTGTGGTAATGTGAGTGAAGGTGGGGTGTGGTAATGTGCGTGAAAGTGGGGTTTGGTGATGTGAGTGATGGTGGGGTGTGGTGATGTGAGATTGTGGGGTGTGGTGATATGCGTGATTGTGGGGTGTTGTAATGTGAGTGATGGTGGGGTGTGGTGATGTGAGTGATTGTGGGGTGTGGTAATGTGCGTGATCGTGGGGTGTGGTAGTGTGCGTGATGGTAGGGTGTGGTGATGTGAGAGATTGTGGGGTATGGTTAGTGATTGTGGGGTGTGGTGAGTGATTGTGGGGTGAAGTAATGTGAGTGATGGTGGGGTGTGGTGATGAGAGTGAAGGACGGGTGTGGTGTGTGATTATGGGGTGTGGTGAGTGATTGTGGGGTGAGGTAATGTGAGTGATGGTGGGGTGTGGTGATGTGAGTGAAGGTCGGGTGTGGTTATGTGATTGATGGTGGGGTGTGGTGATGTGAGTGATGGTGGGGTGTGGTGATGTGAGTGAAGGTGGGGTGTGGTGATGTGAGTGATGGTGGGGTGTGGTGATGTGAGTGGTGATGTGAGTGATGGTGGGGTGTGGTGATGTGAGTGAAGGTGGGGGTGTGGTGATGTGAGTGAAGGTGGGGTGTGGTGATGTGAGTGATGGTGGGGTGTGGTGATGTGAGTGATGGTGGGGTGTGGTGATGTGCGTGATCGTGGAGTGTGGTGATGTGCGTGATTGTGGGGTGTGGTAATGTGCGTGATGGTGGGGTGTGGTGATGTGCGTAATGGTAGGGTGTGGTGATGTGAGAGATTGTGGGGAATGGTTAGTGATTGTGGGGTGTGGTGAGTGAATGTGGGGTGTGGTAATGTGAGTGATTGTGGGGTGTGGTGATGTGAGTGAAGGTGGGGTGTGGTGATGTGAGTGATGGTGGGGTGTGGTGATGTGAGTAATGGTGGGGTGTGGTGATGTGAGATTGTGGGGTGTGGTGAGTGATTGTGGGGTGTGGTGAGTGATTATGGGGTGTGGTGATTGATTGTGGGGTGTGGTGAGTGATTGTAGGGTGTGGTAATGTGAGTGATGGTGGGGTGTGGTGATGTGAGTGATGGTGGGGTGTGGTGATGCGAGTGATGGTGGGGTGTGGTGATGTGAGTGATGGTGGGGTGTGGTGATGAGAGTGAAGGACGGGTGTGGTGTGTGATTATGGGGTGTGGTGAGTGATTGTGGGGTGAGGTAATGTGAGTGATGGTGGGGTGTGGTGATGTGAGTGAAGGTCGGGTGTGGTTATGTGAGTGATGGTGGGGTGTGGTGATGTGAGTGATGGTGGGGTGTGGTGATGTGAGTGAAGGTGGGGTGTGGTGATGTGAGTGATGGTGGGATGTGGTGATGTGAGTGGTGATGTGAGTGATGGTGGGGTGTGGTGATGTAAGTGAAGGTGGGGGTGTGGTGATGTGAGTGAAGGTGGGGTGTGGTGATGTGAGTGATGGTGGGGTGTGGTAATGTGAGTGATGGTTGGATGTGGTGAGTGATTGTGTGGTGTGGTTAGTGATTGTGTGGTGATGTGAGTGCAGGTGGGGTGTGGTGATGCGAGTGAAGGTGGGGTGTGGTAATGTGCGTGAAAGTGGGGTTTGGTGATGTGCGTGATCGTGGGGTGTGGTGATGTGCGT
Organism: Lepidochitona cinerea; assembly: GCA_963971465.1. Taxonomy (NCBI): domain Eukaryota; kingdom Metazoa; phylum Mollusca; class Polyplacophora; order Chitonida; family Tonicellidae; genus Lepidochitona; species Lepidochitona cinerea. Next base: position 28,092,094 of record OZ020564.1, on the reverse strand, counting down.
GATTGTGGGTGCGTGATTGTGGGGTGTGGTAATGTGCGTGATGGTGGGGTGTGGTAGTGAGCGTGATGGTAGGGTGTGGTGATGTGAGAGATTGTGGGTTATGGTTAGTGATTGTGGGGTGTGGTGAGTGATTGTGGGGTGAGGTAATGTGAGTGATGGTGGGGTGTGGTGATGAGAGTGAAGGACGGGTGTGGTGTGTGATTATGGGGTGTGGTGAGTGATTGTGGGGTGAGGTAATGTGAGTGATGGTGGGGTGTGGTGATGTGAGTGAAGGTCGGGTGTGGTTATGTGAGTGATGGTTGGGTGTGGTGATGTGAGTGATGGTGGGGTGTGGTGATGTGAGTGAAGGTGGGGTGTGGTGATGTGAGTGATGGTGGGGTGTGGTGATGTGAGTGGTGATGTGAGTGATGGTGGGGTGTGGTGATGTGAGTGAAGGTGGGGGTGTGGTGATGTGAGTGATGGTGGGGTGTGGTAATGTGAGTGATTGTGGGGTGTGGTGATGTGAGTGAAGGTGGGGTGTGGTGATGTGAGTGATGGTGGGTTATGGTTAGTGATTGTGGGGTGTGGTGAGTGATTGTGGGGTGTGGTGAGTGAATGTGGGGTGTGGTAATGTGAGTGATTGTGGGGTGTGGTGATGTGAGTGAAGGTGGGGTGTGGTGATGTGAGTGATGGTGGGGTGTGGTGATGTGAGTAATGGTGGGGTGTGGTGATGTGAGATTGTGGGGTGTGGTGAGTGATTATGGGGTGTGGTGATTGATTGTGGGGTGTGGTGAGTGATTGTAGGGTGTGGTAATGTGAGTGATGGTGGGGTGTGGTGATGTGAGTGATGGTGGGGTGTGGTGATGCGAGTGATGGTGGGGTGTGGTGATGTGAGTGATGGTGGGGTGTGGTGATGAGAGTGAAGGACGGGTGTGGTGTGTGATTATGGGGTGTGGTGAGTGATTGTGGGGTGAGGTAATGTGAGTGATGGTGGGGTGTGGTGATGTGAGTGAAGGTCGGGTGTGGTTATGTGAGTGATGGTGGGGTGTGGTGATGTGAGTGATTGTGGGGTGTGGTGATGTGAGTGAAGGTGGGGTGTGGTGCTGTGAGTGATGGTGGGATGTGGTGATGTGAGTGGTGATGTGAGTGATGGTGGGGTGTGGTGATGTAAGTGAAGGTGGGGGTGTGGTGATGTGAGTGAAGGTGGGGTGTGGTGATGTGAGTGATGGTGGGGTGTGGTAATGTGAGTGATGGTTGGATGTGGTGAGTGATTGTGTGGTGTGGTTAGTGATTGTGTGGTGATGTGAGTGCAGGTGGGGTGTGGTTATGCGAGTGAAGGTGGGGTGTGGTAATGTGCATGAAAGTGGGGTTTGGTGATGTGCGTGATCGTGGGGTGTGGTGATGTGCGTGATTGTGGGTGCGTGATTGTGGGGTGTGGTAATGTGCGTGATGGTGGGGTGTGGTAGTGAGCGTGATGGTAGGGTGTGGTGATGTGAGAGATTGTGGGTTATGGTTAGTGATTGTGGGGTGTGGTGAGTGATTGTGGGGTGAGGTAATGTGAGTGATGGTGGGGTGTGGTGATGAGAGTGAAGGACGGGTGTGGTGTGTGATTATGGGGTGTGGTGAGTGATTGTGGGGTGAGGTAATGTGAGTGATGGTGGGGTGTGGTGATGTGAGTGAAGGTCGGGTGTGGTTATGTGAGTGATGGTTGGGTGTGGTGATGTGAGTGATGGTGGGGTGTGGTGATGTGAGTGAAGGTGGGGTGTGGTGATGTGAGTGATGGTGGGGTGTGGTGATGTGAGTGGTGATGTGAGTGATGGTGGGGTGTGGTGATGTGAGTGAAGGTGGGGGTGTGGTGATGTGAGTGATGGTGGGGTGTGGTGATGTGAGTGATGGTGGGGTGTGGTGATGTGAGTGAAGGTGGGGTGTGGTGATGTGAGTGATGGTGGGGTGTGGTGATGTGAGTGGTGATGTGAGTGATTGTGGGGTGTGGTGATGTGAGTGAAGGTGGGGTGTGGTGATGTGAGTGATGGTGGGTTATGGTTAGTGATTGTGGGGTGTGGTGAGTGATTGTGGGGTGTGGTGAGTGATTGTGGGGTGAGGTAATGTGAGTGATGGTGGGGTGTGGTGATGAGAGTGAAGGACGGGTGTGGTGTGTGATTATGGGGTGTGGTGAGTGATTGTGGGGTGAGGTAATGTGAGTGATGGTGGGGTGTGGTGATGTGAGTGAAGGTCGGGTGTGGTTATGTGAGTGATGGTGGGGTGTGGTGATGTGAGTGGTGATGTGAGTGATGGTGGGGTGTGGTGATGTGAGTGAAGGTGGGGGTGTGGTGATGTGAGTGAAGGTGGGGTGTGGTGATGTGAGTGATGGTGGGGTGTGGTGATGTGCGTGATCGTGGAGTGTGGTGATGTGCGTGATTGTGGGGTGTGGTAATGTGCGTGATGGTGGGGTGTGGTGATGTGCGTAATGGTAGGATGTGGTGATGTGAGAGATTGTGGGGTATGGTTAGTGATTGTGGGGTGTGGTGAGTGATTGTGGGGTGTGGTAATGTGAGTGATTGTGGGGTGTGGTGATGTGAGTGAAGGTGGGGTGTGGTGATGTGAGTGATGGTGGGGTGTGGTGATGTGAGTAATGGTGGGGTGTGGTGATGTGAGATTGTGGGGTGTGGTGAGTGATTGTGGGGTGTGGTGAGTGATTATGGGGTGTGGTGATTGATTGTGGGGTGTGGTGAGTGATTGTGGGGTGTGGTAATGTGAGTGATGGTGGGGTGTGGTGATGTAAGTGATGGTGGGGTGTGGTGATGCGAGTGATGGTGGGGTGTGGTGATGTGAGTGATGGTGGGGTGTGGTGATGTGAGTGATGGTGGGGTGTGGTGATGTGAGATTGTGGGGTGTGGTGAGTGATTGTGGGGTGTGGTGAGTGATTGTGGGGTGTGGTTATGTGAGTGATGGAGGGCTGTGGTGAGTGATTGTGTGGTGTGGTGAGTGATTGTGGGGTGTGGTGAGTGATTATGGGGTGTGGTGAGTGATTGTGGGGTGAGGTAATGTGAGTGATGGTGGGGTGTGGTGATGTGAGTGAAGGTCGGGTGTGGTTATGTGAGTGATGGTGGGGTGTGGTGATGTGATTGATGGTGGGGTGTGGTGATGTGAGTGAAGCTGGGGTGTGGTGATGTGAGTGATGGTGGGGTGTGGTGATGTGAGTGTGGTAGTGTGGTGATGGTGGGGTGTGGTGATTGATTGTGGGGTGTGGTGAGTGATTGTGGGGTGTGGTAATGTGAGTGATGGTGGGGTGTGGTGATGTGAGTGATCGTGGAGTTTGGTGATGCGAGTAATGGTGGGGTGTGGTGATGTGAGTGATGGTGGGGTGTGGTGATTGTGGGGTGTGGTAATGTGCGTGATGGTGGGGTGTGGTAGTGTGCGTGATGGTAGGGTGTGGTGATGTGAAAGATTGTGGGTTATGGTTAGTGATTGTGGGGTGTGGTGAGTGATTGTGGGGTGAGGTAATGTGAGTGATGGTGGGGTGTGGTGATGAGAGTGAAGGACGGGTGTGGTGTGTGATTATGGGGTGTGGTGAGTGATTGTGGGGTGAGGTAATGTGAGTGATGGTGGGGTGTGGTGATGTGAGTGAAGGTCGGGTGTGGTTATGTGAGTGATGGTGGGGTGTGGTGATGTGAGTGATGGTGGGGTGTGGTGATGTGAGTGAAGGTGGGGTGTGGTGATGGTGGGGTGTGGTGATGTGAGTGGTGATGTGAGTGATGGTGGGGTGTGGTGATGTGAGTGAAGGTGGGGGTGTGGTGATGTGAGTGATGGTGGGGTGTGGTGATGTGAGTGGTGGTGGGGTGTGGTGATGTGCGTGATCGTGGAGTGTGGTGATGTGCGTGATTGTGGGGTGTGGTAATGTGCGTGATGGTGGGGTGTGGTGATGTGCGTAATGGTAGGATGTGGTGATGTGAGAGATTGTGGGGTATGGTTAGTGATTGTGGGGTGTGGTGAGTGATTGTGGGGTGTGGTAATGTGAGTGATTGTGGGGTGTGGTGATGTGAGTGAAGGTGGGGTGTGGTGATGTGAGTGATGGTGGGGTGTGGTGATGTGAGTAATGGTGGGGTGTGGTGATGTGAGATTGTGGGGTGTGGTGAGTGATTGTGGGGTGTGGTGAGTGATTATGGGGTGTGGTGATTGATTGTGGGGTGTGGTGAGTGATTGTGGGGTGTGGTAATGTGAGTGATGGTGGGGTGTGGTGATGTGAGTGATGGTGGGGTGTGGTGATGCGAGTGATGTTGGGGTGTGGTGATGAGAGTGATGGTGGGGTGTGGTGATGTGAGTGATGGTGGGGTGTGGTGATGTGAGATTGTGGGGTGTGGTGAGTGATTGTGGGGTGTGGTGAGTGATTGTGGGGTGTAGTAATGTGAGTGATGGAGGGCTGTGGTGAGTGATTGTGTGGTGTGGTGAGTGATTGTGGGGTGTGGTGAGTGATTGTGGGGTGTGGTGAGTGATTATAGGGTGTGGTGAGTGATTGTGAGTGATTGTGGGGTGTGGTTATGTGCGTGATCGTGGGGTGTGGTGATGTGCGTGATTGTGGGGTGTGGTGATGTGCGTGATGGTGGGGTGTGGTAATGTGCGTGATGGTGGGGTGTGGTGATGAGCGTGTGATTGTGGGGTGTGGTAATGTGAGTGATGGTTGGATGTGGTGAGTGATTGTGTGGTGTGGTTAGTGATTGTGTGGTGATGTGAGTGCAGGTGGGGTGTGGTGATGCGAGTGAAGGTGGGGTGTGGTAATGTGCGTGAAAGTGGGGTTTGGTGATGTGCGTGATTGTGGGTGCGTGATTGTGGGGTGTGGTAATGTGCGTGATGGTGGGGTGTGGTAGTGTGCGTGATGGTAGGGTGTGGTGATGTGAGAGATTGTGGGTTATGGTTAGTGATTGTGGGGTGTGGTGAGTGATTGTGGGGTGAGGTAATGAGAGTGATGGTGGGGTGTGGTGATGAGAGTGAAGGACGGGTGTGGTGTGTGATTATGGGGTGTGGTGAGTGATTGTGGGGTGAGGTAATGTGAGTTATGGTGGGGGTGTGGTGATGTGAGTGATGGTGGGGTGTGGTAATGTGAGTGATTGTGGGGTGTGGTGATGTGAGTGAAGGTGGGGTGTGGTGATGTGAGTGAAGGTCGGGTGTGGTTATGTGAGTGATGGTTGGGTGTGGTGATGTGAGTGATGGTGGGGTGTGGTGATGAGAGTGAAGGACGGGTGTGGTGTGTGATTATGGGGTGTGGTGAGTGATTGTGGGGTGAGGTAATGTGAGTGATGGTGGGGTGTGGTGATGTGAGTGAAGGTCGGGTGTGGTTATGTGAGTGATGGTGGGGTGTGGTGATGTGAGTGATGGTGGGGTGTGGTGATGTGAGTGAAGGTGGGGTGTGGTGATGTGAGTGATGGTGGGGTGTGGTGATGTGAGTGGTGATGTGAGTGATGGTGGGGTGTGGTGATGTGAGTGAAGGTGGGGGTGTGGTGATGTGAGTGAAGGTGGGGTGTGGTGATGTGAGTGATGGTGGGGTGTGGTGATGTGCGTGATCGTGGAGTGTGGTGATGTGCGTGATTGTGGGGTGTGGTAATGTGCGTGATGGTGGGGTGTGGTGATGTGCGTAATGGTAGGATGTGGTGATGTGAGAGATTGTGGGGTATGGTTAGTGATTGTGGGGTGTGGTGAGTGATTGTGGGGTGTGGTAATGTGAGTGATTGTGGGGTGTGGTGATGTGAGTGAAGGTGGGGTGTGGTGATGTGAGTGATGGTGGGGTGTGGTGATGTGAGTAATGGTGGGGTGTGGTGATGTGAGATTGTGGGGTGTGGTGAGTGATTGTGGGGTGTGGTGAGTGATTATGGGGTGTGGTGATTGATTGTGGGGTGTGGTGAGTGATTGTGGGGTGTGGTAATGTGAGTGATGGTGGGGTGTGGTGATGTAAGTGATGGTGGGGTGTGGTGATGCGAGTGATGGTGGGGTGTGGTGATGTGAGTGATGGTGGGGTGTGGTGATGTGAGTGATGGTGGGGTGTGGTGATGTGAGATTGTGGGGTGTGGTGAGTGATTGTGGGGTGTGGTGAGTGATTGTGGGGTGTGGTTATGTGAGTGATGGAGGGCTGTGGTGAGTGATTGTGTGGTGTGGTGAGTGATTGTGGGGTGTGGTGAGTGATTGTGGGGTGTGGTGAGTGATTATAGGGTGTGGTGAGTGATTGTGAGTGATTGTGGGGTGTGGTTATGTGCGTGATCGTGGGGTGTGGTGATGTGCGTGATTGTGGGGTGTGGTAATGTGCGTGATGGTGGGGTGTGTTGATGAGCGTGTGATTGTGAGGTGTGGTAATGTGAGTGATGGTTTGATGTGGTGAGTGATTGTGTGGTGTGGTTAGTGATTGTGTGGTGATGTGAGTGCAGGTGGGGTGTGGTAATGTGAGTGAAGGTGGGGTGTGGTAATGTGCGTGAAAGTGGGGTTTGGTGATGTGAGTGATGGTGGGGTGTGGTGATGTGAGATTGTGGCGTGTGGTGATATTTTCGTGATTGTGGGGTGTTGTAATGTGAGTGATGGTGGGGTGTGGTGATGTGAGTGATTGTGGGGTGTGGTAATGTGCGTGATCGTGGGGTGTGGTAGTGTGCGTGATGGTAGGGTGTGGTGATGTGAGAGATTGTGGGGTATGGTTAGTGATTGTGGGGTGTGGTGAGTGATTGTGGGGTGAAGTAATGTGAGTGATGGTGGGGTGTGGTGATGAGAGTGAAGGACGGGTGTGGTGTGTGATTATGGGGTGTGGTGAGTGATTGTGGGGTGAGGTAATGTGAGTGATGGTGGGGTGTGGTGATGTGAGTGAAGGTCGGGTGTGGTTATGTGATTGATGGTGGGGTGTGGTGATGTGAGTGATGGTGGGGTGTGGTGATGTGAGTGAAGGTGGGGTGTGGTGATGTGAGTGATGGTGGGGTGTGGTGATGTGAGTGGTGATGTGAGTGATGGTGGGGTGTGGTGATGTGAGTGAAGGTGGGGGTGTGGTGATGTGAGTGAAGGTGGGGTGTGGTGATGTGAGTGATGGTGGGGTGTGGTGATGTGAGTGATGGTGTGGTGTGGTGATGTGCGTGATCGTGGAGTGTGGTGATGTGCGTGATCGTGGAGTGTGGTGATGTGAGAGATTGTGGGGTATGGTTAGTGATTGTGGGGTGTGGTGAGTGAATGTGGGGTGTGGTAATGTGAGTGATTGTGGGGTGTGGTGATGTGAGTGAAGGTGGGGTGTGGTGATGTGAGTGATGGTGGGGTGTGGTGATGTGAGTAATGGTGGGGTGTGGTGATGTGAGATTGTGGGGTGTGGTGAGTGATTGTGGGGTGTGGTGAGTGATTATGGGGTGTGGTGATTGATTGTGGGGTGTGGTGAGTGATTGTAGGGTGTGGTAATGTGAGTGATGGTGGGGTGTGGTGATGTGAGTGATGGTGGGGTGTGGTGATGCGAGTGATGGTGGGGTGTGGTGATGTGAGTGATGGTGGGGTGTGGTGATGAGAGTGAAGGACGGGTGTGGTGTGTGATTATGGGGTGTGGTGAGTGATTGTGGGGTAAGGTAATGTGAGTGATGGTGGGGTGTGGTGATGTGAGTGAAGGTCGGGTGTGGTTATGTGAGTGATGGTGGGGTGTGGTGATGTGAGTGATGGTGGGGTGTGGTGATGTGAGTGAAGGTGGGGTGTGGTGATGTGAGTGATGGTGGGATGTGGTGATGTGAGTGGTGATGTGAGTGATGGTGGGGTGTGGTGATGTAAGTGAAGGTGGGGGTGTGGTGATGTGAGTGAAGGTGGGGTGTGGTGATGTGAGTGATGGTGGGGTGTGGTAATGTGAGTGATGGTTGGATGTGGTGAGTGATTGTGTGGTGTGGTTAGTGATTGTGTGGTGATGTGAGTGCAGGTGGGGTGTGGTGATGCGAGTGAAGGTGGGGTGTGGTAATGTGCGTAAAAGTGGGGTTTGGTGATGTGCGTGATCGTGGGGTGTGGTGATGTGCGTGATTGTGGGTGCGTGATTGTGGGGTGTGGTAATGTGCGTGATGGTGGGGTGTGGTAGTGTGCGTGATGGTAGGGTGTGGTGATGTGAGAGATTGTGGGTTATGGTTAGTGATTGTGGGGTGTGGTGAGTGATTGTGGGGTGAGGTAATGTGAGTGATGGTGGGGTGTGGTGATGAGAGTGAAGGACGGGTGTGGTGTGTGATTATGGGGTGTGGTGAGTGATTGTGGGGTGAGGTAATGTGAGTGATGGTGGGGTGTGGTGATGTGAGTGAAGGTCGGGTGTGGTTATGTGAGTGATGGTTGGGTGTGGTGATGTGAGTGATGGTGGGGTGTGGTGATGTGAGTGAAGGTGGGGTGTGGTGATGTGAGTGATGGTGGGGTGTGGTGATGTGAGTGGTGATGTAAGTGATGGTGGGGTGTGGTGATGTGAGTGAAGGTGGGGGTGTGGTGATGTGAGTGATGGTGGGGTGTGGTAATGTGAGTGATTGTGGGGTGTGGTGATGTGAGTGAAGGTGGGGTGTGGTGATGTGAGTGATGGTGGGTTATGGTTAGTGATTGTGGGGTGTGGTGAGTGATTGTGGGGTGTGGTGAGTGATTGTGGGGTGAGGTAATGTGAGTGATGGTGGGGTGTGGTGATGAGAGTGAAGGACGGGTGTGGTGTGTGATTATGGGGTGTGGTGAGTGATTGTGGGGTGAGGTAATGTGAGTGATGGTGGGGTGTGGTGATGTGAGTGAAGGTCGGGTGTGGTTATGTGAGTGATGGTGGGGTGTGGTGATGTGAGTGATGGTGGGGTGTGGTGATGTGAGTGAAGGTGGGGTGTGGTGATGTGAGTGATGGTGGGGTGTGGTGATGTGAGTGGTGATGTGAGTGATTGTGTGGTGTGGTTAGTGATTGTGTGGTGATGTGAGTGCAGGTGGGGTGTGGTAATGTGAGTGAAGGTGGGGTGTGGTAATGTGCGTGAAAGTGGGGTTTGGTGATGTGAGTGATGGTGGGGTGTGGTAATGTGAGTGATTGTGGGGTGTGGTGATGTGAGTGAAGGTGGGGTGTGGTGATGTGAGTGATGGTGGGGTGTGGTGATGTGAGTAATGGTGGGGTGTGGTGATGTGAGATTGTGGGGTGTGGTGAGTGATTGTGGGGTGTGGTGAGTGATTATGGGGTGTGGTGATTGATTGTGGGGTGTGGTGAGTGATTGTGGGGTGTGGTAATGTGAGTGATGGTGGGGTGTGGTGATGTAAGTGATGGTGGGGTGTGGTGATGCGAGTGATGGTGGGGTGTGGTGATGTGAGTGATGGTGGGGTGTGGTGATGTGAGTGATGGTGGGGTGTGGTGATGTGAGATTGTGGGGTGTGGTGAGTGATTGTGGGGTGTGGTGAGTGATTGTGGGGTGTGGTTATGTGAGTGATGGAGGGCTGTGGTGAGTGATTGTGTGGTGTGGTGAGTGATTGTGGGGTGTGGTGAGTGATTGTGGGGTGTGGTGAGTGATTATAGGGTGTGGTGAGTGATTGTGAGTGATTGTGGGGTGTGGTTATGTGCGTGATCGTGGGGTGTGGTGATGTGCGTGATTGTGGGGTGTGGTAATGTGCGTGATGGTGGGGTGTGTTGATGAGCGTGTGATTGTGGGGTGTGGTAATGTGAGTGATGGTTGGATGTGGTGAGTGATTGTGTGGTGTGGTTAGTGATTGTGTGGTGATGTGAGTGCAGGTGGGGTGTGGTAATGTGAGTGAAGGTGGGGTGTGGTAATGTGCGTGAAAGTGGGGTTTGGTGATGTGAGTGATGGTGGGGTGTGGTGATGTGAGATTGTGGGGTGTGGTGATATGCGTGATTGTGGGGTGTTGTAATGTGAGTGATGGTGGGGTGTGGTGATGTGAGTGATTGTGGGGTGTGGTAATGTGCGTGATCGTGGGGTGTGGTAGTGTGCGTGATGGTAGGGTGTGGTGATGTGAGAGATTGTGGGGTATGGTTAGTGATTGTGGGGTGTGGTGAGTGATTGTGGGGTGAAGTAATGTGAGTGATGGTGGGGTGTGGTGATGAGAGTGAAGGACGGGTGTGGTGTGTGATTATGGGGTGTGGTGAGTGATTGTGGGGTGAGGTAATGTGAGTGATGGTGGGGTGTGGTGATGTGAGTGAAGGTCGGGTGTGGTTATGTGATTGATGGTGGGGTGTGGTGATGTGAGTGATGGTGGGGTGTGGTGATGTGAGTGAAGGTGGGGTGTGGTGATGTGAGTGATGGTGGGGTGTGGTGATGTGAGTGGTGATGTGAGTGATGGTGGGGTGTGGTGATGTGAGTGAAGGTGGGGGTGTGGTGATGTGAGTGAAGGTGGGGTGTGGTGATGTGAGTGATGGTGGGGTGTGGTGATGTGAGTGATGGTGGGGTGTGGTGATGTGCGTGATCGTGGAGTGTGGTGATGTGCGTGATTGTGGGGTGTGGTAATGTGCGTGATGGTGGGGTGTGGTGATGTGCGTAATGGTAGGGTGTGGTGATGTGAGAGATTGTGGGGAATGGTTAGTGATTGTGGGGTGTGGTGAGTGAATGTGGGGTGTGGTAATGTGAGTGATTGTGGGGTGTGGTGATGTGAGTGAAGGTGGGGTGTGGTGATGTGAGTGATGGTGGGGTGTGGTGATGTGAGTAATGGTGGGGTGTGGTGATGTGAGATTGTGGGGTGTGGTGAGTGATTGTGGGGTGTGGTGAGTGATTATGGGGTGTGGTGATTGATTGTGGGGTGTGGTGAGTGATTGTAGGGTGTGGTAATGTGAGTGATGGTGGGGTGTGGTGATGTGAGTGATGGTGGGGTGTGGTGATGCGAGTGATGGTGGGGTGTGGTGATGTGAGTGATGGTGGGGTGTGGTGATGAGAGTGAAGGACGGGTGTGGTGTGTGATTATGGGGTGTGGTGAGTGATTGTGGGGTGAGGTAATGTGAGTGATGGTGGGGTGTGGTGATGTGAGTGAAGGTCGGGTGTGGTTATGTGAGTGATGGTGGGGTGTGGTGATGTGAGTGATGGTGGGGTGTGGTGATGTGAGTGAAGGTGGGGTGTGGTGATGTGAGTGATGGTGGGATGTGGTGATGTGAGTGGTGATGTGAGTGATGGTGGGGTGTGGTGATGTAAGTGAAGGTGGGGGTGTGGTGATGTGAGTGAAGGTGGGGTGTGGTGATGTGAGTGATGGTGGGGTGTGGTAATGTGAGTGATGGTTGGATGTGGTGAGTGATTGTGTGGTGTGGTTAGTGATTGTGTGGTGATGTGAGTGCAGGTGGGGTGTGGTGATGCGAGTGAAGGTGGGGTGTGGTAATGTGCGTGAAAGTGGGGTTTGGTGATGTGCGTGATCGTGGGGTGTGGTGATGTGCGTGATTGTGGGTGCGTGATTGTGGGGTGTGGTAATGTGCGTGATGGTGGGGTGTGGTAGTGAGCGTGATGGTAGGGTGTGGTGATGTGAGAGATTGTGGGTTATGGTTAGTGATTGTGGGGTGTGGTGAGTGATTGTGGGGTGAGGTAATGTGAGTGATGGTGGGGTGTGGTGATGAGAGTGAAGGACGGGTGTGGTGTGTGATTATGGGGTGTGGTGAGTGATTGTGGGGTGAGGTAATGTGAGTGATGGTGGGGTGTGGTGATGTGAGTGAAGGTCGGGTGTGGTTATGTGAGTGATGGTTGGGTGTGGTGATGTGAGTGATGGTGGGGTGTGGTGATGTGAGTGAAGGTGGGGTGTGGTGATGTGAGTGATGGTGGGGTGTGGTGATGTGAGTGGTGATGTGAGTGATGGTGGGGTGTGGTGATGTGAGTGAAGGTGGGGGTGTGGTGATGTGAGTGATGGTGGGGTGTGGTAATGTGAGTGATTGTGGGGTGTGGTGATGTGAGTGAAGGTGGGGTGTGGTGATGTGAGTGATGGTGGGTTATGGTTAGTGATTGTGGGGTGTGGTGAGTGATTGTGGGGTGTGGTGAGTGAATGTGGGGTGTGGTAATGTGAGTGATTGTGGGGTGTGGTGATGTGAGTGAAGGTGGGGTGTGGTGATGTGAGTGATGGTGGGGTGTGGTGATGTGAGTAATGGTGGGGTGTGGTGATGTGAGATTGTGGGGTGTGGTGAGTGATTATGGGGTGTGGTGATTGATTGTGGGGTGTGGTGAGTGATTGTAGGGTGTGGTAATGTGAGTGATGGTGGGGTGTGGTGATGTGAGTGATGGTGGGGTGTGGTGATGCGAGTGATGGTGGGGTGTGGTGATGTGAGTGATGGTGGGGTGTGGTGATGAGAGTGAAGGACGGGTGTGGTGTGTGATTATGGGGTGTGGTGAGTGATTGTGGGGTGAGGTAATGTGAGTGATGGTGGGGTGTGGTGATGTGAGTGAAGGTCGGGTGTGGTTATGTGAGTGATGGTGGGGTGTGGTGATGTGAGTGATGGTGGGGTGTGGTGATGTGAGTGAAGGTGGGGTGTGGTGCTGTGAGTGATGGTGGGATGTGGTGATGTGAGTGGTGATGTGAGTGATGGTGGGGTGTGGTGATGTAAGTGAAGGTGGGGGTGTGGTGATGTGAGTGAAGGTGGGGTGTGGTGATGTGAGTGATGGTGGGGTGTGGTAATGTGAGTGATGGTTGGATGTGGTGAGTGATTGTGTGGTGTGGTTAGTGATTGTGTGGTGATGTGAGTGCAGGTGGGGTGTGGTTATGCGAGTGAAGGTGGGGTGTGGTAATGTGCATGAAAGTGGGGTTTGGTGATGTGCGTGATCGTGGGGTGTGGTGATGTGCGTGATTGTGGGTGCGTGATTGTGGGGTGTGGTAATGTGCGTGATGGTGGGGTGTGGTAGTGAGCGTGATGGTAGGGTGTGGTGATGTGAGAGATTGTGGGTTATGGTTAGTGATTGTGGGGTGTGGTGAGTGATTGTGGGGTGAGGTAATGTGAGTGATGGTGGGGTGTGGTGATGAGAGTGAAGGACGGGTGTGGTGTGTGATTATGGGGTGTGGTGAGTGATTGTGGGGTGAGGTAATGTGAGTGATGGTGGGGTGTGGTGATGTGAGTGAAGGTCGGGTGTGGTTATGTGAGTGATGGTTGGGTGTGGTGATGTGAGTGATGGTGGGGTGTGGTGATGTGAGTGAAGGTGGGGTGTGGTGATGTGAGTGATGGTGGGGTGTGGTGATGTGAGTGGTGATGTGAGTGATGGTGGGGTGTGGTGATGTGAGTGAAGGTGGGGGTGTGGTGATGTGAGTGATGGTGGGGTGTGGTGATGTGAGTGATGGTGGGGTGTGGTGATGTGAGTGAAGGTGGGGTGTGGTGATGTGAGTGATGGTGGGGTGTGGTGATGTGAGTGGTGATGTGAGTGATTGTGGGGTGTGGTGATGTGAGTGAAGGTGGGGTGTGGTGATGTGAGTGATGGTGGGTTATGGTTAGTGATTGTGGGGTGTGGTGAGTGATTGTGGGGTGTGGTGAGTGATTGTGGGGTGAGGTAATGTGAGTGATGGTGGGGTGTGGTGATGAGAGTGAAGGACGGGTGTGGTGTGTGATTATGGGGTGTGGTGAGTGATTGTGGGGTGAGGTAATGTGAGTGATGGTGGGGTGTGGTGATGTGAGTGAAGGTCGGGTGTGGTTATGTGAGTGATGGTGGGGTGTGGTGATGTGAGTGATGGTGGGGTGTGGTGATGTGAGTGAAGGTGGGGTGTGGTGATGTGAGTGATGGTGGGGTGTGGTGATGTGAGTGGTGATGTGAGTGATTGTGTGGTGTGGTTAGTGATTGTGTGGTTAGTGATTGTGTGGTGATGTGAGTGCAGGTGGGGTGTGGTAATGTGAGTGAAGGTGGGGTGTGGTAATGCGCGTGAAAGTGGGGTTTGGTGATGTGAGTGATGGTGGGGTGTGGTGATGTGAGATTGTGGGGTGTGGTGATATGCGTGATTGTGGGGTGTTGTAATGTGAGTGATGGTGGGGTGTGGTGATGTGAGTGATTGTGGGGTGTGGTAATGTGCGTGATCGTGGGGTGTGGTAGTGTGCGTGATGGTAGGGTGTGGTGATGTGAGAGATTGTGGGGTATGGTTAGTGATTGTGGGGTGTGGTGAGTGATTGTGGGGTGAAGTAATGTGAGTGATGGTGGGGTGTGGTGATGAGAGTGAAGGACGGGTGTGGTGTGTGATTATGGGGTGTGGTGAGTGATTGTGGGGTGAGGTAATGTGAGTGATGGTGGGGTGTGGTGATGTGAGTGAAGGTCGGGTGTGGTTATGTGAGTGATGGTGGGGTGTGGTGATGTGAGTGATGGTGGGGTGTGGTGATGTGAGTGAAGGTGGGGTGTGGTGATGTGAGTGATGGTGGGGTGTGGTGATGTGAGTGGTGATGTGAGTGATGGTGGGGTGTGGTGATGTGAGTGAAGGTGGGGGTGTGGTGATGTGAGTGAAGGTGGGGTGTGGTGATGTGAGTGATGGTGGGGTGTGGTGATGTGAGTGATGGTGGGGTGTGGTGATGTGCGTGATCGTGGAGTGTGGTGATGTGCGTGATTGTGGGGTGTGGTAATGTGCGTGATGGTGGGGTGTGGTGATGTGCGTAATGGTAGGGTGTGGTGATGTGAGAGATTGTGGGGTATGGTTAGTGATTGTGGGGTGTGGTGAGTGAATGTGGGGTGTGGTAATGTGAGTGATTGTGGGGTGTGGTGATGTGAGTGAAGGTGGGGTGTGGTGATGTGAGTGATGGTGGGGTGTGGTGATGTGAGTAATGGTGGGGTGTGGTGATGTGAGATTGTGGGGTGTGGTGAGTGATTGTGGGGTGTGGTGAGTGATTATGGGGTGTGGTGATTGATTGTGGGGTGTGGTGAGTGATTGTTGGGTGTGGTAATGTGAGTGATGGTGGGGTGTGGTGATGTGAGTGATGGTGGGGTGTGGTGATGTGAGTGATGGTGGGGTGTGGTGATGAGAGTGAAGGACGGGTGTGGTGTGTGATTATGGGGTGTGGTGAGTGATTGTGGGGTGAGGTAATGTGAGTGATGGTGGGGTGTGGTGATGTGAGTGAAGGTCGGGTGTGGTTATGTGAGTGATGGTGGGGTGTGGTGATGTGAGTGATGGTGGGGTGTGGTGATGTGAGTGAAGGTGGGGTGTGGTGATGTGAGTGATGGTGGGATGTGGTGATGTGAGTGGTGATGTGAGTGATGGTGGGGTGTGGTGATGTAAGTGAAGGTGGGGGTGTGGTGATGTGAGTGAAGGTGGGGTGTGGTGATGTGAGTGATGGTGGGGTGTGGTAATGTGAGTGATGGTTGGATGTGGTGAGTGATTGTGTGGTGTGGTTAGTGATTGTGTGGTGATGTGAGTGCAGGTGGGGTGTGGTTATGCGAGTGAAGGTGGGGTGTGGTAATGTGCATGAAAGTGGGGTTTGGTGATGTGCGTGATCGTGGGGCGTGGTGATGTGCGTGATTGTGGGTGCGTGATTGTGGGGTGTGGTAATGTGCGTGATGGTGGGGTGTGGTAGTGTGCGTGATGGTAGGGTGTGGTGATGTGAGAGATTGTGGGTTATGGTTAGTGATTGTGGGGTGTGGTGAGTGATTGTGGGGTGAGGTAATGTGAGTGATGGTGGGGTGTGGTGATGTGAGTGAAGGTCGGGTGTGGTTATGTGAGTGATGGTTGGGTGTGGTGATGTGAGTGATGGTGGGGTGTGGTGATGTGAGTGAAGGTGGGGTGTGGTGATGTGAGTGATGGTGGGGTGTGGTGATGTGAGTGGTGATGTGAGTGATGGTGGGGTGTGGTGATGTGAGTGAAGGTGGGGGTGTGGTGATGTGAGTGATGGTGGGGTGTGGTAATGTGAGTGATTGTGGGGTGTGGTGATGTGAGTGAAGGTGGGGTGTGGTGATGTGAGTGATGGTGGGTTATGGTTAGTGATTGTGGGGTGTGGTGAGTGATTGTGGGGTGTGGTGAGTGATTGTGGGGTGAGGTAATGTGAGTGATGGTGGGGTGTGGTGATGAGAGTGAAGGACGGGTGTGGTGTGTGATTATGGGGTGTGGTGAGTGATTGTGGGGTGAGGTAATGTGAGTGATGGTGGGGTGTGGTGATGTGAGTGAAGGTCGGGTGTGGTTATGTGAGTGATGGTGGGGTGTGGTGATGTGAGTGATGGTGGGGTGTGGTGATGTGAGTGAAGGTGGGGTGTGGTGATGTGAGTGATGGTGGGGTGTGGTGATGTGAGTGGTGATGTGAGTGATGGTGGGGTGTGGTGATGTGAGTGAAGGTGGGGGTGTGGTGATGTGAGTAAAGGTGGGGTGTGGTGATGTGAGTGATGGTGGGGTGTGTTGATGTGCGTGATCGTGGAGTGTGGTGATGTGCGTGATTGTGGGGTGTGGTAATGTGCGTGATATTGGGGTGTGGTGATGTGCGTAATGGTAGGATGTGGTGATGTGAGAGATTGTGGGGTATGGTTAGTGATTGTGGGGTGTGGTGAGTGATTGTGGGGTGTGGTAATGTGAGTGATTCTGGGGTGTGGTGATGTGAGTGAAGGTGGGGTGTGGTGATGTGATTTATGGTGGGGTGTGGTAATGTGCGTGATGGTGGGGTGTGGTGATGTGCCTAATGGTAGGGTGTGGTGATGTGAGAGATTGCGGGGTATGGTTAGTGATTGTGGGGTGTGGTGAGTGATTGTGGGGTGTGGCAATGTGAGTGATTGTGGGGTGTGGTGATGTGAGTGAAGGTGGGGTGTGGTGATGTGAGTGATGGTGGGGTGTGGTAATGTGCATGATGGTGGGGTGTGGTGATGTGCGTAATGGTAGGATGTGGTGATGTGAGAGATTGTGGGGTATGGTTAGTGATTGTGGGGTGTGGTGAGTGAAGGTCGGGTGTGGTAATGTGAGTGATGGTGGGGTGTGGTGATGTGAGTGATGGTGGGGTGTGGTGATGCGAGTGATGGTGGGTTGTGGTGATGTGAGTGATGGTGGGGTGTGGTGATTGTGGGGTGTGGTAATGTGCGTGATGGTGGGGTGTGGTAGTGTGCGTGATGGTAGGGTGTGGTGATGTGAGAGATTGTGGGTTATGGTTAGTGATTGTGGGGTGTGGTGAGTGATTGTGGGGTGAGGTGATGTGAGTGATGGTGGGGTGTGGTAATGTGAGTGAAGGTGGGGTGTGGTAATGTGCGTGAAAGTGGGGTTTGGTGATGTGAGTGATGGTGGGGTGTGGTGATGTGAGATTGTGGGGTGTGGTGATATGCGTGATTGTGGGGTGTTGTAATGTGAGTGATGGTGGGGTGTGGTGATGTGAGTGATTGTGGGGTGTGGTAATGTGCGTGATCGTGGGGTGTGGTAGTGTGCGTGATGGTAGGGTGTGGTGATGTGAAAGATTGTGGGGTATGGTTAGTGATTGTGGGGTGTGGTGAGTGATTGTGGGGTGAAGTAATGTGAGTGATGGTGGGGTGTGGTGATGAGAGTGAAGGACGGGTGTGGTGTGTGATTATGGGGTGTGGTGAGTGATTGTGGGGTGAGGTAATGTGAGTGATGGTGGGGTGTGGTGATGTGAGTGAAGGTCGGGTGTGGTTATGTGATTGATGGTGGGGTGTGGTGATGTGAGTGATGGTGGGGTGTGGTGATGTGAGTGAAGGTGGGGTGTGGTGATGTGAGTGATGGTGGGGTGTGGTGATGTGCGTGATCGTGGAGTGTGGTGATGTGCGTGATTGTGGGGTGTGGTAATGTGCGTGATGGTGGGGTGTGGTGATGTGCGTAATGGTAGGGTGTGGTGATGTGAGAGATTGTGGGGAATGGTTAGTGATTGTGGGGTGTGGTGAGTGAATGTGGGGTGTGGTAATGTGAGTGATTGTGGGGTGTGGTGATGTGAGTGAAGGTGGGGTGTGGTGATGTGAGTGATGGTGGGGTGTGGTGATGTGAGTAATGGTGGGGTGTGGTGATGTGAGATTGTGGGGTGTGGTGAGTGATTGTGGGGTGTGGTGAGTGATTATGGGGTGTGGTGATTGATTGTGGGGTGTGGTGAGTGATTGTAGGGTGTGGTAATGTGAGTGATGGTGGGGTGTGGTGATGTGAGTGATGGTGGGGTGTGGTGATGCGAGTGATGGTGGGGTGTGGTGATGTGAGTGATGGTGGGGTGTGGTGATGAGAGTGAAGGACGGGTGTGGTGTGTGATTATGGGGTGTGGTGAGTGATTGTGGGGTGAGGTAATGTGAGTGATGGTGGGGTGTGGTGATGTGAGTGAAGGTCGGGTGTGGTTATGTGAGTGATGGTGGGGTGTGGTGATGTGAGTGATGGTGGGGTGTGGTGATGTGAGTGAAGGTGGGGTGTGGTGATGTGAGTGATGGTGGGATGTGGTGATGTGAGTGGTGATGTGAGTGATGGTGGGGTGTGGTGATGTAAGTGAAGGTGGGGGTGTGGTGATGTGAGTGAAGGTGGGGTGTGGTGATGTGAGTGATGGTGGGGTGTGGTAATGTGAGTGATGGTTGGATGTGGTGAGTGATTGTGTGGTGTGGTTAGTGATTGTGTGGTGATGTGAGTGCAGGTGGGGTGTGGTGATGCGAGTGAAGGTGGGGTGTGGTAATGTGCGTGAAAGTGGGGTTTGGTGATGTGCGTGATCGTGGGGTGTGGTGATGTGCGTGATTGTGGGTGCGTGATTGTGGGGTGTGGTAATGTGCGTGATGGTGGGGTGTGGTAGTGAGCGTGATGGTAGGGTGTGGTGATGTGAGAGATTGTGGGTTATGGTTAGTGATTGTGGGGTGTGGTGAGTGATTGTGGGGTGAGGTAATGTGAGTGATGGTGGGGTGTGGTGATGAGAGTGAAGGACGGGTGTGGTGTGTGATTATGGGGTGTGGTGAGTGATTGTGGGGTGAGGTAATGTGAGTGATGGTGGGGTGTGGTGATGTGAGTGAAGGTCGGGTGTGGTTATGTGAGTGATGGTTGGGTGTGGTGATGTGAGTGAAGGTGGGGTGTGGTGATGTGAGTGAAGGTGGGGTGTGGTGATGTGAGTGATGGTGGGGTGTGGTGATGTGAGTGGTGATGTGAGTGATGGTGGGGTGTGGTGATGTGAGTGAAGGTGGGGGTGTGGTGATGTGAGTGATGGTGGGGTGTGGTAATGTGAGTGATTGTGGGGTGTGGTGATGTGAGTGAAGGTGGGGTGTGGTGATGTGAGTGATGGTGGGTTATGGTTAGTGATTGTGGGGTGTGGTGAGTGATTGTGGGGTGTGGTGAGTGAATGTGGGGTGTGGTAATGTGAGTGATTGTGGGGTGTGGTGATGTGAGTGAAGGTGGGGTGTGGTGATGTGAGTGATGGTGGGGTGTGGTGATGTGAGTAATGGTGGGGTGTGGTGATGTGAGATTGTGGGGTGTGGTGAGTGATTATGGGGTGTGGTGATTGATTGTGGGGTGTGGTGAGTGATTGTAGGGTGTGGTAATGTGAGTGATGGTGGGGTGTGGTGATGTGAGTGATGGTGGGGTGTGGTGATGCGAGTGATGGTGGGGTGTGGTGATGTGAGTGATGGTGGGGTGTGGTGATGAGAGTGAAGGACGGGTGTGGTGTGTGATTATGGGGTGTGGTGAGTGATTGTGGGGTGAGGTAATGTGAGTGATGGTGGGGTGTGGTGATGTGAGTGAAGGTCGGGTGTGGTTATGTGAGTTGTGGTGGGGTGTGGTGATGTGAGTGATGGTGGGGTGTGGTGATGTGAGTGAAGGTGGTGTGTGGTGCTGTGAGTGATGGTGGGATGTGGTGATGTGAGTGGTGATGTGAGTGATGGTGGGGTGTGGTGATGTAAGTGAAGGTGGGGGTGTGGTGATGTGAGTGAAGGTGGGGTGTGGTGATGTGAGTGATGGTGGGGTGTGGTAATGTGAGTGATGGTTGGATGTGGTGAGTGATTGTGTGGTGTGGTTAGTGATTGTGTGGTGATGTGAGTGCAGGTGGGGTGTGGTTATGCGAGTGAAGGTGGGGTGTGGTAATGTGCATGAAAGTGGGGTTTGGTGATGTGCGTGATCGTGGGGTGTGGTGATGTGCGTGATTGTGGGTGCGTGATTGTGGGGTGTGGTAATGTGCGTGATGGTGGGGTGTGGTAGTGAGCGTGATGGTAGGGTGTGGTGATGTGAGAGATTGTGGGTTATGGTTAGTGATTGTGGGGTGTGGTGAGTGATTGTGGGGTGAGGTAATGTGAGTGATGGTGGGGTGTGGTGATGAGAGTGAAGGACGGGTGTGGTGTGTGATTATGGGGTGTGGTGAGTGATTGTGGGGTGAGGTAATGTGAGTGATGGTGGGGTGTGGTGATGTGAGTGAAGGTCGGGTGTGGTTATGTGAGTGATGGTTGGGTGTGGTGATGTGAGTGATGGTGGGGTGTGGTGATGTGAGTGAAGGTGGGGTGTGGTGATGTGAGTGATGGTGGGGTGTGGTGATGTGAGTGGTGATGTGAGTGATGGTGGGGTGTGGTGATGTGAGTGAAGGTGGGGGTGTGGTGATGTGAGTGATGGTGGGGTGTGGTAATGTGAGTGATTGTGGGGTGTGGTGATGTGAGTGAAGGTGGGGTGTGGTGATGTGAGTGATGGTGGGTTATGGTTAGTGATTGTGGGGTGTGGTGAGTGATTGTGGGGTGTGGTGAGTGATTGTGGGGTGAGGTAATGTGAGTGATGGTGGGGTGTGGTGATGAGAGTGAAGGACGGGTGTGGTGTGTGATTATGGGGTGTGGTGAGTGATTGTGGGGTGAGGTAATGTGAGTGATGGTGGGGTGTGGTGATGTGAGTGAAGGTCGGGTGTGGTTATGTGAGTGATGGTGGGGTGTGGTGATGTGAGTGATGGTGGGGTGTGGTGATGTGAGTGAAGGTGGGGTGTGGTGATGTGAGTGATGGTGGGGTGTGGTGATGTGAGTGGTGATGTGAGTGATTGTGTGGTGTGGTTAGTGATTGTGTGGTTAGTGATTGTGTGGTGATGTGAGTGCAGGTGGGGTGTGGTAATGTGAGTGAAGGTGGGGTGTGGTAATGCGCGTGAAAGTGGGGTTTGGTGATGTGAGTGATGGTGGGGTGTGGTGATGTGAGATTGTGGGGTGTGGTGATATGCGTGATTGTGGGGTGTTGTAATGTGAGTGATGGTGGGGTGTGGTGATGTGAGTGATTGTGGGGTGTGGTAATGTGCGTGATCGTGGGGTGTGGTAGTGTGCGTGATGGTAGGGTGTGGTAATGTGAGAGATTGTGGGGTATGGTTAGTGATTGTGGGGTGTGGTGAGTGATTGTGGGGTGAAGTAATGTGAGTGATGGTGGGGTGTGGTGATGAGAGTGAAGGACGGGTGTGGTGTGTGATTATGGGGTGTGGTGAGTGATTGTGGGGTGAGGTAATGTGAGTGATGGTGGGGTGTGGTGATGTGAGTGAAGGTCGGGTGTGGTTATGTGAGTGATGGTGGGGTGTGGTGATGTGAGTGATGGTGGGGTGTGGTGATGTGAGTGAAGGTGGGGTGTGGTGATGTGAGTGATGGTGGGGTGTGGTGATGTGAGTGGTGATGTGAGTGATGGTGGGGTGTGGTGATGTGAGTGAAGGTGGGGGTGTGGTGATGTGAGTGAAGGTGGGGTGTGGTGATGTGAGTGATGGTGGGGTGTGGTGATGTGAGTGATGGTGGGGTGTGGTGATGTGCGTGTGATCGTGGAGTGTGGTGATGTGCGTGATTGTGGGGTGTGGTAATGTGCGTGATGGTGGGGTGTGGTGATGTGCGTAATGGTAGGGTGTGGTGATGTGAGAGATTGTGGGGTATGGTTAGTGATTGTGGGGTGTGGTGAGTGAATGTGGGGTGTGGTAATGTGAGTGATTGTGGGGTGTGGTGATGTGAGTGAAGGTGGGGTGTGGTGATGTGAGTGATGGTGGGGTGTGGTGATGTGAGTAATGGTGGGGTGTGGTGATGTGAGATTGTGGGGTGTGGTGAGTGATTGTGGGGTGTGGTGAGTGATTATGGGGTGTGGTGATTGATTGTGGGGTGTGGTGAGTGATTGTTGGGTGTGGTAATGTGAGTGATGGTGGGGTGTGGTGATGTGAGTGATGGTGGGGTGTGGTGATGTGAGTGATGGTGGGGTGTGGTGATGAGAGTGAAGGACGGGTGTGGTGTGTGATTATGGGGTGTGGTGAGTGATTGTGGGGTGAGGTAATGTGAGTGATGGTGGGGTGTGGTGATGTGAGTGAAGGTCGGGTGTGGTTATGTGAGTGATGGTGGGGTGTGGTGATGTGAGTGATGGTGGGGTGTGGTGATGTGAGTGAAGGTGGGGTGTGGTGATGTGAGTGATGGTGGGATGTGGTGATGTGAGTGGTGATGTGAGTGATGGTGGGGTGTGGTGATGTAAGTGAAGGTGGGGGTGTGGTGATGTGAGTGAAGGTGGGGTGTGGTGATGTGAGTGATGGTGGGGTGTGGTAATGTGAGTGATGGTTGGATGTGGTGAGTGATTGTGTGGTGTGGTTAGTGATTGTGTGGTGATGTGAGTGCAGGTGGGGTGTGGTTATGCGAGTGAAGGTGGGGTGTGGTAATGTGCATGAAAGTGGGGTTTGGTGATGTGCGTGATCGTGGGGTGTGGTGATGTGCGTGATTGTGGGTGCGTGATTGTGGGGTGTGGTAATGTGCGTGATGGTGGGGTGTGGTAGTGTGCGTGATGGTAGGGTGTGGTGATGTGAGAGATTGTGGGTTATGGTTAGTGATTGTGGGGTGTGGTGAGTGATTGTGGGGTGAGGTAATGTGAGTGATGGTGGGGTGTGGTGATGTGAGTGAAGGTCGGGTGTGGTTATGTGAGTGATGGTTGGGTGTGGTGATGTGAGTGATGGTGGGGTGTGGTGATGTGAGTGAAGGTGGGGTGTGGTGATGTGAGTGATGGTGGGGTGTGGTGATGTGAGTGATGGTGGGGTGTGGTGATGTGAGTGAAGGTGGGGGTGTGGTGATGTGAGTGATGGTGGGGTGTGGTAATGTGAGTGATTGTGGGGTGTGGTGATGTGAGTGAAGGTGGGGTGTGGTGATGTGAGTGATGGTGGGTTATGGTTAGTGATTGTGGGGTGTGGTGAGTGATTGTGGGGTGTGGTGAGTGATTGTGGGGTGAGGTAATGTGAGTGATGGTGGGGTGTGGTGATGAGAGTGAAGGACGGGTGTGGTGTGTGATTATGGGGTGTGGTGAGTGATTGTGGGGTGAGGTAATGTGAGTGATGGTGGGGTGTGGTGATGTGAGTGAAGGTCGGGTGTGGTTATGTGAGTGATGGTGGGGTGTGGTGATGTGAGTGATGGTGGGGTGTGGTGATGTGAGTGAAGGTGGGGTGTGGTGATGTGAGTGATGGTGGGGTGTGGTGATGTGAGTGGTGATGTGAGTGATGGTGGGGTGTGGTGATGTGAGTGAAGGTGGGGGTGTGGTGATGTGAGTAAAGGTGGGGTGTGGTGATGTGAGTGATGGTGGGGTGTGGTGATGTAAGTGAAGGTGGGGGTGTGGTGATGTGAGTGAAGGTGGGGTGTGGTGATGTGAGTGATGGTGGGGTGTGGTAATGTGAGTGATGGTTGGATGTGGTGAGTGATTGTGTGGTGTGGTTAGTGATTGTGTGGTGATGTGAGTGCAGGTGGGGTGTGGTTATGCGAGTGAAGGTGGGGTGTGGTAATGTGCATGAAAGTGGGGTTTGGTGATGTGCGTGATCGTGGGGTGTGGTGATGTGCGTGATTGTGGGTGCGTGATTGTGGGGTGTGGTAATGTGCGTGATGGTGGGGTGTGGTAGTGTGCGTGATGGTAGGGTGTGGTGATGTGAGAGATTGTGGGTTATGGTTAGTGATTGTGGGGTGTGGTGAGTGATTGTGGGGTGAGGTAATGTGAGTGATGGTGGGGTGTGGTGATGTGAGTGAAGGTCGGGTGTGGTTATGTGAGTGATGGTTGGGTGTGGTGATGTGAGTGATGGTGGGGTGTGGTGATGTGAGTGAAGGTGGGGTGTGGTGATGTGAGTGATGGTGGGGTGTGGTGATGTGAGTGATGGTGGGGTGTGGTGATGTGAGTGAAGGTGGGGGTGTGGTGATGTGAGTGATGGTGGGGTGTGGTAATGTGAGTGATTGTGGGGTGTGGTGATGTGAGTGAAGGTGGGGTGTGGTGATGTGAGTGATGGTGGGTTATGGTTAGTGATTGTGGGGTGTGGTGAGTGATTGTGGGGTGTGGTGAGTGATTGTGGGGTGAGGTAATGTGAGTGATGGTGGGGTGTGGTGATGAGAGTGAAGGACGGGTGTGGTGTGTGATTATGGGGTGTGGTGAGTGATTGTGGGGTGAGGTAATGTGAGTGATGGTGGGGTGTGGTGATGTGAGTGAAGGTCGGGTGTGGTTATGTGAGTGATGGTGGGGTGTGGTGATGTGAGTGATGGTGGGGTGTGGTGATGTGAGTGAAGGTGGGGTGTGGTGATGTGAGTGATGGTGGGGTGTGGTGATGTGAGTGGTGATGTGAGTGATGGTGGGGTGTGGTGATGTGAGTGAAGGTGGGGGTGTGGTGATGTGAGTAAAGGTGGGGTGTGGTGATGTGAGTGATGGTGGGGTGTGTTGATGTGCGTGATCGTGGAGTGTGGTGATGTGCGTGATTGTGGGGTGTGGTAATGTGCGTGATATTGGGGTGTGGTGATGTGCGTAATGGTAGGATGTGGTGATGTGAGAGATTGTGGGGTATGGTTAGTGATTGTGGGGTGTGGTGAGTGATTGTGGGGTGTGGTAATGTGAGTGATTCTGGGGTGTGGTGATGTGAGTGAAGGTGGGGTGTGGTGATGTGATTTATGGTGGGGTGTGGTAATGTGCGTGATGGTGGGGTGTGGTGATGTGCCTAATGGTAGGGTGTGGTGATGTGAGAGATTGCGGGGTATGGTTAGTGATTGTGGGGTGTGGTGAGTGATTGTGGGGTGTGGCAATGTGAGTGATTGTGGGGTGTGGTGATGTGAGTGAAGGTGGGGTGTGGTGATGTGAGTGATGGTGGGGTGTGGTAATGTGCATGATGGTGGGGTGTGGTGATGTGCGTAATGGTAGGATGTGGTGATGTGAGAGATTGTGGGGTATGGTTAGTGATTGTGGGGTGTGGTGAGTGAAGGTCGGGTGTGGTAATGTGAGTGATGGTGGGGTGTGGTGATGTGAGTGATGGTGGGGTGTGGTGATGCGAGTGATGGTGGGGTGTGGTGATGTGAGTGATGGTGGGGTGTGGTGATTGTGGGGTGTGGTAATGTGCGTGATGGTGGGGTGTGGTAGTGTGCGTGATGGTAGGGTGTGGTGATGTGAGAGATTGTGGGTTATGGTTAGTGATTGTGGGGTGTGGTGAGTGATTGTGGGGTGAGGTGATGTGAGTGATGGTGGGGTGTGGTAATGTGAGTGAAGGTGGGGTGTGGTAATGTGCGTGAAAGTGGGGTTTGGTGATGTGAGTGATGGTGGGGTGTGGTGATGTGAGATTGTGGGGTGTGGTGATATGTGTGATTGTGGGGTGTTGTAATGTGAGTGATGGTGGGGTGTGGTGATGTGAGTGATTGTGGGGTGTGGTAATGTGCGTGATCGTGGGGTGTGGTAGTGTGCGTGATGGTAGGGTGTGGTGATGTGAAAGATTGTGGGGTATGGTTAGTGATTGTGGGGTGTGGTGAGTGATTGTGGGGTGAAGTAATGTGAGTGATGGTGGGGTGTGGTGATGAGAGTGAAGGACGGGTGTGGTGTGTGATTATGGGGTGTGGTGAGTGATTGTGGGGTGAGGTAATGTGAGTGATGGTGGGGTGTGGTGATGTGAGTGAAGGTCGGGTGTGGTTATGTGAGTGATGGTGGGGTGTGGTGATGTGAGTGATGGTGGGGTGTGGTGATGTGAGTGAAGGTGGGGTGTGGTGATGTGAGTGATGGTGGGGTGTGGTGATGTGAGTGGTGATGTGAGTGATGGTGGGGTGTCGTAATGTGAGTGAAGGTGGGGGTGTGGTGATGTGAGTGAAGGTGGGGTGTGGTGATGTGAGTGATGGTGGGGTGTGGTGATGTGAGTGATGGTGGGGTGTGGTGATGTGCGTGATGGTGGGGTGTGGTGATGTGCGTAATGGTAGGGTGTGGTGATGTGAGAGATTGTGGGGTATGGTTAGTGATTGTGGGGTGTGGTGAGTGAATGTGGGGTGTGGTAATGTGAGTGATTGTGGGGTGTGGTGATGTGAGTGAAGGTGGGGTGTGGTGATGTGAGTGATGGTGGGGTGTGGTGATGTGAGTAATGGTGGGGTGTGGTGATGTGATATTGTGGGGTGTGGTGAGTGATTGTGGGGTGTGGTGAGTGATTATGGGGTGTGGTGATTGATTGTGGGGTGTGGTGAGTGATTGTGGGGTGTGGTAATGTGAGTGATGGTGGGGTGTGGTGATGTGAGTGATGGTGGGGTGTGGTGATGCGAGTGATGGTGGGGTGTGGTGATGTGAGTGATGGTGGGGTGTGGTGATGTGAGTGATGGTGGGGTGTGGTGATGTGAGATTGTGGGGTGTGGTGAGTGATTGTGGGGTGTGGTGAGTGATTGTGGGGTGTGGTAATGTGAGTGATGGAGGGCTGTGGTGAGTGATTGTGTGGTGTGGTGAGTGATTGTGGGGTGTGGTGAGTGATTGTGGGGTGTGGTGAGTGATTATAGGGTGTGGTGAGTGATTGTGAGTGATTGTGGGGTGTGGTTATGTGCGTGATCGTGGGGTGTGGTGATGTGCGTGATTGTGGGGTGTGGTAATGTGCGTGATGGTGGGGTGTGGTGATGAGCGTGTGATTGTGGGGTGTGGTAATGTGAGTGATGGTTGGATGTGGTGAGTGATTGTGTGGTGTGGTTAGTGATTGTGTGGTGATGTGAGTGCAGGTGGGGTGTGGTGATGCGAGTGAAGGTGGGGTGTGGTAATGTGCGTGAAAGTGGGGTTTGGTGATGTGCGTGATCGTTGTGTGTGGTGATGTGCGTGATTGTGGGTGCGTGATTGTGGGGTGTGGTAATGTGCGTGATGGTGGGGTGTGGTAGTGTGCGTGATGGTAGGGTGTGGTGATGTGAGAGATTGTGGGTTATGGTTAGTGATTGTGGGGTGTGGTGAGTGATTGTGGGTTGAGGTAATGTGAGTGATGGTGGGGTGTGGTGATGAGAGTAAAGGACGGGTGTGGTGTGTGATTATGGGGTGTGGTGAGTGATTGTGGGGTGAGGTAATGTGAGTGATGGTGGGGTGTGGTGATGTGAGTGAAGGTCGGGTGTGGTTATGTGAGTGATGGTTGGGTGTGGTGATGTGAGTGATGGTGGGGTGTGGTGATGTGAGTGAAGGTGGGGTGTGGTGATGTGAGTGGTGATGTGAGTGATGGTGGGGTGTGGTAATGTGAGTGATTGTGGGGTGTGGTGATGTGAGTGAAGGTGGGGTGTGGTGATGTGAGTGATGGTGGGTTATGGTTAGTGATTGTGGGGTGTGGTGAGTGATTGTGGGGTGTGGTGAGTGATTGTGGGGTGAGGTAATGTGAGTGATGGTGGGGTGTGGTGATGAGAGTGAAGGACGGGTGTGGTGTGTGATTATGGGGTGTGGTGAGTGATTGTGGGGTGAGGTAATGTGAGTGATGGTGGGGTGTGGTGATGTGAGTGAAGGTTGGGTGTGGTGATGTGAGTGATGGTGGGGTGTGGTGATGTGAGTGAAGGTGGGGTGTGGTGATGTGAGTGATGGTGGGGTGTGGTTATGTGAGTGGTGATGTGAGTGATGGTGGGGTGTGGTGATGTGAGTGAAGGTGGGGGTGTGGTGATGTGAGTGATGGTGGGGTGTGGTAATGTGAGTGATTGTGGGGTGTGGTGATGTGAGTGAAGGTGGGGTGTGGTGATGTGAGTGATGGTGGGTTATGGTTAGTGATTGTGGGGTGTGGTGAGTGATTGTGGGGTGTGGTGAGTGATTGTGGGGTGAGGCAATGTGAGTGATGGTGGGGTGTGGTGATGAGAGTGAAGGACGGGTGTGGTGTGTGATTATGGGGTGTGGTGAGTGATTGTGGGGTGAGGTAATGTGAGTGATGGTGGGGTGTGGTGATGTGAGTGAAGGTCGGGTGTGGTTATGTGAGTGATGGTGGGGTGTGGTGATGTGAGTGATGGTGGGGTGTGGTGATGTGAGTGAAGGTGGGGTGTGGTGATGTGAGTGATGGTGGGGTGTGGTGATGTGAGTGGGGATGTGAGTGATGGTGGGGTGTGGTGATGTGAGTGAAGGTGGGGGTGTGGTGATGTGAGTAAAGGTGGGGTGTGGTGATGTGAGTGATGGTGGGGTGTGTTGATGTGCGTGATCGTGGAGTGTGGTGATGTGCGTGATTGTGGGGTGTGGTAATGTGCGTGATATTGGGGTGTGGTGATGTGCGTAATGGTAGGATGTGGTGATGTGAGAGATTGTGGGGTATGTTTAGTGATTGTGGGGTGTGGTGAGTGATTGTGGGGTGTGGTAATGTGAGTGATTCTGGGGTGTGGTGATGTGAGTGAAGGTGGGGTGTGGTGATGTGATTTATGGTGGGGTGTGGTAATGTGCGTGATGGTGGGGTGTGGTGATGTGCGTAATGGTAGGGTGTGGTGATGTGAGAGATTGCGGGGTATGGTTAGTGATTGTGGGGTGTGGTGAGTGATTGTGGGGTGTGGCAATGTGAGTGATTGTGGGGTGTGGTGATGTGAGTGAAGGTGGGGTGTGGTGATGTGAGTGATGGTGGGGTGTGGTAATGTGCATGATGGTGGGGTGTGGTGATGTGCGTAATGGTAGGATGTGGTGATGTGAGAGATTGTGGGGTATGGTTAGTGATTGTGGGGTGTGGTGAGTGAAGGTCGGGTGTGGTAATGTGAGTGATGGTGGGGTGTGGTGATGTGAGTGATGGTGGGGTGTGGTGATGCGAGTGATGGTGGGGTGTGGTGATGTGAGTGATGGTGGGGTGTGGTGATTGTGGGGTGTGGTAATGTGCGTGATGGTGGGGTGTGGTAGTGTGCGTGATGGTAGGGTGTGGTGATGTGAGAGATTGTGGGTTATGGTTAGTGATTGTGGGGTGTGGTGAGTGATTGTGGGGTGAGGTGATTTGAGTGATGGTGGGGTGTGGTAATGTGAGTGAAGGTGGGGTGTGGTAATGTGAGATTGTGGGGTGTGGTGATATGCGTGATTGTGGGGTGTTGTAATGTGAGTGATGGTGGGGTGTGGTGATGTGAGTGATTGTGGGGTGTGGTAATGTGCGTGATCATGGGGTGTGGTAGTGTGCGTGATGGTAGGGTGTGGTGATGTGAGAGATTGTGGGGTATGGTTAGTGATTGTGGGGTGTGGTGAGTGATTGTGGGGTGAAGTAATGTGAGTGATGGTGGGGTGTGGTGATGAGAGTGAAGGACGGGTGTGGTGTGTGATTATGGGGTGTGGTGAGTGATTGTGGGGTGAGGTAATGTGAGTGATGGTGGGGTGTGGTGATGTGAGTGAAGGTCGGGTGTGGTTATGTGAGTGATGGTGGGGTGTGGTGATGTGAGTGATGGTGGGGTGTGGTGATGTGAGTGAAGGTGGGGTGTGGTGATGTGAGTGATGGTGGGGTGTGGTGATGTGAGTGGTGATGTGAGTGATGGTGGGGTGTGGTGATGCGAGTGAAGGTGGGGGTGTGGTGATGTGAGTGAAGGTGGGGTGTGGTGATGTGAGTGATGGTGGGGTGTGGAGATGTGAGTGATGGTGGGGTGTGGTGATGTGCGTGATCGTGGAGTGTGGTGATGTGCGTGATTGTGGGGTGTGGTAATGTGCGTGATGGTGGGGTGTGGTGATGTGCGTAATGGTAGGGTGTGGTGATGTGAGAGATTGTGGGGTATGGTTAGTGATTGTGGGGTGTGGTGAGTGAATGTGGGGTGTGGTAATGTGAGTGATTGTGGGGTGTGGTGATGTGAGTGAAGGTGGGGTGTGGTGATGTGAGTGATGGTGGGGTGTGGTGATGTGAGTAATGGTGGGGTGTGGTGATGTGAGATTGTGGGGTGTGGTGAGTGATTGTGGGGTGTGGTGAGTGATTATGGGGTGTGGTGATTGATTGTGGGGTGTGGTGAGTGATTGTGGGGTGTGGTAATGTGAGTGATGGTGGGGTGTGGTGATGTGAGTGATGGTGGGGTGTGGTGATGCGAGTGACGGTGGGGTGTGGTGATGCGAGTGATGGTGGGGTGTGGTGATGTGAGTGATGGTGGGGTGTGGTGATGTGAGTGATGGTGGGGTGTGGTGATGTGAGATTGTGGGGTGTGGTGAGTGATTGTGGGGTGTGGTGAGTGATTGTGGGGTGTGGTAATGTGAGTGATGGAGGGCTGTGGTGAGTGATTGTGTGGTGTGGTGAGTGATTGTGGGGTGTGGTGAGTGATTGTGGGGTGTGGTGAGTGATTATAGGGTGTGGTGAGTGATTGTGAGTGATTGTGGGGTGTGGTTATGTGCGTGATCGTGGGGTGTGGTGATGTGCGTGATTGTGGGGTGTGGTAATGTGCGTGATGGTGGGGTGTGGTGATGAGCGTGTGATTGTGGGGTGTGGTAATGTGAGTGATGGTTGGATGTGGTGAGTGATTGTGTGGTGTGGTTAGTGATTGTGTGGTGATGTGAGTGCAGGTGGGGTGTGGTAATGTGCGTGAAAGTGGGGTTTGGTGATGTGCGTGATCGTTGGGTGTGGTGATGTGCGTGATTGTGGGTGCGTGATTGTGGGGTGTGGTAATGTGCGTGATGGTGGGGTGTGGTAGTGTGCGTGATGGTAGGGTGTGGTGATGTGAGAGATTGTGGGTTATGGTTAGTGATTGTGGGGTGTGGTGAGTGATTGTGGGTTGAGGTAATGTGAGTGATGGTGGGGTGTGGTGATGAGAGTGAAGGACGGGTGTGGTGTGTGATTATGGGGTGTGGTGAGTGATTGTGGGGTGAGGTAATGTGAGTGATGGTGGGGTGTGGTGATGTGAGTGAAGGTCGGGTGTGGTTATGTGAGTGATGGTTGGGTGTGGTGATGTGAGTGATGGTGGGGTGTGGTGATGTGAGTGAAGGTGGGGTGTGGTGATGTGAGTGATGGTGGGGTGTGGTGATGTGAGTGGTGATGTGAGTGATGGTGGGGTGTGGTGATGTGAGTGAAGGTGGGGGTGTGGTGATGTGAGTGATGGTGGGGTGTGGTAATGTGAGTGATTGTGGGGTGTGGTGATGTGAGTGAAGGTGGGGTGTGGTGATGTGAGTGATGGTGGGTTATGGTTAGTGATTGTGGGGTGTGGTGAGTGATTGTGGGGTGTGGTGAGTGATTGTGGGGGTGAGGTAATGTGAGTGAAGGTGGGGGTGTGGTGATGTGAGTAAAGGTGGGGGTGTGGTGATGTGAGTAAAGGTGGGGTGTGGTGATGTGAGTGATGGTGGGGTGTGTTGATGTGCGTGATCGTGGAGTGTGGTGATGTGCGTGATTGTGGGGTGTGGTAATGTGTGTGATATTGGGGTGTGATGATGTGCGTAATGGTAGGATGTGGTGATGTGAGAGATTGTGGGGTATGGTTAGTGATTGTGGGGTGTGGTGAGTGATTGTGGGGTGTGGTAATGTGAGTGATTGTGGGGTGTGGTGATGTGAGTGAAGGTGGGGTGTGGTGATGTGATTTATGGTGGGGTGTGGTAATGTGCGTGATGGTGGGGTGTGGTGATGTGCGTAATGGTAGTGAGAGATTGCGGGGTATGGTTAGTGATTGTGGGGTGTGGTGAGTGATTGTGGGGTGTGGCAATGTGAGTGATTGTGGGGTGTGGTGATGTGAGTGAAGGTGGGGTGTGGTGATGTGAGTGATGGTGGGGTTTGGTAATGTGCGTGATGGTGGGGTGTGGTGATGTGCGTAATGGTAGGATGTGGTGATGTGAGAGATTGTGGGGTATGGTTAGTGATTGTGGGGTGTGGTGAGTGAAGGTCGGGTGTGGTAATGTGAGTGATGGTGGGGTGTGGTGATGTGAGTGATGGTGGGGTGTGGTGATGCGAGTGATGGTGGGGTGTGGTGATGTGAGTGATGGTGGGGTGTGGTGATTGTGGGGTGTGGTAATGTGCGTGATGGTGGGGTGTGGTAGTGTGCGTGATGGTAGGTGTGGTGATGTGAGAGATTGTGGGTTATGGTTAGTGATTGTGGGGTGTGGTGAGTGATTGTGGGGTGAGGTGATGTGAGTGATGGTGGGGTGTGGTGATGAGAGTGAAGGACGGGTGTGGTGTGTGATTATGGGGTGTGGTGAGTGATTGTGGGGTGAGGTAATGTGAGTGATGGTGGGGTGTGGTGATGTGAGTGAAGGTCGGGTGTGGTTATGTGAGTGATGGTGGGGTGTGGTGATGTGAGTGATGGTGGGGTGTGGTGATGTGAGTGAAGGTGGGGTGTGGTGATGTGAGTGATGGTGGGGTGTGGTGATGTGAGTGGTGATGTGAGCGATGGTGGGGTGTGGTGATGTGAGTGAAGGTGGGGGTGTGGTGATGTGAGTGAAGGTGGGGTGTGGTGATGTGAGTGATGGTGGGGTGTGGTGATGTGCGTGATCGTGGAGTGTGGTGATGTGCGTGATTGTGGGGTGTGGTAATGTGCGTGATATTGGGGTGTGGTGATGTGCGTAATGGTAGGATGTGGTGATGTGAAAGATTGTGGGGTATGGTTAGTGATTGTGGGGTGTAGTGAGTGATTGTGGGGTGTGGTAATGTGAGTGATTGTGGGGTGTGGTGATGTGAGTGAAGGTGGGGTGTGGTGATGTGATTTATGGTGGGGTGTGGTAATGTGCGTGATGGTGGGGTGTAGTGATGTGCGTAATGGTAGGGTGTGGTGATGTGAGAGATTGCGGGGTATGGTTAGTGATTGTGGGGTGTGGTGAGTGATTGTGGGGTGTGGCAATGTGAGTGATTGTGGGGTGTGGTGATGTGAGTGAAGGTGGGGTGTGGTGATGTGAGTGATGGTGGGGTGTGGTAATGTGCGTGATGGTGGGGTGTGGTGATGTGCGTAATGGTAGGATGTGGTGATGTGAGAGATTGTGGGGTATGGTTAGTGATTGTGGGGTGTGGTGAGTGAAGGTCGGGTGTGGTAATGTGAGTGATGGTGGGGTGTGGTGATGTGAGTGATGGTGGGGTGTGGTGATGCGAGTGATGGTGGGGTGTGGTGATGTGAGTGATGGTGGGGTGTGGTGATTGTGGGGTGTGGTAATGTGCGTGATGGTGGGGTGTGGTGATGTGAGAGATTGTGGGTTATGGTTAGTGATTGTGGGGTGTGGTGAGTGATTGTGGGGTGAGGTGATGTGAGTGATGGTGGGGTGTGGTGATGAGAGTGAAGGACGGGTGTGGTGTGTGATTATGGGGTGTGGTGAGTGATTGTGGGGTGAGGTAATGTGAGTGATGGTGGGGTGTGGTGATGTGAGTGAAGGTCGGGTGTGGTTATGTGAGTGATGGTGGGGTGTGGTGATGTGAGTGATGGTGGGGTGTGGTGATGTGAGTGAAGGTGGGGTGTGGTGATGTGAGTGATGGTGGGGTGTGGTGATGTGAGTGGTGATGTGAGTGATGGTGGGGTGTGGTGATGTGAGTGAAGGTGGGGGTGTGGTGATGTGAGTGAAGGTGGGGTGTGGTGATGTGAGTGATGGTGGGGTGTGGTGATGTGCGTGATCGTGGAGTGTGGTGATGTGCGTGATTGTGGGGTGTGGTAATGTGCGTGATGGTGGGGTGTGGTGATGTGCGTAATGGTAGGATGTGGTGATGTGAGAGATTGTGGGGTATGGTTAGTGATTGTGGGGTGTGGTGAGTGATTGTGGGGTGTGGTAATGTGAGTGATTGTGGGGTGTGGTGATGTGAGTGAAGGTGGGGTGTGGTGATGTGAGTGATGGTGGGGTTTGGTGATGTGAGTAATGGTGGGGTGTGGTGATGTGAGATTGTGGGGTGTGGTGAGTGATTGTGGGGTGTGGTGAGTGATTATGGGGTGTGGTTATTGATTGTGGGGTGTGGTGATTGATTGTGGGGTGTGGTGAGTGATTGTGGGGTGTGGTAATGTGAGTGATGGTGGGGTGTGGTGATGTAAGTGATGGTGGGGTGTGGTGATGTGAGTGATGGTGGGGTGTGGTGATGTGAGTGATGGTGGGGTGTGGTGATGTGAGATTGTGGGGTGTGGTGAGTGATTGTGGGGTGTGGTGAGTGATTGTGGGGTGTGGTGATGTGAGTGATGGAGGGCTGTGGTGAGTGATTGTGTGGTGTGGTGAGTGATTGTGGGGTGTGGTGAGTGATTGTGGGGTGTGGTGAGTGATTATAGGGTGTGGTGAGTGATTGTGAGTGATTGTGGGGTGTGGTTATGTGCGTGATCATGGGGTGTGGTGATGTGCGTGATTGTGGGGTGTGGTAATGTGCGTGATGGTGGGGTGTGGTGATGAGCGTGTGATTGTGGGGTGTGGTAATGTGAGTGATGGTTGGATGTGGTGAGTGATTGTGTGGTGTGGTTAGTGATTGTGTGGTGATGTGAGTGCAGGTGGGGTGTGGTAATGTGAGTGAAGGTGGGGTGTGGTAATGTGCGTGATGGTGGGGTTTGGTGATGTGAGTGATGGTGAGTGTGGTGATGTGAGATTGTGGGGTGTGGTGATATGCGTGATTGTGGGGTGTTGTAATGTGAGTGATGGTGGGGTGTGGTGATGTGAGTGATTGTGGGGTGTGGTAATGTGCGTGATCGTGGGGTGTGGTAGTGTGCGTGATGGTAGGGTGTGGTGATGTGAGAGATTGTGGGGTATGGTTAGTGATTGTGGGGTGTGGTGAGTGATTGTGGGGTGAAGTAATGTGAGTGATGGTGGGGTGTGGTGATGAGAGTGAAGGACGGGTGTGGTGTGTGATTATGGGGTGTGGTGAATGATTGTGGGGTGAGGTAATGTGAGTGATGGTGGGGTGTGGTGATGTGAGTGAAGGTCGGGTGTGGTTATGTGAGTGATGGTGGGGTGTGGTGATGTGAGTGATGGTGGGGTGTGGTGATGTGAGTGAAGGTGGGGTGTGGTGAGTGATTGTGTGGTGTGGTGAGTGATTGTGGGGTGTGGTGAGTGATTGTGGGGTGTGGTGAGTGATTATAGGGTGTGGTGAGTGATTGTGGGGTGTGGTTATGTGCGTGATCGTGGGGTGTGGTGATGTGCGTGATTGTGGGGTGTGGTAATGTGCGTGATGGTGGGGTGTGGTGATGAGCGTGTGATTGTGGGGTGTGGTAATGTGAGTGATGGTTGGATGTGGTGAGTGATTGTGTGGTGTGGTTAGTGATTGTGTGGTGATGTGAGTGCAGGTGGGGTGTGGTGATGCGAGTGAAGGTGGGGTGTGGTAATGTGCGTGAAAGTGGGGTTTGGTGATGTGCGTGATCGTTGGGTGTGGTGATGTGCGTGATTGTGGGTGCGTGATTGTGGGGTGTGGTAATGTGCGTGATGGTGGGGTGTGGTAGTGTGCGTGATGGTAGGGTGTGGTGATGTGAGAGATTGTGGGTTATGGTTAGTGATTGTGGGGTGTGGTGAGTGATTGTGGGTTGAGGTAATGTGAGTGATGGTGGGGTGTGGTGATGAGAGTGAAGGACGGGTGTGGTGTGTGATTATGGGGTGTGGTGAGTGATTGTGGGGTGAGGTAATGTGAGTGATGGTGGGGTGTGGTGATGTGAGTGAAGGTCGGGTGTGGTTATGTGAGTGATGGTTGGGTGTGGTGATGTGAGTGATGGTGGGGTGTGGTGATGTGAGTGAAGGTGGGGTGTGGTGATGTGAGTGATGGTGGGGTGTGGTGATGTGAGTGGTGATGTGAGTGATGGTGGGGTGTGGTGATGTGAGTGAAGGTGGGGGTGTGGTGATGTGAGTGATGGTGGGGTGTGGTAATGTGAGTGATTGTGGGGTGTGGTGATGTGAGTGAAGGTGGGGTGTGGTGATGTGAGTGATGGTGGGTTATGGTTAGTGATTGTAGGGTGTGGTGAGTGATTGTAGGGTGTGGTGAGTGATTGTGGGGTGAGGTAATGTAAGTGATGGTGGGGTGTGGTGATGTGAGTGAAGGTGGGGGTGTGGTGATGTGAGTAAAGGTGGGGTGTGGTGATGTGAGTGATGGTGGGGTGTGTTGATGTGCGTGATCGTGGAGTGTGGTGATGTGCGTGATTGTGGGGTGTGGTAATGTGTGTGATATTGGGGTGTGGTGATGTGCGTAATGGTAGGATGTGGTGATGTGAGAGATTGTGGGGTATGGTTAGTGATTGTGGGGTGTGGTGAGTGATTGTGGGGTGTGGTAATGTGAGTGATTGTGGGGTGTGGTGATGTGAGTGAAGGTGGGGTGTGGTGATGTGATTTATGGTGGGGTGTGGTAATGTGCGTGATGGTGGGGTGTGGTGATGTGCGTAATGGTAGTGAGAGATTGCGGGGTATGGTTAGTGATTGTGGGGTGTGGTGAGTGATTGTGGGGTGTGGCAATGTGAGTGATTGTGGGGTGTGGTGATGTGAGTGAAGGTGGGGTGTGGTGATGTGAGTGATGGTGGGGTGTGGTAATGTGCGTGATGGTGGGGTGTGGTGATGTGCGTAATGGTAGGATGTGGTGATGTGAGAGATTGTGGGGTATGGTTAGTGATTGTGGGGTGTGGTGAGTGAAGGTCGGGTGTGGTAATGTGAGTGATGGTGGGGTGTGGTGATGTGAGTGATGGTGGGGTGTGGTGATGCGAGTGATGGTGGGGTGTGGTGATGTGAGTGATGGTGGGGTGTGGTGATTGTGGGGTGTGGTAATGTGCGTGATGGTGGGGTGTGGTAGTGTGCGTGATGGTAGGTGTGGTGATGTGAGAGATTGTGGGTTATGGTTAGTGATTGTGGGGTGTGGTGAGTGATTGTGGGGTGAGGTGATGTGAGTGATGGTGGGGTGTGGTGATGAGAGTGAAGGACGGGTGTGGTGTGTGATTATGGGGTGTGGTGAGTGATTGTGGGGTGAGGTAATGTGAGTGATGGTGGGGTGTGGTGATGTGAGTGAAGGTCGGGTGTGGTTATGTGAGTGATGGTGGGGTGTGGTGATGTGAGTGATGGTGGGGTGTGGTGATGTGAGTGAAGGTGGGGTGTGGTGATGTGAGTGATGGTGGGGTGTGGTGATGTGAGTGGTGATGTGAGCGATGGTGGGGTGTGGTGATGTGAGTGAAGGTGGGGGTGTGGTGATGTGAGTGAAGGTGGGGTGTGGTGATGTGAGTGATGGTGGGGTGTGGTGATGTGCGTGATCGTGGAGTGTGGTGATGTGCGTGATTGTGGGGTGTGGTAATGTGCGTGATATTGGGGTGTGGTGATGTGCGTAATGGTAGGATGTGGTGATGTGAAAGATTGTGGGGTATGGTTAGTGATTGTGGGGTGTGGTGAGTGATTGTGGGGTGTGGTAATGTGAGTGATTGTGGGGTGTGGTGATGTGAGTGAAGGTGGGGTGTGGTGATGTGATTTATGGTGGGGTGTGGTAATGTGCGTGATGGTGGGGTGTGGTGATGTGCGTAATGGTAGGGTGTGGTGATGTGAGAGATTGCGGGGTATGGTTAGTGATTGTGGGGTGTGGTGAGTGATTGTGGGGTGTGGCAATGTGAGTGATTGTGGGGTGTGGTGATGTGAGTGAAGGTGGGGTGTGGTGATGTGAGTGATGGTGGGGTGTGGTAATGTGCGTGATGGTGGGGTGTGGTGATGTGCGTAATGGTAGGATGTGGTGATGTGAGAGATTGTGGGGTATGGTTAGTGATTGTGGGGTGTGGTGAGTGAAGGTCGGGTGTGGTAATGTGAGTGATGGTGGGGTGTGGTGATGTGAGTGATGGTGGGGTGTGGTGATGCGAGTGATGGTGGGGTGTGGTGATGTGAGTGATGGTGGGGTGTGGTGATTGTGGGGTGTGGTAATGTGCGTGATGGTGGGGTGTGGTGATGTGAGAGATTGTGGGTTATGGTTAGTGATTGTGGGGTGTGGTTAGTGATTGTGGGGTGAGGTGATGTGAGTGATGGTGGGGTGTGGTGATGAGAGTGAAGGACGGGTGTGGTGTGTGATTATGGGGTGTGGTGAGTGATTGTGGGGTGAGGTAATGTGAGTGATGGTGGGGTGTGGTGATGTGAGTGAAGGTCGGGTGTGGTTATGTGAGTGATGGTGGGGTGTGGTGATGTGAGTGAAGGTGGGGTGTGGTGATGTGAGCGATGGTGGGGTGTGGTGATGCGAGTGGTGATGTGAGTGATGGTGGGGTGTGGTGATGTGAGTGAAGGTGGGGGTGTGGTGATGTGAGTGAAGGTGGGGGTGTGGTGATGTGAGTGAAGGTGGGGGTGTGGTGATGTGAGTGAAGGTGGGGTGTGGTGATGTGAGTGATGGTGGGGTGTGGTGATGTGCGTGATCGTGGAGTGTGGTGATGTGCGTGATTGTGGGGTGTGGTAATGTGCGTGATGGTGGGGTGTGGTGATGTGCGTAATGGTAGGATGTGGTGATGTGAGAGATTGTGGGGTATGGTTAGTGATTGTGGGGTGTGGTGAGTGATTGTGGGGTGTGGTAATGTGAGTGATTGTGGGGTGTGGTGATGTGAGTGAAGGTGGGGTGTGGTGATGTGAGTGATGGTGGGGTGTGGTGATGTGAGTAATGGTGGGGTGTGGTGATGTGAGATTGTGGGGTGTGGTGAGTGATTGTGGGGTGTGGTGAGTGATTATGGGGTGTGGTGATTGATTGTGGGGTGTGGTGATTGATTGTGGGGTGTGGTGAGTGATTGTGGGGTGTGGTAATGTGAGTGATGGTGGGGTGTGGTGATGTAAGTGATGGTGGGGTGTGGTGATGTGAGTGATGGTGGGGTGTGGTGATGTGAGTGATGGTGGGGTGTGGTGATGTGAGATTGTGGGGTGTGGTGAGTGATTGTGGGGTGTGGTGAGTGATTGTGGGGTGTGGTGATGTGAGTGATGGAGGGCTGTGGTGAGTGATTGTGTGGTGTGGTGAGTGATTGTGGGGTGTGGTGAGTGATTGTGGGGTGTGGTGAGTGATTATAGGGTGTGGTGAGTGATTGTGAGTGATTGTGGGGTGTTGTTATGTGCGTGATCATGGGGTGTGGTGATGTGCGTGATTGTGGGGTGTGGTAATGTGCGTGATGGTGGGGTGTGGTGATGAGCGTGTGATTGTGGGGTGTGGTAATGTGAGTGATGGTTGGATGTGGTGAGTGATTGTGTGGTGTGGTTAGTGATTGTGTGGTGATGTGAGTGCAGGTGGGGTGTGGTAATGTGAGTGAAGGTGGGGTGTGGTAATGTGCGTGATGGTGGGGTTTGGTGATGTGAGTGATGGTGGGGTGTGGTGATGTGAGATTGTGGGGTGTGGTGATATGCGTGATTGTGGGGTGTTGTAATGTGAGTGATGGTGGGGTGTGGTGATGTGAGTGATTGTGGGGTGTGGTAATGTGCGTGATCGTGGGGTGTGGTAGTGTGCGTGATGGTAGGGTGTGGTGATGTGAGAGATTGTGGGGTATGGTTAGTGATTGTGGGGTGTGGTGAGTGATTGTGGGGTGAAGTAATGTGAGTGATGGTGGGGTGTGGTGATGAGAGTGAAGGACGGGTGTGGTGTGTGATTATGGGGTGTGGTGAGTGATTGTGGGGTGAGGTAATGTGAGTGATGGTGATGTGAGTGAAGGTCGGGTGTGGTTATGTGAGTGATGGTGGGGTGTGGTGATGTGAGTGATGGTGGGGTGTGGTGATGTGAGTGAAGGTGGGGTGTGGTGATGTGAGTGATGGTGGGGTGTGGTGATGTGAGTGGTGATGTGAGTGATGGTGGGGTGTGGTGATGTGAGTGAAGATGGGGGTGTGGTGATGTGAGTGAAGGTGGGGTGTGGTGATGTGAGTGATGGTGGGGTGTGGTAATGTGCGTGATGGTGGGTGTGGTGATGTGCGTAATGGTAGGGTGTGGTGATGTGAGAGATTGTGGGGTATGGTTAGTGATTGTGGGGTGTGGTGAGTGAATGTGGGGTGTGGTAATGTGAGTGATTGTGGGGTGTGGTGATGTGAGTGAAGGTGGGGTGTGGTGATGTGAGTGATGGTGGGGTGTGGTGATGTGAGTAATGGTGAGGTGTGGTGATGTGAGATTGTGGGGTGTGGTGAGTGATTGTGGGGTGTGGTGAGTGATTATGGGGTGTGGTGATTGATTGTGGGGTGTGGTGA
This sequence comes from Lepidochitona cinerea, assembly GCA_963971465.1. Classification (NCBI taxonomy): domain Eukaryota; kingdom Metazoa; phylum Mollusca; class Polyplacophora; order Chitonida; family Tonicellidae; genus Lepidochitona; species Lepidochitona cinerea. The sequence continues at coordinate 28,052,161 of OZ020564.1, read as the reverse complement.
GTGATTGTGGGGTGTGGTAATGTGAGTGATGGTGGGGTGTGGTGATGTGAGTGATGGTGGGGTGTGGTGATGCGAGTGATGGTGGGGTGTGGTGATGTGAGTGATGGTGGGGTGTGGTGATGTGAGTGATGGTGGGGTGTGGTGATGTGAGATTGTGGGGTGTGGTGAGTGATTGTGGGGTATGGTGAGTGATTGTGGGGTGTGGTAATGTGAGTGATGGAGGGCTGTGGTGAGTGATTGTGTGGTGTGGTGAGTGATTGTGGGGTGTGGTGAGTGATTGTGGGGTGTGGTGAGTGATTATAGGGTGTGGTGAGTGATTGTGAGTGATTGTGGGGTGTGGTTATGTGTGTGATCGTGGGGTGTGGTGATGTGCGTGATTGTGGGGTGTGGTAATGTGCGTGATGGTGGGGTGTGGTGATGAGCGTGTGATTGTGGGATGTGGTAATGTGAGTGATGGTTGGATGTGGTGAGTGATTGTGTGGTGTGGTTAGTGATTGTGTGGTGATGTGAGTGCAGGTGGGGTGTGGTGATGTGAGTGAAGGTGGGGTGTGGTAATGTGCGTGAAAGTGGGGTTTGGTGATGTGCGTGATCGTGGGGTGTGGTGATGTGCGTGATTGTGGGTGCGTGATTGTGGGGTGTGGTAATGTGCGTGATGGTGGGGTGTGGTAGTGTGCGTGATGGTAGGGTGTGGTGATGTGAGAGATTGTGGGTTATGGTTAGTGATTGTGGGGTGTGGTGAGTGATTGTGGGGTGAGGTAATGTGAGTGATGGTGGGGTGTGGTGATGAGAGTGAAGGACGGGTGTGGTGTGTGATTATGGGGTGTGGTGAGTGATTGTGGGGTGAGGTAATGTGAGTGATGGTGGGGTGTGGTGATGTGAGTGATGGTGGGGTGTGGTGATGTGAGTGAAGGTGGGGTCTGGTGATGTGAGTGATGGTGGGGTGTGGTGATGTGAGTGGTGATGTGAGTGATGGTGGGGTGTGGTGATGTGAGTGAAGGTGGGGGTGTGGTGATGTGAGTGATGGTGGGGTGTGGTAATGTGAGTGATTGTGGGGTGTGGTGATGTGAGTGAAGGTGGGGTGTGGTGATGTGAGTGATGGTGGGTTATGGTTAGTGATTGTGGGGTGTGGTGAGTGATTGTGGGGTGTGGTGAGTGATTGTGGGGTGAGGTAATGTGAGTGATGGTGGGGTGTGGTGATGAGAGTGAAGGACGGGTGTGGTGTGTGATTATGGGGTGTGGTGAGTGATTGTGGGGTGAGGTAATGTGAGTGATGGTGGGGTGTGGTGATGTGAGTGAAGGTCGGGTGTGGTTATGTGAGTGATGGTGGGGTGTGGTGATGTGAGTGATGGTGGGGTGTGGTGATGTGAGTGAAGGTGGGGTGTGGTGATGTGAGTGATGGTGGGGTGTGGTGATGTGAGTGGTGATGTGAGTGATGGTGGGGTGTGGTGATGTGAGATTGTGGGGTGTGGTGAGTGATTGTGGGGTGTGGTGAGTGATTATGGGGTGTGGTGATTGATTGTGGGGTGTGGTGAGTGATTGTGGGGTGTGGTAATGTGAGTGATGGTGGGGTGTGGTGATGTGAGTGATGGTGGGGTGGGGTGATGCGAGTGATGGTGGGGTGTGGTGATGCGAGTGATGGTGGGGTGTGGTGATGTGAGTGATGGTGGGGTGTGGTGATGTGAGTGATGGTGGGGTGTGGTGATGTGAGATTGTGGGGTGTGGTGAGTGATTGTGGGGTGTGGTGAGTGATTGTGGGGTGTGGTTATGTGCGTGATCGTGGGGTGTGGTTATGTGCGTGATCGTGGGGTGTGGTGATGTGCGTGATTGTGGGGTGTGGTAATGTGCGTGATGGTGGGGTGTGGTGATGAGCGTGTGATTGTGGGGTGTGGTAATGTGAGTGATGGTTGGATGTGGTGAGTGATTGTGTGGTGTGGTTAGTGATTGTGTGGTGATGTGAGTGCAGGTGGGGTGTGGTGATGCGAGTGAAGGTGGGGTGTGGTAATGTGCGTGAAAGTGGGGTTTGGTGATGTGCGTGATCGTTGGGTGTGGTGATGTGCGTGATTGTGGGTGCGTGATTGTGGGGTGTGGTAATGTGCGTGATGGTGGGGTGTGGTAGTGTGCGTGATGGTAGGGTGTGGTGATGTGAGAGATTGTGGGTTATGGTTAGTGATTGTGGGGTGTGGTGAGTGATTGTGGGTTGAGGTAATGTGAGTGATGGTGGGGTGTGGTGATGAGAGTGAAGGACGGGTGTGGTGTGTGATTATGGGGTGTGGTGAGTGATTGTGGGGTGAGGTAATGTGAGTGATGGTGGGGTGTGGTGATGTGAGTGAAGGTCGGGTGTGGTTATGTGAGTGATGGTTGGGTGTGGTGATGTGAGTGATGGTGGGGTGTGGTGATGTGAGTGAAGGTGGGGTGTGGTGATGTGAGTGATGGTGGGGTGTGGTGATGTGAGTGGTGATGTGAGTGATGGTGGGGTGTGGTGATGTGAGTGAAGGTGGGGGTGTGGTGATGTGAGTGATGGTGGGGTGTGGTAATGTGAGTGATTGTGGGGTGTGGTGATGTGAGTGAAGGTGGGGTGTGGTGATGTGAGTGATTGTGGGGTGTGGTGAGTGATTGTGGGGTGTGGTGAGTGATTGTGGGGTGTGGTGAGTGATTGTGGGGTGAGGTAATGTGAGTGATGGTGGGGTGTGGTGATGTGAGTGAAGGTGGGGGTGTGGTGATGTGAGTAAAGGTGGGGTGTGGTGATGTGAGTGATGGTGGGGTGTGTTGATGTGCGTGATCGTGGAGTGTGGTGATGTGCGTGATTGTGGGGTGTGGTAATGTGTGTGATATTGGGGTGTGGTGATGTGCGTAATGGTAGGATGTGGTGATGTGAGAGATTGTGGGGTATGGTTAGTGATTGTGGGGTGTGGTGAGTGATTGTGGGGTGTGGTAATGTGAGTGATTGTGGGGTGTGGTGATGTGAGTGAAGGTGGGGTGTGGTGATGTGATTTATGGTGGGGTGTGGTAATGTGCGTGATGGTGGTGTGTGGTGATGTGCGTAATTGTAGTGAGAGATTGCGGGGTATGGTTAGTGATTGTGGGGTGTGGTGAGTGATTGTGGGGTGTGGCAATGTGAGTGATTGTGGGGTGTGGTGATGTGAGTGAAGGTGGGGTGTGGTGATGTGAGTGATGGTGGGGTGTGGTAATGTGCGTGATGGTGGTGTGTGGTGATGTGCGTAATTGTAGTGAGAGATTGTGGGGTATGGTTAGTGATTGTGGGGTGTGGTGAGTGAAGGTCGGGTGTGGTAATGTGAGTGATGGTGGGGTGTGGTGATGTGAGTGATGGTGGGGTGTGGTGATGCGAGTGATGGTGGGGTGTGGTGATGTGAGTGATGGTGGGGTGTGGTGATTGTGGGGTGTGGTAATGTGCGTGATGGTGGGGTGTGGTAGTGTGCGTGATGGTAGGTGTGGTGATGTGAGAGATTGTGGGTTATGGTTAGTGATTGTGGGGTGTGGTGAGTGATTGTGGGGTGAGGTGATGTGAGTGATGGTGGGGTGTGGTGATGAGAGTGAAGGACGGGTGTGGTGTGTGATTATGGGGTGTGGTGAGTGATTGTGGGGTGAGGTAATGTGAGTGATGGTGGGGTGTGGTGATGTGAGTGAAGGTCGGGTGTGGTTATGTGAGTGATGGTGGGGTGTGGTGATGTGAGTGATGGTGGGGTGTGGTGATGTGAGTGAAGGTGGGGTGTGGTGATGTGAGTGATGGTGGGGTGTGGTGATGTGAGTGGTGATGTGAGCGATGGTGGGGTGTGGTGATGTGAGTGAAGGTGGGGGTGTGGTGATGTGAGTGAAGGTGGGATGTGGTGATGTGAGTGATGGTGGGGTGTGGTGATGTGCGTGATCGTGGAGTGTGGTGATGTGCGTGATTGTGGGGTGTGGTAATGTGCGTGATATTGGGGTGTGGTGATGTGCGTAATGGTAGGATGTGGTGATGTGAGAGATTGTGGGGTATGGTTAGTGATTGTGGGGTGTGGTGAGTGATTGTGGGGTGTGGTAATGTGAGTGATTGTGGGGTGTGGTGATGTGAGTGAAGGTGGGGTGTGGTGATGTGATTTATGGTGGGGTGTGGTAATGTGCGTGATGGTGGGGTGTGGTGATGTGCGTAATGGTAGGGTGTGGTGATGTGAGAGATTGCGGGGTATGGTTAGTGATTGTGGGGTGTGGTGAGTGATTGTGGGGTGTGGCAATGTGAGTGATTGTGGGGTGTGGTGATGTGAGTGAAGGTGGGGTGTGGTGATGTGAGTGATGGTGGGGCGTGGTAATGTGCGTGATGGTGGGGTGTGGTGATGTGCGTAATGGTAGGATGTGGTGATGTGAGAGATTGTGGGGTATGGTTAGTGATTGTGGGGTGTGGTGAGTGAAGGTCGGGTGTGGTAATGTGAGTGATGGTGGGGTGTGGTGATGTGAGTGATGGTGGGGTGTGGTGATGCGAGTGATGGTGGGGTGTGGTGATGTGAGTGATGGTGGGGTGTGGTGATTGTGGGGTGTGGTAATGTGCGTGATGGTGGGGTGTGGTAGTGTGCGTGATGGTAGGGTGTGGTGATGTGAGAGATTGTGGGTTATGGTTAGTGATTGTGGGGTGTGGTGAGTGATTGTGGGGTGAGGTGATGTGAGTGATGGTGGGGTGTGGTGATGAGAGTGAAGGACGGGTGTGGTGTGTGATTATGGGGTGTGGTGAGTGATTGTGGGGTGAGGTAATGTGAGTGATGGTGGGGTGTGGTGATGTGAGTGAAGGTCGGGTGTGGTTATGTGAGTGATGGTGGGGTGTGGTGATGTGAGTGATGGTGGGGTGTGGTGATGTGAGTGAAGGTGGGGTGTGGTGATGTGAGTGATGGTGGGGTGTGGTGATGTGAGTGGTGATGTGAGTGATGGTGGGGTGTGGTGATGTGAGTGAAGGTGGGGGTGTGGTGATGTGAGTGAAGGTGGGGTGTGGTGATGTGAGTGATGGTGGGGTGTGGTGATGTGCGTGATCGTGGAGTGTGGTGATGTGCGTGATTGTGGGGTGTGGTAATGTGCGTGATGGTGGGGTGTGGTGATGTGCGTAATGGTAGGATGTGGTGATGTGAGAGATTGTGGGGTATGGTTAGTGATTGTGGGGTGTGGTGAGTGATTGTGGGGTGTGGTAATGTGAGTGATTGTGGGGTGTGGTGATGTGAGTGAAGGTGGGGTGTGGTGATGTGAGTGATGGTGGGGTGTGGTGATGTGAGTAATGGTGGGGTGTGGTGATGTGAGATTGTGGGGTGTGGTGAGTGATTGTGGGGTGTGGTGAGTGATTATGGGGTGTGGTGATTGATTGTGGGGTGTGGTGATTGATTGTGGGGTGTGGTGAGTGATTGTGGGGTGTGGTAATGTGAGTGATGGTGGGGTGTGGTGATGTAAGTGATGGTGGGGTGTGGTGATGTGAGTGATTGTGGGGTGTGGTGATGTGAGTGATGGTGGTGTGTGGTGATGTGAGATTGTAGGGTGTGGTGAGTGATTGTGGGGTGTGGTGAGTGATTGTGGGGTGTGGTGATGTGAGTGATGGAGGGCTGTGGTGAGTGATTGTGTGGTGTGGTGAGTGATTGTGGGGTGTGGTGAGTGATTGTGGGGTGTGGTGAGTGATTATAGGGTGTGGTGAGTGATTGTGAGTGATTGTGGGGTGTGGTTATGTGCGTGATCGTGGGGTGTGGTGATGTGCGTGATTGTGGGGTGTGGTAATGTGCGTGATGGTGGGGTGTGGTGATGAGCGTGTGATTGTGGGGTGTGGTAATGTGAGTGATGGTTGGATGTGGTGAGTGATTGTGTGGTGTGGTTAGTGATTGTGTGGTGATGTGAGTGCAAGTGGGGTGTGGTAATGTGAGTGAAGGTGGGGTGTGGTAATGTGCGTGATGGTGGGGTTTGGTGATGTGAGTGATGGTGGGGTGTGGTGATGTGAGATTGTGGGGTGTGGTGATATGCGTGATTGTGGGGTGTTGTAATGTGAGTGATGGTGGGGTGTGGTGATGTGAGTGATTGTGGGGTGTGGTAATGTGCGTGATCGTGGGGTGTGGTAGTGTGCGTGATGGTAGGGTGTGGTGATGTGAGAGATTGTGGGTTATGGTTAGTGATTGTGGGGTGTGGTGAGTGATTGTGGGGTGAGGTAATGTGAGTGATGGTGGGGTGTGGTGATGAGAGTGAAGGACGGGTGTGGTGTGTGATTATGGGGTGTGGTGAGTGATTGTGGGGTGAGGTAATGTGAGTGATGGTGGGGTGTGGTGATGTGAGTGATGGTGGGGTGTGGTGATGTGAGTGAAGGTGGGGTGTGGTGATGTGAGTGATGGTGGGGTGTGGTGATGTGAGTGGTGATGTGAGTGATGGTGGGGTGTGGTGATGTGAGTGAAGGTGGGGGTGTGGTGATGTTAGTGATGGTGGGGTGTGGTAATGTGAGTGATTGTGGGGTGTGGTGATGTGAGTGAAGGTGGGGTGTGGTGATGTGAGTGATGGTGGGTTATGGTTAGTGATTGTGGGGTGTGGTGAGTGATTGTGGGGTGTGGTGAGTGATTGTGGGGTGAGGTAATGTGAGTGATGGTGGGGTGTGGTGATGTGAGTGAAGGTCGGGTGTGGTTATGTGAGTGATGGTGGGGTGTGGTGATGTGAGTGATGGTGGGGTGTGGTGATGTGAGTGAAGGTGGGGTGTGGTGATGTGAGTGATGGTGGGGTGTGGTGATGTGAGTGGTGATGTGAGTGATGGTGGGGTGTGGTGATGTGAGATTGTGGGGTGTGGTGAGTGATTGTGGGGTGTGGTGAGTGATTATGGGGTGTGGTGATTGATTGTGGGGTGTGGTGAGTGATTGTGGGGTGTGGTGAGTGATTGTGGGGTGTGGTAATGTGAGTGATGGTGGGGTGTGGTGATGTGAGTGATGGTGGGGTGTGGTGATGCGAGTGATGGTGGGGTGTGGTGATGCGAGTGATGGTGGGGTGTGGTGATGTGAGTGATGGTGGGGTGTGGTGATGTGAGTGATGGTGGGGTGTGGTGATGTAAGATTGTGGGGTGTGGTGAGTGATTGTGGGGTGTGGTGAGTGATTGTGGGGTGTGGTAATGTGAGTGATGGAGGGCTGTGGTGAGTGATTGTGTGGTGTGGTGAGTGATTGTGGGGTGTGGTGAGTGATTGTGGGGTGTGGTGAGTGATTATAGGGTGTGGTGAGTGATTATGGGGTGTGGTGATTGATTGTGGGGTGTGGTGATTGATTGTGGGGTGTGGTGAGTGATTGTGGGGTGTGGTAATGTGAGTGATGGTGGGGTGTGGTGATGTAAGTGATGGTGGGGTGTGGTGATGTGAGTGATTGTGGGGTGTGGTGATGTGAGTGATGGTGGTGTGTGGTGATGTGAGATTGTAGGGTGTGGTGAGTGATTGTGGGGTGTGGTGAGTGATTGTGGGGTGTGGTGATGTGAGTGATGGAGGGCTGTGGTGAGTGATTGTGTGGTGTGGTGAGTGATTGTGGGGTGTGGTGAGTGATTGTGGGGTGTGGTGAGTGATTATAGGGTGTGGTGAGTGATTGTGAGTGATTGTGGGGTGTGGTTATGTGCGTGATCGTGGGGTGTGGTGATGTGCGTGATTGTGGGGTGTGGTAATGTGCGTGATGGTGGGGTGTGGTGATGAGCGTGTGATTGTGGGGTGTGGTAATGTGAGTGATGGTTGGATGTGGTGAGTGATTGTGTGGTGTGGTTAGTGATTGTGTGGTGATGTGAGTGCAAGTGGGGTGTGGTAATGTGAGTGAAGGTGGGGTGTGGTAATGTGCGTGATGGTGGGGTTTGGTGATGTGAGTGATGGTGGGGTGTGGTGATGTGAGATTGTGGGGTGTGGTGATATGCGTGATTGTGGGGTGTTGTAATGTGAGTGATGGTGGGGTGTGGTGATGTGAGTGATTGTGGGGTGTGGTAATGTGCGTGATCGTGGGGTGTGGTAGTGTGCGTGATGGTAGGGTGTGGTGATGTGAGAGATTGTGGGTTATGGTTAGTGATTGTGGGGTGTGGTGAGTGATTGTGGGGTGAGGTAATGTGAGTGATGGTGGGGTGTGGTGATGAGAGTGAAGGACGGGTGTGGTGTGTGATTATGGGGTGTGGTGAGTGATTGTGGGGTGAGGTAATGTGAGTGATGGTGGGGTGTGGTGATGTGAGTGATGGTGGGGTGTGGTGATGTGAGTGAAGGTGGGGTGTGGTGATGTGAGTGATGGTGGGGTGTGGTGATGTGAGTGGTGATGTGAGTGATGGTGGGGTGTGGTGATGTGAGTGAAGGTGGGGGTGTGGTGATGTTAGTGATGGTGGGGTGTGGTAATGTGAGTGATTGTGGGGTGTGGTGATGTGAGTGAAGGTGGGGTGTGGTGATGTGAGTGATGGTGGGTTATGGTTAGTGATTGTGGGGTGTGGTGAGTGATTGTGGGGTGTGGTGAGTGATTGTGGGGTGAGGTAATGTGAGTGATGGTGGGGTGTGGTGATGTGAGTGAAGGTCGGGTGTGGTTATGTGAGTGATGGTGGGGTGTGGTGATGTGAGTGATGGTGGGGTGTGGTGATGTGAGTGAAGGTGGGGTGTGGTGATGTGAGTGATGGTGGGGTGTGGTGATGTGAGTGGTGATGTGAGTGATGGTGGGGTGTGGTGATGTGAGATTGTGGGGTGTGGTGAGTGATTGTGGGGTGTGGTGAGTGATTATGGGGTGTGGTGATTGATTGTGGGGTGTGGTGAGTGATTGTGGGGTGTGGTGAGTGATTGTGGGGTGTGGTAATGTGAGTGATGGTGGGGTGTGGTGATGTGAGTGATGGTGGGGTGTGGTGATGCGAGTGATGGTGGGGTGTGGTGATGCGAGTGATGGTGGGGTGTGGTGATGTGAGTGATGGTGGGGTGTGGTGATGTGAGTGATGGTGGGGTGTGGTGATGTAAGATTGTGGGGTGTGGTGAGTGATTGTGGGGTGTGGTGAGTGATTGTGGGGTGTGGTAATGTGAGTGATGGAGGGCTGTGGTGAGTGATTGTGTGGTGTGGTGAGTGATTGTGGGGTGTGGTGAGTGATTGTGGGGTGTGGTGAGTGATTATAGGGTGTGGTGAGTGATTGTGAGTGATTGTGGGGTGTGGTTATGTGCGTGATCGTGGGGTGTGGTGATGTGCGTGATTGTGGGGTGTGGTAATGTGCGTGATGGTGGGGTGTGGTGATGAGCGTGTGATTGTGGGGTGTGGTAATGTGAGTGATGGTTGGATGTGGTGAGTGATTGTGTGGTGTGGTTAGTGATTGTGTGGTGATGTGAGTGCAGGTGGGGTGTGGTGATGCGAGTGAAGGTGGGGTGTGGTAATGTGCGTGAAAGTGGGGTTTGGTGATGTGCGTGATCGTTGGGTGTGGTGATGTGCGTGATTGTGGGTGCGTGATTGTGGGGTGTGGTAATGTGCGTGATGGTGGGGTGTGGTAGTGTGCGTGATGGTAGGGTGTGGTGATGTGAGAGATTGTGGGTTATGGTTAGTGATTGTGGGGTGTGGTGAGTGATTGTGGGTTGAGGTAATGTGAGTGATGGTGGGGTGTGGTGATGAGAGTGAAGGACGGGTGTGGTGTGTGATTATGGGGTGTGGTGAGTGATTGTGGGGTGAGGTAATGTGAGTGATGGTGGGGTGTGGTGATGTGAGTGAAGGTCGGGTGTGGTTATGTGAGTGATGGTTGGGTGTGGTGATGTGAGTGATGGTGGGGTGTGGTGATGTGAGTGAAGGTGGGGTGTGGTGATGTGAGTGATGGTGGGGTGTGGTGATGTGAGTGGTGATGTGAGTGATGGTGGGGTGTGGTGATGTGAGTGAAGGTGGGGGTGTGGTGATGTGAGTGATGGTGGGGTGTGGTAATGTGAGTGATTGTGGGGTGTGGTGATGTGAGTGAAGGTGGGGTGTGGTGATGTGAGTGATTGTGGGGTGTGGTGAGTGATTGTGGGGTGTGGTGAGTGATTGTGGGGTGTGGTGAGTGATTGTGGGGTGAGGTAATGTGAGTGATGGTGGGGTGTGGTGATGTGAGTGAAGGTGGGGGTGTGGTGATGTGAGTAAAGGTGGGGTGTGGTGATGTGAGTGATGGTGGGGTGTGTTGATGTGCGTGATCGTGGAGTGTGGTGATGTGCGTGATTGTGGGGTGTGGTAATGTGTGTGATATTGGGGTGTGGTGATGTGCGTAATGGTAGGATGTGGTGATGTGAGAGATTGTGGGGTATGGTTAGTGATTGTGGGGTGTGGTGAGTGATTGTGGGGTGTGGTAATGTGAGTGATTGTGGGGTGTGGTGATGTGAGTGAAGGTGGGGTGTGGTGATGTGATTTATGGTGGGGTGTGGTAATGTGCGTGATGGTGGTGTGTGGTGATGTGCGTAATGGTAGTGAGAGATTGCGGGGTATGGTTAGTGATTGTGGGGTGTGGTGAGTGATTGTGGGGTGTGGCAATGTGAGTGATTGTGGGGTGTGGTGATGTGAGTGAAGGTGGGGTGTGGTGATGTGAGTGATGGTGGGGTGTGGTAATGTGCGTGATGGTGGGGTGTGGTGATGTGCGTAATGGTAGGATGTGGTGATGTGAGAGATTGTGGGGTATGGTTAGTGATTGTGGGGTGTGGTGAGTGAAGGTCGGGTGTGGTAATGTGAGTGATGGTGGGGTGTGGTGATGTGAGTGATGGTGGGGTGTGGTGATGCGAGTGATGGTGGGGTGTGGTGATGTGAGTGATGGTGGGGTGTGGTGATTGTGGGGTGTGGTAATGTGCGTGATGGTGGGGTGTGGTAGTGTGCGTGATGGTAGGTGTGGTGATGTGAGAGATTGTGGGTTATGGTTAGTGATTGTGGGGTGTGGTGAGTGATTGTGGGGTGAGGTGATGTGAGTGATGGTGGGGTGTGGTGATGAGAGTGAAGGACGGGTGTGGTGTGTGATTATGGGGTGTGGTGAGTGATTGTGGGGTGAGGTAATGTGAGTGATGGTGGGGTGTGGTGATGTGAGTGAAGGTCGGGTGTGGTTATGTGAGTGATGGTGGGGTGTGGTGATGTGAGTGATGGTGGGGTGTGGTGATGTGAGTGAAGGTGGGGTGTGGTGATGTGAGTGATGGTGGGGTGTGGTGATGTGAGTGGTGATGTGAGCGATGGTGGGGTGTGGTGATGTGAGTGAAGGTGGGGGTGTGGTGATGTGAGTGAAGGTGGGGTGTGGTGATGTGAGTGATGGTGGGGTGTGGTGATGTGCGTGATCGTGGAGTGTGGTGATGTGCGTCATTGTGGGGTGTGGTGATGTGCGTGATATTGGGGTGTGGTGATGTGCGTAATGGTAGGATGTGGTGATGTGAGAGATTGTGGGGTATGGTTAGTGATTGTGGGGTGTGGTGAGTGATTGTGGGGTGTGGTAATGTGAGTGATTGTGGGGTGTGGTGATGTGAGTGAAGGTGGGGTGTGGTGATGTGATTTATGGTGGGGTGTGGTAATGTGCGTGATGGTGGGGTGTGGTGATGTGCGTAATGGTAGGGTGTGGTGATGTGAGAGATTGCGGGGTATGGTTAGTGATTGTGGGGTGTGGTGAGTGATTGTGGGGTGTGGCAATGTGAGTGATTGTGGGGTGTGGTGATGTGAGTGAAGGTGGGGTGTGGTGATGTGAGTGATGGTGGGGTGTGGTAATGTGCGTGATGGTGGGGTGTGGTGATGTGCGTAATGGTAGGATGTGGTGATGTGAGAGATTGTGGGGTATGGTTAGTGATTGTGGGGTGTGGTGAGTGAAGGTCGGGTGTGGTAATGTGAGTGATGGTGGGGTGTGGTGATGTGAGTGATGGTGGGGTGTGGTGATGCGAGTGATGGTGGGGTGTGGTGATGTGAGTGATGGTGGGGTGTGGTGATTGTGGGGTGTGGTAATGTGCGTGATGGTGGGGTGTGGTAGTGTGCGTGATGGTAGGGTGTGGTGATGTGAGAGATTGTGGGTTATGGTTAGTGATTGTGGGGTGTGGTGAGTGATTGTGGGGTGATGTGAGTGATGGTGGGGTGTGGTGATGAGAGTTGAGGACGGGTGTGGTGTGTGATTATGGGGTGTGGTGAGTGATTGTGGGGTGAGGTAATGTGAGTGATGGTGGGGTGTGGTGATGTGAGTGAAGGTCGGGTGTGGTTATGTGAGTGATGGTGGGGTGTGGTGATGTGAGTGATGGTGGGGTGTGGTGATGTGAGTGAAGGTGGGGTGTGGTGATGTGAGTGATGGTGGGGTGTGGTGATGTGAGTGGTGATGTGAGTGATGGTGGGGTGTGGTGATGTGCGTGATCGTGGAGTGTGGTGATGTGCGTGATTGTGGGGTGTGGTAATGTGCGTGATGGTGGGGTGTGGTGATGTGCGTAATGGTAGGATGTGGTGATGTGAGAGATTGTGGGGTATGGTTAGTGATTGTGGGGTGTGGTGAGTGATTGTGGGGTGTGGTAATGTGAGTGATTGTGGGGTGTGGTGATGTGAGTGAAGGTGGGGTGTGGTGATGTGAGTGATGGTGGGGTGTGGTGATGTGAGTAATGGTGGGGTGTGGTGATGTGAGATTGTGGGGTGTGGTGAGTGATTGTGGGGTGTGGTGAGTGATTATGGGGTGTGGTGATTGATTGTGGGGTGTGGTGATTGATTGTGGGGTGTGGTGAGTGATTGTGGGGTGTGGTAATGTGAGTGATGGTGGGGTGTGGTGATGTAAGTGATGGTGGGGTGTGGTGATGTGAGTGATTGTGGGGTGTGGTGATGTGAGTGATGGTGGTGTGTGGTGATGTGAGATTGTAGGGTGTGGTGAGTGATTGTGGGGTGTGGTGAGTGATTGTGGGGTGTGGTGATGTGAGTGATGGAGGGCTGTGGTGAGTGATTGTGTGGTGTGGTGAGTGATTGTGGGGTGTGGTGAGTGATTGTGGGGTGTGGTGAGTGATTATAGGGTGTGGTGAGTGATTGTGAGTGATTGTGGGGTGTGGTTATGTGCGTGATCGTGGGGTGTGGTGATGTGCGTGATTGTGGGGTGTGGTAATGTGCGTGATGGTGGGGTGTGGTGATGAGCGTGTGATTGTGGGGTGTGGTAATGTGAGTGATGGTTGGATGTGGTGAGTGATTGTGTGGTGTGGTTAGTGATTGTGTGGTGATGTGAGTGCAAGTGGGGTGTGGTAATGTGAGTGAAGGTGGGGTGTGGTAATGTGCGTGATGGTGGGGTTTGGTGATGTGAGTGATGGTGGGGTGTGGTGATGTGAGATTGTGGGGTGTGGTGATATGCGTGATTGTGGGGTGTTGTAATGTGAGTGATGGTGGGGTGTGGTGATGTGAGTGATTGTGGGGTGTGGTAATGTGCGTGATCGTGGGGTGTGGTAGTGTGCGTGATGGTAGGGTGTGGTGATGTGAGAGATTGTGGGGTATGGTTAGTGATTGTGGGGTGTGGTGAGTGATTGTGGGGTGAAGTAATGTGAGTGATGGTGGGGTGTGGTGATGAGAGTGAAGGACGGGTGTGGTGTGTGATTATGGGGTGTGGTGAGTGATTGTGGGGTGAGGTAATGTGAGTGATGGTGGGGTGTGGTGATGTGAGTGAAGGTCGGGTGTGGTTATGTGAGTGATGGTGGGGTGTGGTGATGTGAGTGATGGTGGGGTGTGGTGATGTGAGTGAAGGTGGGGTGTGGTGATGTGAGTGATGGTGGGGTGTGGTGATGTGAGTGGTGATGTGAGTGATGGTGGGGTGTGGTGATGTGAGTGAAGGTGGGGGTGTGGTGATGTGAGTGAAGGTGGGGTGTGGTGATGTGAGTGATGGTGGGGTGTGATCGTGGAGTGTGGTGATGTGCGTGATTGTGGGGTGTGGTAATGTGCGTGATGGTGGGTGTGGTGATGTGCGTAATGGTAGGGTGTGGTGATGTGAGAGATTGTGGGGTATGGTTAGTGATTGTGGGGTGTGGTGAGTGAATGTGGGGTGTGGTAATGTGAGTGATTGTGGGGTGTGGTGATGTGAGTGAAGGTGGGGTGTGGTGATGTGAGTGATGGTGGGGTGTGGTGATGTGAGTAATGGTGGGGTGTGGTGATGTGAGATTGTGGGGTGTGGTGAGTGATTGTGGGGTGTGGTGAGTGATTATGGGGTGTGGTGATTGATTGTGGGGTGTGGTGAGTGATTGTGGGGTGTGGTAATGTGAGTGATGGTGGGGTGTGGTGATGTGAGTGATGGTGGGGTGTGGTGATGCGAGTGATGGTGGGGTGTGGTGATGTGAGTGATGGTGGGGTGTGGTGATGTGAGTGATGGTGGGGTGTGGTGATGTGAGATTGTGGGGTGTGGTGAGTGATTGTGGGGTGTGGTGAGTGATTGTGGGGTGTGGTAATGTGAGTGATGGAGGGCTGTGGTGAGTGATTGTGTGGTGTGGTGATGCGAGTGATGGTGGGGTGTGGTGATGTGAGTGATGGTGGGGTGTGGTGATGTGAGTGATTGTGGGGTGTGGTGAGTGATTGTGGGGTGTGGTGAGTGATTATAGGGTGTGGTGAGTGATTGTGAGTGATTGTGGGGTGTGGTTATGTGCGTGATCGTGGGGTGTGGTGATGTGCGTGATTGTGGGGTGTGGTAATGTGCGTGATGGTGGGGTGTGGTGATGAGCGTGTGATTGTGGGGTGTGGTAATGTGAGTGATGGTTGGATGTGGTGAGTGATTGTGTGGTGTGGTTAGTGATTGTGTGGTGATGTGAGTGCAGGTGGGGTGTGGTGATGTGAGTGAAGGTGGGGTGTGGTAATGTGCGTGAAAGTGGGGTTTGGTGATGTGCGTGATCGTGGGGTGTGGTGATGTGCGTGATTGTGGGTGCGTGATTGTGGGGTGTGGTAATGTGCGTGATGGTGGGGTGTGGTAGTGTGCGTGATGGTAGGGTGTGGTGATGTGAGAGATTGTGGGTTATGGTTAGTGATTGTGGGGTGTGGTGAGTGATTGTGGGGTGAGGTAATGTGAGTGATGGTGGGGTGTGGTGATGAGAGTGAAGGACGGGTGTGGTGTGTGATTATGGGGTGTGGTGAGTGATTGTGGGGTGAGGTAATGTGAGTGATGGTGGGGTGTGGTGATGTGAGTGATGGTGGGGTGTGGTGATGTGAGTGAAGGTGGGGTGTGGTGATGTGAGTGATGGTAGGGTGTGGTGATGTGAGTGGTGATGTGAGTGATGGTGGGGTGTGGTGATGTGAGTGAAGGTGGGGGTGTGGTGATGTGAGTGATGGTGGGGTGTGGTAATGTGAGTGATTGTGGGGTGTGGTGATGTGAGTGAAGGTGGGGTGTGGTGATGTGAGTGATGGTGGGGTGTGGTGATGTGAGTGATGGTGGGGTGTGGTGATGCGAGTGATGGTGGGGTGTGGTGATGTGAGTGAAGGTGGGGTGTGGTGATGTGAGTGATGGTGGGGTGTGGTGATGTGAGTGATGGTGGGGTGTGGTGATGCGAGTGATGGTGGGGTGTGGTGATGTGAGTGATGGTGGGGTGTGGTGATTGTGGGGTGTGGTAATGTGCGTGATGGTGGGGTGTGGTAGTGTGCGTGATGGTAGGGTGTGGTGATGTGAGAGATTGTGGGTTATGGTTAGTGATTGTGGGGTGTGGTGAGTGATTGTGGGGTGAGGTGATGTGAGTGATGGTGGGGTGTGGTGATGAGAGTGAAGGACGGGTGTGGTGTGTGATTATGGGGTGTGGTGAGTGATTGTGGGGTGAGGTAATGTGAGTAATGGTGGGGTGTGGTGATGTGAGTGAAGGTCGGGTGTGGTGATGTGAGTGATGGTGGGGTGTGGTGATGTGAGTGAAGGTGGGGTGTGGTGATGTGAGTGATGGTGGGGTGTGGTGATGTGAGTGGTGATGTGAGTGATGGTGGGGTGTGGTGATGTGAGTGAAGGTGGGGGTGTGGTGATGTGAGTGAAGGTGGGGTGTGGTGATGTGAGTGATGGTGGGGTGTGGTGATGGTGGGGTGTGGTGATGTGCGTGATCGTGGAGTGTGGTGATGTGCGTGATTGTGGGGTGTGGTAATGTGCGTGATGGTGGGGTGTGGTGATGTGCGTAATGGTAGGGTGTGGTGATGTGAGAGATTGTGGGGTATGGTTAGTGATTGTGGGGTGTTGTGATTGAATGTGGGGTGTGGTAATGTGAGTGATTGTGGGGTGTGGTGATGTGAGTGAAGGTGGGGTGTGGTGATGTGAGTGATGGTGGGGTGTGGTGATGTGAGTAATGGTGGGGTGTGGTGATGTGAGATTGTGGGGTGTGGTGAGTGATTGTGGGGTGTGGTGAGTGATTATGGGGTGTGGTGATTGATTGTGGGGTGTGGTGATTGATTGTGGGGTGTGGTAATGTGAGTGATGGTGGGGTGTGGTGATGTGAGTGATGGTGGGGTGTGGTGATGCGAGTGATGGTGGGGTGTGGTGATGTGAGTGATGGTGGGGTGTGGTGATGTGAGTGATGGTGGGGTGTGGTGATGTGAGATTGTGGGGTGTGGTGAGTGATTGTGGGGTGTGGTGAGTGATTGTGGGGTGTGGTAATGTGAGTGATGGAGGGCTGTGGTGAGTGATTGTGTGGTGTGGTGAGTGATTGTGGGGTGTGGTGAGTGATTGTGGGGTGTGGTGAGTGATTATAGGGTGTGGTGAGTGATTGTGAGTGATTGTGGGGTGTGGTTATGTGCGTGATCGTGGGGTGTGGTGATGTGCGTGATTGTGGGGTGTGGTAATGTGCGTGATGGTGGGGTGTGGTGATGAGCGTGTGATTGTGGGGTGTGGTAATGTGAGTGATGGTTGGATGTGGTGAGTGATTGTGTGGTGTGGTTAGTGATTGTGTGGTGATGTGAGTGCAGGTGGGGTGTGGTGATGCGAGTGAAGGTGGGGTGTGGTAATGTGCGTGAAAGTGGGGTTTGGTGATGTGCGTGATCGTTGGGTGTGGTGATGTGCGTGATTGTGGGGTGTGGTAGTGTGCGTGATGGTAGGGTGTGGTGATGTGAGAGATTGTGGGTTATGGTTAGTGATTGTGGGGTGTGGTGAGTGATTGTGGGTTGAGGTAATGTGAGTGATGGTGGGGTGTGGTGATGAGAGTGAAGGACGGGTGTGGTGTGTGATTATGGGGTGTGGTGAGTGATTGTGGGGTGAGGTAATGTGAGTGATGGTGGGGTGTGGTGATGTGAGTGAAGGTCGGGTGTGGTTATGTGAGTGATGGTTGGGTGTGGTGATGTGAGTGATGGTGGGGTGTGGTGATGTGAGTGAAGGTGGGGTGTGGTGATGTGAGTGATGGTGGGGTGTGGTGATGTGAGTGGTGATGTGAGTGATGGTGGGGTGTGGTGATGTGAGTGAAGGTGGGGGTGTGGTGATGTGAGTGATGGTGGGGTGTGGTAATGTGAGTGATTGTGGGGTGTGGTGATGTGAGTGAAGGTGGGGTGTGGTGATGTGAGTGATGGTGGGTTATGGTTAGTGATTGTGGGGTGTGGTGAGTGATTGTGGGGTGTGGTGAGTGATTGTGGGGTGAGGTAATGTGAGTGATGGTGGGGTGTGGTGATGAGAGTGAAGGACGGGTGTGGTGTGTGATTATGGGGTGTGGTGAGTGATTGTGGGGTGAGGTAATGTGAGTGAGGGTGGGGTGTGGTGATGTGAGTGAAGGTTGGGTGTGGTGATGTGAGTGATGGTGGGGTGTGGTGATGTGAGTGAAGGTGGGGTGTGGTGATGTGAGTGATGGTGGGGTGTGGTGATGTGAGTGGTGATGTGAGTGATGGTGGGGTGTGGTGATGTGAGTGAAGGTGGGGGTGTGGTGATGTGAGTGATGGTGGGGTGTGGTAATGTGAGTGATTGTGGGGTGTGGTGATGTGAGTGAAGGTGGGGTGTGGTGATGTGAGTGATGGTGGGTTATGGTTAGTGATTGTGGGGTGTGGTGAGTGATTGTGGGGTGTGGTGAGTGATTGTGGGGTGAGGTAATGTGAGTGATGGTGGGGTGTGGTGATGAGAGTGAAGGACGGGTGTGGTGTGTGATTATGGGGTGTGGTGAGTGATTGTGGGGTGAGGTAATGTGAGTGATGGTGGGGTGTGGTGATGTGAGTGAAGGTCGGGTGTGGTTATGTGAGTGAAGGTGGGGGTGTGGTGATGTGAGTAAAGGTGGGGTGTGGTGATGTGAGTGATGGTGGGGTGTGTTGATGTGCGTGATCGTGGAGTGTGGTGATGTGCGTGATTGTGGGGTGTGGTTATGTGCGTGATATTGGGGTGTGGTGATGTGCGTAATGGTAGGATGTGGTGATGTGAGAGATTGTGGGGTATGGTTAGTGATTGTGGGGTGTGGTGAGTGATTGTGGGGTGTGGTAATGTGAGTGATTCTGGGGTGTGGTGATGTGAGTGAAGGTGGGGTGTGGTGATGTGATTTATGGTGGGGTGTGGTAATGTGCGTGATGGTGGGGTGTGGTGATGTGCGTAATGGTAGGGTGTGGTGATGTGAGAGATTGCGGGGTATGGTTAGTGATTGTGGGGTGTGGTGAGTGATTGTTGGGTGTGGCAATGTGAGTGATTGTGGGGTGTGGTGATGTGAGTGAAGGTGGGGTGTGGTGATGTGAGTGATGGTGGGGTGTGGTAATGTGCATGATGGTGGGGTGTGGTGATGTGCGTAATGGTAGGATGTGGTGATGTGAGAGATTGTGGGGTATGGTTAGTGATTGTGGGGTGTGGTGGGTGAAGGTCGGGTGTGGTAATGTGAGTGATGGTGGGGTGTGGTGATGTGAGTGATGGTGGGGTGTGGTGATGCGAGTGATGGTGGGGTGTGGTGATGTGAGTGATGGTGGGGTGTGGTGATTGTGGGGTGTGGTAATGTGCGTGATGGTGGGGTGTGGTAGTGTGCGTGATGGTAAGGTGTGGTGATGTGAGAGATTGTGGGTTATGGTTAGTGATTGTGGGGTGTGGTGAGTGATTGTGGGGTGAGGTGATGTGAGTGATGGTGGGGTGTGGTAATGTGAGTGAAGGTGGGGTGTGGTAATGTGCGTGAAAGTGGGGTTTGGTGATGTGAGTGATGGTGGGGTGTGGTGATGTGAGATTGTGGGGTGTGGTGATATGCGTGATTGTGGGGTGTTGTAATGTGTGTGATGGTGGGGTGTGGTGATGTGAGTGATTGTGGGGTGTGGTAATGTGCGTGATCGTGGGGTGTGGTAGTGTGCGTGATGGTAGGGTGTGGTGATGTGAGAGATTGTGGGGTATGGTTAGTGATTGTGGGGTGTGGTGAGTGATTGTGGGGTGAAGTAATGTGAGTGATGGTGGGGTGTGGTGATGAGAGTGAAGGACGGGTGTGGTGTGTGATTATGGGGTGTGGTGAGTGATTGTGGGGTGAGGTAATGTGAGTGATGGTGGGGTGTGGTGATGTGAGTGAAGGTCGGGTGTGGTTATGTGAGTGATGGTGGGGTGTGGTGATGTGAGTGATGGTGGGGTGTGGTGATGTGAGTGAAGGTGGGGTGTGGTGATGTGAGTGATGGTGGGGTGTGGTGATGTGAGTGGTGATGTGAGTGATGGTGGGGTGTGGTGATGTGAGTGAAGGTGGGGGTGTGGTGATGTGAGTGAAGGTGGGGTGTGGTGATGTGAGTGATGGTGGGGTGTGGTGATGTGAGTGATGGTGGGGTGTGGTGATGTGCGTGATCGTGGAGTGTGGTGATGTGCGTGATTGTGGGGTGTGGTAATGTGCGTGATGGTGGGGTGTGGTGATGTGCGTAATGGTAGGGAGTGGTGATGTGAGAGATTGTGGGGTATGGTTAGTGATTGTGGGGTGTGGTGAGTGAATGTGGGGTGTGGTAATGTGAGTGATTGTGGGGTGTGGTGATGTGAGTGAAGGTGGGGTGTGGTGATGTGAGTGATGGTGGGGTGTGGTGATGTGAGTAATGGTGGGGTGTGGTGATGTGAGATTGTGGGGTGTGGTGAGTGATTGTGGGGTGTGGTGAGTGATTATGGGGTGTGGTGATTGATTGTGGGGTGTGGTGAGTGATTGTGGGGTGTGGTAATGTGAGTGATGGTGGGGTGTGGTGATGTGAGTGATGGTGGGGTGTGGTGATGCGAGTGATGGTGGGGTGTGGTGATGCGAGTGATGGTGGGGTGTGGTGATGTGAGTGATGGTGGGGTGTGGTGATGTGAGTGATGGTGGGGTGTGGTGATGTGAGATTGTGGGGTGTGGTGAGTGATTGTGGGGTGTGGTGAGTGATTGTGGGGTGTGGTAATGTGAGTGATTGTGGGGTGTGGTGATGTGAGTGAAGGTGGGGGTGTGGTGATGTGAGTGAAGGTGGGGTGTGGTGATGTGAGTGATGGTGGGGTGTGATCGTGGAGTGTGGTGATGTGCGTGATTGTGGGGTGTGGTAATGTGCGTGATGGTGGGTGTGGTGATGTGCGTAATGGTAGGGTGTGGTGATGTGAGAGATTGTGGGGTATGGTTAGTGATTGTGGGGTGTGGTGAGTGAATGTGGGGTGTGGTAATGTGAGTGATTGTGGGGTGTGGTGATGTGAGTGAAGGTGGGGTGTGGTGATGTGAGTGATGGTGGGGTGTGGTGATGTGAGTAATGGTGGGGTGTGGTGATGTGAGATTGTGGGGTGTGGTGAGTGATTGTGGGGTGTGGTGAGTGATTATGGGGTGTGGTGATTGATTGTGGGGTGTGGTGAGTGATTGTGGGGTGTGGTAATGTGAGTGATGGTGGGGTGTGGTGATGTGAGTGATGGTGGGGTGTGGTGATGCGAGTGATGGTGGGGTGTGGTGATGTGAGTGATGGTGGGGTGTGGTGATGTGAGTGATGGTGGGGTGTGGTGATGTGAGATTGTGGGGTGTGGTGAGTGATTGTGGGGTGTGGTGAGTGATTGTGGGGTGTGGTAATGTGAGTGATGGAGGGCTGTGGTGAGTGATTGTGTGGTGTGGTGATGCGAGTGATGGTGGGGTGTGGTGATGTGAGTGATGGTGGGGTGTGGTGATGTGAGTGATTGTGGGGTGTGGTGAGTGATTGTGGGGTGTGGTGAGTGATTATAGGGTGTGGTGAGTGATTGTGAGTGATTGTGGGGTGTGGTTATGTGCGTGATCGTGGGGTGTGGTGATGTGCGTGATTGTGGGGTGTGGTAATGTGCGTGATGGTGGGGTGTGGTGATGAGCGTGTGATTGTGGGGTGTGGTAATGTGAGTGATGGTTGGATGTGGTGAGTGATTGTGTGGTGTGGTTAGTGATTGTGTGGTGATGTGAGTGCAGGTGGGGTGTGGTGATGTGAGTGAAGGTGGGGTGTGGTAATGTGCGTGAAAGTGGGGTTTGGTGATGTGCGTGATCGTGGGGTGTGGTGATGTGCGTGATTGTGGGTGCGTGATTGTGGGGTGTGGTAATGTGCGTGATGGTGGGGTGTGGTAGTGTGCGTGATGGTAGGGTGTGGTGATGTGAGAGATTGTGGGTTATGGTTAGTGATTGTGGGGTGTGGTGAGTGATTGTGGGGTGAGGTAATGTGAGTGATGGTGGGGTGTGGTGATGAGAGTGAAGGACGGGTGTGGTGTGTGATTATGGGGTGTGGTGAGTGATTGTGGGGTGAGGTAATGTGAGTGATGGTGGGGTGTGGTGATGTGAGTGATGGTGGGGTGTGGTGATGTGAGTGAAGGTGGGGTGTGGTGATGTGAGTGATGGTAGGGTGTGGTGATGTGAGTGGTGATGTGAGTGATGGTGGGGTGTGGTGATGTGAGTGAAGGTGGGGGTGTGGTGATGTGAGTGATGGTGGGGTGTGGTAATGTGAGTGATTGTGGGGTGTGGTGATGTGAGTGAAGGTGGGGTGTGGTGATGTGAGTGATGGTGGGGTGTGGTGATGTGAGTGATGGTGGGGTGTGGTGATGCGAGTGATGGTGGGGTGTGGTGATGTGAGTGATGGTGGGGTGTGGTGATTGTGGGGTGTGGTAATGTGCGTGATGGTGGGGTGTGGTAGTGTGCGTGATGGTAGGGTGTGGTGATGTGAGAGATTGTGGGTTATGGTTAGTGATTGTGGGGTGTGGTGAGTGATTGTGGGGTGAGGTGATGTGAGTGATGGTGGGGTGTGGTGATGAGAGTGAAGGACGGGTGTGGTGTGTGATTATGGGGTGTGGTGAGTGATTGTGGGGTGAGGTAATGTGAGTAATGGTGGGGTGTGGTGATGTGAGTGAAGGTCGGGTGTGGTGATGTGAGTGATGGTGGGGTGTGGTGATGTGAGTGAAGGTGGGGTGTGGTGATGTGAGTGATGGTGGGGTGTGGTGATGTGAGTGGTGATGTGAGTGATGGTGGGGTGTGGTGATGTGAGTGAAGGTGGGGGTGTGGTGATGTGAGTGAAGGTGGGGTGTGGTGATGTGAGTGATGGTGGGGTGTGGTGATGGTGGGGTGTGGTGATGTGCGTGATCGTGGAGTGTGGTGATGTGCGTGATTGTGGGGTGTGGTAATGTGCGTGATGGTGGGGTGTGGTGATGTGCGTAATGGTAGGGTGTGGTGATGTGAGAGATTGTGGGGTATGGTTAGTGATTGTGGGGTGTTGTGATTGAATGTGGGGTGTGGTAATGTGAGTGATTGTGGGGTGTGGTGATGTGAGTGAAGGTGGGGTGTGGTGATGTGAGTGATGGTGGGGTGTGGTGATGTGAGTAATGGTGGGGTGTGGTGATGTGAGATTGTGGGGTGTGGTGAGTGATTGTGGGGTGTGGTGAGTGATTATGGGGTGTGGTGATTGATTGTGGGGTGTGGTGATTGATTGTGGGGTGTGGTAATGTGAGTGATGGTGGGGTGTGGTGATGTGAGTGATGGTGGGGTGTGGTGATGCGAGTGATGGTGGGGTGTGGTGATGTGAGTGATGGTGGGGTGTGGTGATGTGAGTGATGGTGGGGTGTGGTGATGTGAGATTGTGGGGTGTGGTGAGTGATTGTGGGGTGTGGTGAGTGATTGTGGGGTGTGGTAATGTGAGTGATGGAGGGCTGTGGTGAGTGATTGTGTGGTGTGGTGAGTGATTGTGGGGTGTGGTGAGTGATTGTGGGGTGTGGTGAGTGATTATAGGGTGTGGTGAGTGATTGTGAGTGATTGTGGGGTGTGGTTATGTGCGTGATCGTGGGGTGTGGTGATGTGCGTGATTGTGGGGTGTGGTAATGTGCGTGATGGTGGGGTGTGGTGATGAGCGTGTGATTGTGGGGTGTGGTAATGTGAGTGATGGTTGGATGTGGTGAGTGATTGTGTGGTGTGGTTAGTGATTGTGTGGTGATGTGAGTGCAGGTGGGGTGTGGTGATGCGAGTGAAGGTGGGGTGTGGTAATGTGCGTGAAAGTGGGGTTTGGTGATGTGCGTGATCGTTGGGTGTGGTGATGTGCGTGATTGTGGGGTGTGGTAGTGTGCGTGATGGTAGGGTGTGGTGATGTGAGAGATTGTGGGTTATGGTTAGTGATTGTGGGGTGTGGTGAGTGATTGTGGGTTGAGGTAATGTGAGTGATGGTGGGGTGTGGTGATGAGAGTGAAGGACGGGTGTGGTGTGTGATTATGGGGTGTGGTGAGTGATTGTGGGGTGAGGTAATGTGAGTGATGGTGGGGTGTGGTGATGTGAGTGAAGGTCGGGTGTGGTTATGTGAGTGATGGTTGGGTGTGGTGATGTGAGTGATGGTGGGGTGTGGTGATGTGAGTGAAGGTGGGGTGTGGTGATGTGAGTGATGGTGGGGTGTGGTGATGTGAGTGGTGATGTGAGTGATGGTGGGGTGTGGTGATGTGAGTGAAGGTGGGGGTGTGGTGATGTGAGTGATGGTGGGGTGTGGTAATGTGAGTGATTGTGGGGTGTGGTGATGTGAGTGAAGGTGGGGTGTGGTGATGTGAGTGATGGTGGGTTATGGTTAGTGATTGTGGGGTGTGGTGAGTGATTGTGGGGTGTGGTGAGTGATTGTGGGGTGAGGTAATGTGAGTGATGGTGGGGTGTGGTGATGAGAGTGAAGGACGGGTGTGGTGTGTGATTATGGGGTGTGGTGAGTGATTGTGGGGTGAGGTAATGTGAGTGAGGGTGGGGTGTGGTGATGTGAGTGAAGGTTGGGTGTGGTGATGTGAGTGATGGTGGGGTGTGGTGATGTGAGTGAAGGTGGGGTGTGGTGATGTGAGTGATGGTGGGGTGTGGTGATGTGAGTGGTGATGTGAGTGATGGTGGGGTGTGGTGATGTGAGTGAAGGTGGGGGTGTGGTGATGTGAGTGATGGTGGGGTGTGGTAATGTGAGTGATTGTGGGGTGTGGTGATGTGAGTGAAGGTGGGGTGTGGTGATGTGAGTGATGGTGGGTTATGGTTAGTGATTGTGGGGTGTGGTGAGTGATTGTGGGGTGTGGTGAGTGATTGTGGGGTGAGGTAATGTGAGTGATGGTGGGGTGTGGTGATGAGAGTGAAGGACGGGTGTGGTGTGTGATTATGGGGTGTGGTGAGTGATTGTGGGGTGAGGTAATGTGAGTGATGGTGGGGTGTGGTGATGTGAGTGAAGGTCGGGTGTGGTTATGTGAGTGAAGGTGGGGGTGTGGTGATGTGAGTAAAGGTGGGGTGTGGTGATGTGAGTGATGGTGGGGTGTGTTGATGTGCGTGATCGTGGAGTGTGGTGATGTGCGTGATTGTGGGGTGTGGTTATGTGCGTGATATTGGGGTGTGGTGATGTGCGTAATGGTAGGATGTGGTGATGTGAGAGATTGTGGGGTATGGTTAGTGATTGTGGGGTGTGGTGAGTGATTGTGGGGTGTGGTAATGTGAGTGATTCTGGGGTGTGGTGATGTGAGTGAAGGTGGGGTGTGGTGATGTGATTTATGGTGGGGTGTGGTAATGTGCGTGATGGTGGGGTGTGGTGATGTGCGTAATGGTAGGGTGTGGTGATGTGAGAGATTGCGGGGTATGGTTAGTGATTGTGGGGTGTGGTGAGTGATTGTTGGGTGTGGCAATGTGAGTGATTGTGGGGTGTGGTGATGTGAGTGAAGGTGGGGTGTGGTGATGTGAGTGATGGTGGGGTGTGGTAATGTGCATGATGGTGGGGTGTGGTGATGTGCGTAATGGTAGGATGTGGTGATGTGAGAGATTGTGGGGTATGGTTAGTGATTGTGGGGTGTGGTGGGTGAAGGTCGGGTGTGGTAATGTGAGTGATGGTGGGGTGTGGTGATGTGAGTGATGGTGGGGTGTGGTGATGCGAGTGATGGTGGGGTGTGGTGATGTGAGTGATGGTGGGGTGTGGTGATGTGAGTGAGTGAGTGAGTGAGTGATTGGGGTTTTACGTCCTGCTCAACAGTATTTCGGTTATATGAAGACGTTGCCTCCTTGTGACAGGGCGGATTTTCACCGCTCTTTTAGGTGCTGTCTCACCGAGACGACTTGCCGAAGACAACCAGCAAGCCCCCTCACCCAGTCACAGTATACTGACACCGGGCCAACCAGTCGCTGCTCTAACTCCTATTGCTGAGCGCCAAGCGAAGCAGTAACAGCTACCACTGTTTCTTTGGTCTGACTCGACCCGGGCTTGAACCCGGATCTCCCAGGCCTGAAGCGGACGCTCTACCGACTGAGCTATTTGGGCTGGTGCCACGTGAAAGTTCCTGAGACTTCACCAAGTGACAGAGATGAAATTGTCAAGGAAACTAAGTACGTCAGACATCCCAGAGAATTGTGTCAGATTGTAAGAGAACAAACTCCCAGTATGTGTCCCCCATTACATGTGAACCCAGGTACAGAAGATGTATGCATTTTGCGACCTGGCCCTAAGACACCCACCCAGGTGGAAATATGTGCAGATACTGTTAACCAAAGGTAAAACCGATTAACATACTTTTCATTATAAGTCATTTTTCTAGTTCTCTCTTACTGTTTTGATTCTTTTAGGGCAGATTCAGACACATATAGGAAACTCCACATGCAAAAAACAGCTGATTTATGGAATGAAGCCATTGTGCAACATATCAACTGTCCGGGAAAACTTGAGTGGGATTTAAGTCGGGAAATGAAGTGGGGAGAGTGTTGGAAAGAAGGGCTATGTTGTCAGAGATGTGGTTACAAATCCAAATTAGCTAAACTGTTCCACGAATCGACAGTTCGAAGGGGGAGAGGCCCAAGGGCAGCTACACCAAACCTTGGCCCTAAGCCAGTTGCCACTGGGCTATGCTGGTCTAAGGACGACTTATTTATGCACCAATACACCTCCCCCCACCCTAAAAACTCTGCAAAGAAATGCTGACAATGTATGCAAGATAATTACAGCTGTAAACAAAGACAATATGAAGTCGGAGGCTGAAAAAATTCAGTACATCCAAAGAGGGGCTACTCACCTGATACACCGATAGCGGATGAAGGGAATTCTCAGTACAACAATAGGCCTTATTCCGGTATTGGTAAAACTCCTTTCCAGCCTGCAACTCAGTGTACATACACAATCTCTGAAAATGTTACAAAAAACAAGAAAATTTTAGCTCTAACAACCAAAAATAAGCTGTGTAAAAAATGTATCCAGAGTAAAAAGGGGGATAACTCTCATACCCCTTACTGTGGGAATTGCAGCGCCAACATATCAATGGAGACAATGATAGGAAACGAACAGGCGTGGGCATTTGAGAGTCTCAGTTCAGTAGTACAGAATGGACTGCAAGTGGGGGGAATTACTACAGATTCTGACAGTGGTGCTTTTAAAGCGGCTGAAAACTTACATCAAACAGGCAAATTAAAATCTAAACCCATACACTTTCTAGATACTGTTCATCTGGCAAGAAATCAGAGGAAACAAATTAAAAATGTTAAATTTTCAGCTGATATGTTCCCTGGAAGAACTAAAGCTTATAAAAACAGGTGCCAAAACACATTTGCTGCGGACTTGGCAATGAGATGCACGGCTGAGTTTTCAGCCGCCTTTAAACATCATGCAGGGAAAACAGCCCCCCTTAAGAGGGACCTGTCATATGCTGCCCAGGCTATCCCTGAGTGCTACAAAGGTACCCACAGAGAGTGTAAGCGTACAAATGTAGATCGTTTGTCTGTGCTGGGGGGAAACACAGAAATTGGTTGGTCAAAAGCTTATGTAACTTTATAATAAATCCAGACGAAGCAGATATGACCTACCTGCTTCAGTGTATCCACTACCGGCTCGGACAAGCAATCTTAGACAAAACTAAAATGAACACAAACAGTCAAAAGTCTGAAGCTATCAACCGTTGTTTGCGGCGGTCACTCCCCAGTAATGTAACTTACACAAGAAATTTTGAGGGAAGGGCAAACAGTGCTGTTCACAGTATTAATAATGGCAGGGCTGAATCTCTACTAAAGCTTTGTGATGCTGTTGGTAGTCCTGTCACACCCGGCTCCAGGGTGGCTAAGTCACTCAAAGCCCTACAACAAGAAGGTGAAAAACGTAAACATTACTTTTCAACAAGTAAGGCAAAACAGAAAAGGGCCCAAAAACGCAGGAGAATGTATGCCCTACATGAAAATAAAATGACAAATACATGCAACTTTCAGTCTTATCAAAAAGACATAATTGGGCCAAAACTCAACTGCAAAAACAAATGCAAAAACAAAACAAACAGAAAGAACAAAGCTATATAAAAAATTGTCCTTGCACTACAGCTACCTGTTTTCATTGAAATAAACATGGTGGCTGGTTACCACATAAACACTTTTTCTGCCTGCTGTATTCTTTTCGCTGGTTATTCGATGATTTGGTCTCCAGTGTCAAATGGGTGCCCCTAACACTCAGTTTTGAATGGCATAGGTGGCTGACTTCAACAGGCTCATTGTATTCACTGACTTTCGGAATATTTAGAATTCTATGAAAAAGCATGTACCCTACCCTATGTGCATAGATATCCACTTTTGGGGTGCACGTTACCCTGCCATAGCCAACAACCCTCTCCCATACAGACATTTTTTTCAAAAATACCAGATAAACGAGCCATAATGCTCGAAACAGGCTCTTCACTATCCAACACCGATGCAGACGACATGTTTAGTAAAAAAAATGAACTGGACGGAGTTTGAAAGACGTGATGCACAAATGTTAGTTTTCCTATAGGTCAGAAAATACAGTTTTTTTCCCCATTTGCGGCCATGTTAACGTTTTTGTTAATTGCTAATTACCTAAATCTCATCAATTTTTTTCCGTTCCAGTTCCAAGTAGGCTGGTATGTGGGAAATTAAAAAAAACACAAGAAAAAGGTACATAGTGCATGCCGATTTTTTGCTGCACTCCTGCAAAGATGGCTACCCCCATTCTGAGAGTTTCGCACCCATTGATCCATACAGAAACAGGGGTATTTTAAAAACTTCATAAAAAATCAACCCCTTGTGCAACTTTTATTTAGCCACCGTTAATTTCATGCCAAAAGGCAGTGGAATTGACCTGCAGTTGTGTCAATTTGCTCATGCACTTTCTTTTTTACTCAACTGTGGCAAACTGATCAAACTTTATAGCTCTAGCATAACCGAAGTTATCTCCCATTGGCTGCAAATGAAAAACTGGGTAATGTGACCTATAGTAATGTGAGTGATGGTTGGATGTGGTGAGTGATTGTGGGGTGTGGTGAGTGATTATGGGGTGTGGTGAGTGATTGTGGGGTGTGGTAATGTGAGTGATGGTTGGATGTGGTGAGTGATTGTGTGGTGTGGTGAGTGATTGTGTGGTGTGGTGAGTGATTGTGGGGTGTGGTAATGTGGGTAATTGTGGGGAGTTGTGATGTGCGTGATGGTAGGGTGTGGTGATGTGAGAGATTGTGGGGTATGGTTAGTGATTGTGGGATGTGGTGAGTGATTGTGGGGTGTGGTAATGTGAGTGATGGTGGGGTGTGGTGATGTGAATGAAGGTGGGGTGTGGTGATGTGAGTGAAGGTGGGGTGTGGTGATGTGAGTGATGGTGGGGTGTGGTGATGTGAGTGAAGGTGGGGTGTGGTGATGTGAGCGATGGTGGGGTGTGGTGATGTGAGTGATGGTTGGGCGTGGTGATGCGAGTGATGGTGGGGTGTGGTGACGTGAGATTGTGGGGTGTGGTGATGTGCGTGATTGTGGGGTGTTGTAATGTGAGTGATGGTGGGATGTGGTGAGTGATTGTGTGGTGTGGTGAGTGATTGTGGGGTGTGGTGAGTGATTGTGGGGTGTGGTAATGTAAGTGATGGTGGGATGTGTTGATGTGAGTGAAGGTGGGGTGTGGTGATGTGAGTGATGGTGGGGTGTGGTGATGTGAGATTGTGGGGTGTGGTGATGTGCGTGATTGTGGGATGTTGTAATGTGAGTGATGGTGGGATGTGGTGAGTGATTGTGTGGTGTGGTGAGTGATTGTGGGGTGTGGTGAGTGATTGTGCGGTGTGGTAATGTGAGTGATGGTGGGATGTGGTGATGTGAGTGAAGGTGGGGTGTGGTGAGTGATTGTGGGGTGTGGTGAGTGATTGTGGGGTGTGGTGAGTGATTGTGGGGTGTGGTAATGTGAGTGATGGTGGGGTGTGGTGATGTGAGTAAAGGTGGGGTGTGGTGATGTGAGTGAACGTGGGGTGTGGTGATGTGAGTGATGGTGGGGCGTGGTAATGTGAATAATGATTGGATGTGGTGAGTGATTGTGTGGTGTGGTGAGTGATTGTGTGGTGAGTGATTGTGGGGTGTGGTAATGTGGGTAATTGTGGGGAGTGGTGATGTGCGTGATGGTAGGGTGTGGTGATGTGAGAGATTGTGGGGTATGGTTAGTGATTGTGGGGTGTGGTAATGTGAGTGATGGTGCGGTGTGGTGATGTGAGTGAAGGTGGGGTGTAGTAAGTGATTATGGGGTGTGGTGATGTGCATGATTGTGGGGTGTGGTAATGTGCATGATGGTGGGGTGTGCTGTTGTGAGTGTGATTGTGGTAATGTGAGTGATGGTTGGATGTGGTGAGTTATTTTGTGGTGCGGTGAGTGATTGTGGGGTGTGGTTATGTGTGTAATTGTGGGGAGTGGTGATGTGCGTGATGGTAGGGTGTGGTGATATGAGAGATTGTGGGGTATGGTTAGTGATTGTGGGATGTGGTGAGTGATTGTGGGGTGTGGTAATGTGAGTGATGGTGGGGTGTGGTGATGTGAGTGAAGGTGGGGTGTGGTGATGTGAGTGAAGGTAAGGTGTGGTGATGTGAGCGATAGTGGGGTGTGGTGATGTGAGTGATGGTTGGGTGTGGTGATGTGTGTGATGGTGGGGTGTGGTGATGTGAGATTGTGGGGTGTGGTGATGTGCGTGATTGTGGGGTGTTGTAATGTGAGTGATGGTGGGATGTGGTGAGTGATTGTGTGGTGTGGTGAGTGATATTGGGGTGTGGTAAGTGATTGTGGGATGTGGTAATGTGAGTGATGGTGGGATGTGGTGATGTGAGTGAAGGTGGGGTGTGGTGATGTGAGTGAAGGTGGGGTGTGGTGATGTGAGTGAAGGTGGGGGGTGGTGTTGTGAGTGATTGTGGGGTGTGGTAATGTGAGTGATGGTGGGATGTGGTGAGTGATTGTGTGGTGTGGTGAGTGATTGTGGGGTGTGGTGAGTGATTGTGGGGTGTTGTGAGTGATTATGGGGTGTGGTGAGTGATTGTGGAGTGTTGGGATGTGAGAGATTGTGGGGTGTGGGGATGTGCGTGATTGTGGGGTGTGATAATGTGCGTGATGGTGGGGTGTGGTGATGTGCGTGTGATTGTGGGGTGTGGTAATGTGAGTGATGGTTGGATGTGGTGAGTGATTGTGTGGTTTGGTGAGTGATTGTGGGGTGTGGTGAGTGATTGTGGGGTGTGGTGAGTGATTGTGGGGTGTGGTAATGTGGGTAATTGTGGGGAGTGGTGATGTGCGTAATGGAAGGGTGTGGTGATGTGAGAGATTGTGGGGTATGGTTAGTGATTGTGGGGTATGGTGAGTGATTGCGGGGTGTGGTAATGTGAGTGATGGTGGGGTGTGGTGATGTGAGTGAAGGTGGGGTGTGGTGATGTGAGTGAAGGTGGGGTGTGGTGATGTGAGTGATGGTGGGGTGTGGTGATGTGAGTGATGGTGGGGTGTGGTGATGTGAGTGATGGTGGGGTGTTGTAATGTGAGTTATAGTGGGATGTGGTGAGTGATTGTGTGGTGTGGTGAGTGATTGTGAGGTGTGGTAATGTGGGTGATGGTGGAGTGTGGTAATGTGAGTGATGGTGGGGTGTGGTGATGTGAGTGATGGTGGGGTGTGGTGATGTGAGAGATTGTGGGGTGTGGTGAAGTGCGAGATCGTGGGGTGTGGTGATGTGCGTGATTGTGGGATGTGGTAATGTGCGTGATTGTGTGGTATGGTGAGTGATTGTGTGGTGTGGTGAGTGATTGTGGGGTGTGGTGATGTGAGAGATTGTGGGATGTAGTGAGTGATTGTGTGTTGTGGTGAGTGATTGTGGGGTGTGGTGATGTGAGAGATTGTGGGATGTGGTGATGTGCGTGATTCTGGGGTGTGGTGATGTGCGTGATTGTGGGGTGTGGTGATTTGAGTGATTGTGGGGTGTGGTGATGTGAGTGATTGTGGGGTGTGGTGATTTGAGTGATTGTGGGGTGTGGTGATGTGAGTGATTGTGGGGTGTGGGTGATTGTGGGGTGTGGTAATGTGAGTGATTGTGGGGTGTGGTGAGTGATTGTGGGGTGTTGTGATGTGAGTAATGGTGGAGTGTGGTGATGTAGATGATTGTGGGGTGTGGTAATGTGAGTGATTGTGGGGTGTGGTAATGTGAGTGATTGTGGGGTGTGGTGAGTGATTATGGGGTGTGGTGAGTGATTATGGGGTGTGGTGAGTGATTGTGGGGTGTGGTGAGTGATTATGGGGTGTGGTGAGTGATTGTGGGGTGTGGTGAGTGATTGTGGGGTGTGGTGAGTGATTGTGGGTTGTGGTGATGTGCGTGATCCTAGGGTGTGGTGATGTGCGTGATTGTGGGGTGTGGTAATGTGCGTGATGGTGGGGTGTGGTTATGTGAGTGATCGTGGGGTGTGGAAATGTGAGTGATTGTGGGGTGTGGTGAGTGATTGTGGGTTGTGGTAATGTGGGTGATGGTGGAGTGTGGTAATGTGAGTGATGGGGGGTGTGGTGATGTGAGTAATGGTGAAGTATTGTGATGTGAGAGATTGTGGGGTGTGGTGAAGTGCGAGATCGTGGGGTGTGTTGATGTGCGTGATTGTGGGATGTGGTAATGTGCGTGATCGTGGGGTGTGGTGATGTGAGTGATTGTAGGGTGTGGTGATGTGAGTGATTGTGGGTTGTGGTGATGTAAATGATTGTGGGGTGTGGTGATATGATTGTTTGATTGTTTGGTGTTTTACGCCGCGCTCAAGATTATTTCACTTATATGGCGGCGTTGCCAGTTTTATCGTGGGAGGAAACCGGGCTCTATGCCCGGAGGAAACCCACAACCTTCCGCTGGTAACTGACAACCATCCCACATTATAGGTCGTTTGAGTGAAAACCCAGTCAGAAAATTTTCCAATTTTTTTGCACTGAGTGGGATTCGAACCCGCAACCCATTGGTGGAAGGCTGTTCGGATTGAGCGTCCAACGCTCGACCTACTGAGCCACGGAGGCCCCCAGTAAAATTGATAAAACAGAAGTAAAAAAATAATCCGACAAAAACGTGCTGACAGGGTGTCTGATTCGAGGACAGTAATCGACACCGTGCAGCCCACTGGCTTGTAAGTGCAGACCAGCTTGCCTTGCGAAGCCGAGAATTTGGCCAAGAAAATTAGCCTGTGGAAGTAGGCAGAGATATATATATTTATCCAGCAGAGAGAAGAAAGTCACTAATGAAGTGCAGTGAACTCAAAGAATCTAAAGCAGTAAAAGGCTTATTCACCACAAACACATCAAAAGTCCCAAGCGCAGTGAATGCGAGAACTTTAGAACAATGCATCTGAACCCAATAACCAACAAATCCAAAATGGATGACAAACAAAACAAGATTTCGTTCTAAGAAGACAAGGGTATGGCGACAGGATTTGCGTTCTCTTGATAATCGAACAGGTAGGACAAACTTGAATCCATTTAAATCCCTGTCGAAGCTATTTTATGCCTATCTATCATATAGTGCTAACTTTACTATTGCATAAGCCCTACCGATTTGGTATGTGAAGATTCAAAGTCTGTCCTTCCCGAATGGATCTCAAGAGAGATACCAGGCGTCATCCCAATAGGAAATCTAAAGAAGTTGTGAAAAAATTGGCCATGAAAAGCCCGCGCATTGTACGGTCCATTTCATTGGTTGTTTCTATAGAAAACGATTGAAAACAACTTGGTTTCCTTTGCGGTTGCGCAATTGCAACTATTGTCGGCGACAGTCTGTCAACAATTATTTGTCCGGGCTGTATCTTTGGCACTGTCATGTTTATTCCGCGATTCTGTTGCAGAGTTATGGCCCTTTGCAATTTTGACGTTAATTTTTTTTCCAGGCTGTATCTCCCTTACTATTCAACTGACAGCATTGATACTCACAGTGAATTTTCCTAGTATACAAAAGATGTGCGCTGTCATGTTTATTCGGCGTTATACGATTCTGTTGCAGAGCTATGGCCCTTTGAAATTTTGACGTTAATTTTTTGTCCAGGCTGTATCTCCCTTACTATTCAACTGACAGCATTAATACTCACAGTGAATTTTCCTAGTATACAAAAGATGTACACTGTCAAATTTACTTTGACCAACGAAACTGAAAATCAACAGTGGTTGAATATTTCACGCTTGTATGGTGCTAATTACTTTCTGAATAAACACTTACGAAATAAATCATCGATGACACTATTTTATGGGAATCACATTATTTGGCTGACAGTTGTAATACTCACAGTAAATATCCCTAGTTTCCCATACCTACTTCATGTAGTATTCACCAGAATTCAGTGGTAATTGTCAACCTGATAATTACTGGACATATTTGGCTGAGGGGTCAAAGCACCTTTTCGGTGCTGCCTTTTGGAAATGACATTCCGATTGTCTTTGTAAATTTCTTGTATCGTTTCTTGTATCGTATTGACGTTAAAACAGAATGTTGAAATTATTGGCTATTTTTCTTAGGACGTATAATTCAGAAGCCTTTCAGCGCTTCTAGTTTCAAAAATGTACGATAAAGTATTGTTTTGAACTAACTTTGGCTTGGAATGAATAAATGGTCGTCCCGGTTATTTGAATTTTGTTTACTGTTCGAAAACGTTTTCGGTTCGTACAGGAAACATACTGTATGGATTTCCCCATTCCAACGCCAATCGTTTAGTTGTTCGATGGCCTTCAAAACCTCTTACTGTCGTGAGGATCAGAAATAATGAAAAAAGTGTGAATTTTGGCAGCTCATGCCACTTTAACCACACGGAAGATGGGGTTCTTCAATATCACCATTTTTATAAGTATCCAATGGAGTTAGGCGAGGTGGTTTCTGGTATACTGCCACCCTCTATGTAGGCCTAACTCTTGGCAAGGCTGGGTTAGGGTGTAATATAGCTGGTACCTTTATCAATCATCTACTGTATGCAGATGACCTCTGTTTGCTATGTCCTTCTATTAATGCTCTCCAACTCTTGTTAAATTGCTGTTCAGAGTACGAGACATGCCATGATATTTTATATAATAGTTCTAAGACGGTATGCACTTTGTTCAAACCAAGGTGGTTCAAGGGCCGGGAATCGCCCTATTTGCAGTTGGACGGTACCAAGCTACAAATACCTAGGTCATATAATATCTCATTCTATGTCAGATAATGAGGACATTTTGGCCCAGAAACGGAAACTGCGTGTTAGGGCAAACGTACTGTTACATAGATTCTGACACTGTTCTGACTCTGTGAAAAGAATTCTATTCAAATCATAGTGTTGTAATATATATTGTTGCTCTCTCTGGGGGTTGTTTTCGCAAACTGTGTGGAATTCCATTAGAGTTATGTATAAAAATGCATTTAGGTGGTTATTAAAATAGAGCTTTCGCTGTAGCGCAATGTTTGTAATGAATGATGTTCCCACACTTGGTGACATTCTCAGACGTTCTGTATTTCCCTTCAGGAGAGAATTAAATATAGCCAGAATTCTTTGTAAGCAATCCTCAGGATTAGCCATGTTCCCAAAACATTAACATTAGGAGCTGAATGGCATAGTATCTTGTAAAACTAACATTCATGTATATCATTTGTATGGACGTTTTTGTGTCTGAAATAAACATATAACATATAAACTTATATTATTGTTTTGAAATGGCTAAACTCTAGACATACCCCGTTTTTAGTACAACAAGGAGCTTTACAGTCTTCATTTGTATTATTTAAAGTGACATGAGAAAGAATGTTGAAATTATTGGCTATTTTTCCCCAAGAAGTGTAATTCAGAAGCTTTTTTAGTGCTTCTAGTCTCGGGAATGAACGATAAAGTATTGTTTTGAAACTACTTTGGCTTAGAATGAATGAATGGTCGTTCCGGTTATTTAAATTTTGTTTACTTTTCGAACACTATTTCGGCTCGTATAGGTCACATACTCTAACTGGATGGATTTTCCTCATTCCAACGCTAATCATTTAATTTTTTGATGGCCTTCAAAGTCTCTTACTGTCGTGACGATCAGAAATTATGAAAAAAGTTTGAATTTTGGCAGCTCATGCCACTTTAATGTATCCTTTGGCATATTATTGGGGCCTCGGTGTAAATATCAATCAATCAACTAATTTAGCATATTATTAATGACTGAAATGTTTGTACATATGGTGAGTAAAGAAATACAAATACACCGGCATTTCTAGTCTTTACCTTCTCTTGTCATAGGAATGAACCTTTATCGTTATTCGATCGTGTCACTCATTGGCATTCATCTTTTATGTGTCAGGTATGCACCCGAATTCGAGACAATGCGCTCAATCAATTCACCGTCGCGTCGAAAGTCGAGGGGCGGGGGGGGGGGGGGGCGTATGGCGTTCTGTTCGTACGTACGGAACATACGTTTCATCTTATGGTCTTTTTTCTCTATCCCAATTTTCTGACTATTTTTTTCACTCTTCAGAAACAATGCAGTCCAACTCGAATCCACAACTTCTCTGCCTTAAGAAGTTGACCAGCCAGTTTGTAGGCAAGAAATACCTCCAATCCCTGGCAAAGACCGAGGCGATATTTCGATAAGATGGACAAATACGACTTTCAGATTGATTGGCATAGCCTTCATTTTGAACATTCCACCCAACTAATTGATGTGATACAGATATAGACGCGTTAAGTCAGTTTGAGATCAACCCACCCACGTCAGATCGTCGACGTTTACGGCGTGACGGTAGAAATACCGACTCTTATATCAGAGTGGATTCGTGGGACGTTGACGCTCCAGATGTGGTTTGCACGGCGGCATTTGAGAATCCCACGGACCAGAATGTGTGCTTTCGGTTTTCTTCCCAACGTGACCTACTCTATCTCTGTGAATTACCAACATCATTATTGTCTTTCTGATAATTTCACCAACGTACAGATAACGTTACCCGGTCACCTTTCACCTCTCGAGACGGACGATTCCATTATCCTGAACCCTTACGAATGTGACGTCATTGAAGATATTCGGTCAATTGAGGTACCGGCAGTTTTAATCTACCCCCCAGATGGCGCTGCCAGCAAGTGGGACTCGCTTGACGTCTGCCTCAGTCACTAGCACTATAAATGCTAGAGTACAGAGACGAACGACGCGCTGCCGAGAATATAATTAGTTTGCTTTTTAAGAAAAAATGCCTGGTCTGTTGTGTACCCATGTGTAACGGAAGAGGTGGGCACAAATTTCCCGCGGACACAGTTGAAAGAAAGCGCTGGATACAGGCTGTTAAACGGGGTGAACAGAACTGGTCTCCGTCAAGATGGTCAAAAGTGTGTCGTGCCCATTTTGAGGAATTGGATTATGAAACCAAAACAACAGAGAGTAAGATCACTTTTGGTAGTTACATACTTTTTTCGAATTCCTCTTATAATTATAGTTTATGTACATTTAATTTTAGTGGCAGACTGTTCAAAGCATTGGCGAGGACGGTCCGAATACCGTTGTAATTTTTACTACTACAACAACAACGTTTTTTTTTCTTTGTTACTTTTACAGATGATGGAATGAAGCTCCACATCTTAAAACCTGGTGTAGTCCCGCACTTGTTTCCTTGGAAAAGACCCAATTTACATGTAAATTCTCGTGCAATGAGATCGGAAAAAAGACAAAAGACAGTAAATCATATCGACACTGAAACTTGTTTTACTGATCTGAGTAATGGTGTCATAAACGAGGTTGAAATAGAGATGACGATAAGCTAAGATGATGTGGATTCAAATAGAGATGGTTTGTCGTCGTGAATTTCTTCTCTCTCCTTGCACATTGTTTAATGTGAT
Source organism: Lepidochitona cinerea (assembly GCA_963971465.1). NCBI lineage: Eukaryota > Metazoa > Mollusca > Polyplacophora > Chitonida > Tonicellidae > Lepidochitona > Lepidochitona cinerea. The sequence continues at coordinate 28,014,896 of OZ020564.1, read as the reverse complement.
ATATACTCTTATAATATCTTTGTTAATTCTCGAGTGGAATCATTTTTTTATTTGTGAGCTTTCTCTTTAAATAGTTGAATGTTTTAGTTGCTTTCAAAGGTTCACTAATTTACTTATCATTCTTCATTCCGGTCCGTCTATAGACTTAAATGAAACAAAATCTGCTCAAATGAAAGTTTATTTACTAAAATAATTCATTTTTTTTTCAAATAAATTATAGGCTATTTATTTACACCAAACTTCAGTAGAACGGTAATGTACATGTAGATGGCAACAATTTCTTTATTCGTCTTCAGACGGACCTCTTCATTTAACTTTGGTTATAATGAATCAAATAAATTTTTGCTTTCAGATTCTATTCAGACAATCCTCAATGACACTTCCACACAAACTACAGTTCCTAATGGATTCAGTTCAACCGAGTATATGTTTGAGGACGATTTCATTTTTATACTGGTCTGGAAAGGTACGATTCCTTCAAAACAATTTTTGATACCTTTGGCGATGACGTAGAAGGCCTTTCTTACTTCTATGGTACGAAACCAGGCATGTCATTGGAGGATCAGTTTTTCCTGTTTTTGGGGGTGATGGCCAAAAAATTGTACCACAGGGAAACACAGATCATGACTAAACCTTATGCGACTAAACTGGCAACCTATTACTCATACCATAAGGGTAGAAAGTCTCATAATATAGATAGCTTTTGATACTTTGCGGTTTGAAATTAATTTAGTGTTCGGAAGTAATAACAAAGTCATATTGTTAAAATAAAAATGAAATCTTTATATAAAAAAAAATATATGCATATATACATATATATATCACAGATTTTTAAATTCATTGGAATAATTTTAGTAAAATAAAATAATAAAATAAAATAAGAATGGGGGTTTGGAAATCTATTGACGTTATTGTGGCTGATCAACCAAAAATGTAAAACGAGCTGGTGAAAGAACTACCAAAAGTAAGCCAAAAGATCTAATTCCGAAAGTAGACTCCTGCAAGTTAATTAAATTTTGAAACTAGATCGGCAAATGTACCTTGAATTTAAAGAATTTTGTAGAGCGAGTCATCAGGGCACCCGACGCTCAGTATTCAACATGCTATTTCTATTTGATAAAGATGCATCATATCAAATCGGAGCCGATAGCATGTCACCATCTCGTCTAATAATAATAATAATAATATATATATAAGGGCAGTTGGTTAAAATCTTACATGGTGGATTCAAAAGTTCCTCCAATTGGCAAAGTCTCAGTTGCTTCTGTTGTGATCAGCGTCTCTGACTAAACTGGATGATGACAGAATCACAAAACCTGTATCTTTCTACCGGGAAATATGGGATGGATGTTGAATGAATAAATGTCATTGTACCTCGTATATATTGCTAAATTGATCAGCGTCTCTGACTAAACTGGATGGTGAGAGAATCACAGAAACTGTACTTTCCCACCGAGAACTATGGGATGGATGTTGATGAATAAATGTCACAGCACTTTGTATATAAAGCTAAATTGATCAGCGTCTCTGACTAAACTGGATGGTGAGAGAATCACAACAAACTGTATCTTTCCACCGAGAATTATGGGATGGATGTTGAATGAATGAATATCACTGCACCTTATATATGCTATATTGCTAAACTGTTCAGCGTCTCTGACTAAATTTTTCCTGACGATTGTAAAACTAAGAATGGCCAAGACAAACTATGAACTTTCATGATCAGCGAGAAGGAAGTCATGAACATTTTTGTTACCTGGATCAATTTTCTTTATTTTCACTTCAAGGATATCAATTGGTATCGGTTGATTTCAAAGCTAAGTTCCCTTCCACGCGCTCAATTATAGATGGCACTGAAATCCCATTAAAAAACCCAAAACAGCCACTTATTCAGCAAGGTACTTACTCCACATACAAAAATAGAAATACACTTAAAGTCCTTATTGGAGTGACACCTGGAGGGCTTGTAAACTTTGTGTCAAAGGCATATGGGGGTGCCGCCAGTGATCGTCAAATTTGTGAGAGGAGTAGTCTAATGACCCTATGTGATTCAGGGGATTCCATAATGACAGACAAGGGTTTTAATGTCCAGGATTTGTTTATACGCTCTAATGTGACCGTTAATATCCCAGAATTCTTCAAGAAGAAAAATAGGATGTCATCCAGCTCTGTTTTGAATGACAAAAAAATTGCCAGCAAACGAGTACATGTGGAACGCATCATAGGACTAGCAAAGACATTTAAAATATTAAAACAACCTCTTAATAACACTGAGTCTGGTTTAGCTGATGCAATAATTTCAGTATGTTTTTATTTATGCAACTTCAGAGGATCTATAATTCCACAAAATGCATAGTGTCAAATCCGTGCCTGGTGAATGAAGATGATCATGTTCAGATAGGTATGAAAGCATTTTCAGGAAATATTGAGATGAATGATAGATTGACTAGAATATGATATAATATAAATAATAAACAATAGTATTGAACAGTTGTGTTTGATTAGCATGTATATTTTTTCTCTTGAAAGTCAGATCAATGCTGTTAAATATCCTGTATGTATTCAAGGAATTAGATTTTGTACATAAACTTTTGGACCACAGCTTCTTTGAAATATGATTTGTAAAAGTCTTCTAGGTTCTTCAACATTTCTTTGATAAAAGCATCATTATACTGAACCCTTACGAATGTGACGTCATTGAAGATATTCGGTCAATTGAGGTTGATCCGTGTGTTTCGGTCGAACTCGAACTGGAAGATCGTGGACTTCGAGGTGACGACAACATTATCTTTGAAGGGATCCTTTCTTCCTGTGTTGCTTCGGAGGAAATCGGACGATTCCGTGGTATACAGTCTCATTACGGACCTCACCGAAGTCTTCAAGAAATGATCTTTGGCTTCCGTTGAAGAAGATGGCCACAACACATGTGCATAACTGTTTTAGAGAAGTACCAATGTACAATTTTGGTTATAAGTTTTGAAGACGTTCGGTATACAACATAACATGCATGTAATGTGTTAAGATGGAATTAAAAGCACGCTGATGAAATGTACCCTATAATTATACTTAACTCGACTCAAAACACATCCGATATAACTGTCTTTTGTTGTGGTGAGTATAGTATCCTAGTTTACCGCGCCACACATGATTTAACAGGGTACAGATTGTGTAGAGTATGGTCCTTGGTTTACTGTGGCATTTTCTATTTCTTTGTACTGCACTACTGTAAACATGTACCATGAAAAAGACCTGACGTACTAAGGTACAATGAATTACAGTCAAAACGTCCGATAACAAGAACGCCCGATACCAAAACGCCCAAACCAAAAGTCAAAACGCCCGATACCAAAATGCCCGATAGGTGTAAGTCATAGATCTTTATAGGTTCACCTATAAAGATCTATGGTGTAAGTGCGTTACCGTTTTAACTCGCCACTACAGTTGTCGTGTCATTACATGTATGAGGCGCTAGAAGGTGTGTTATAAAATTTCACTCACTCCACTGAAACATAACATCGCCCCTGCGAGCAGTTGGGTTTGTTTACGCTCCGGGCACCTAACAATTAAAATTTTCAAATTCTAATTAAAAATACAAAGTGACGTCCAAACTTTTAAATTTTGGTAAACATAGAAAGTTCCTAACTTATATTGTCTGGGAAAAATACAGAAAACGGTATTTCTTTTTTAATGTAAACAATATTCCTGATTTTCGCGGCAAGTGTGCCTTTAAATTACTATGGATGATTTTCCGTGCGTTGTATGTGATCAGAATGTTCGTAGAAGTCAAGAGGCAATAGAATGTGACACCTGTCAACGATGGCAACATAGAGTTAAATGTACCCATAATATGACGAGAGTCGAGTATCGTAGACTTTGTCAGTTACATCTTTTGAGAATTGCCATATATTATGTTGAACACAGTATTCGATGGCTTTATAATTTAACGCGGTGCTTTCAAAAGGTACCGTGACAAACACCCGACCTACCACTGTACAATTGTCATATGCCATGATAAAAATACTTTTTGTTAGTTCACCACATTACTTACAAGATGTACCAAACTCACTTGTCGTTTACCAAGTTGCACATGCAATGTACCACCATGCAATCTACCTAGTACATCCACCATACCGTGGTACATCCACCATATACCCTTGCACATCCACCGTGTACCGTGGTACATCCACCATACCCTGATACATGTACCGTGTACGTGGTACATCCACCGTGTACCGTAGTACATCCACCATACCGTGGTACATCCATCGTCCGTACCGTGGTACATCCACCATGTACCGTGGTACATCCACCATGTACCGTGGTACATCCACCATGTACCGTGGTACATCCACCGTGTACCATGGTACATCCACCGTGTACCGTGGTACACCCAACATGTACCGTAGTACATCCACTATGTACCGTGGTAGGCCTACATCCAACATGTACTGTGGTACACTCGCCATGCACCGTAGTACATTCGTCATGTTCCGTGGTACACTCGCGTGTACTGTGGTACATTTACCGTGTACTGTGGTACATTTACCGTGTACCGTGGTACACTTGCCGTGTATCGTGGTACACTTGCCGTGTACCGTGGTACACTTGCCATGTACCGTGGTACATTCACCATGTACCGTGGTACACTCGCCATGTACCGTGGTAAATACACGGTACGCTATGGTACATTTTTGTAAGGGCTAAGGTTAGAAAATAAGGCAAATAAGACAACTTTATCCATAATAGGCACATCGGCGTTACCAGAGTCTAACAGTATTGTATTGTATTGCATATTCACCATAAGAAAATAATAACAAAGTATAACATATTTATTGAATAGAAAATGGCGGGACTAGAATCAGGATGGACTTGTTCTATCCCTCAAGAATAATATAATTTAAGCTGGAATCTAGAAGAGAGTGATATGACGAATTGAAGAGAAATAGTTTTATATTAAAAAAGGAAAAGATGTTTTTGTTTGCTATATAGAAGGATAAACCACAAAATACTGCCTTACCATGTCGCTCCACTACTAACCCACCAGGATGTTACGTAACTTGGACTTGAAAACCACAAATTTCCAACATAACCAGGCCCTCGTCTTGTCGAACAAACAGAATACAGAAAGCAAAGGTCTGATATCTTTAATTAAAATGACATTCCGGTATTTCCAAAACATTTTGGTGAATTAAACCGAGCTGTATCCAAAACTTAATTATTACCTAGGCAACAATATTCACCATGGCTTCAGCTTAAACATCGACTACTTGTTTAGAACTAAGGGCAACCCCATTCAAATGTTCTAATGATTCTAATGGATTTAAATCACAACTGATTGACAGGTGTTCTTTCACGAAAGTTAAGCGATTTTATATTGTTCCGTAGAGAAAATTCCTTTGACAAGGTGGACGCACCAATAAGCTAAAACAACCAACCCACCATCCTTTGACAAGGTGGACCCGCCAATAAGCTAAAACAACCAACCCACCATCCTTTGACAAGGTGGACGCGCCAATCAGCTAAAATAACCAACCCACCATCCTTTGACAAGGTGGACGCGCCAATCAGCTAAAACAACCAACCAACCATCCTTTGACAAGGTGGACGCGCCAATAAGCTAAAACAACCAACCCACCATCCTTTGACAAGGTGGACGCGCCAATCAGCTAAAATAACCAACCAACCATCCTTTGACAATTTTGCCCTATATTTTAGAAGAAGGATAACTGCTTTCATAAGCAGTCTTACTTTTGTTAGTTGACTATGATTTAAACTCATGTAAGCCATAGATTCACAGCAATAGAATCCCACCCATATAAGCCATAGATTCACAGCAATAGACTCCCACCCATATAAGCCATATATTCGCAGCAATAGACTCCCACTATCCCGTTATGTTAAAAGGATTTGAGTCATTTGTCCTGGTTATATGTGGGAGTAAAGGATTTTATCTGCTTGTTTATGGGTAAGGCCAAACCAATGTATGATTCAAACAGACACAGACAGGCATTTGTACATTATTTTCATCTGATCATCAACGAATGTCTACGCGATTTTCCCTCGAGTTAGAAAGCATTCACGCCATCAGTGACCAAAACAGTATCTCAGCCAATAAATCTGCTGTTACAGACTGTATCCATCCGCAAATAATCCCCTTCCCTGAGTGATTGATTGGTTGTCTAGTTGGTCGATTGATTGATTACCCACTATGTTACCTGCCTGATCGATTCCAGTGTTCAACCTTCCGTAACATTAAAGGTCTTTACAGTCTTACCCAGATTCAATCTCAGTGCGTAGGAGCTACGTGCTCTTGCATGCTCTTGATCAAATCTAACCTCTGGACTTACATTATTCTGACGTCAATGGTATCTCTATCTTAGTGGATTCCGTAAGAAAGTTATCCGGTGGTTGTACATTACCATTTGGATTCTCAGGAAACAAAATGTTGTTACGTGGATATTCACTCGTCATATTTCCCAGCTTTCATCAGCTACGAATGTCAACTCGTAACACGTCCACCAGATGTGTGAATCCCTAAAGTTCTATATCATGTCTATTTGTGACGTTATCAATTTGGAATGACAGTAAGAAATAATTGAATTAACTTCATTAATTACCAATTCTAGGATGATATTTAAAAATGAAGAAGTTTCCGATAATGTGTTTTCATTGCATCATTTGGTATACAGTACAAAAACACCATTAGACTTTTTAACCGTTCATAACAATACAGGCGGTTATTCAAGTTTGTTTGGCTAAATTTTGGTGTGAATCGACAACAAAAAATCTGGACCATTTTCAAAAGAATGCATTTAACACATCAGACATTTAAAACACACCTATCACGCAACCATACATGGGAAATAATCCTAAAAATGGTGTTTATAGTTTTCAAGAAATTTCGAGAAATTGTCAAGAAATTATGAGGGAGTGTACAATTGAAAATATTGGAATGCAAATTAGTTTAAACCGTATTACAGGTCCCAGTGATTTGTTCGTTAATTTGTTACTGGTATTAGAAGGCATGTAGTTACAGGGCGTTTTTATCCACGAGTTTCTCCAGACAAATGGAAGTTTCCTGCTCCAGTTTGGCAATGGACGTGACAACGAAGACGCCCGCGATCGTGCATGGAAACAGTAACTAGATTTCCATTTCTTAAGGACCGACTGACCGACCAAGGAACGTTGTACAGTTGTTAATCCGTCGATATTCTGCTTCCATCGATTTCCAAGTAAGCTCCTCTTGGTACTGAATCCTTTTTACTTGAGAGAATCAGGGTCACATCCCGGAGGGCAACGGATGGTATCCGTAACAGAAGTTAACTTTGGTCTTCAGCCGGCAACCTTTAACAATCCATCATTCCTTACCTAGTTCAATCTAATCATTCGTTGTTTTCCTATCAAAACCGAACCAATTACTCCAAACCATCTACTACCCCAACCACCTCAAACCCTCCAACTACCCCCAAACCTTCCAACTACCCCAAACCTCCCAACTACCCAAAACTTCCCCAAACCTCCCAACTACCTCAAACCACCAACTATCGCAACTACCCCAAACCCTCTACAATCCCAACTACCCCAACCACCAACTACTCCCAAACACTATACTACACCAACTACCCCAACCACCAACTACCCCAAACCCTCTACTACACCAGCCACCCCAACCAACAACTACCGCAAACCCTCCACTACCCCAACTAGAAACTACTCCAAACCCTCTACTACCCGAGCCAGCCCAACCAACAACTACCGCAAACCCTCCACTACCCCAACTAGAAACTACTCCAAACCCTCTACTACCCGAGCCACCCCAACCAACAACTACACCAAACCCTCTACTACCCCAACCACCCCAACCAGCGACTACTGCAAACCCTCTACTACCCCAGCCACCCCAACCAACAACTACCCCAAACCCTCTACAGCCCCAACTACCCCAAACCCTCTACTACCCCAACTACTCCAACCACCAACTACCCCAAACCATCTAATACCCCAACCACTCCAAACCCTCTACTACCCCAACCATCAACTACCCCAAACCCTCTACTACCCCAACTTCCGCAACCACCAACTACCCCAAACCCTCTACTACCCCAACTACTCCAACCACCAACTACCCCAAACCATCTAATACCCCAACCACCCCAACCACTCCAAACCCTCTACTACCCCAACCATCAACTACCCCAAACCCTCTACTAGCCCAATTTCCGCAACCACCAACTAAACCAAACCCTCTACTACCCCAATCAACAACTACTCCAAACCGTCTACTACCCCAATCACTAACTACCCCAACCACCAACCACTAGAAAACCCTCTACTACCCCGATCACCAACTAACCCAACCACCCCAACTACTTCAAACCCTCTACTACCCCAAACCCTCTACTACCCCATCTACCCCAACCACCAACTACACCTATCACAAACTATCCCAACCACCCCAAACACCAACTACTCCAAACCCACTACTACCCCAACCACCAACTACCCCAAACCCTCTACTACCCCAACCACCAACTACCACAAACCCCCTACTACCCCAACGACCAACTACTCCAAACCCTCTACTACCCCAACCACCAACTACCCCAAACCCACTTCTACACAAACTACCCCATTCATCAACTACCCCAAAACCCTCTACTACCCCAACTACCCCAACCACCAACTAACGCAAACCCTATACTACCCCAACCACCAACAATTCCAAACCCTCTACTACCCCAACTACCCCAACCACCAACTAATTCAAACCCTCTACTACCTCAACCACCAACTACCCTCAACCCTCTACTACACAAACTACCCCAAACACTCAACTACCCCAAGCACCCGAACCATTAACTACCTCAAACCCTCTACTACCACAACTACCCCAAACACCAACTGTTCGAAACCCTCAACTACCCCAACCACCAACTACTCCAAACCCTCAACTGCCCCAACCACCAACTACGTCAAACCCTCTACTACCCTAACCACCGACTACACAAAACCCTGTACTACCCCAACCACCAACTACTCCAAACCCTCAACTACCCCAACCACCTACTCCAAACCCTCAACTACCCCAACCACCGACTACTCCAAACCCTCTACTACTCCAACTACCCCAACCACCGACTACTCCAAACCCTCTACTACCCCAAACCCTCTACTACTCCAACTACCCCAACCACCGACTATTCCAAACCCTGTACTACCCCAACCACCAACTACTCCAAACCCTCAACTACCCCAACCACCAACTACTCCAAACCCTCAACCACCCCTACCACCGACTAGCGGAAACCCTCTACTACTCCAACTACCCCAACCACGGACTACTCCAAACCCTCTACTACCCCAACCACCAACTACCCCAAACCCTCTACTACCCTGACTACCCCAGCCACCAACTAAACCAAACCCTCTACTACCCCAATCACCAACTACTCCAAACCGTCTACTACCCGAACCACCAACTACCCCAAACCCTCTACTACCCCAACTACCCCTATCACGAACTACCCCAACCACCAACTACCCCAACCAACCCAACCACCAACTACTCCAAACCCTCTACTACCCCAAACTCTCTACTACCCCCAACCACCCAAACCACAAACTACCCCAAACCCTCTACCCCAACTACCCAATCCAACCAACTACTCCAAACCCTCTATTATGAGATTGATTGATTGATTGTTTGGTGTTTTACGCCACGCTCAAGATTATTTAACGTATATGGCGGCGTTGCCAGTTTTATTGTGGGAGGAAACCACGCTCTGTGCCCGGAGGAAACCCACGACCATCCGCTGGTACCTGGCAACCATCCCACTCTATTATGAGGGAGAGTACAGTTGAAAAAAATATGGGGATTAGTTTAAACCGTGTTACAGGTCCCAGTGATTTGTTAATTAATTTGTTACTGGTATTAGATGGCATGTGGTTTCAGAGTGTTTTTATCCACGAGTTTCTCCAGACAAACAGGAGTTTTCTTCTCCAGTTCGGAGTACTTTTTACTTGAGAGAATCAGGGTCACATCTCGGAGGGCAACCGATGGTATCCGTAACTGAAGTTAACTTTGGTCTTCAGCCGGCAACCTTTAACAATCCATCATTCCTTACCTAGTTCAATCTAATCATTCGTTGTTTTTCTATCAAAACAGAACCAATTACTCCAAACCCTCTACTACCCCAACTACCCCAACCACCTCAAACCCTCCAACTACCCCAAACCTCCCAACTACCCAAAACTTCCCCCAAACCTCCCAACTACCTCAAACCACCAACTATCTCAACTACCCCAGCCACCCCAACCAACAACTACCGCAAACCCTCTACTACCCCAACCAGAAACTACCCCAAACCCTCTACTACCCCAGCCACCCCAACCAACAACTACACCAAACCCTCTACTACCCCAGCCACCCCAACCAACAACTACCCCAAACCCTCTACAGCCCCAACTACCAACTACCCCAAACCCTCTACTACCCTAACCACCAACTACCCCAAGCCCTCTAATACCCCAACCACCCCAACCACTCCAAACCCTCTACTACCCCAACCATCAACTACCCCAAACCCTCTACTACCCCAACATCCGCAACCACCAACTATCCCAAACCCTCTACTACCCCGACTACCCCAGCCACCAACTAAACCAAACCCTCTACTACCCCAATCACAAACTACTCCAAATCCTCTACTACCCCAATCACCAACAACTCCAAACCGTCTACTATCCCAATCACCAACTACCCCAAACCCTCTACCACCCCAATCACCAACTACCCCAACCACCAACAACTGCAAACCCTCTACTACCCCAATCACCAACTAACCCAACCACCCCAACTACTTCAAACCCTCTACTACCCCAAACCCTCTACTACCCCATCTACCCCAAACACCAACTACCCCCAACCACCAACTACACCTATCACAAACTATCCCAACCACCAACTACTCCAAACCCACTACTACCCTAACCACAGACTACACAAAACCCTGTACTACCCCAACCACCAACTACTCCAAACCCTCAACTACCCCAACCACCTACTCCAAACCCTCAACTACCCCAACCACCGACTACTCCAAACCCTCTACTACTCCAACTACCCCAACCACCGACTACTCCAAACCCTCTACTACCCCAAACCCTCTACTACTCCAACTACCCCAACCACCGACTATTCCAAACCCTGTACTACCCCAACCACCAACTACTCCAAACCCTCAACTACCCCAACCACCAACTACTCTAAACCCTCAACCACCCCGACCACCGACTACCGGAAACCCTCTACTACTCCAACTACCCCAACCACGGACTACTCCAAACCCTCTACTACCCCAACCATCAACTACCCCAAACCCTCTACTACCCTGACTACCCCAGCCACCAACTAAACCAAACCCTCTACTACCCCAATCACCAACTACTCCAAACCGTCTACTACCCCAATCACCAACTACCCCAAACCCTCTACCACCCCAATCACCAACTACCCCAACCACCAACCACTGCAAACCCTCTACTACATCAAAACCTCTACTACCCCAACCACCAACTACCCCCAACCACCAACTACACCTATCACAAACTATCCCAACCACCAACTACTCCAAACCCACTACTACCCGAACCACCAACTACCCCAAACCCTCTACTACCCCAACTACCCCTATCACGAACTACCCCAACCACCAACTACCCCAAACAACCCAACCACCAACTACTCCAAACCCTCTACTACCCCAAACTCTCTACTACCCCCAACCACCCAAACCACAAACTACCCCAAACCCTCTACCCCAACTACCCCACCAACCAACTACTCCAAACCCTCTATTATGAGATTGATTGATTGATTGTTTGGTGTTTTACGCCACGCTCAAGATTATTTAACGTATATGGCGGCGTTGCCAGTTTTATTGTGGGAGGAAACCACGCTCTGTGCCCGGAGGAAACCCACGACCATCCGCTGGTACCTGGCAACCATCCCACTCTATTATGAGGGAGAGTACAGTTGAAAAAAATATGGGGATTAGTTTAAACCGTGTTACAGGTCCCAGTGATTTGTTAATTAATTTGTTACTGGTATTAGATGGCATGTGGTTTCAGAGTGTTTTTATCCACGAGTTTCTCCAGACAAACAGGAGTTTTCTTCTCCAGTTCGGAGTACTTTTTACTTGAGAGAATCAGGGTCACATCTCGGAGGGCAACCGATGGTATCCGTAACTGAAGTTAACTTTGGTCTTCAGCCGGCAACCTTTAACAATCCATCATTCCTTACCTAGTTCAATCTAATCATTCGTTGTTTTCCTATCAAAACAGAACCAATTACTCCAAACCCTCTACTACCCCAACTACCCCAACCACCTCAAACCCTCCAACTACCCCAAACCTCCCAACTACCCAAAACTTCCCCCAAACCTCCCAACTACCTCAAACCACCAACTATCTCAACTACCCCAGCCACCCCAACCAACAACTACCGCAAACCCTCTACTACCCCAACCAGAAACTACCCCAAACCCTCTACTACCCCAGCCACCCCAACCAACAACTACACCAAACCCTCTACTACCCCAGCCACCCCAACCAACAACTACCCCAAACCCTCTACAGCCCCAACTACCAACTACCCCAAACCCTCTACTACCCTAACCACCAACTACCCCAAGCCCTCTAATACCCCAACCACCCCAACCACTCCAAACCCTCTACTACCCCAACCATCAACTACCCCAAACCCTCTACTACCCCAACATCCGCAACCACCAACTATCCCAAACCCTCTACTACCCCGACTACCCCAGCCACCAACTAAACCAAACCCTCTACTACCCCAATCACAAACTACTCCAAATCCTCTACTACCCCAATCACCAACAACTCCAAACCGTCTACTATCCCAATCACCAACTACCCCAAACCCTCTACCACCCCAATCACCAACTACCCCAACCACCAACCACTGCAAACCCTCTACTACCCCAAACCCTCTACTACCCCATCTACCCCAAACACCAACTACCCCCAACCACCAACTACACCTATCACAAACTATCCCAACCACCCCAACCACCAACTACTCCAAACCCACTACTACCCCAACCACCAACTACCCCAAACCCCCTACTACCCCAACCACCAACTACTCCAAATCCTCTACTACCCCAACTACCAACTACCCCAAACCCACTTCTACACAAACTACCCCAATCATCAACTACCCCAAACCCTCTACTACCCCAACTACCCCAACCACAAACTAACGCAAACCCTCTACCACCCCAACTACAAACAATTCCAAACCCTCTACTACCCAACTACCAACTAATTCAAACCCTCTACTACCTCAACCACCAACTACCCCAAACCCTCTACTACCCCAAACACTCAACTACCCCAAGCACCCGAACCATTAACTACCCCAAACCCTCTACTACTGCAACTACCCCAAACACCAACTGCTCGAAACCCTCAACTACCCCAACCACCAACTACTCCAAGCCCTCAACTCCCCCAACCACCAACTACGCCAAACCCTCTACTACCCTAACTACCCTAACCACCGACTACACCAAACCCTGTACTACCCCAACCACCAACTACTCCAAACCCTCAACTACCCCAACCACCGACTACTCCAAACCCTCTACTACCCCAACCACCAACTACTCCAAACCCTCTACTACTCCAACTACCCCAACCACCGACTACTCCAAACCCTCTACTACCCTCAACTACCCCAACCACCAACTACCCCAAACCCTCTACTACTCCAACTACCCCAACCACCGACTAATCCAAACCCTGTACTACCCCAAGCACCAACTACTCCAAACCCTCAACTACCCCAACCACCGACTACCCGAAACCCTCTACTACTCCAACTACTCCAACTACTGCAAACCCTCTACTACCCCAATCACCAACTAACCCAACCACCCCAACTACTTCAAACCCTCTACTACCCCAAACCCTCTACTACCCCATCTACCCCAAACACCAACTACCCCCAACCACCAACTACACCTATCACAAACTATCCCAACCACCCCAACCACCAACTACTCCAAACCCACTACTACCCCAACCACCAACTACCCCAAACCCCCTACTACCCCAACCACCAACTACTCCAAATCCTCTACTACCCCAACTACCAACTACCCCAAACCCACTTCTACACAAACTACCCCAATCATCAACTACCCCAAACCCTCTACTACCCCAACTACCCCAACCACCAACTAACGCAAACCCTCTACCACCCCAACTACAAACAATTCCAAACCCTCTACTACCCAACTACCAACTTATTCAAACCCTCTACTACCTCAACCACCAACTACCCCAAACCCTCTACTACCCCAAACACTCAACTACCCCAAGCACCCGAACCATTAACTACCCCAAACCCTCTACTACTGCAACTACCCCAAACACCAACTGCTCGAAACCCTCAACTACCCCAACCACCAACTACTCCAAGCCCTCAACTCCCCCAACCACCAACTACGCCAAACCCTTTACTACCCTAACTACCCTAACCACCGACTACACCAAACCATGTACTACCCCAACCACCAACTACTCCAAACCCTCAACTACCCCAACCACCGACTACTCCAAACCCTCTACTACCCCAACCACCAACTACTCCAAACCCTCTACTACTCCAACTACCCCAACCACCGACTACTCCAAACCCTCTACTACCCTCAACTACCCCATCCACCGACTACTCCAAACCCTGTACTACCCCAACCACCAACTACCCCAAACCCTCTACTACTCCAACTACCCCAACCACCGACTAATCCAAACCCTGTACTACCCCAAGCACCAACTACTCCAAACCCTCAACTACCCCAACCACCGACTACCCGAAACCCTCTACTACTCCAACTACCCCAACCACCGACTACTCCAAACCCTCTACTACCCCAACCACCAACTACTCCAAACCCTAAACCACCCCGACCACCAACTACTCCAAACCCTCAACCACCCCGACCACCGACTACCCGAAACCCTCTACTACTCCAACCACCCCGACCACCGACTACTCCAAACCCTCTACTACCCCAACCACCAACTACCCCAAACCCTCAACTACCCCAACCACCAACTACTCCAAACCCTCAACTACCCCAACCACCAACTACTTCAAACCCTCTACTACCCCAACCACCAATTTCTCTAAAACCCTCTACTACTCCAACCACCAACTACTCCAAACCCTCAACTACCCCAACCACCAACTAATTTATACCCTCTACTACCCCAACCACCAACTACTCCAAACCCTTAACTACCCCATCCACCAACTACCCCAAACCTTCTACTACCCCAACTACCCTAGCCCCCAACTAACCTAAACCCTCTACTACCCCAACCACCAACTACTCCAAACCCTTAACTACCCAACCCACCAACTACCCTAACCACCGACTACTCCAAACCCTCTACTACCCTAACCACCAACTACCCCAACCCTCTACTACCCCAACCACCGACTACTGTAAACCCTCTACTACCCCAACCACCAACTTCTCCAAACCCTCTACTACCCCAACTTCCCCAACCACCAACTGCTCCAAACCCTCTACTACCCCAACTACCAACTACTTCAAACCCTCTACTACCCCAACTACCCAAACCACCAACTACCCCAAACCCTCTACTACCCCAACTACCCCAACCACCAACTGCCCCAAACCGATCTACTACCCCAACCACCAACTACCCCAAACCCTCTACTACCCCAACCACCAACTACTTCAAACCCTCTACTACCCCAACTACCCTAACCACCAACTAACCCAAACCTTCAACTACCCCAACCACCCGAACCACCAACTACCCCAAACCTTCTACTACCCCAACTACCAACTACCCCAAACCCTCTACTACCCCCAACCACGTTCTACCCCAAACCCTCTAGTACTACCACAACTACCCCAACCTCAACTCCCCCAACTATCAATTATTTCGAACCATCTAGCTACTACCCCAACTTCCCCAAACCCTCTACTACCCCAACCACCAACTACCCCAAACACTCTACTACCCCAACTACCTGCACATGCACGTATAGGCCTACTTTTTCTGGCGCATGGAAGCAATCGGTATTGTATTGGCAGCGGCACAATATTCTCGATAGATGGGTTTTTTTTTTTCTTCTACGGTACGAGTAAATATGCAATTAAATGTAGGCTAAATAAAAATACATCAACTTGCCTGATTACGTAAGCGTGAATTCCTTACTAACCAAGAAAGCATGTAGGCCTACTGTTGACATCATGGTCCTATATACGCCAATTTTAGATTTTGAAGTTGTCTCAAAGTTCATGTTTCAAAAAAGCGAAATGTGATTTCCCGATTTCCAATTTTAGATTTTGAAATTTGAATCTGGGAATTAAGAAATGCAAATTTAAAATTTCGAAACATGAAATTCAAATGAGCCTTCTTGGCTTTCTTAGAGAGAAGCCCGGTCAGATAACTATACCTTTGGTTATATCAGTGCAACAGTTGAGTATAACAGAAAGTGCATGATCAAACTGAAACAACTACAGGTTAATTCTACTGCTTTTTGACATGAAATAGATAATAAGAGTTAATTTTCAATATTTTTAAAAAATCTAGTGTGTTTGTGTGGATCCGTCTAAGAAACTCTCAGAAAGGGAGGTAAGCATGTGGGCAGGATTGCAATGTGACTTGCGTCGACTCGTCTGCACCCCAGTCGGAACTCCCTTCGGCTATCTTCGCTCGCTACCGGTCGGCTTTGACACGCCTCGGGCAGTCTGCGCTTTTTATACGGCAAATCACCGTATTTTGGGGCTGAATAAAAATGGCGCCGAAAGTAAATATCAAAATGTTTTACTACCGACGAAAACAGAAAATAAAAATAATTATAAATTTATTAAATGCTAATATCATTTAGAAAGATATTTGTTAATATATTTTATTTAGCCCGGTAAACCACATGTTGTAGACAGACGCAGTTTCGGTACATATCAGGAATCTTCAAATACTTCAATTATATAACTGATCGAGGCTGAAAGTTAACAAAGCGAGTGTTTCAATCCCTTACATTGTCACGGGGGCACTTCTGTGGGGCCCTCAAGGGGATTTGGGATTTGTACGCTTCACGGCTACCTATTTGGTCGCCATATTCAAAATGACCTGCAGTCTATCAGAGGGTATTTCACGCACGTAAATCCCCGAAGTTTCAGAGTGGTCTGCACCCCTGTCGACTTCGGAAGTGAAAGTCAAGATTTGAACCACTCGGAACTCCCTTCGGCTATCTTCGCTTCCTACCGGTCGGCTTTGACACGCACGTAAATCCCCGAAGTTTCAGAGTGGATTTGAACTGCAGAATTGTTTAAAGAGGCATGAGCTGCCGAAATTCACACTTTTTTCATAATTTCTGATCGTCACGACAGTAAGAGGCTTTGAAGGCCATCGAAAAACTAAATGATTGGCGTTGGAATGAAGAAAATCCATACAGTATGTGCCCTGTACGAACCGAAAACGTGTTCGAAAAGTAGCAAAATTTAAATAACCGGGACGACCATTCATTCATTCTAAGCCAAAGTTAGTTCAAAACAATACTTTATCGTACATTTTCGGGACTAGAAGCATTAAAAAGCTTCTGAATTATACGTCTTGATAAAAATAGCCGATAATTTCAACATTCTGTGTTTACGTCAAAATATCAACATTTTGGCAGCTCATGCCCCTTTAAGGTAGTTCCGAGTTCCAGGACTTTTAGCTTGGTAAATGTTTCTTACCGAGCGACGGAGCCAAACGTTAACATTAGTACGGCAAATGGAAAATTAATTGTCTACTGATGCCTAGGTTCGGCGTAATGTTTAATGTGAATGTTCATTGTTGTGTTGTTGTTGTCTGATCTAGTTTGATCTGTTTCACTCAAAACATGTTCAATTTTACAGAACTTATTATTACGTATATTGGTATATGTAATATCACCATAAGTTCGGTAAAATTGAACTAGAGCGCGGCAAAAAACACCAAACAAACAATATATTTTTTTATGTTTGCAAATTCTCATTTGAGGAGAAACATAGGCCTGTATCAATAATGCTTTAATAATAGGCTACATAGTGTGATAGTTTGGGCTGTGCTACACACCACCAGGCAAGTAGGCCTAACATTAAATTTTAGAACTAAATAGACCCTCATCAGGCAAGTTGGAAAACATAGTCTACGGAAATCACAGAGATACTATTTTGCTGACACCTTGCAATAAAAACAGTAGAATTTCAGCAAGGTCTATTTTTTGAAAGACATATTTTTTTTTTTTTATTTTTTTTTTATTGCTTCCTCCAGAGACATACATGTATAACATACAACAAAACTATACAAGGCCACTGTTAAAAAAAACCAAACCCCTCTCCATATATCGTATAGATTTTTGGGGGCACATTCATTTTAAAAAAAAAGCCTATAATTGTCCCTAATTGTGAGTACAGTCTAAACAATTAGGTAACATTTACACAGCATCTTCTACCTGGTCTATTAAAAAATAATACAAATGAATAAGGAAAATAAAACTGTCCATATTGGCCTTTTACCATAAAGTATGGATGTAACTTCAAAAATTTACCTCATATTACATACATTTGTCGTAAAGCATGGATGTAAGTTCAAACAATTACCTCATATTACATACACTTATGGTAAAGCATGGTCGTAAGTTCAAACAATAACCTCATATTACATACATTTGTGATGAAGCATGGGTCTAAGTTCAAACAATTACCTCATATTACATACATTTATGATGAAGCATGGATGTAAGTTCAAACAATTACCTCATATTACATACATTTATGGTAAAGCATGGATGTAAGTTCAAACAATTACCTCATATTACATACATTTGTGATGAAGCATGGATGTAAGTTCAAACAATCACCTCATATTACGTACTTTTTTGATGACGCATGGATGTAAGTTCAGACCTCATATTACATACATTTATGACAAAGCATGGGTGTAAGTTCAAACAATTACCTCATATTACATACATTTATGATGAAGCATGGATGTAAGTTCAAACAGTTACCTCATATTACATACATTTATGATGAAGCATGGATGTAAGTTCAAACAGTTACCTCATATTACATACATTTGTGATGAAGCATGGGTCTAAGTTCAAACAATTACCTCATATTACATACATTTATGATGAAGCATGGATGTAAGTTCAAACAATTACCTCATATTACATACATTTATGGTAAAGCATGGATGTAAGTTCAAACAATTACCTCATATTACATACATTTGTGATGAAGCATGGATGTAAGTTCAAACAATCACCTCATATTACGTACTTTTTTGATGACGCATGGATGTAAGTTCAGACCTCATATTACATACATTTATGACAAAGCATGGGTGTAAGTTCAAACAATTACCTCATATTACATACATTTATGATGAAGCATGGATGTAAGTTCAAACAGTTACCTCATATTACATACACTTATGATGAAACATGGATGTAAGTTCAAAAATTTACCTCATATTACATACATTTGTCGTAAAGCATGGATGTAAGTTCAAACAATTACCTCATATTACATACACTTATGGTAAAGCATGGTCGTAAGTTCAAACAATAACCTCATATTACATACATTTGTGATGAAGCATGGGTCTAAGTTCAAACAATTACCTCATATTACATACATTTATGATGAAGCATGGATGTAAGTTCAAACAATTACCTCATATTACATACATTTATGGTAAAGCATGGATGTAAGTTCAAACAATTACCTCATATTACATACATTTGTGATGAAGCATGGATGTAAGTTCAAACAATCACCTCATATTACGTACTTTTTTGATGACGCATGGATGTAAGTTCAGACCTCATATTACATACATTTATGACAAAGCATGGGTGTAAGTTCAAACAATTACCTCATATTACATACATTTATGATGAAGCATGGATGTAAGTTCAAACAGTTACCTCATATTACATACATTTATGATGAAGCATGGATGTAAGTTCAAACAGTTACCTCATATTACATACATTTATAATGGAGCATGGATGTAAGTTCAAACAATTACCTCATATTACATACATTTATGATGAAGCATCGATGTAAGTTCAAACAATTACCTCATATTACATACATTTATGATGAAGCATGGATGTAAGTTCAAACAATTACCTCATATTGCATACATTTATGATGAAGCATCGATGTAAGTTCAAACAATTACCTCACATTACATACATTTATGGTAAAGCATGGATGTAAGTTCAAACAATTACCTCATATTACATACATTTGTGATGAAGCATGGATGTAAGTTCAAACAATTACCTCATATTACATACATTTGTGATGAAGCATGGATGTAAGTTCAAACAATCACCTCATATTACATACTTTTTTGATGACGCATGGATTTAAGTTCAGACCTCATATTACATACATTTATGACAAAGCATGGGTGTAAGTTCAAACAATTACCTCATATTACATACATTTATGATGAAGCATGGATGTAAGTTCAAACAGTTACCTCATATTACATACATTTATGATGAAGCATGGATGTAAGTTCAAACAATTGCCTCATATTACATACATTTATGATGAAGCATGGATGTAAGTTCAAACAATTACCTCATATTACATACATTTATGATGAAGCATGGATGTAAGTTCAAACAATTACCTCATATTACATACATTTATGATGAAGCATGGATGTAAGTTCAAACAATTACATGTACCTCATATTACCTACATTTATAATGATTGATTGATTGATTGTTTGGTGTTTTACGCCGCGCTCAAGATTATTTCACTTATATGGCGGCGGTGCCAGTTTTATTGTGGGAGGAAACCGGGCTCTATGCCCGGAGGAAACCCACGACCTTCCGTTGGTAACTGGCAACCATCCCACATAGGTCGTTCGAGTGAAAACCCAGTCAGAAAATTTTCAAATTTTTTTTTTGGACTGAGAGGGATTCGAACCCGCGACCCATTGGTGGAAGGCTGTTTGGATTGAGCGTCCAACGCTCTACCTACTGAGCCACGGAGGCCCCCATTTATAATGAAGCAAATAAGTATGGAAGATAAAACTGTCCATATTGGGCTATTACACATATTTGCTTTATCTGACATACACATGTACATACATGTATTCCCATTACAGTGAGTTGTAATTACTTCAGAGTTAAACCTTCCCACCTACATGTATCCCACATACATGTAGTAGTGGATTGCATTTGGTTAAATGAAATATTTTTTTCTATCTTCACATAGTGGCAGATTTTACACTTCAACTCAAAGATTGATAGTTTCTTATTTTGGCACCTTTTTGTATAAATATAGTACCTGGTGGCCAAAAGTATCAAATTTATTACTTTGTACATATCAGAGAACAGTTATTTTTTCCAAAAATATGTTTTTTGTGTGTGAGGTTTAAACTTATTCCCACACAGTTGTATATCTAGGCATTTAGGTTTTCCCATAGACTATCAACTAGCGACAGTAAGGCCAATTTTTGGTTGCATTTAACTGTACAATTGCATAAACATCATGAATTTAGGAGTTTGTCTTGCAAGTTTTGGTTCTCTGTAGATGTTTTCCCTGTTGAATTTTATCTCAATTTGCATAACTCTCAATGCCTCTCACTAATCTGTCCATCTGGTTTTAAAGTATTCATGTTTTATCCAAACCCACCACCCAAATACTAGTTTTTCTTCTTTATTAAAGTGGCATAAGCTGCCAAAATGTTGATATTTTAACGTTAAAACAGAATGTTGAAATCATCAGCTATTTTTCCCAAGACTTTTCAGTGCTTCTAGTCTCGAGAATGTACGATAAAGTATTGTTTTGAACTAACTTTGGCTTAGAATGAATGAATGGTCGTCCCGGTTATTTAAATTTTCAACACTATTCTGGTTCGTATAGGTTACATACTGTATGGATTTTCCTCATTCCAACGCCAATCATTTAGTTTTTCACTGTCGTGACGATTAGAAATTATGAAAAAGTGTGAATTTCGGCAGCTCATGCCACTTTGTTTTTTCTGTGACCAGATGTCCATTAATATGTGTTAGCCTGTTTTATCTTCATGAAATTACCCTGGGGGGTCTACATCCAAATCGACACGGATGTCCCCATTGCATATCAACGGACAAATTCTGCTTTTCTCCACCCAATTCATGAGCTATTGCTAATCTGCCAAGAAAATTGCCTCTCCTGAGTGTTGACAATATTCACTTATCTTCCATTTCACACGCGTGTTCAGCACAAAAAAAGGAAGTACGTTCCTTCCTACATCCAATGCTGAATTATCTTATAAAAATATAATCTGAATTATATGGATAGGAAGCATATTCAAATTGAATGCTTGTGGGTCCAAATTCTTGTTACTCACAGCCTGCCTTTTTGGGAAAAAAGCTCTTGGGCCGAGGGGTTTGGTTAGTGCAGCTTCATGTTTCTTTATTTGGTCCAATTTTGTGCTTTTCTTACTTTATCTAACTATATTTTTCTTCTGTTAACAGGTACCTTATCATTTCATTTTGATCACAGATTGAGCTCTGACTTAAATTTCAACCTCCTTGGTTTAGTCTCTTGGACAAGTGTATATCCCAGAAAATCCCAAACCTTATAAACGGAACTTGAAATTCATCCAACAGTAGCAGTTGAAGATATGAGAAATTAAATTGAACTACTTTAGTTTTTTCTTCAACTATCGCCAACTCTGCACTTCACCTCTCTATGTTGTACAAAGATCTCTCTTTGGATATACAAGGTTAGTTAGGATTTTAGATTTCATCCCTTACTATTCTTTACACACATGGGTAGTCGAACGGCCCTCCATCTCCAATTTTTATTCTTGTCTGCCCGGAACGTTCAGGCTATCTCATGATTTAGCTTGAAAACTGAGTGAATATGGGAAATTTGAGGGTGAGTAGGTAGGGAGGGGGGGGGGGGGGGGGTGGGTGTAGGATTATGGGTGCCTACCCAGGCAATACATATCAATTTTGTTTTTCTATCTTTATTGCAAACTAGTTATGTCTATGTTCTTGATACTCACATCCATCCACAAATTTCACAATTACAACAAAAGCATGAAATAAACATGGGAAACTGTAAAAAAAACAAACAGATTTTTAACATGAGCCTTTGGTGTACCTGTATGGCTTCTGAATGCTTTTCAGCAGGGATTTCATGTTTTACATACTTTTTCTACACAAAATTGCCTTGAAAGAAAATATATTTTTTGACTGGCTGGTCAATTCAATTTTTCTTCTATTCACAATAAATATGAAAAATAGGTCTTAAAATCACCCGCTCTGAGCAAAAAAGAAAAAATATATATATAGACTATCAAACTAATATAGTGCTATGCATTTTCTTACAGGCTTTAGACATGTGAAGACAGAGAAGAAATCAGTATGT
Source organism: Lepidochitona cinerea (assembly GCA_963971465.1). Classification (NCBI taxonomy): domain Eukaryota; kingdom Metazoa; phylum Mollusca; class Polyplacophora; order Chitonida; family Tonicellidae; genus Lepidochitona; species Lepidochitona cinerea. Next base: position 27,991,398 of record OZ020564.1, on the reverse strand, counting down.
GCAAATCCAGAGTTGTTTAGAATATAGAAGCCAGAGAAATCTACCCCTCTCCCCTTTGAACTTTGTAACAGTTCAAAAAGAGACTATCTTGATATATATTGGGTGAGCATACTGAAGTGATGAGTATACCAGTAATATTTGAGATATAAATATAAATTTTTGCATGCATCTTTGGGACAGATTTGGTTTTTTTTATGCTCCCCAAAAAGTTTCGGGGGAGCATATAGTCGCCGCTTTGTCCGTCCGTCCGGATTTCTTGTCCAGGGCATATTTTTGGTAAAATCGTCAGGATTGTTTTGAAACTTGTTTTGAAGACCTTGTGCAGTGTTACGCTTTTCTCTCCGTGATGAGAATAATTTTAGAGTTACATGTATTGCTCTTGGTTTGTCCAATTTGTCAAATTTTACCCAGACTGCTTGTTCGGGCCATATCTTAAAGTAGCATGAGCTGCCAAAATTCACATTTTGTTCATAATTTCTGATCATCACGACAGTAAGAGGCTTTGAAGGTCATCGAAAAAGTAAATGATTGGCGTTGGAATGAGGAAAATCCATGCAGTATGTGGCCTATACAAACCAGAATAGTGTTCGAAAAGTAAACAAAATTTAAATAACCGGGACGACCATTCATTCATTCTAAGCCAAAGTTAGTTAAAAACAATACTTTATTGTACTTTTTCGAGACTAGAAACAATAAAAAGCTTCTGAATTATACGTCTTGAGAAAAATAGCCAATAATTTCAACATTCTGTTACAACATCAAAATGTCAACATTTTGGCAGCTCATGCCACTTTAATTAATATTGTGAGGATTGTTTTGAAACTTGGCTGGTATATAGTCATTACCAAGACCTTTTGCAGTGATACGCTTTTCTCTCCGTGACGAGAATAATTTTAGAGTTATTGCCTTTGGTTTCTTCAATTTGTCAAACTTTACAAAGGACTGTTTGTCCGGGCCATACCTTGGTTAATATTGTCAGGATTGTCTCTATATACCAAAAATGAAAGATTTGCATCTTGCGGTTCTTAAGCTATCGCTATCTTAAGCTATCGCGTTCACAAGAAATTGGGACGGACGGAAAGACGAACGGGCAGCATTTCCAAGTCCCCCTTCGACTTACATGGCGGGGGACAAAAAACAAAAAACAAAATGGTCGCCCAGCGACCATTTTAATATGTAAATGAGCAAAAAAGTACATAGCACGCCATAGGGTTAACCTGTGTACAAAGTTTTACGAATATCCTATCATTACTTTAGGAGAAAAGTGACAAGCAGCCTCACTTTCTGATAGTGTTCTATGGTGGTCGCCAAGATCAGTTCACTGATAACAAGAGTTTCGGGAAACCCAAAATACGCCCGGAAAGGCACAGTAACTGCACCATTCCAAAACAAATCCTTCCATATATATATATTTTTGAATACTAATATATGCAATGGGTCCTTCAAATATACAATCTCATCTGGTGTTAAATGTCCAGGTCTTCAGCTTAGTGTCCAGCTAATTCTGAGTGGTCAGTGGGTTCAATCACTTGCTGAAGACATCACTGACCAGGATGTTTGCCACATTTTATATAGGTATATTTGAACAGAGCCTAATCTCTGAGATGGTCAATGGTGTGTAAATATACAAGTCTTATCTGTTTACACTAACAACCAGGTTTATGAATATTGTCAAGCATTTCTTTAAGCAGCTATATTTGCTTTACCATATGGGTAATAAAACTGAATTGAAGAGCCTTTAAAACACAGAAATAATTATAATTCTAAACTTTTTAGGTTTTGGCCACCATAGCTATCACTAAATTATCCAAAGTAGCTACCCATAGGCTATATCCTCAGAAAAAATTGTCCAGATGGAATCAAAACTTTGAAAGTTATGGAGTGGAAGGGGATATTACATAATCCAATATAACTCCTATATTATGTAACCAGTTATGTTAAAAAAAGTTTGCAACACACCTTCTATCCATATAAGGTATATACTCAGAAAAAAATTGTGCAGATGGAATCAAAACTTTAGAAGTTATGGAGTGTAAGGGAATATTACATAATCCAATATAACTCCCATATTATGTAAACAGTGATGTTAAAAATAGTTAGCGACACACCTTCTACCCATAAAGTATACATGTATACTCAGAAAAAAATTGTGCAGATGGAATCAAAACTTTAGAAGTTATGGAGCGGAAGGGAATATTACATAATCCAATATAACTCCCATATTATGTAACCAGTGATGTTAAAAATAGTTTGCGACACACCTTCTATCCATAAGGTATATACTCAGAAAAAATTGTGCACATGGAATAAAAACTTTAGAAGTTATGGAGCGGAAGGGAAAGCGGACGCTGGACTGCCGGACGGACGGGGATGATTCCATAATACAGCCCGCTTTTCAAGCCGGGCGTATAAAAAGTAAATGGCCAGTGGCCGCCATTTTGAATATGGTTGCCCAGCGGCCATTTTAATATGCAAATGAGCAAAAAAAGTACATAGTACGCAATGGGGTCATAGGGATTACCTGCGTACAAAGTTTTACGAAGATCCTCTCCTTACTTTAGGAGAAAAGTGATAAAAAGAAGAAAAACAGAATGGTCGCCTAGCCGCCATCTTCATAGGCAAATCAGCGAAAGAAATAAATGTTGCACAACTAAACCATAGGAGGAACATGCGTGAGAAATTTAAAGAAGATCTGACAAGTAGGTCTCTTGAAATCGCGATCACAAGATATAAAGTTTACAGACGACGGACGACGGACAAAATTCGATTTGATGATCACATGGTGGTCTAAAAATGGTGATATTGAAGAAGCCCATCTTACTGCAAAATTCCGTGTGGTTAACCACCGATACAAGAAATTTACAAAGACAATCGGAATGCCTCTATCAATCAACATTTTTAATAAAAGGCAGCACCTAAAAGGTGCTTTGACCCCTCAGCCAAATATGTCCAGTAATTATCAGGTTGACAATTACCACTGAATTCTGGTGAATATTCCTTCATACTACATGAAGTAGGTATGGGAAACTAAGAATATTTACTGTGAGTATTACAACTGTCAGTCAAATAATACGATTCCCGTAAAATAGTGTCGTCGATGATTTATTTCGTAAGTGTGTATTCAGAAACCAATTACAGTGTAGCACCATACAAGCGTGAAATATTCAACCACTGTTGATTTTCAGTTTATTTGGTCAAAGTAAATTTGACAGTGTACATCCCTGGCACATTAGGATATTGACTAAAAGTATTGAATTTGTCAGTACCACAGTAGCAGAAATATAGCCAGGAAAAAAATGAACGTATACATTTCAAAGGGCCATAACTGTGCAAGAGAATCGTATAAGGCGGAATAAACATGACAGTGCACATCTTTGGTATACTAGGAATATTCACTGTGAGTATCAAAGCTGTCAGTTGAATAGTAACGAAGATACAGCCCGGACAAATAATTGTTGACAGACGTCCGACCGACCAGACGTACATGCCTATTACAATACCCCTTAGCCTGAAAGTAAAAAGGATCAGTGGTTCACTCGAGCGAACGCCTTACTAGCATCAATATAACATACACACATACATACATTGTCGCCAATAATAGTTGCAATTGCGCAACCGCAAAGGAAACCAAGTTGTTTTCAACCGTTGTCCATAGAAACGACCAATGAAATGGACCTTACACGGGCTTGTCATGGTCAAAATTTTTCACAACTGGTTTAGGTTTCCTCTTGGGATGACGCCTGGTATCTCTCTTGAGATCCATTCGAGAAGGACAGACTTTGAAGCTTCGATAGGAATTTAAATGGATTCAAGTTTGTCCTACCTGTTCGATTATCAAGAGAACGCAAATCCTGTCGCCATACCCTTGTCTTCTTAGCACGAAATCTTGTTTTGTTTGTCATCCATTTTGGATTGGTTGGTTATTGGGTTCAGATGCATTGTTTTAAAGTTCTCGCATTCACTGCGCTTGGGACTTTTGATGTATGTTTGTGGTGAATAAGTCTTTTACTGCTTTAGATTCTTTGAGTTCACTGCAGTAAGAACAGCAATATTTATTGTGTGTTATTAGTGAATCTCTTCTCTCTGCTGTACAAATAAATCTCTCTGCCTACTTCCACAGGCTAATTTTCTTTGCCAAATTCTCGGCTTCACAAGGCAAGCTGGTCTGCACTTACAAGCCAGTCGGCTGCACGGTGTCGATTACAGTCCTCGAATCAGACACCCTGTCAGCACGTTTTTGTCGGATTTTTTTTTACTTCTGCTTTATCAATTTTACTGGCGTTTACGGGCCGTTGCACTCTGCCCCCCACCCCTCCCCCCGGCCACACACACCTCATTATAATCACGTACATCTCGTTGTCTGTGTTTTGGGAATCCCATCCGTAACATTCAAACCGATCCAGGAAATTGTTTATTATGAAACATCTCATGCAAAATAGAACAAAGATTTGGTGGACACTAAAGAACTACTCTGTGCTTGAAAAGACCAAAGAAGAAAGATTACAACGTCTCACAGTGGAACTGTATAACGATACCAATGAACCGACTGTTCAAACAAAACTGACAATTTGACAAGTGTCCGTCTTTCATATAACGATACTAATGAACCGACTGTTCAAACAAAACTGACAATTTGACAAGTGTCCGTCTTTTATATTTATGATCCGTCTTTTATATATGGGTTGGTGAATGGTGATATTGTATTTGTGTTTACTAACATGTTGTAGCCCTTTTATGAATGCTATAAATATTTTACTTGGGGTTTTAGCTATATTTATTAATAGTGCATTTTAATGTTGAGAAAATAAATATGGATATTTATAAATAAGTGCCTAACTAATAATCATTCCTCTTTTTGGGGGAAAGTGGAATTTTGTTCTTAGTGTTGTAGATTTACCATGGCCAATGATGAACAGAAGACCCTTAGAAGAAAAGCACAAACCAACTGAAAGAAGACCTGCCCTAGAGAACAGAACTATATACCGCCCTGAAGATGATCAGAAGACCCTTAGAAGAAAAGCACAAACCAACTGAAAGAAGACCTGCCCTAGAGAACAGACCTATATACCGCCCTGAAGATGAAACATTTTGGAAATTTAAACACAGACGATCAAAGAATAGAAATTTTCTTCAGTTACTTAAAGATAATTTGCTCCAAATTTTAAATTTATCCTCGCCATTTATATCTTTCAATTTTCTTTTCAAACTGGGTATCTTAATTTGTTTTTAATTCTTATCTAAATACATGTGTAGGTATGACCTTTTTTTCTGGACTGATCAACCACAAAAACAGGCCATACCAAAGGATTTAATTTAGTGAATATTTTTAAGCGTGGGCCTGACTAATACCATTCCTCTGTTTTGGGGGAAAATGGAATTTTGTTCTTAGTGTTGTAGATTTACCTTGGCCAATGATGAACAGAAGACCCTTAGAAGAAAAGCACAAACCAACTGAAAGAAGACCTGCCCTAGAGAACAGACCTATATACCGCCCTGAAGATGAACAGAAGACCCTTAGAAGAAAAGCACAAACCAACTGAAAGAAGACCTGCCCTAGAGAACAGACCTATATACCGCCCTGAAGATGAACAGAAGACCCTTAGAAGAAAAGCACAAACCAACTGAAAGAAGACCTGCCCCAGAGAACAGACCTATATACCGCCCTGAAGATGAACAGGAGACCCTTAGAAGAAAAGCATAAACCAACTGAAAGAAGACCTGCCCTAGAGAACAGACCTATATACCGCCCTGAAGATGATCAGAAGACCCTTAGAAGAAAAGCACAAACCAACTGAAAGAAGACCTGCCCTAGAGAACAGACCTATATACCGCCCTGAAGATGATCAGAAGACCCTTAGAAGAAAAGCACAAACCAACTGAAAGAAGACCTGCCCTAGAGAACAGACCTATATACCGCCCTGAAGATGGAACATTTTGGAAATTTAAACACAGACGATCAAAGAATAGAAATTTACTTCAGTTACTTTAAGATAAGTTGCTCCAAATTTTAAATTTATCCTTGCCATTTATATCCTTTCAATTTTCTTTTCAAACTGGGTATCTTAATTTGTTTTTAATTCTTATCTAAATAGGTATGACCTTTTTTTCTGGACTGACCAACCACAAAAACAGGCCATACCAAAAGATTTAATTTAGTGAATATTTTTAAGTGTGTGCCTGACTAATATCATTCCTCTGTTTTGGGGGAAAATGGAATTTTGTTCTTAGTGTTGTAGATTTACCTTGGCCAATGATGAACAGAAGACCCTTAGAAGAAAAGCACAAACCAACTGAAAGAAGACCTGCCCCAGAGAACAGACCTATATACCGCCCTGAAGATGAACAGGAGACCCTTAGAAGAAAAGCATAAACCAACTGAAAGAAGACCTGCCCTAGAGAACAGACCTATATACCGCCCTGAAGGTGAACAGGAGACCCTTAGAAGAAAAGCATAAACCAACTGAAAGAAGACCTGCCCTAGAGAACAGACCTATATACCGCCCTGAAGATGAAACATTTTGGAACTTTAAACACAGACGATCAAAGAATTTTTATCCAGTTACTTTAAGATAAGTTGCTCCAAATTTAAAATTTATCCCTGCCATTTATATCATTTCAATTTTTCTTTTCAAGCTTGATATTTTCATTTGTTTTAAATTCTTATCTAAATATGTTTTTGTTACATATCTAACATACATTTGTAGTTGTTTGCATACAGACTTGGGGTCTTAATGAATATAATGATAAAAAAAATTAAAGACATCACAACACGAGCTTGTTAAAAAAACTGAGGACGTGGTGATGTCTTTAATTTTTTATCATTAGTATGGAACCCACGTTTAAAGAGAGTTTCAAACATTTCTTAATGAATATAGTTTATAATAATTTTGGTGAAACTTAGTTTCTACAATTTGGGTAATACGTTATTTGTAAATTTATTATCTACACTCTGGGTAATACTTTCTGTTAGTGGGGATTAGAGGTACTAGAATAATCCTATTTGGTAAAAATGGTTTTCTTTTTCTGGACTGCATGATCAACCACAAAAAAAAGATGATGCCAAGGGAAGTAATTTAGCGGGGGGTAACAATAAAAATGTAATGATTAATACACCAGTGTCGCCCACAAAAGCATTGGGATTTAGGCCATATTTATCAATCGTACATTTTTCAATTTGAGAACATAAATATGACTATTATTAAGTGTATGCCTAATGTACCATTCCTCTGTTTTGGCGGAAAATGGAATCTTGTTCTTAGTGTTTTAGTGATAGACAGAAGACAATTTAAAGAAGTGCAAACCAACTGAAAGATGACCTGCGGCCTGATACAATTGAACGTTCCGCCCCGGGAAGTTTGTTAAAAGTGATTGGAAGCTACGACTTTTGTGTGTTGAGGTCTAGCTCCCATGATGCTTTTTTCGGAAAGATATGATTTTCATAAATCTATCAAACAACAATTCCTGTTGATTTACAATAAATATTTTGCTACACATTTGTCTTCTTTCTGGCGGGGGGCATTAATGCATGTCAAATATTGCTAAATCCAGTAAAGCTGTTGCATGATTTTTAGATAACCGTAATTCTGTGTTATTTCAGCACACTTTTGGCAAAACAAATATCATTTCCCCTTGTTTATGGTCACTATAACTTAATGTAAAATTTCTTACAGTTGATTAAAATCTTCTTCGGCGATAAGAAACCTTCCAATTTTTATTCATTACACATATCTTTTCTACACTTGTTGAAATCTTATTGATGAAAAGCTGACGCAAAACTTTATTTAGTTATACAAAGTATGCAAAGTTAACTTACGACACCTAATGATTAAAGGATGTGTCTATTGAAAGAACGCTTTTGGTTAGTGGCTTAAACGTTCTTTTTTTCTGGGGTGGTGGGGCGAAGGAGGGGCAAATGCGTCCTACACAAAACTGGTTTTATTGTAGCATAGGTTTTTAGATCTTTTTTACATTTCCCACCTTAATATAAGCCTATCCTTATAAAAGCCTTCAGATTAAATTGTAATTATTTTGAGATATTCCTTAATGAATGTGAAGAGGAATTTTATTTATTTGCCATCGTCCATCTGTTTGACATGTTTTATTGCTGGCCAAAACATCGAAGCAAAATGTACTAAATTCCAAATTTTCAACACACAAACACAATTTTTAATGCTGCCTTACAATACTGTATGAAGGTCCCAAGCCCTTATCCAAAGCAGAGGGAAAATTTGTGTTTTCTAACGTTTCACTACACATGTTTTGTTTTGTGTGTATTATACTAGTTTAATTTTCATATGATGGAAAATACAATCCAGCAATACAACCGATTGTGCTTATCGATAGATGTAACTATTTTTATTCAATGAAACTAAAAACGAATGTCACAATTAAACTGCTTTAATCATTTTAACAACCAACTTTTGCTGGGCTTGTTTTGGACACTCAATGCAGTTATCTAAGTAAAGAGATCTCCTTGGTTCAGTCTATTAAAGTGAGAGACGCTAACGTCAATACCAGAAATCCAGCTCGCAGGTTTGAATTCCACTCACTACCAAAAAATAAAGAGTGTTTTAACTCGACTTCCCAACATTTTCTTTCTTTAATATGTAAATCCCAGTTTTCTACCCCACTAATGATTTAAAACTTACAACACCGTTATACAATAGAAGTAAAACCTAAATCAACAAAGCCAATTGACATTAATATGCTACCAGTAGTTCAGAAAACACCTAATTTTATCAGTACGATATAACTGATTAAAATTTGATTTATATAAAAAAAATTCTCTTGGAGATGATCGAAATGTGGTTAGCACAGTGGTATTGCACTAGTTACTAAATTGTTTGATGCTTAGCACTTAATGCTGAGTTTTAATTACAGTTGCAGAATATGCAGCTGCTGCCAACTATATTGGTGAGGGAAATCCTAAACTAAATTCTACTTATGTTGGTCGGAGAAGAACTCTTGCTTACTAACATGTATGATATTCATTTCAATTTTCGAATATGATAATTTTTTTGTAATGAGAATTGTTGTGTTGATATCAGGTGATGAAAAAGTGGCTCCCAGTTTCAACTTAAAAAGCCTGTTTCAGTCCTGTTGGAGGCTTTAAGAAACACTTTGCAATAGAAAATGAAATGCCAAAAGATGATTAAAAAAGGAAATCAAATGGCTTCAAGTGAAAGTCTAAATGACATCAAGTGCCAGGGATGAAATTATGAAGCTGGCTATTAAGTATGTTATATTTCCCTGATAATTGTGTGAAATTGTGAGAGGACCAACTGCAGAATACATCCCCCATTGTATGCGGTTCCAGGAAGGAATAAGGTAAAGCAATTTTATACTATTTACATACTTTTCCTTTTATGTCATTTTTTCAAGTTCTGTTATCCTTTTTTATTTCTATACAATTGAAGTAAAACGTAAATCAACAAAATCAATTGGCAAAAATATGCTACCAGTAGTTCATTTAAACCCCCAATTTTATCAGGAGGACATAACTCATCTTTACAGCTGATTAAAACTTTGATTTATATAAAAAATGTCTCTTGAAGTTGGCTAGCGAGTGGTATTGCACTAGTTACTAAATTGATTGATGTATGACACTTAATGTCGCAGTTTTAATTAACGTTGCAGAATATGCAGCTGCTGCCAAGTATATTGGTGAGGGAAATCCTAAACTCAATTTATCATTCTACTTATGTTAATCGGAAAGGAACTCTTGCTCACTTGCATGCATGATATTCATTTAAATTTTCAATTAAGATTAGTTTTTTAGAATGAGCTGTTACGTTATACTTTATATCAGGTGATAAAATAGTGCCTCCAAGTTCCATCTTACAAATCGTGGTTCAGTGGGTAGAGTGACAACCGTCGCTCATTCCAATACATGCCTTCAATGGCAGCTATAGGTCAGAACACCCAGTTTGTGTTTTCTCAAAATACCAAAGTTTGGCTTCGAATAAGTAAGCCTAAAACTGTCAAAATGGCGGTACCCATGTTAAATTGTGTGTAGCGTGAGACCGGCATCCACTGACTATGTCAACTTTATTTGGTTGTAAAGGATTTCTCATGTGATCTATTTGAAAATGGTAATGAAAAGTCTTAACGAGATTTAGGTAATTAGCCACAAATCAAAACGTTAACATTACCACAAATGGGAAATGAAACCGTATCCTGTAACCTATAGTGAAGTGTGAAAAGTAAGTATTTTGTTCTAAATTTTCAAACCACCAACAATTTTTGGTGCCGTTGTATTTGGACTACATATTTGGAATATAAAATAAATGAATTCAGTGAAATTTTTTAAATGTTCACCACTTTTTCTGAACAAAAGGCTTTTGTAGCCCAGGGGGGTATTTCATAAACGGCTTTAGAAGGCTAAACTGACCTAGCCGACTAGAACAGCACTGCTTTAACATTACTGCTTAGTCGACTATCTGACCGTAGTCGGCTATATGTGGTTTATGAAATACCCCCCAGGGCTAGGTTTGAACAGACACTCTTTATAATGTAGGGTGTAAAATACTTGTATATGCCTCAGTAGTGATCCATTTCCATCAATGAGGTCTAGGAATGACATTTCACTTCTTGGAATTATTAATGTTTTTCAAAGCAAATGATTATTTCAAGCTCATTAGCTATTAATGTAAAATAAGCAGACCCCCCCCCCCCTCCAACCCCCTTCCCCTGTGGGTCTGAAATGATATAATCTGCACAAATTGCACTGTTTATCTCTTAGCAGGTAAATTGACATGATTGTGGCCCTAAATTTGACAGTTTTCAAATCACTGGAGAAGATTTATTAGCTTTCAAACAGTCCAGATCTTAAGAAATCAGACAATTTTTTGATGGGTGGGGTGGGTTATCTCCCCTGGCTTTGCCCTTATGGAAGTCTCTAACCCAAACAGATGCTAACAGTAAACTACAAATCAATCAACAACCAATCATTTCCAGCAAATTTGAAGGGTAGGGCTATTTGATGATTCACTTTTTTATAGCGAGGAATAACATTTGAATTGGTCCTCATAAAAACTTTAAAATTTAAGCCTAGAAACATGAAGGGGGTGGGTGTGTAAATTACCTCACAAATTCAAAACGACTGGCCGAAAAGCTTGGATCTTTTGAAATTCAATTTGATATTGGTTAATAAAAGCAAAGTTATTAAATTTTACAAATTTCGAGGAATTTTTTCCTTGTTATAGCATAATCAGGCTTCTCTCGGATTGGCACCTCTCTGGCCTATAACTTAACTGTGAATTTCTTTCAAATTGTCTAATTTTGATTGATTGATTGTTTCGTGTTTTACGCCGCGCTCAAGATTATTTCACTTATATGGCGGCGTTGCCAGTTTTATTGTGGGAGGAAACCGGGCTCTATGCCTGGAGGCAACACACGACCTTCCGTTGGTAACTGGCAACCATCCCACATAGGTCGTTCGAGTGAAAACCCAGTCAGAAATTTTTCAAATTTTTTTTTTGGACTGAGAGGGATTCGAACCCGCAACCCATTGGTGGAAGGCTGTTTGGATTGAGCGTCCAACGCTCTACCTACTAAGTCACGGAGGCCTCTCAAATTTTGATAATTAATGGAATAAAAACTTACCCCAACCCTCTAAAGGTGATGATGTTCGGATAGTTCCAAGGGGAATAACCCATTCCAATTCTTCATAAAAGTTGTCCTTTTTTATATGATTTCAAACTTTCATTTCCTATAAAATTTGCATGAGCTGCCAAAATTTGAACTTTTCTCAGGAATTCTGATTCTCATGATAGTAAGTTGTTTTGAAAGTCATCGAACAACTAAACAGTCTGTGTGTTGTACCAGCCGATATAGTGTCTGAAAAGTAAGCAAAATTTAAATAACCGGGACGAACGTTCGTTCCTTCTAAGTTAGTGCAAAGCATATATTCTCAAACCCACCAGTATACAAGCAAAAAATGTCACAAACAATACGTCGGAGAAAGTCAAAATTTTCTACGACAAAGAGCAGCCAACCATTTATCTAGTATCAGACTTAAACATGATGTGCCCGTGGCACAACATTTCAATACTCTAGGTCATTCGGTCAAGGACCATTTTGAAATCATACCTATTGAGAAAATCCCTTTTCCCACTTCCGCTGCAGATACCAAGCACAAGCGTTTGGAGGGGGGAAAGTTTTTGGATTCAAAAATTACAAACTATTTATCCTTTGGGTTTGAACTTGGACCTGGGAAGATGTTGGGAAAAAACTATAATACCATTTGTGTTTCAGTATAACAAAGCGAGCATCACTATGGCCAAGATTATAGTAGAAGAATACAAACTACTTTAAAGTACACTTGCTCGACCTCTGACCCAAAGGCCAGTCATTGCTTATAAAAAGAACACGAGTTTGAAAGACATACTGATCAGGGATAAACTCCCCTGTCTGCCTTCTACCTAGGGTTTTCTGGGAAAGTGGTGGGGGGACCAAATTTTCACTGTCTTTTCCCATGACCCTATAATATTTAGTCTGACAATATTCTTACCATAGCTTAAGATGCGTAAGCATTGTCAATGTAATACAAAGTGTTCCAGAAAATTCTAGGTGTGTTTTAGTTTTCGTAACTATACAAGTAAGCACCGTAATGATCACTGAAAAGTTATTTTTATTTTAAATTCAGAGTATCGATGAAATAGAAAAATTATCCTATTTTGTTTAAATCCGTATTTGTTTATATCTAAGGTTTCGAAGTTCAATTGGTTAATTTAGTACACGTAACTATACAAAGCCGCTAGAAACAGACAGTTGGTAAATTAAGATCTCAAAGTTTGGTAGTGTATAATGAAGAAAACAACAGGCTTCACATTTAGAAACATTATCGTCAGAAAGATTCACAAGCAGATCACAAAAGCTATAAATCTCAAATACCCAAAACTACTTAATTACACTTTTGCAGTGTATCCATGTGTAATCATGGGTCTTAGAAAAAAACTATACCAATACTATAAGCCAACAGTTGGCACATTTATGACAATCAAACTATATAAATTAATAAGACCAATGCTTAATCCTTAAACAAGAAAGTAGTTTTTGATCATGCTTTGGTGAATTGATTGAGCGCATTGTCTCAAATTCGGGTGCATATAAAGGGTACTAAAGAGTACTGGATTAAATATCCATGACACATATTTGGTGATGTTATTAAAAATGAGTGTCAAAATATTTCCACCAATGAGTCGCACGTTCGAACCCCATCGAATCACGAAAACGTTCATTCATATGCCAAGAGAAGGTAAAGACTAGAAATGTTGGTGTATTTGTATTTCTTTACTCATCATATCTACACATATTTCAGTGGTTAATACTATGCATGTGAAAGCTTCAGGGATTTGTGATCAATTGACATCGAAGAAATTATGCAATTAACTATGTAGCTCATGTTAGCAACCAAAGATTCACAAATAGATAACAAAAGCTATCAATCTCAAATACCCAAAACTACTTAATTACACTTTTGCAGTGTATCCATGTGTAATCATGGGTCTAAGAAAAAAACTATACAAACCAAGAGTTGGCACATTTATGACAATCAAACTATCTAAATTAATAAGACCAATGCTTAATCCTTAAACAAGAAAGTAGTTTTTGATCATGCTTTGGTGAATTGATTGAGCGCATTGTCTCAAATTCGGGTGCATATAAAGGGTACTAAAGAGTACTGGATTAAATATCCATGACACATATTTGGTGATGTTATTAAAAATGAGTGTCAAAATATTTCCACCAATGAGTCGCACGTTCGAACCCCATCGAATCACGAAAACGTTCATTCATATGCCAAGAGAAGGTAAAGACTAGAAATGTTGGTGTATTTGTATTTCTTTACTCATCATATCTACACATATTTCAGTGGTTAATACTATGCATGTGAAAGCTTCAGGGATTTGTGATCAATTGACATCGAAGAAATTATGCAATTAACTATGTAGCTCATGTTAGCAACCAAAGATTCACAAATAGATAACAAAAGCTATCAATCTCAAATACCCAAAACTACTTAATTACACTTTTGCAGTGTATCCATGAGTCTAATCATGGGTCTAAGAAAAAAACTATACAAGCCAAGAGTTGGCACATCTTTTGCAGTGTAAACTATGTAGGCTTTCCAGACCTCTCAGACACTGCCAAGCGAAAACAACGAAACAAAGATTTGAATGACATTATCTCGTACTGGGTCACAAGCTGACTAATTTCAAAAGACTCATGGCATTCACTAAATCTGACAGAAGTCGGGATCTTCATTGAAAAGAACATTCAGATTGTTCATTACTTTGATCAGGCAGGCCGATGATGTCATCAAATGTTAGGACAAGGTATTTAATCATAAAAGTAAAAACAAGAGATCCTTTTAAGGGATCTTAAAGCCCGCGTTCATCTATTCATATTAAAGATTGTTAGAGCAATAACTGGATATAGGAATTGGGGCCTACATAAAAAAATCTTATTCCAGGGAGATAACTATTGTTGAGAAAAATTAAACTGTGAATTACAAAGTAAGCTCCCCTGGAAATTTTGGTTGCAAACAACATTGCCACCTGGTAGCCATCTTCAATATGCTAATGAGATGAAAATGTACGATGCACAGCTAGAACACAGAGGGATGATGTGTTTCATGTTTGGTTAAGATCAGGTCAGTAGTTTTCTTGGAATAATGATAATAAATTTCATTTTCAAATTTGGTTCAAAAACAACATTGCTTCCTGGCGGCCATATTTAATAAGCAAATGAGATGAAAATGTAGGGTGTACAACTAGATCATAGGGAGATAATTTGGGCCAAGTTTGGTCAGGTATCGCCCTTCTGGCAGCCATATTGAATATGCAAATGAGATGAAAATGAACGGTGCATAACCGGGCTATAGGGAGATAAGGTGAGCCAAGTTTGGTGAAAATCGAACTGGTAGTTTTCTTGGAATAAAGGCAGCCATATTGAATATGCAAATGAGATGAAAATGAACGGTGCATAACCGGGCTATAGGGAGATAAGGTGAGCCAAGTTTGGTGAAAATCGAACTGGTAGTTTTCTTGGAATACAGTAACCAAAAAAAAATACATCACCCCCCTGGCAACCATATTTAATATGCAAATGAGATGAAAATGTACGATGCACAACTAGACCATAGGGTGATGATGTATGTTGAGTTTCATTAAGATTGGACTGATAGTTTTATTGGAATAAAGGTAACAAACAACATCGCCCCCTGGCGGCCATATTGAATATACAAATGAGATGAAAATGTACAGTACCACAACAAAGCTATAGACAGATAATGTGAGCCAAGTTTGGTGAATATCAGACTGGTAGTTTTCTTGGAATAAAGGTAACAAAAAAAATATATATATATATATATCAATGATGGCGGGCTAAAAACAAATATGAGTGTTAACAGTTAAAAATAAAGCAATAAGTCTAGTTTGTTTATTTTTTCAGAGCCCATTCATAGCTACCATTCATAAAAATGCCTCAGAAAGGCCTAGTTCAATTTTACCGAACTTATGGTTTTATTACATATACATGTACCAACTATCATTAGGTAAAATTTTAGACACAAAAGTTGTCTACCTTGATTTATCATTTTTCAAAGTAAATCAGATCATAAATGTGGAACTGAATACTGATTTAAATCTTATAATTATGTGAACAATAGTTTGATATAGGTTTTATAGACAATCTATGGATGATTAAAATTGACCTGACCTTTAGTTTGATTTTAGGAATATCCAAAACTGCCATGATAAAACCATGTATCCTACCCTGTCCTATTTCAACATGTTAAATCTGACTCCTTAATGAACAATATCGTCACAGTATGTGTACTTCGGTTAGAAACGGTCCAAGACTGGCTGGCCAGGGTGTATGACCCAGTATCGTCACAGTATGTGTACTTCGGTTAGAAACGGTCCAGGACAGGCTGGCCAGGGTGTATGACATCAGTAGACAATTAATTTACCATTTGCCGTAATGTTAACGTTTGGCTCCGTCACTCAGTTAGAAACATTTGCCCAGCTAAAAGTCCTGGTGGGAAATCGGAACCACCCTAAACAAGTCTTCAGTTAAAATCTTGACAGACCAATAAGCGAGAAATCTCAAGATTTTCCCTGCCGAAGGGGACAGGTGTGCAGACAACACAAGTCATATGGGCCAAATCATATGCCAAATCACCCCCACATCAGACAGCTCAATCCGTCACTTTTATTCAATCTTCACCTTTCATGCATCTTTTTTAGGCAAACTACGTCATTTGTCCCATCATTACCCAAAAAAGTATTCCTAGTCCCACTAAAAATATTCACCAAAATCTAGAATCTATTTTGGGTCTAATCCTTATTGTCCTCTTGCTCCTGTACATCCAGGTAAACTTAGTCCAATTTTTAAAAAAAAAAAAAATCTGTTCCAAAGATGCATGCAAAAATTTATATTTATATCTCAAATATTACTGGTATACTCATCACTTCAGTATGCTCACCCAATATATCAAGATAGTCTCTTTTTGAACTGTTACAAAGTTCAAAGGGGAGAGGGGTAGATTTCTCTGGCTGATATATTCTAAACAACTCTGGATTTGCACATACTGATTTCTTCTCTGTCTTGACATGTCTAAAGCCTGTAAGAAAATGAATAGCACAATATTAGTTTGATAGTCTATATATATATTTTTTGTCTTTTTTGCTCAGAACGGGTGATTTTAAGACCTATTTTTCATATTTATTGTGAATAGAAGAAAAATTGAGTTGACCAGCCAGTCAAAAAATATATTTTCTTTCAGGGCAATTTTGTGTAGAAAAAGTATGTAAAACATGAAATCCCTGCTGAAAAGCATCCAGAAGCCATACAGGTACACCAAAGGTGCATGTTAATGGTAAAAATCTGTTTTTTTTGTTTTACAGTTTGCCATGTTTATTTAATGCTTCTGTTGTAATGGTGAAATTTGTGGGTGGATGTGAGTATCAAAAACATAGAGACATAACTAGTTTGCAATAGAGATAGAAAAACAATATTGATATGAATTGCCTGGGTAGGCACCCATAATCCTACACCCTTGGACCTCCCCCCCCCCCCCCCCCCCTCCCTACTCACCCTCAAATTTCCCATATTCACTCAGTTTTCAAGCTAAATCATGAGATAGCCTGAACGTTCCGGGCAGACAAGAATAAAAATTGGAGATGGAGGGCCGTTCGACTACCCATGTGTGTAAATGTTCATCATAATGTTCATCATAAGGGATGAAATCTAAAATCCTAACTAACCTTGTATATCCAAAGAGAGATCTTTGTACAACATAGAGAGGTGAAGTGCAGAGCTGGCGATAGTTGAAGAAAAAACCAAAGTAGTTCAATTTGATTTCTCATGTCTTCAACTGCTACTGTTGGATGAATTTCAAGTTCAGTTTATAAGGTTTGGGATTTTCTGGGATATACACTTGTCCAAGAGACTAAGCCAAGGAGGCTGAAATTTAAGTCAGAGCTCAATCTGTTATCAAAATGAAATGATAAGGTACCTGTTAACAGAAGAAAAATATAGTTAGATAAAGTAAGGAAAGCACAAAATTGGACCAAATAGAGAAACATCAAGCTGCACTAACCAAAACCCCTCGGCCCAAGAGCTTTTTTCCCCAAAAAGGCATGCTGTGAGTAACAAGAATTTGGACCCATAAGCATTCAATTTGAATATGCTTCCTATCCATATCATTCAGATTATATAGTAATAAGATAATTCAGCATTGGATGTATAAGAAAGAACATACTTCCTATCCATACTTAGATAATTCAGCATTGGATGTAGGAGGGAACGTACTTCCTTTTTTTGGGGGCTGAACACACGTGTGAAATGGAAGATAAGTGAATATTGTCAGCACTCAGGAGAGGCAATTTTCTTGGCAGATTAGCCATAGCTCATGAGTTGGGTGGAGAAAAGCAGAATTTGTCAGTTGATATGCAATGGGGACATTCGAGTCGATTTGGATGTAGACCCCCCAGGGTAATTTCATGGAGATACATACTAATGGACATCTGGTCACAAAAAAAAACATTAAAGCGGCATGAGCTGCCGAAATTCACACTTTTTTCATAATTTCTAATCGTCACGACAGTAAGGTTTTGAAGGTCATCAAAAAACTAAATGATTGACGTTGAAATAAGGAAAATCCATACAGTATGTGACCTATACGAACCGGAATAGTGTTCAAAATTTAAATAACCGGGACGACCATTCATTCATTCTAAGCCTAAGTTAGTTCAAAACAATACTTTATCGTACATTCTCGAGACTAGAAGCACAAAAAAGTCTTTGGAAAAATAGCCGATGATTTCAACATTCTGTTTCAACGTCAAAATATCAACATTTTGGCAGCTCATGCCACTTTAATCAAGAAGAAAAAATAGTATTTGGGTGGTGGGTTTGGATAAAACATGAATACTTTAAAACCAGATGGACAGATTAGTGAGAGGCATTGAGAGTTATGCAAATTGAGATAAAATTCAACAGAAACATCTACAGCGAACCAAAACTTGCAAGACAAACTCCTAAATTCATGATGTTTATGCAATCGACAGTTAAATGCAACCAAAAATTGGCCTTACTGTCGCTAGTTGATAGTCTATGGGAAAACCTAAATGCCTGGATATACATGTACAACTGTGTGGGAATAAGTTTAAACCTCACACACAAAGAACATATTTTTGGAAAAGAACTGTTCTCTGATATGTACAAAGTAATAAATTTGGTACTTTTGGCCACCAGGTACTATATTTATACAAAAATGTGCCAAAATAAAAAACTATCAATCTTTGAGTTGAAGTGTAAAATCTGCCACTATGTGAAGATAGAAAAATATATTTCATTTATTAACCAAATGCAATCCACTACTATGTGGGATAGGTGGGAAGGTTTAACTCTGGTGTAACAACTCACTGTAATGGGAATATATGTATGTATGTCAGATAAAGCAAATATGTGTAATAAGTTACCTAGTCCAATATGGTCAGTTTTATCTTCCATATTCATTTGCTCCATCATAAATGTATGTAATATGAGGTAATGGTTTGAACTTACATCCATGCTCCATCATAAATGTATGTAATATGAGGTAATTGTTTGAACTTATATCCATGCTTCATCATAAATGTATGTAATATGAGGTAATTGTTTGAACTTACATCCATGCTCCATTATAAATGTATGTAATATGAGGTACATGTAACTGTTTGAACTTACATCCATGCTTCATCATAAATGTACGTAATATGAGGCAATTGTTTGAACTTACATCCATGCTTCATCATAAATGTATGTAATATGAGGTAATTGTTTGAACTTACATCCATGCTCCATTATAAATGTATGTAATATGAGGCAATTGTTTGAACTTACATCCATGCTTCATCATAAATGTATGTAATATGAGGTAATTGTTTGAACTTACATCCATGCTTCATCATAAATGTATGTAATACGAGGTACACTGTAATTGTTTGAACTTACATCCATGCTCCATTATAAATGTATGTAATATGAGGTAACTGTTTGAACTTACATCCATGCTTCATCATAGATGTATGTAATATGAGGTAATTGTTTGAGCTTACATCCATGCTCCATCATAATTGCATGTAATGTGAGGTAACTGTTTGAACTTACATCCATACTTCATCATAAATGTATGTAATACGAGGCAATTGTTTGAACTTACATCGATGCTTCATCATAAATGTATGTAATATGAGGTAATTGTTTGAACTTACACCCATGCTTTATCATAATTGCATGTAATGTGAGGTAACTGTTTGAACTTACATCCATGCTTCATCATAAATGTATGTAATATGAGGAAATTGTTTGAACTTAGACCAATGCTTTATCATTTAAATGTATGTAATACGAGGCAATTGTTTGAACTTACATCCATGCTTCATCATAAATGTATGTAATATGAGATAATGTTTTGAACTTACATCCATGCATCATCAAAAAAGTATGTAATATGAGGCAATTGTTTGAACTTAGACCAATGCTTTATCATAAATGTATGTAATATGAGGTAATTGTTTGAACTTATATCCATGCTTTACCATAAAAATGTATGTAATATGAGGTAATTGTTTGAACTTACATCCATGCTTCATCATAAATGTATGTAATGTGAGGTAATTGTTTGAACTTACATCCATGCTTCATCATAAATGTATGCAATATGAGGTAATTGTTTGAACTTACATCCATGCTTCATCATAAATGTATGTAATATGAGGTAACTGTTTGAACTTACATCCATGCTTCACCACAGTTTTATTTTCCTTATTCATTTGTATTATTTTTTAATAGACCAGGTAGAAGATGCTGTGTGAATGTTACTTAATTGTTTAGACTGTAGGCCTACTCACAATTAGGGACAATTATAGGCTTTTTTTTTTAAATGAATGTGCCCCCAAAAATCTATACGATATATGGAGAGGGGTTTGGTTTTTTTTAACAGTGGCCTTGTATAGTTTTGTTGTATGTTATACATGTACATGTATGTCTCTGGAGGAAACAATAAAAAAATATAAAAAATAAAAAAATATGTCTTTCAAAAAATAGACCTTGCTGAAATTCTACTGTTTTTATTGCAAGGTGTCAGAAAAATAGTATCTCTGTGATTTCCGTAGACTATGTTTTCCAACTTGCCTGATGAGGGTCTATTTAGTTCTAAAATTTAATGTTAGGCCTACTTGCCTGGTGGTGTGTAGCACAGCCCAAACTATCACACTATGTAGCCTATTATTAAAGCATTATTGATACAGGCCTATGTTTCTCCTCAAATGAGAATTTGCAAACATAAAAAAATATATTGTTTGTTTGGTGGTTTTTGCCGCGCTCTAGTTCAATTTTACCGAACTTATGGTGATATTACATATACCAATATACGTAATAATAAGTTCTGTAAAATTGAACATGTTTTGAGTGAAACAGATCAAACTAGTTCAGACAACAACAACACAACAATGAACATTCACATTAAACATTACGCCGAACCTAGGCATCAGTAGACAATTAATTTTCCATTTGCCGTACTAATGTTAACGTTTGGCTCCGTCGCTCGGTAAGAAACATTTACCAAGCTAAAAGTCCTGGAACTCGGAACTACCTTAAAACAATTCTGCAGTTCAAATCTTGACTTTCACTTGCGAAGTCGACAGGGGTGCAGACGACGCAAGTCACATTGCAGCCGTGCCCACATGCTTACCTCCCCTTCTGAGAGTTCCTTAGACGGATCCACACAAACACACTAGACTTTTTTAAAATATTGAAAATTAACTCTTATTATCTATTTCATGCCAAAAAGAAGTAAAAATAACCTGTAGCTGTTTCAGTTTGACCATGCACTTTCTGTTATACTCAACTGTTGCACTGATATAACCAAAGGTATAGTTATCTGACCGGGCTTCTCTCTAAGAAAGCCAAGAAGGCTCATTTGAATTTCATGTTTCGAAATTTTAAATTCGCATTTCCTTATTCCCAGATTCAAATTTCAAAATCTAAAATTGGAAATCGGGAAATCACATTTCGCTTTTTTGAAACATGAACTGTGAGACTACTGTTATACTAATTACAAAACATGGCAACTTCAAAATCTAAAATAGTCATAGGACAACACGTCAACAGTAAACCTACATGCTTTCTTGGTTAGTAAGGAATTCACGCTTACGTAATCAGGCAAGTTGATGTATTTTTATTTAGCCTACATTTAATTGCATATTTACTCGTACCGTAGAAGAAGAAAAAAACCCATCTATGGAGAATATTGTGCCGCTGCCAATACAATACCGATTGCTTCCATGCGCCAGAAAAAGTAGGCCTATACGTGCATGTGCAATCATATGTATGTGCCACTTCTTAACAAAGTGGGTATTTCAAGAAAAAGGTCCCTCTCCAATCCCATAATTTTTGGTGTGACTCCATAAAGCTTTGGGCCTATTACCCATTACGTACACATTGCACT
Organism: Lepidochitona cinerea; assembly: GCA_963971465.1. Lineage (NCBI taxonomy): Eukaryota > Metazoa > Mollusca > Polyplacophora > Chitonida > Tonicellidae > Lepidochitona > Lepidochitona cinerea. Next base: position 27,969,395 of record OZ020564.1, on the reverse strand, counting down.
GATGAAGTAAAAAGATTTGCTATAGCTGGGTTTGGGGTAGGCCTTGGTGGTTGGGGTAGTAGAGGGTTTGGGGTAGTTGTTGGTTGGGGTAGTTGGGGTAGTAGAGGGTTTGGGGTAGTTGGTGGTTCGTGTAGTTGGGGTAGTAGAGGGTTTGGGGTAGTTGGTGGTTGGGTTAGTAGAGGTTTTGGGGTAGTTGGTGGTTGGGGTAGTAGAGGGTTTGGGGTAGTTGGTGGTTGGGGTAGTTGGGGTAGTAGAGGGTTTGGAGTAGTTGGTGGTTGGGGTAGTAGAAGTTTTGGGGTAGTTGGTGGTTGGGGTAGTAGAGGGTTTGGGGTAGTTGTTGGTTGCGGTAGTAGAGGGTTTGGGGCAGTTGGTGGTTGGGGTAGTTGGGGTAGTAGAGGGTTTGAAGTAGTTGGTAGTTGGGGTAGTAGAGGGTTTGGGGTAGTTGGGGTAGTAGAGGGTTTGGGGTAGTTGGTGGTTGGGGTAGTTGGGGAAGTTGGGTGGTAGCTAGATGGTTTGGAATAATTGGTAGTTGGGGTAGTAGAGGGTTTGAAGTAGTTGGTGGTTGGGGTAGTAGAGGGTTTGGGGTAGTTGGTGGTTGGGGTAGTTGGGGTAGTAGAGGGTTTGGAGTAGTTGGTGGTTGGGGTAGTAGAGGTTTTGGGGTAGTTGGTGGTTGGGGTAGTAGAGGGTTTGGGGTAGTTGTTGGTTGCGGTAGTAGAGGGTTTGGGGCAGTTGGTGGTTGGGGTAGTTGGGGTAGTAGAGGGTTTGAAGTAGTTGGTAGTTGGGGTAGTAGAGGGTTTGGGGTAGTTGGGGTAGTTAGGGTAGTAGAGGGTTTGGAGTAGTTGGTGGTTGGGTTAGTAGAGGTTTTGGGGTAGCTGGCTTACGTAATCAGGCAAGTTGATGTATTTTTATTTAGCCTACATTTAATTGCATATTTACTCGTACCGTAGAAGAAGAAAAAAAACATCTATTGAGAATGCTGTGCCGGTGCCAATAAAATACCGATTGCTTCCCTCCGCCAGAAAAAACTATACGTATGCAGTCATATGTATGTGCCACTACCAATGACTTAACAAAGTGGGCATTTCAAGAAAAAAGTCCCTCTCCAATTCCATAATTTTTGGTGTGACGTCATAAAGCTTTGGGCCTATTACCCATTACAAACACATTGCACTGATGAAGTAAAAAGAGTTGCTTTAGCTGGGTTTGGGGTTTTTGGTGGTTGGGGGAGTAGAGGGTTTGGGGTAGTTGGTGGTTGGGGTAGTTGGGGTAGTAGAGGGTTTTGGGTAGTTGGTGGTTCGGGTAGTTGGGGTAGTTGAGGGTTTGAAGTAGTTGGCGGTTGGGGTAGTAGAGGGTTTGGGGTAGTTGGTGGTTGGGGTAGTTGGGGAAGAAGATACTTTGGGGTAGTTGGTGGTTTGGGTAGTAGAGGGTTTGAAGTATTTGGTAGTTGGGGTAGTAGAGGGTTTCGAACAGTTGGTGTTTGGGGTGCTTGGGGTAGTTGAGTGTTTGGGGTAGTTGGGGTAGTAGAGGGTTTAGGGGTAGTTGGTGGTTGGGGTAGTTGGGGTAGTAGAGGGTTTGAAATAGTTGGTAGTTGGGGTAGTAGATTGTTTCGAGTAGTTGTTGGTTGGGGTAGTTCGGGTAGTAGAGGGTTTGAAGTAGTTGGTGGTTGGTGACTGGGGTAATTGAGGGTTTAAAGTAGTTGGTAGTTTGGGTAGTAAAGGATTTGGAGTAGTTGGTGGTTGGGGTAGTAGAGGGTTTGGGGTAGTTGGTGGTTGGGGTAGTTGGGGTAGTAGAGGGTTTGAAGTAGTTGGTAGTTTGGGTAGTAGAGGATTTGGAGTAGTTGGTGGTTAGGGTAGTAGAGGGTTTGGGGTAGTTGGTGGTTGGGATAGTTGGTGTAGTAGAGGGTTTGTGGTAGTTGGTGGTTGGGGTAGTAGAGGGTTTGGAGTAGTTGGTGGTTGGGGTAGTAGAGGGTTTGGGGTAGTTGGTTGTTGGGGTAGTACAGGGTTTGGGGTAGTTGGGGTAGTAGAGGGTTTGGGGTAGTTGGTTGTTGGGGTAGTTGGGGTAGTACAGGGTTTGGGGTAGTAGAGGGTTTGGGTTAGTTGGTTGGTGAAGTAGTTCGGTTTTGATAGGAAAACAACGAATGATTAGATGGAACTAGGTAAATAATGATGGATTGTTAATGGTTGCCGACTGAAGACCAAAGTTAACTTCAGTTTATTTACGGATATCATCGGATGTCCGGGACGTGACGCTGATTCTCTCAAGTATAAAGGATTCAGTACCAAGAGGAGCTTACTTGGAAATCGATGGAAGCAGAACATCGACGGATTAACAACTGTACAGCGTTCCTTGGTCGGTCAGTCGGCCCTTAAGAAATGAACATCTAGTTACTCTTTCCATGCACATTCGCGGGCGCCTTCGTTGTCACGTCCATCGCCGAACTGGAGCAGAAAGCTTCCGTTTGTCTGGAGAAACTCGTGGATAAAAACACCCTGAAACTACATGCCTTCTAATACCAGTAACAAATTAACTAACAAATAACTGGGACCTGTATAACGGTTAAACTAATTCCCATATTTTTTTCAACTGTACTCTCCCTCATAATAGAGGGTTTGGAGTAGTTGGTGGGTGGGGTAGTTGGGATAGAGGGTTTGGGGTAGTTTGTGGTTTGGATGGTTGGGGGTAGTAGAGGGTTTGGAGTAGTTGGTGGTTGGGTTGGTTGGGGTAGTTGGTGATTGGGGTGGTTGGGGTAGTTTGTGAAAGGGGTAGTTGGGGTAGTAGAGGGTTTGGGGTAGTTGGTGGTTGGGGTAGTAGTGGGTTTGGAGTAGTTGGTGGTTGAGGTGGTTGGGATAGTTTGTGATAGGGGTAGTTGGTGGTATTTGGTGGTTAGTGTAGTTGGGGTAGTAGAGAGTTTGGGGTAGTAGAGGGTTTGAAGTAGTTGGTGGTTGGATTGGTTGGGATAGTTGGTGATTTGGGTAGTAGAGGGTTTCGAGTAGTTGGTGGTTGGGATAGTTGGTGATTGGGGTGGTAGAGGGTTTGGGGTAGTTGGTGATTGGGGTAGTAGAGGGTTTGGAATAGTTGGTGGTTGGGGTGATTGGGGTAGTAGAGGATTTGGGGTAGTTGGTGGTTGCGGAAGTTTGGGTAGTAGAGGGTTTGGGGTAGTTAATGGTTGGGGTAGTAGAGGGTTTGGAGTAGTTGGTGGTTGGGGTGGTTGGGGTAGTAGATGGCTTGGGGTAGTTGGTGGTTAGGGTAGTTAGGGTAGTAGAGGGTTTGGGGTAGTTGGTGGTTGGAGTAAATGGGGTGGTAGAGGTTTGGGGTAGTTGGGGTTGTAGAGGGTTTCGGGTAGTTGTTGGTTGGGGTGGCTAGGGTAGTAGAGGGTTTGGAGTAGTTGCTGGTTGGGGTTGTTGGGGTAGTAGAGGGTTTTGTGTAGTTAGTAGTTGGGGTAGTAGAGGGTTTGGGGTAGTTGTTGGTTGGGGTGGTTGGGGTAGTAGAGGGTTTGGAGTAGTTGTTGGTTGGGGTGGTTGGGGTAATAGAGGGTTTGGGGTAGTTGTTGGATGGGGTGGTTGGTGTAGTAGAGGGTTTGGGGTAGTTGGTGGTTGGGGTAGTTGGTGTACTATAGTGTTTGGGAGTAGTTGGTGGTTGGGGTAGTTGGGATTGTAGAGGGTTTGGGGTAGTTGGGGTAGTTGAGATAGTTGGTGGTTTGGGGTAGTTGGGAGGTTTGGGGAAGTTTTGGGTAGTTGAGAGGTTTGGGGTAGTTGGGAGGTTTGGGTAGTCGGAGGTTTTGGGGTAGTTGGGAGGTTTGGGTAGTTGGGAGGTTGGGGTAGTAGAGGGTTTGGGGTGGTTGGGGTGGTTGGCGTAGTAGAGGGTTTGGAGTAGTTGGTGGTTGGGATAGTAGAGGGTTTGGAGTAGTTGGTGGTTTGGATGGTTGGGGGTAGTAGATGGTTTGGAGTAGTTGGTGGTTGGATTGGTTGGGGTAATTGGTGATAGGGGTAGTTGGGGTAGTAGAGGGTTTGGGGTAGTTGGTGTAGTTGGGGTAGTAGTGGGTTTGGAGTAGTTGGTGGTTGGGATAGTTTGTGACAGGGGTAGTTGGGGTAGTTGGTGGTATTTGGTGGTTGGGGTAGTAGAGGGTTTGGGGTAGTAGAGGGTTTGAAGTAGTTGGTGGTTGGATTGGTTGGGGTAGTTGGTGATTTGGGTAGTAGAGGGTTTGGAGTAGTTGGTGGTTGGGGTAGTTGGTGATTGGGGTGGTAGAGGGTTTGGGGTAGTTGGGGTGGTTGGGGTAGTAGAGGGTTTGGGGTAGTTGGTTGTTGGGGTAGTAGAGGGTTTGGAATAGTTGGTGTTTGGGTTAGTAGAGGGTTTGGGGTAGTTTGTGGTTTGGATGGTTGGGGGTAGTAGATGGTTTGGAGTAGTTGGTGGTTGGATTGGTTGGGGTAGTTGGTGATAGGGGTAGTTGGGGTAGTAGAGGGTTTGGGGTAGTTGGTGGTTGGGGTAGTTGGGGTAGTAGTGGGTTTGGAGTAGTTGGTGGTTGGGGTGGTTGGGATAGTTTGTGACAGGGGTAGTTGGGGTAGTTGGTGGTATTTGGTGGTTGGGGTAGTAGAGGGTTTGGGGTAGTAGAGGGTTTCAAGTAGTTGGTGGTTGGATTGGTTGGGGTAGTTGGTGATTTGGGTAGTAGAGGGTTTGGAGTAGTTGGTGGTTGGGGTAGTTGGTGATTGGGGTGGTAGAGGGTTTGGGGTAGTTGGTGATTGGGGTAGTAGAGGGTTTGGAGCAGTTGGTGGTTGGGGTGATTGGGATAGTAGAGGATTAGGGGTAGTTGGTTGTTGCGGAAAGTTGGGTAGTAGAGGGTTTGGGGTAGTTGGTGGTTGCGGAAGTTTGGGTAGTAGAGGGTTTGGGGTAGTTAATGGTTGGGGTAGTAGAGGGTTTGGAGTAGTTGGTGGTTGGGGTAGTAGATGGCTTGGGGTAGTTGGTGGTTAGGGTAGTTAGGGTAGTAGAGGGTTTGGGGTAGTTGGTGGCTGGAGTAAATGGGGTGGTAGAGGTTTGGGGTAGTTGGGGTTGTAGAGGGTTTGGGGTAGTTGTTGGTTGGGGTGGCGGGGTAGTAGAGGGTTTGGAGTAGTTGCTGGTTGGGGTTGTTGGGGTAGTAGAGGGTTTTGTGTAGTTGTTAGTTGGGGTAGTAGAGGGTTTGGGGTAGTTGTTGGTTGAGGTGGTTGGGGTAGTAGGGGGTTTGGATTAGTTGTTGGTTGGGGTGGTTGGAGTAATGGAGGGTTTGGGGTAGTTGTTGGATGGGGTGGTTGGTGTAGTAGAGGGTTTGAGGTAGTTGGTGGTTGGGGTAGTTGGTGTACTACAGTGTTTGGGAGTAGTTGGTGGTTGGGGTAGTTGGGATTGTAGAGGGTTTGGGGTAGTTGGGGTAGTTGAGATAGTTGGTGGTTTGGGGTAGTTGGGAGGTTTGGGTAGTCGGAGGGTTTGGGGTGGTTGGGGTAGTTGGGGTAGTAGAGGGTTTGGAGTAGTTGGTGGTTGGGGTAGTAGGGGGTTTGGGCTAGTTGGTTGTTGGGGTAGTAGAGGTTTTGAATTAGTTGGTGGTTGGGGTAGTAGAGGGTTTGGAATAGTTGGTGTTTGGGTAAGTAGAGGGTTTGGGTTAGTTGGTGGTTGGGGTTGTTGGGGTAGTAGAGAGTTTGAAGTAGTTGGTGGTTGGGATAGTAGAGGGTTTGGGGTAGTTTGTGGTTTGGATGGTTGGGGGTAGTAGGTGGTTTGGAGTAGTTGGTGGTTGGGTTAGTTGGGGTAGTTGGTGATAGGGGTAGTTGGGGTAGTAGAGGGTTTGGGGTAGTTGGTAGTTGGGGTAGTAGTGGGTTTGGAGTAGTTGGTGGTTGGGGTGGTTGGGATAGTTTGTGATAGGGGTAGTTGGGGTAGTTGGTGGTATTTGGTGGTTGGGGTAGTAGAGGGTTTGGGGTATAGTAGAGGGTTTGAAGTAGTTGGTGGTTGGATTGGTTGGGGTAGTTGGTGATTTGGGTAGTAGAGGGTTTGGAGTAGTTGGTGGTTGGGGTAGTTGGTGATTGGGGTGGTAGAGGGTTTGGGGTAGTTGGTGATTGGGGTAGTAGAGGGTTTGGAGTAGTTGGTGGTTGGGGTGATTGGGATAGTAGAGGATTAGGGGTAGTTGGTGGTTGCGGAAGTTTGGGTAGTAGAGGGTTTGGGGTAGTTGATGGTTGGGGTAGTAGAGGGTTTGGAGTAGTTGGTGGTTGGGGTGGTAGATGGCTTGGGATAGTTGGTGGTTAGGGTAGTTAGGGTAGTAGAGGGTTTGGGGTAGTTGGTGGTTGGAGTAAATGGGGTGGTAGAGGTTTGGGGTAGTTGGGGTTGTAGAGGGTTTGGGGTAGTTGTTGGTTGGGGTAGTTGGGGTAGTAGAGGGTTTGGAGTAGTTGCTGGTAGGGGTGGTTGGGGTAGAAGAGGGTTTTGTGTAGTTCTTAGTTGGGGTGGTTGGGGTAGTAGAGGGTTTGGGGTAGTTGTTGGTTGGGGTGGTTGGGGTAGTAGAGGGTTTGGAGTAGTTGTTGGTTGAGGTGGTTGGGGGTAATAGAGGGTTTGGGGTAGTTGTTGGTTGGGGTGGTTGGTGTAGTAGAGGGTTTGGGGTAGTTGGTGGTTGGGGTAGTTGGTGTACTACAGTGTTTGGGAGTAGTTGGTGGTTGGGGTAGTTGGGGTTGTAGAGGGTTTGGGGTAGTTGGGGTAATTGAAATAGTTGGTGGTTTGGGGTAGTTGAGAGGTTTGGGGAAGTTTTGGGTAGTTGGGAGGTTTGGGGTAGTGGGAGATTTGGGTAGTTGGAGGGTTTGGGGTGGTTGGGGTAGTTGGGGTAGTAGAGGGTTTGGAGTAGTTGGTGGTTGGGGTAGTTAGGGTAGTAGAGAGTTTGAAGTAGTTGGTGGTTGGGATAGTAGAGGGTTTGTGGTAGTTGGTTGTTGGGGTAGTAGAGGGTTTGGAATAGTTGGTGTTTGGGGTGGTAGAGGGTTTGGAATAGTTGGTGTTTGGGGTAGTAGAGGGTTTGGGTTAGTTGGTGGTTGGGGTAGTAAAGGATTTGGGATAGTTGGTGTTTGGGTTAGTAGAGGGTTTGGGTTAGTTGGTGGTTGGGGTAGCTGGGGTAGTAGAGAGTTTGAAGTAGTTGGTTTTTGGGATAGTAGAGGGTTTGTGGTAGTTGGTTGTTGGGATAGTTGGGGTAGTACAAGGTTTGAATTAGTTGGTGGTTGGGGTAGTAGAGGTTTACGGTAGTTGGTGGTTGGGGTAGTAGAGGGTTTGGAGTAGTTGGTGGTTGGGATAGTAGAGGGTTTGAAGTAGTTGGTTGTTGGGGTAGTAGAGGGTTTGGAATAGTTGGTGTTTGGGGTAGTAGAGGGTTTGGAATAGTTGGTGTTTGGGGTAGTAGAGGGTTTGGGTTAGTTGGTGGTTGGGATAGTTGGGGTAGTAAAGGGTTTGGGATAGTTGGTGTTTGGGGTAGTAGAGGGTTTGGGTTAGTTGGTGGTTGGGGTAGCTGGGGTAGTAGAGAGTTTGAAGTAGTTGGTGGTTGGGATAGTAGAGGGTTTGTGGTTGTTGGGATAGTCGGGGTAGTACAGGGTTTGAATTAGTTGGTGGTTGGGGTAGTAGAGGTTTACGGTAGTTGGTGGTTGGGGTAGTAGAGGGTTTGGAATAGTTGGTGTTTGGGGTAGTAGAGGGTTTGGAATAGTTGGTGTTTGGGGTAGTAGAGGGTTTGGGTTAGTTGGTGGTTGGGGTAGTTGGGGTAGTAGAGGGTTTGGAATAGTTGGTGTTTGGGGTAGTAGAGGGTTTGGGTTAGTTGGTGGTTGGGGTAGCTGGGGTAGTAGAGAGTTTGAAGTAGTTGGTGGTTGGGATAGTAGAGGGTTTGTGGTAGTTGGTTGTTGGGATAGTTGGGGTAGTACAGGGTTTGAAGTAGTTGCTGGTAGGGGTGGTTGGGGTAGAAGAGGGTTTTGTGTAGTTCTTAGTTGGGGTGGTTGGGGTAGTAGAGGGTTTGGGGTAGTTGTTGGTTGGGGTGGTTGGGGTAGTAGAGGGTTTGGAGTAGTTGTTGGTTGAGGTGGTTGGGGGTAATAGAGGGTTTGGGGTAGTTGTTGGTTGGGGTGGTTGGTGTAGTAGAGGGTTTGGGGTAGTTGGTGGTTGGGGTAGTTGGTGTACTACAGTGTTTGGGAGTAGTTGGTGGTTGGGGTAGTTGGGGTTGTAGAGGGTTTGGGGTAGTTGGGGTAATTGAAATAGTTGGTGGTTTGGGGTAGTTGAGAGGTTTGGGGAAGTTTTGGGTAGTTGGGAGGTTTGGGGTAGTGGGAGATTTGGGTAGTTGGAGGGTTTGGGGTGGTTGGGGTAGTTGGGGTAGTAGAGGGTTTGGAGTAGTTGGTGGTTGGGGTAGTTAGGGTAGTAGAGAGTTTGAAGTAGTTGGTGGTTGGGATAGTAGAGGGTTTGTGGTAGTTGGTTGTTGGGGTAGTAGAGGGTTTGGAATAGTTGGTGTTTGGGGTGGTAGAGGGTTTGGAATAGTTGGTGTTTGGGGTAGTAGAGGGTTTGGGTTAGTTGGTGGTTGGGGTAGTAAAGGATTTGGGATAGTTGGTGTTTGGGTTAGTAGAGGGTTTGGGTTAGTTGGTGGTTGGGGTAGCTGGGGTAGTAGAGAGTTTGAAGTAGTTGGTGGTTGGGATAGTAGAGGGTTTGTGGTAGTTGGTTGTTGGGATAGTTGGGGTAGTACAGGGTTTGAATTAGTTGGTGGTTGGGGTAGTAGAGGTTTACGGTAGTTGGTGGTTGGGGTAGTAGAGGGTTTGGAATAGTTGGTGTTTGGGGTAGTAGAGGGTTTGGAATAGTTGGTGTTTGGGGTAGTAGAGGGTTTGGGTTAGTTGGTGGTTGGGGTAGTTGGGGTAGTAGAGGGTTTGGAATAGTTGGTGTTTGGGGTAGTAGAGGGTTTGGGTTAGTTGGTGGTTGGGGTAGCTGGGGTAGTAGAGAGTTTGAAGTAGTTGGTGGTTGGGATAGTAGAGGGTTTGTGGTAGTTGGTTGTTGGGATAGTTGGGGTAGTACAGGGTTTGAATAAGTTGGTGGTTGGGGTAGTAGAGGTTTACGGTAGTTGGTGGTTGGGGTAGTAGAGGGTTTGGAGTAGTTGGTGGTTGGGATAGTAGAGGGTTTGAAGCAGTTGGTTGTTGGGGTAGTAGAGGGTTTGGAATAGTTGGTGTTTGGGGTAGTAGAGGGTTTGGAATAGTTGGTGTTTGGGGTAGTAGAGGGTTTGGGTTAGTTGGTGGTTGGGATAGTTGGGGTAGTAAAGGGTTTGGGATAGTTGGTGTTTGGGGTAGTAGAGGGTTTGGGTTAGTTGGTGGTTGGGGTAGCTGGGGTAGTAGAGAGTTTGAAGTAGTTGGTGGTTGGGATAGTAGAGGGTTTGTGGTTGTTGGGATAGTTGGGGTAGTACAGGGTTTGAATTAGTTGGTGGTTGGGGTAGTAGAGGTTTACGGTAGTTGGTGGTTGGGGTAGTAGAGGGTTTGGAATAGTTGGTGTTTGGGGTAGTAGAGGGTTTGGAATAGTTGGTGTTTGGGGTAGTAGAGGGTTTGGGTTAGTTGGTGGTTGGGGTAGTTGGGGTAGTAGAGGGTTTGGAATAGTTGGTGTTTGGGGTAGTAGAGGGTTTGGGTTAGTTGGTGGTTGGGGTAGCTGGGGTAGTAGAGAGTTTGAAGTAGTTGGTGGTTGGAATAGTAGAGGGTTTGTGGTAGTTGGTTGTTGGGATAGTTGGGGTAGTACAGGGTTTGAATTAGTTGGTGGTTGGGGTAGTAGAGGTTTACGGTAGTTGGTGGTTGGGGTAGTAGAGGGTTTGTGGTAGTTGGTTGTTGGGATAGTACAGGGTTTGAATTAGTTGGTGGTTGGGGTAGTAGAGGTTTACGGTAGTTGTTGGTTGGGGTAGTAGATGGTTTGGGGTAGTTCTTGGTTGGGGTAGTAGAGGGTTTGGAGTAGTTGCTGGTAGGGGTGGTTGGGGTAGAAGAGGGTTTTGTGTAGTTCTTAGTTGGGGTGGTTGGGGTAGTAGAGGGTTTGGGGTAGTTGTTGGTTGGGGTGGTTGGGGTAGTAGAGGGTTTGGAGTAGTTGTTGGTTGAGGTGGTTGGGGGTAATAGAGGGTTTGGGGTAGTTGTTGGTTGGGGTGGTTGGTGTAGTAGAGGGTTTGGGGTAGTTGGTGGTTGGGGTAGTTGGTGTACTACAGTGTTTGGGAGTAGTTGGTGGTTGGGGTAGTTGGGGTTGTAGAGGGTTTGGGGTAGTTGGGGTAATTGAAATAGTTGGTGGTTTGGGGTAGTTGAGAGGTTTGGGGAAGTTTTGGGTAGTTGGGAGGTTTGGGGTAGTGGGAGATTTGGGTAGTTGGAGGGTTTGGGGTGGTTGGGGTAGTAGAGGGTTTGGAGTAGTTGGTGGTTGGGGTAGTTAGGGTAGTAGAGAGTTTGAAGTAGTTGGTGGTTGGGATAGTAGAGGGTTTGTGGTAGTTGGTTGTTGGGGTAGTAGAGGGTTTGGAATAGTTGGTGTTTGGGGTGGTAGAGGGTTTGGAATAGTTGGTGTTTGGGGTAGTAGAGGGTTTGGGTTAGTTGGTGGTTGGGGTAGTAAAGGGTTTGGGATAGTTGGTGTTTGGGTTAGTAGAGGGTTTGGGTTAGTTGGTGGTTGGGGTAGTAGAGAGTTTGAAGTAGTTGGTGGTTGGGATAGTAGAGGGTTTGTGGTAGTTGGTTGTTGGGATAGTTGGGGTAGTACAGGGTTTGAATTAGTTGGTGGTTGGGGTAGTAGAGGTTTACGGTAGTTGGTGGTTAGGGTAGTAGAGGGTTTGGAATAGTTGGTGTTTGGGGTAGTAGAGGGTTTGGAATAGTTGGTGTTTGGGGTAGTAGAGGGTTTGGGTTAGTTGGTGGTTGGGGTAGTTGGGGTAGTAGAGGGTTTGGAATAGTTGGTGTTTGGGGTAGTAGAGGGTTTGGGTTAGTTGGTGGTTGGGGTAGCTGGGGTAGTAGAGAGTTTGAAGTAGTTGGTGGTTGGGATAGTAGAGGGTTTGTGGTAGTTGGTTGTTGGGATAGTTGGGGTAGTACAGGGTTTGAATTAGTTGGTGGTTGGGGTAGTAGAGGTTTACGGTAGTTGGTGGTTGGGGTAGTAGAGGGTTTGGAGTAGTTGGTGGTTGGGATAGTAGAGGGTTTGAAGTAGTTGGTTGTTGGGGTAGTAGAGGGTTTGGAATAGTTGGTGTTTGGGGTAGTAGAGGGTTTGGAATAGTTGGTGTTTGGGGTAGTAGAGGGTTTGGGTTAGTTGGTGGTTGGGATAGTTGGGGTAGTAAAGGGTTTGGGATAGTTGGTGTTTGGGGTAGTAGAGGGTTTGGGTTAGTTGGTGGTTGGGGTAGCTGGGGTAGTAGAGAGTTTGAAGTAGTTGGTGGTTGGGATAGTAGAGGGTTTGTGGTTGTTGGGATAGTCGGGGTAGTACAGGGTTTGAATTAGTTGGTGGTTGGGGTAGTAGAGGTTTACGGTAGTTGGTGGTTGGGGTAGTAGAGGGTTTGGAATAGTTGGTGTTTGGGGTAGTAGAGGGTTTGGAATAGTTGGTGTTTGGGGTAGTAGAGGGTTTGGGTTAGTTGGTGGTTGGGGTAGTTGGGGTAGTAGAGGGTTTGGAATAGTTGGTGTTTGGGGTAGTAGAGGGTTTGGGTTAGTTGGTGATTGGGGTAGCTGGGGTAGTAGAGAGTTTGAAGTAGTTGGTGGTTGGGATAGTAGAGGGTTTGTGGTAGTTGGTTGTTGGGATAGTTGGGGTAGTACAGGGTTTGAATTAGTTGGTGGTTGGGGTAGTAGAGGTTTACGGTAGTTGGTGGTTGGGGTAGTAGAGGGTTTGTGGTAGTTGGTTGTTGGGATAGTACAGGGTTTGAATTAGTTGGTGGTTGGGGTAGTAGAGGTTTACGGTAGTTGTTGGTTGGGGTAGTAGATGGTTTGGGGTAGTTCTTGGTTGGGGTAGTAGAGGGTTTGGGGTAGTTGGTTGTAGTTGGGAGGTTTGGGGAAGTTTTGGGTAGTTGGGAGGTTTGGGGTAGTTGGGAGGTTTGGGGTAGTTGGAGGGTTTGAGGTGGTTGGGGTAGTTGGGGTAGTAGAGGGTTTGGAGTAATTGGTTCGGTTTTGATAGGAAAGCAACGAATGATTAGATTGAACTAGGTAAGTAATGATGGATTGTTAAAGGTTGCCGGCTGAAGACCAAAGTTAACTTCAGTTACGGATACCATCCGTTGCCCTCCGGGATGTGACCCTGATTCTCTCAGGTAAAAAGGATTCAGTACCAAGAGGAGCTTACTTGGAAATCGATGGAAGCAGAATATCGACGGATTAACAACTGTACAACGTTCCTTGGTCGGTCAGTCGGTCCTTAAGAATTGGAAATCTAGTTACTGTTTCCATGCACGATCGCGGGCGTCTTCGTTGTCACGTCCATTGCCAAACTGGAGCAGAAAACTTCCATTTGTCTGGAGAAACTCGTGGATAAAAACGCCCTGAAACTACATGCCTTCTAATACCAGTAACAAATTAACGAACAAATCACTGGGACCTGTAACACGGTTTAAACTAATTTGCATTCCAATATTTTCAATTGTACACTCCCTTATAATTTCTTGACAATTTCTCGAAATTTCTTGAAAACTATAAACACCATTTTAGGATTATTTCCCATGTATGGTTGCGTGATAGGTGTGTTTTAAATGTCTGATGTGTTAAATGCATTCTTTTGAAAATGGTCCAGATTTTTTGTTGTCAATGCACACCAAAATTTAGCCAAACAAAGCTTGAATAACCGCCTGTATTGTTATGAACGGTTAAAAAGTCTAATGGTGTTTTTGTACTGTATACCAAATGATGCAATGAAAACACATTATCGGAAACTTCTTCATTTTTAAATATCATCCTAGAATTGGTAATTAATGAAGTTAATTCAATTATTTCTTACTGTCATTCCAAATTTATAACGTCACAAATAGACATGATATAGAACTTACGGGATTCACACATCTGGTGGACGTGTTACGAGTTGACATTCGTAGCTGATGAAAGCTGGGAAATATGACGAGTGAATATCCACGTAACAACATTTTGTTTCCTGAGAATCCAAATGGTAATGTACAACCACCGGATAACTTTCTTACGGAATCCACTAAGATAGAGATACCATTGACGTCAGAATACTGTAGACCAAGAGTACCCAAGAGCACGTAGCTCCTACGCACTGAGATTGAATCTGGGTAAGACTGTAAAGACCTTTAATGTTACGGAAGGTTGAACACTGGAATCGATCAGGCAGGTAACATAGTGGGTAATCAATCAATCGACCAACTAGACAACCAATCAATCACTCAGGGAAGGGGATTATTTGCGGATGGATACAGTCTGTAACAGCAGATTTATTGGCTGAGATACTGTTTTGGTCACTGATGGCGTGATTGCCTTCAAACTCGAGACAAAATCGCGTAGACATTCGTTACTGAATCATACATTGGTTTGGCCTTACCCATAAACAAGCAGATAAAATCCTTTACTCCCACATATAATCAGAGCCAACACAATTAGAAACTTGTCTCCGTGGTTATTTTAGACAAGAAGATTTTCCCTGTGCCCGTGTGTTTTAGTGTCCATAAATATAATCAGAGCCAAATGTTCCAGTGTGTCGTCCCAAGAGAATGGTATTGGACAAATGACTCAAATGCTTTTAACATACCGGGATAGTAGGAGTCGATTGCTGCGAGTCTATGGCTTATATGGGTGGGAGTCTATTGCTGCGAATCTATGGCTTATATGAGTGGGAGGCCATTGCTGCAAATCTATGGCTTATATGGGTGGGAGTCTATTGCTGCGAATCTATGGCTTATATGAGTGGGGATCTATTGCTGTGAATCTATGGCTTATATGGGTGGGAGTCTATGGCTGTTAATCTATGGCTTATATGGGTGGGAGTCTATTGCTGCGAATATATGGCTTATATGAGTGGGAATCTATTGCTGTGAATCTCTGGCTTATATGGGTGGGAGTCTATTGCTGTGAATGTATGGCTTATATGGGTGGGTCTATTGCTGCGAATCTATGGCTTATATGAGTGGGATTCTATTGCTGTGAATCTATGGCGTATATGAGTGGGATTCTATTGCTGTGAATCTATGGCGTATATGGGTGGGTCTATTGCTGCGAATCTATGGCTTATATGTGTAGGATTCTATTGCTGTGAATCTAAGGCTTATATGGGTGGGAGTATTGATGTGAATCTATGGCTTATATGGGTGGGAGTCTATTGCTGTGAATCTATGGCTTATATGGGCGGTAGTCTATTGCTGTGAATCTATGGCTTATATGGGTGGGAGTCTATTGCTGCGAATCTATGGCTTATATGAGTGGGAATCTATTTTTGTGAATCTATGGCTTATATGGGTGGGAGTCTATTGCTGCGAATCTATGGCTTATATGAGTGGGAATCTATTTTTTTGAATCTATGGTTTATATGGGTGGGAGTCTATTGCTGTGAATCTATGGCTAATATGGGTGGGAGTCTATTGCTGCGAATCTATAGCTTGTATGAGTGGGATTCTATTGCTGTGAATCTATGGCGTATATGAGTGGGATTCTATTGCTGTGAATCTATGGCGTATATGGGTGGGTCTATTGCTGCGAATCTATGGCTTATATGGGTAGGAATCTATTGCTGCGAATCTATGGCTTATATGGGTGGGAGTCTATTGCTGTGGATCTATGGCTTATATGGGTGGGAATCTATTGATGTGGATCTATGGCTTATATGAGTGGGAGGCTATTGCTGTGAATCTATGGCTTATGGGTGGGATTCTATTGCTGCGAATCTTTGGCTCATATGGGTGGGATTCTATTGCTGAGAATCTATGGCTTATATGGGTTGGATTCTATTGCTGAGAATCTATGGCTTATATGGGTTGGATTCTATTGTTGTGAATCTATGGCTTATATGGGTGAGATTCTATTGCTGTGAATCTATGGCGTATATGGGTGGGATTCTATTGCTGTGAATATATGACCTATATGGGTGGGAGTTTATTGCTGAGAATATATGGCTTATATGGGTGGGATTCTATTGCTGTGAAGCTATGGCTGATATGGGTGGGATTCTATTGCTGTGAATCTATGGCTTATATGGTTGGGATTCTATTGCTGCGAATCTATGGCTTATATGAGTGAGATTCTATTGCTGTGAATCTATGGCTGGGATTCTATTGCTAGGAACCTATGGTTTATATGGGTGGGATTCTATTGCTGTGAATCTATGGTTTATATGGGTGGGATTCTATTGCTGTGAATCTATGGCTGATATGAGTGGGATTCTATTGCTGTGAATCTATGGTTTATATGGGTGGGATTCTATTGCTAGGAACCTATGGCTGATATGGGTGGGATTCTATTGCTGTGAATCTATGGTTTATGTGGGTGGGATTCTATTGCTGTGAATCTATGGTTTATATGTGTGGGATTTTATTGCTGTGAACCTATGGCTTATATGGGTGGGATTTTATTGCTGTGAACCTATGGCTTATATGAGTGGGATTCTATTGCTGTGAACCTATGGCTTATATGGGTGGGATTCTATTGCTTCGAATCTATGGCTTATATGGGTGGGATTCTATTGCTGTGAATCTATGGTTTATATGGGTGGGATTCTATTGCTAGGAACCTATGGCTGATATGGGTGGGATTCTATTGCTGTGAATCTATGGTTTATGTGGGTGGGATTCTATTGCTGTGAATCTATGGTTTATATGTGTGGGATTTTATTGCTGTGAACCTATGGCTTATATGGGTGGGATTTTATTGCTGTGAACCTATGGCTTATATGAGTGGGATTCTATTGCTGTGAACCTATGGCTTATATGGGTGGGATTCTATTGCTTCGAATCTATTGCTTATATGGGTGGGATTCTATTGCTGTGAATCTATGGCTTATATGGGTGGGATTCATATGCTGCGAATCTATGGCTTATATGGGTGGGATTATATTGCTGCGAATCTATGGCTTATATGGGTGGTAGTCTATTGCTGCGAATATATGGCTTGTATGGGACGGAATATATTGCTGCGAATCTACATGATGAATGTACCACTGTGCATGACGAATGTACCACGGTACATGGTGGATGTACCGCGATAAATGGTGGATGTACCACGGTACACGGTGGATGTACCACGGTACATGGTGGATGTACCATGGTATGGTGGATGTACCACGGTACATTGCATGGTACATTGCATGTGCAACTTGGTAAACGACAAGTGAGTTTGGTACATCTTGTAAGTAATGTGGTGAACTAACAAAAAGTATTTTTATCATGGCATATGACATTTGTACAGTGGTACGTCGGGTGTTTGTCAAGGTACCTTTTGAAAGCACCGCGTTCAATTATAAAGCCATCGAATACTGTGTTCAATATGACAATTGTACCTTAGTACGTCAGGTGTTTTTCGTGGTACATGTTTACAGTAGTGCAGTACAAATAGAAAATGCCACAGTAAACCAAGGACCATGCTCTACACAATCTGTACCCTGTTAAATCATGTGTGGCGCGGCAAACTAGGATACTATACTCACCACAACAAAAGACAGTTATATCGGATGTGTTTTGAGTCGAGTTAAGTATAATTATAGGGTACATTTCATCAGCGTGCTTTTAATTCCATCTTAACACATTACATGCATGTTATGTTGTATACCGAACGTCTTCAAAACTTATAACCAAAATTGTACAATGGTACTTCTCTAAAACATTTATTCACATGTGGTGTGGTATATGTCTTTAATAGTATATGACAATAAAATATATTCTGTATCAAAATAACATATAATGTTGAACAAGGGATGGAGTTGAAAAGTTAATATTGTTACGGTCACAATCCTTACACTAAAGAGGTGTTGTCTCTGTATGTAAGAATGGAAACCGGTCTTTATTTCAGTTTGCCGCTTAAAGATTGTTTCAAAATAAACAAACAAGTTGAGTAAAATAAACAGAACTTTTATTCTTTCATTTAGTACATCTCAAGGAAAGTAATCTTAAAGTAATTTCAGTAATTCGCTTGTCAGGGTGTGCGTCTTATGGGCCGCTCTAGAATTTCTCTCTTAATATTACAAGCCAATCCTCATCTATATAACAATTGGTGGTAGGCGTCAAGTTTTATGTAGCAGTTGTTACGAATCTTTCTTATGTTTATGGTACCAGGTGTTTACATGGGGCATCCTCTGATGCCTGATACCCCGTGTTTATATGGGGTGTCCTCTGATTTGTGGTACCTCGTGTTTATATATGATATGTCCTCTGATGTGTGGTACCCCGTGTTTATATGGGATGTCCTCTGATATGTGGTACCCTGTGTTTATATGGGGTGTCCTCTGATGTGTGATAACCCGTGTTTATATCGGGTGTCCTCTGATGTGTGATACCCCGTGTTTATATGGGGTGTCCTCTGATGTGTGGTACCCCGTGTTTATATGGGGTGTCCTCTGGGTGTCCACATAAATAAATTCCCACCCGGTCTCCTCGGTTAGTTTCCCTGAACTGTTACAATTTATCTTATTATGATCTATCCATTCGTGTAAGGCTTTCATCTATTTAAACCACTGACCTTTCAGAGACTTGCTTCCAGGGGTTGAGTCTGACCTCAACTGCTAAAACCCTGGTTGTTTCCCCCTTTTATACTAATATGCGCGCGCCAGATGGAATGGATATAAGGAAACAGCGCCACCTGCCGGTCGCCCTTGACAACAACTCTCAGCTGCACATATAATAGTTATTGCAAACTAGAGCCCAGTTTAGACCGGCAATCTAATATTTCTAGAGGCTGTATGTCGTTGAATCAAATAAATACGCACATCTATTTATTTAGAATAATTACATCTTGAATTTCGAATAAACGTATAGGTTTAACAGTACACGATCTGTCATTATGGAGCCTCGCTTTCGTGTACAGTCAAAGATGGCGTCTTTCGGTAATCCAATCGCTTACTTTCTCAGTCTAAACACTTTGGACTATTACTCAAAAGCTTTCCTGGTCATAAAGTAAGTTGGCCCTTTATTTAAAGACATCTGGAAAATCTCTCTGAGTGGTTGTTACTCAGTGCCATGCTCTATTAACGCCGGCGTTGTGAACTCGGCGCGAGGCATGTTGACACTGAACCATTCAGTGTACAGTTTACGCTATCACTCGTTGACAGTTGATAATTGTGAGATAAAAAACCTTGGTAATCAACGGCTTGGTGAAGTTTACGATCCTCACACTACCCCCTGCTTAGATGGAAGCCGTCCCGGCGACAGTCAAATACTACTTCACTTCACGATAAAATAACTCAAACAACTCTGTTGAAGGAACACTTTCATGTTATTGGATGTATATTTTCACCCATCACGATCAAAAGGTAAGTACATTTGAGACTTCTTTACCAGTTTTACACACTGTGGTAAAATAGCTAGGCTTTAATTTGGTAGAAAGATTGCATTTCTTCTCAAGACAATTTATTATTGTTATTAATGCTCAGTAATCATTGAAAGTACAGTTCTCAAATACGTTCTTATTGGTAGATTCATCTATAGAAAATTAACAATTATATACAGTTCATGAATGTTTCTTGTGAGATTGGCAGCGCTGAATAATCATCAAGGGTTATGTACACTACAGTTATATGTTCTTCTGTTCTTATAGGTGGGGTATATAACAGCTTTATTGTTCTCTAGGTCTTTGTTCCGCCCGTGGTCTTTTTGACGAGGAACTGTGCTCCCTGTATTGCCTTCTTTTTCGGATCTCTTTCATCTGGAAGATGAAATCCGGCCTCAAGGGACTGGCAGCCACAAATGGTTTTTACGACTGATTTTATGGGAACCTTAAAAGGTGGAGGACTTGCATCTTTGTTTATCTTCTCCATTGTTTCCGCTTGCTTGTCTAGAAGATGTCTGCATAATGTTAGGAGATTTTCGCTCTGCCTCGCTAATGTGCCACGAAGAGTAGAATTGGTGTTTATGTTCTCTTCCATTAGCGAGCTCAGGGCTTTAATATTTGAATCAAAACAGCTGTTAATGTTGTCAGCTGCGGCGGTCATGGTAGCTGCTCCTCGATTCAATCGGCTTACCTGGCTACTGAAAGTTGACAGAGTCTTGGTCATCTGACCAAGTGTCTCATCGAGACGGTTATGGTGGGCCGTCAAGGTTTTTAAATGGCCACACGCTTCTCCCAGCTGTTTGTTTGTAAGTATCAGCTGGCCAACTAAGGGTTGAAGGTCCTCCTCGGGGTGGGGGGGGGGGGGGGAGGCTTATTAGCTTCGGTTATTAATCGGTCTGTTGTTGCCTCAACTGCTTTATTTATGGCAGTTGTCAAGATGTTTTCCATCAGGCTAGCGGATATGGTAGGGGACTGTTGAGGGGCTTGGGACTGATGGTCGGTGTTTGATGAAGGGCTCTTTGTTTTGGGCTATTGAGTTTTGGATTTTTGAGTGGTGGTTGTGGACTTCTTGGTTATTTCTGGGATGACCATAACCTCCACCAGGTCTTCATCTGGTACACATAATTGTACAGGCGAGTCTGCTTGGCACGTCTTCTCAACATTTCCCAGGAGGATATCCCAAGGAGACTGGTCTCTTTTCCTGAAGATTGAGGGATTTGCTTCAATTAGGTTTACTACTGCTTTATCGTGTTCTTGCGATGGAACCTCCACATCTATGCATATACGGCCCTCGTCCAGATCTGATTTCTCCCTTGACCTCGACCGGCTTCGACCCTCATAGAACCTCATACTTTCCTCCGGAGATAATTTTTTTGCATCTGATGCTCTCAAAACAAACTGCTCCAAAGTCCCGGAAACATTTCCGTTATGGCTAACTTTTCCAAGTGCGTTTTTATTACATCTTGGCTAATATTCTGAAATCAGCACAAAAAAAAAGAAATTTGCAAATGAAGTGAAATGGACAGGATTTCATCTATTGGTTACTATGCACAAACATGACAAAAAAATTACATCTGTAATTGCTTAATGGGAAGGTGTCATGTAAGCATGTAGACATCATGTACATCTATAGTTTGCTGCTAGAGGGTGGTTCTGATTCACATATTAATGAGTTGGTGTGTTTTGCATTATTTAATGCCCTTTTAGCCCATCTTAGTGTTTGCTTCCCTCGTATGGCTTTAGTTTGTTGTGGTGCACCACTCTTTTATCGCCAAAGTCATTGAACTGAATAATTAAATCCAGGTCGTTCAGTTGGCCCACTATTAGGTAAGGCCCCTCATAAGGGTTAGATAATTTTGAACATTCACCCTTCCTTCGTGTTTCATGGCAGTACCACACCAAATCCCCCAGCTTATATTTATGGAAAGTGCCCTTAGCATCGTAGTAACGTTTTTGTCTTACAGCGGAGGCCTGTAAGTGTTCTCTTGTTAAGTCATACACATTTTGCATTCTGTCTCGGATGTGGTCAACGTAATCCCCATATCCACTTATTTCTTCTTCGGACCTATCGGCCGGTACCCTTATTTCTCTACCCAGCATTACCATATTTGGTGTGAAATCGGTGGACTCGTGGGGCGCCGCCCTGTAGGCGGCTGCGAGGTAGGAAAGATTGAGGTCCCAGTCTGATTGTTCAGAAACAGTGTAGGCTCTTATCATCTTAAGCAGGGTGTGGTTAAATCGTTCCACTTTACCGTTGCACTGTGGATGCCTGGCTGAAGTTTGGGTTTTGCGAATTTCAAGCAACCGACACAATTCTCTAATCACTTCACTGCGAAAGTTCGACCCCTGGTCACTGTGTAGATCTAGTGGACATCCAAATCTACAAATGACCTCACTGAGTATCTTCCTTGCACATGTTATGGCTGATTGTTCTGGGATGGCGAATATTTCTACCCAATTCGAAAAATGGTCCATTACAACTGAGATAAATCTGTTCCCTCTCTCAGTCTGAGGAAACGGGCCAACGATGTCTGTACTTAATCTATCCATTGGGGCGCCTACCCTCATATCGCCTAGTGGTGCTCGAGGCGTTTTACCACCTGACCTTGCAGCTGCGCAAGTATCACATTTCCGGACCCAACTTTTAACATCGTCCCTTAGCGATTTCCAATAAAATCTTTGTTGCAACTTCCCTTTGGTTTTCTTTCGTCCGAGGTGTCCTGAAAGTACCGAGTTATGCATCTGCTTTAAGACTTGGTCTCGCAAACAATTGGGTACAATAAACTGCCAAAACACACCGGTTACACCTTTATCTGGGATTTTCCTAAAGAGTACACCATTTTGTACGAACAGACTGTCCCAATTATTCCAATAATGTTGACAGGCTGGGCTTTTTGTGCACATAGCTGGTCCGTAAGGGCGGTGTCCAGCTTCCTTCCACCTGAGGACTGGTCCGATGTCAGGATCATTTAGTTGCCTCGTTCTTAGCTGCGAATAGGAAAACCCCTGCAATACGGGAACTTCAATTATTTTCCTTGTGGTGCCAAGGTGGCACCTGTTTAGATCATTGACCCGACTGCATCTTTGTGCATGTAGGTAGACAAATAGGCCGGCTTTCCTGACGATGCTTGCGACACCCCCTGCTAGAGCTAATCTGCTCTGTTTTGAAAAGTTTACTACCATTTGAAATAACCCTACTACTAGGTTCAACAGGAGAGCTACCATAGAAACGGTTGAAATGAATATGTCGCTGATGAGGCAAGAAACTCGTCTCACAGTGGCATGTTCGCTAGCCTTGGGTGGTATTGAGCTCTGCATGTCGTTGCTTCTCTTAAAACACCTTTGACACGGTTCACATGACAACGTTTCATCTACCAGGCATTTACATTCTCTGGGGTTTGGACATCTTGACATTCCATCTGCATTATCGTGCTGCTTGCCAGGCCTATACTCAACTTCAAAATCGAATTGTGACAGGGATTCGATCCAACGAGCAATGCGGTTTTTAGGCTCTTTAAGGCTAAATAACCACTTCAAAGCTTGGTGATCTGTCCTTGAATTTTTGTCCCAAGAGATAGTGTTTAAAGTATTCCGTGAAATATTTTACGGCTAGTAACTCTCGATCTGTTGTGCAATAATTTCGCTCTGCTTTATTCAGTGTTCTACTGGCATAAGCGATGACCCTTTCCCGTCCGTCTTGTATTTGAGATAAAACCGCACCAATGCTGACATCACAGGCGTCAGCATCAAGTATAAATTGGCAACCTTCTTTGGGGGTATGCCATGACCTCCGGACCGACTAGTGCAGACTTCAGTGCTTCAAACGCAACTTGACATCTCTCAGTCCAGACAATTTTTTTTTCTCTTTTTTGTTAATTCTGTCAGTGGCTTAACCAGTTTGCTAAAATCCCTAACAAAACGTCGGTAGTAACTACCCATTCCCAAAAGGGAGCGAACCTCTGTAACGTTTTTAGGGATGGCCCAATTCAATATTTTAGCTGTATTTTCCGGATTTGGTCGGACGCCTTCTTCAGAAATTACATGTCCCAGGAAAGTAACTTCTCTTTTGAAAAGGTGACACTTGGAGGGCTTTAGTTTCAAATTTGCTTGTCTAATTCTTTGGAGTACATCTCGCAATCTTATTGAATGTTCCTCAAACGTCTTGCCAAACACAATAACATCATCAAGGTATATCAGACATCGTACCCACTGTAGGCCCTTAAGCGCCAGCTCAATAATTCTTTGAAACGTCATTGGAGCGTTACAAAGACCAAATGGCATAGTGGTGTACTCGTAAAGGCCATATTTTGTCACAAATGCTGTTTTGGGAATATCTTCATGTTTCACCGGCACCTGATTGTAAGCTGAGGTTAAATCAAGAGTCGAGAACCAAACAGATCCTTCTACTGCATCAAGGCAATCCTGGGTACGCGGAAGGGGGAAAGCATCTTTCTTCGTTACTGCATTTAGTCGACGATAGTCCACACATGGCCGTACTGAGTTGTCTTTTTTTCTTACGAGTACAATCGGAGAAGCCCAGGGGGAGGTTGAGGGACGAATTGCTCCTTGTTTTTGGAGTTTTTCAAGCGCTTTTCGGTCTTCTCCAGCAAAAGCAATGGGTAGTCGTCTAGGGGGCTGTTTTATTGGCCTTGCATCTCCCGTGTCTATGGTATGTTCTCCTGAGTCAACCCCAAATCAAAAAACGTCTTGAAATTCAGTAACTATCGCTTGTAATTGGAGGGACTGTTCACTTGACTGTAGATGTTTAACAGTTTCTTTGAATAAATCCTTTAGATGGGTCGGAATGTCATCGATAAAGATTTTGTGAGCATTATCGTGTGTGTCTGTTGAGCTTGATTTTACATTTTTGTTAAGGTTCATTCTTCGAATGGCATTGTTGTTTCCTGAGTCATTTGGATCTTCACTTTCTACAAGTGTAGTGATTCCCAGGATATTTGCGGCGTTGCCTATGTGGGTCTTTTTACGGAGGGTTATGTCTTCAGTGAAGGGGTTTAAGATTCGAACCTGGCTCATATCATCTTTGTCAATTACCTTCACTATACAGGGGCAGACAACCAATGGATAGTTGTCGGAGAAACTTGGGTGAGCTTCGATTATAAAATCACCATTGTCCTTCATGATTTTCCCACCCGGTATGTTGACTTCAACAATAGCTTCAGACAATGCTGGTATTACACTGTCATGCGAAACTATAACCCTTCTGCTTATTTCCGACACTGTCATCAAAGGAATTTTTACGTCTTCTAAAATCATTAGTCCCTCACTTAAAAGTATATCAACCGCTCCTTTCGGTCCTTTCTGCAGGATGTCTATACCCACTAAAACATCGTCATCAATATCTGCTACCGACATCCATCGCCTCATCTTCAAACTACCTAGATTGAAGTTAAATAGCCCCCTTCCCATGTATTTTATAGCCCTGCCATCTGCAGCAGTAAAACACTTACATGTGGAAATCGTTAATTTTGGTCTTGAGTGTTTAGGTAGTTCCTCGAAAATCTTGCACGAAACTATCGTACAAGTTGCCCCCGTATCAACAGTAAAGTTGATATTGATCCGTTCTAAACTCCCGGATATGTAAACCCCATCAAATCGAGGCCTTCCTCTACTTACTACGAAAACATCTTGCGTATCATTTTGGCCTGTTTCTACATCTCGCCTCCGGGCCGCCCCTTGGCCATCTGGGTGGGCCCCTGGTAGTTTGGGTGCTGGTTAAAAGGATATTACTTCGTCTCAACTCTACTGGTGGCATATTTGTGGCCATCTCGTGAAAACGGGGTTCAGGATCTCTGGATCCAATGTGTTGAAGATTAAAATATCTGACAGTGATTGGATCCCACTTCTGACACCAAATGTTACGGTCACAATCCTTACACTAAAGAGGTATTGTCTCTGTATGTAAGAATGGAAACCGGTCAGGATGCGTAATACTCTTTATTTCAGTTTGTCGCTTAAAGATTGTTTCAAAATAAACAAACAAGTTGAGTAAAATAAACAGAACTTTTATTCTTTCATTTAGTACATCTCAAGGAAAGTAATCTTAAAGTAATTTCAGTAAATCGCTTGTCAGGGTGTGCGTCTTATGGGCCGCTCTAGAATTTCTCTCTTAATATTACAAGCCAATCCTCATCTATACAACAATTGGTGGTAGGCGTCAAGTTTTATGTAGCAGTTGTTACGAATCTTTCTTATGTTTATGGTACCAGGTGTTTACATGGGGCATCCTCTGATGCCTGGTACCCCGTGTTTATATGGGGTGTCCTCTGATTTGTGGTACCTCGTGTTTATATATGATATGTCCTCTGATGTGTGGTACCCCGTGTTTATATGGGGTGTTCTCTGATGTGTGATACCCCGTGTTTATATGGGGTGTCCTCTGATGTGTGATACCCCGTGTTTATATGGGGTGTCCTCTGATGTGTGGTACCCCGTGTTTATATGGGGTGTCCTCTGATGTGTAGTACCCCGTGTTTATATGGGGTGTCCTCTGATGTGTGGTACCCCGTGCTTATATGGGATGTCCTCTGATATGTGGTACCCCGTGTTTATATGGGGTGTCCTCTGAAGTGTGGTACCCCGTGTTTATATGGGGTGTCCTCTGATGTGTGGTACCCCGTGTTTATATGGGGTGTCCTCTGATTAATGTAATTCCACATAAATAAATTCCCACCCGGTCTCCTCGGTTAGTTTCCCTGAACTGTTATAATTTATCTTATTATGATCTATCCATTCGTGTAAGGGTCCGTGTAACGTTTGTTAATTCAATTTTCATTTCTTGACATTGCAAAATGAAAATTGGAAATGACCATTTTTAAGTTCAATTTTTCATTTTCTTTTTCTACATTTTGAAAAGAAGAAATGAAAATTGAAATTTGACGTTCAATTTTTAATTTTTGTTTTCTATGTTTTCAACACACAAATCAAAAATTGAAAAATGACGGTCATTTTTCAATTTTCATTTTGCTTTTTCGCTCTACACGAAACGAATATTGAAAATTGTAACCTTCGTCAATGTTTCAATTTTCAATTGGTCGAAGTCAGTCCCCAAACACAACTGCGCAAGTCACAAACCACCAAAGCGAACAGCCCTTGTGAAGCAAGCCGGCTAGAGCAAAACGTACGGCCCTTGTGGGACACCAAATAACACTTTCTTTAAAGCAGACTCCTGAACAAGGACTGCTTCATAAACATCATAGGAGTATGATTTCCGGGACATAAAACATCCGAGTAAGGCCGGTACGCCACAGATTAGCATTAAAATTGGCCCTGAAACCACGCTATTGGCGATGTGCCCCTCAAAGAATGTTGATGTTTTAAAGGTCAAATTCACAATTTCTTAATCGGAATGTGTTCATTAGACTAAGAGTTAGAAACAATCAAAAGTTTTATTAACATCGCAGTATGTGCCGCGCTATTGGCGATGTGCTCCACAAGGGATGTTGGTGTTTTAAAGCTAACCAAAGGTCAAACTCACGATTTCTTGTGAAATGTGACAGAAACACATTTCTGATGCAGTAATTGGGAATTTAGCCTTTAATTAGCCTTTAATCAACAACAACCTCCCTTGTGGAGCACATCGCAAATAGCGAGGCACAATGGGTGATTCTAATAAAACTTTTGACTGTTTCTGTATCCCTAGAGCCTATTGAACAGATTCTTGATGTTTAATTAGCATTGAAACACCAACACCCCGTGTGGAGCACATCGCCAACAGCGAGGCACAACACATTTGGGTGATTTTAATGAAACTTTTGAATGCTCCTGTCTCCCAAGGAGATGATACCATAATACAGCCCGCTTTTCGGGCGTATAATAAAAATGAATCAAATAAATCACCTGATTATAGTTCTAATCACAATCTACTTTTAAGAGTGGCACAACAAAGTATTCTTCATCTTTTTGAATTAAGACAAATTTTTTAAAGATGTCACGTGGTCTACAAAATCGAATATCTTGACCAGGTTTAACTTTGTTAAAAGACCCGAATAAGTCACTTTCAACGAAGTTGCCACACACCCGCCCCTCCCTAGAAAGCACATTCATTTCTAAAACAACCAGAAAAATCTCCGTTTCGCAATTGCAACCAACTACACATGCACAAAAAGGTCTAGCATACATACAATTTTTAATCACAACAGATTTGTCTTTCAGTTGCACAACCGAATTATAAGGAATTCACTTTTGGTGAATTACACCTAGCCTTACTTTGTTTTATATATTTATGATCACTAAAAACACGGCCACAGGGAAAATCTTCTTGTCTAAAATAACCATGTAGCCAAGTTTCTAATTGTGTTAAAAAGAGGTATATCATTTAGACCTTTAAACCCCGTAGATTGTTGTAACAAACCAAATCTATGATATTTCATTAGGTTGACGACTGACAGCAGGTTAGCTTTGGTCAGTAGAATTTTCTGGAAGCCTTTTGTAACACATTGACAATGGTTACACATCTTAACTATGGCAAGAACATCGGTGAACAGATTGAACCCCATAAATGTGGCAATATCATGTTTGGATAAATATTGCCATGATTGGTTGTTACTGCCTGGCCGATCTATATTTTAATAACCTAAGCTTACACAACGCCAAATAAATAATCTTATGCTCATTTTTTGCAGAAACTTGTGAAACTGAAACATTTTCTGCGCACAATAAATAAACCCCAGATATTAAACGAAGCAATATTATTCGTGTCAACCAATAACTGCCAGTTTTCAGTGAGATTCCAGCAGGGTTCTGATAAGATTTGGAAGATGGTTCAGCTTTGGTTGCATCCCCGGCACCACATCCTTCGCTCAGTGAAGATGTTGTGTTGAAACACCGGCGTTTACGAACTCTTTATCCCCTTGAAAAATCCTCTTGAAACTACATAGCCTCAAGAATTATATCCTTTCGGCACAGCCTCAAAAATTACCTCCCTTTAACATAGCCTCAACATAGATACATGTATCTTATAATAACCAGATTGGCCATTTTTTTGTTTTATTCGGTAAACAGTCCATCAATGTCGTATTTGTTAACACGGTCAGACAAATTCTAGCTCTTTAGGAAAACCCTCGACAAAACCGAGTTGTGTAGGTCGCTTTGGTTTACAAAATAAAATTTTAATAGGGCAAATAGTTGTAGTGATATTAACTGGGTAAAGATTCAAGTCTCAACAGCCCACACTTTAACCTGCACAAACCTTCCAGGATATAGGTTTCCTACAGTATTATATTTATGAAATTATGTATTTAAGAAATCAGTCTTCCCAATCAGATCCATTAACTTACAAGTCTAGTGGCAATTTAAGCTGTAGGAAACAGTTTTAACACTTGCTCTAGTGCCAATGGTTCAGGTACTTCAAACGCTTGCATTCTGTCGAAATTGGAAATTTATAAGAAAGACATACGGCATGATATACATCATTAAGACCTACTGTTTATCCTGTTTGGTTCACAATGCATGTTAAATTGTATAGCTTTGCTATTGGCACAATCAAATCGACAAGATTACAATTGTACGGAATTCGACCTGCCCCTAAGGATATCGGATAGTATCACGATTGGTAGGAAATATACCGAAACGATGCGAAGTTCAGCCGCTATAATACCGTTTACGACGGCCAACTCGTTTCATACCAAACTAGCCGATGTCAAGTCGTTAACAGGCACTATCCATCGCATTAAAGTCACCTGACGACAATGTTTTATCATCTGCAACAGACCGACGTCGGGTCGATATCAACAAATTTAATTACGATTCACCGATTACGTTACGTCGTCAAAGAAGGGATGAAAACAGCATTGGTAGAAAACATGCATGTTTTTGGGGGCAAAAACTAATTTATTTACAACTCAGCAATGTATATAATTTGATTGAAATTTACAGCACTCTTGGAATGAAATATGCACCTTTGGTAATATTCTTACGTATATAAGCATATAAGCACTATTTTAGACAAAAACAGTTAACATTGGTTCTGACAAAACGATAGTCTCTTGGTCCTTCCATCCTTTTATCTTACACCGACCAGATGATGTCAGTGCCACGCCATCTTCTTCAACGGAAGCCGAACATCATTTCTTGAAGACTTCGGTGAGGTTCGTAATGAGACTTGTGTATATCACGGAATCGTCCGATTTCCTCTCAAGCAACACAGGACGAAAGGATACCTTCAAAGATAATGTTGTCGTCACCTCGAAGTCCACGGTCTGTTCGTGTTCATGGATAACACACATGGCTTCTGACATCTGACCCGGTTCGAACGAAACACACGGATCAACCTCAATTGACCGAATATCTTCAATGACGTCACATTCGTAAGGGTTCAGTATAATGGAATCGTCCGTCTTGAGAGGTGAAAGGTGACCGGGTAACGTTATCTGTACGTTGGTGAAATGCTCAGAAAGACAATAATGATGTTGGTAACTTTTTTGAGTGGCATTTAGAAGTTGGTGGTATAACAAATCAACGAGTTACTTATGGATAACAACTTCTTAATAAAATTAAGAAGTTGTTATCCATAAGTAACTCGTTGATTTGTAATGATGTTGGTAATTCACAGAGATAGAGTAGGTCACGTTGGGAAAAAAACAGAAAGCACACATTCTGGTCCGTGAGATTCTCAAATGCCGCCGTGCAAACCACAACTAGAGCGTCAACGTCCCACGAATCCTCCCTGATATAAGAGTCGGTATTTCTACCGTTTTGCCGTAAACGTCGACGATCTGACGTGGGTGGGTTGATCTCAAACTGACTTAACTCGTCTATATCTGTATCACATCAATTAGTTGGGTGGAATGTTCAAAATGAAGACTATCCCAATCAATCTGAAAGTTGTATTTGTCCATCTTATCGAAATATCGCCTCGGTCTTTCCCAGGGATTGGAGGTATATCTTGCACACAAACTGGCTGATCAATGTCTTAAGGCAGAGAAGTTGTGGATTCGAGTTGGAATGCATTGTTTCTGAAGTGTGAAAAAATAGTCATAAACTTGGGATAGAGAAAAAAGACAATAAGGTGAAACGTATGTTGAGTACCTACGAACAGAACGCTATACGCCCCCCCCCCCCCCCCTCCCAAAATGCAAAAATATTTCCACCACTGAGTCGCACTATCGAATCACATCGAATCACGAAAACGTTCATTCCTATGACAAGATAAGGTAAAGACTAGAAATGCCGGTGTATTTGTATTTCTTTACTCACCATATGTACAAACATTTCAGTCATTAATAATATGCTAAATTGATTGATATTTACGCCGCACTCAAGATTATTTTACTCATATGACGGCGTTGCCAGGTTTAGTGGGGATGAAACCGGGTCCATTGTCGGGAGAAAACCCCCGACTTTCGGCGAGAACCTGAGGGACTATCACTCTGACCAACTGCGGCAACCGAGGCCCCAATAATATGCCAAAGGATACATTAAATAATACAAATTAAGACTGTAAATCTCCTAGTTGTACTAAAAACGGGGTATGTCTATAATTTAGCCATTTCAAAACAATAATAAACGTCCATACAAATAATATACATGAATGTTAGTTTTACAAGATACTATGCCATTTAGCTCCTAATTTTGATGTTTTGGGAACATGGCTAATCCTGAGGATTGCTAACAAAGAATTCTGGCTATATTTAATTCTCTCCTGAAGGGAAATACAGAACGTCTGAGAATGTCACCAAATGTGGGAACATCATTCATTACAAACATTGCGCTACAGCGAAAGCTGTATTTTAGTAACCACCTAAATGAATTATTATACATAACTCTAATGCAACTCCACACAGTTTGCGAAAACAACCCCCAGAGAGAGCAACAATATATATTGCAACAATATGCTTTGAATAGAGTTCTTTTCACAAAGTCAGAACAGTGGCAGAATCTATGTAACAGTACGTTTGCCCTAACACACAGTTTCCGTTTCTGGGCCAAAATGTCCTCATTATCTGACATAGAATGAGATATTATTTCTACCCCTCCTGCATGTGCGTGCCGTGTGCAAATATACATGTTAAGTAGAGATGACTTTTCAAACGACATCGAGTCTGTAGTGCAACATCGGCTGGTAGGTTTACCTCCCCCGGAAGAAGTGATATTTTGCTTGTTATACAAAATGAAGGATTTAACCTGCTAATGTTGTGAGTGTGGTTATATTCTGTCCTTTTATATTGAAAACTGGGCTGTCATGAACGTATACAGTCATCAAAGGGTTGATTTCACAACATTTCCCCCGATAGCGTCGTCAGCAACCCAGCCTGTCAAAGCGGTAGCCATAGTGACATTATGTCATTCTGCTTCAAAATATCTGGGTCAACCGTTGCACGTGACCAAAGCTTATCGTTGATTGGTTAAAAGTTCCCACTCTGTTCGAGGGAGGGAAAAGGAACGGCAATCAACAACAGGTCACTTTTTCCTCATTTTTCTCAATTATCGGGGTAGAATCGACTTTAATACCTTCGTCTTGGTGTTTATTGCATAACCCGATACCGCTGAACGTTGGTTCGCACCTCGTCAAACCCCTCGAATGCTGCGCATTCTCGTGGTTTGACTCGGTACGAACCAACGTTCAGCGGTATCGGGTTACGCAACAAACACCGCTACGGCGGTATTAAAGGAGAAGAAAAGGAAAGAACTAAATAAATACGGTACAGGCGCGACACATTTTACTTTCTAACGGTACCAAAACCGTATTTCTACGATTTTTCCTCGCCAAACTGTGCTACAAGAAAGTTAACAATCGTTATCAGAGAACGTCTAAACTGACTCGGCTGCCATCTTCACAGCAGAGCTTAGCTGTGTGTCTCGATCGGCCAATCAGCATACGCCTGGCCACCAGTCACTCGCTAGCGTAAGAGAAATTGGTCAACTCTGAAAGTCTGCCATTTAAACCTAGGTTAATTTCGATGATTTTGAGGCACAAATAAGAGAAGACGAACACTCTAACAACTCTGAAATGTACACTAGCTAGTAAATCAACCTTTTGGGAAGACGTGACAGGCTGCATATGTTTTCTACGCGACTTGTGGGGATCGTTGTAGAATTTTCAGAAAAGGTAGTCTTACCGCTGACATTGCAGGTTATAACCATACACGATATGGTAAGCTCGCAAGGGAAGTAATCTACTAATACTTTTTCCGGTCAATTTCAAACCGTCAATGGCGCGCTCCACTGACGATCGAGCACGAGCTTGTCTGGCAGATTCATTTTCATTGTATTTTCACACCGTAAACCACGTGCAAGACTCACACACATGAATACGATGGTCTATGGGAACCCATTCGATTCAACTGCATGTTGTTTTTTTGTTTTCTCCTCCTTTAAACCCTTAAATGACCTAGGTATTTGTAGCTTGGTACCGTCCAACTGCGAATAGGGCGATTCCCGGCCCTTGAACCACCTTGGTTTGAACAAATTGCATACCGTCTTAGAACTATTATATAAAATATCATGGCATGCCGCGTACTCTGAACAGCAATTTAACAAGAGTTGGAGAGCATTAATAGAAGGACATAGCAAACAGAGGTTATCTGCATTCAGTAGATGATTGATAAAGTTAGCAGCTATATTACACCCTACCCCAGCCTTGCTAAGAGTTACATCGAGGGTGACAGTTTACCAGAAACGACCTTGCCTAACTCCATTGGATTCTATAAACAAGAGATCAGTGAACTGATCTTGGCGACCACCATACAACACTATCAGAAAGTGAGGCTGCTTGTAAACGGATCGCAAATTTGATATGTGAAATTGATTTCTTCAGTTGGTGGCTGGCTGGACAAGAACAAAATTTCTTCGGTAGAAAGTGGCTGTTATCTGAAAACTCAAAACCAACTTTCTTCAAGGAGGCCTCACATTAACGCTACTTACCGGGGCTACATGTACTTGCACACAGGCCAGTCAGTGATATCGGTTGTTTGAGTCCTGTGCACAATTAAAATTTACAAAATCCAAAACGATTGTACACATGTTACTAAGATGCATTTAGTGTTTGTTTACAAATCAAAAGATAATGTATATCTGTCAAAAATAGTCCATGAAAAGTGAAGAATGGGCGACGTATCACTCGTCTGACGAGTAAAAATTTTAACATGACGAAAGTCAGTTTAAAAATTAATGGCAACAAATTTTCCAATTCGTTCAGAAATTAGTGAACTCTTATAAAAAAATCTTCATGCACGATTTGATATAAATTACTTTATTGGTAAACAGCATTTACAATTGCAAAGTCAGTTGCTGTACATAGTTGCCTGAATATGCAAATTCGATCGGCAAAATAGTGATTGTACGTTGCCCTGTATTTCATTTCATTTTGAAATATTCCTTCCTTTCAAACTCGGAAAAATACAATATGGATCTTCATAAAGTGGCATGAGCTGCCAAAATTCACATTTTTTCATAATTTCTGATCGTCACGAGGGTAAGAGGCTTTGAAAGCCATCGAAAAACTAAATGGTTGGCGTTGGAATGAGGAAACTCCATACAGTATGTGGCATGTACGAACCGAAAACGTGTTCGAAAAGTAAACAAAATTTAAATAACCGGGACGACCATTCATTCATTCTAAGTCAAAGTTCGTTCAAAACAATAATTTATCGTAAATTTTCGAGACTTGAAGCACTGAATTATACGTCTTGAGAAAAATAGCCAATAATTTTAGCATTCTGTTTAAACGTCAAAATATCAACATTTTGGCAACTCATGTCTCTTTGAGTGTCTTAGGGAACACTCTCCTTTAAAATTATGTATTATTGTTACATTTTTGGAAAGAATTTAGGCGTTTAAAATCCAAATTCGAGAAGGCCATTTTACCTACTTGGAACAAGCCGTGGCGGCCGGCAACACGCAGAGATAAACTATTTCTTATAGTCACCCTTGGAAATCTGAAAGAAGTCGATTTTTATACGTTTTAAAATGACCCAAGGATTGCAATTTCACTCTGAGGTTTAAAAAAGCTCCGATAATGTCTTTTTTTCACTACTCTGGACTCCGAAATTCAAAATAACGTCCTCAGAGCCAAAAAATAGCTTATTTGTCTTTAACTCGGTCATGCTTGAGAAGCCTTTTAAAATGCCTGGTATATACGCCGTGTGATTGACAGCGGGACCTCGCAGTAGCAAACTAATTTCACCACCCGATTTTAGCACTTTTTAATCATAGATCACTCACTGTCAGTATTGTATTAAAAAATATTTATTGTATTAAAAATATCTACAAATTGTGTCTCCAAATGAAAACAATCAGCATTTATTTACTCGTTTATTTCAAATCGTACATATCCAACAAACTGAATCCTTAAAGCGCTCCATTAAGACAAACCGGCTGTGATACCCTTTTATAAGACAAACATCACTCTTCATTATGAAGCAGTTATTGTTCGTTTCCAATGCGCATGTGTGGTTAATCATTTGCATGTAAAGATTGGTGTAGCTTGTTAGAGTCTGCAGACGATTCGTGAAAAATAATGGTCCGCTCGAACAATAGGGTGACGTCACTGGAGACGTTTAATTTAGGAGAAAAGTGATGAAAAACAGAATGGTCGCCTAGCCGCATCTTGATAGGCAAATCAGCGAAAGAAATAAATGTTGCACAACTAAACCATAGGAGGAACATGCGTGAGAAATTTAAAGAAGATCCGACCAGTAGGTCTCTTGAAATCGCGATCACAAGATATCAAGTTGACAGACACCGGACGACGGACGACGGACGACAGACGACGGACAAAATTCGATTTGATAAGACCACCATGAGATCATGGTGGTCTAAAAATGGTGATATTGAAGAAGCCCATCTTACTGCAAAATTCCGTGTGGTTAACCACCGATACAAGAAATTTACAAAGACAATTAGAAAGCAATTAGCACCATACAAGCGTGAAATATTCTTAGTTTATTTGGTCAAAGTAAATTTGACAGTGTACATCCCTGGCACATTAGGATATTGACTAAAAGTATTGAATTTGTCAGTACCACAGTAGCAGAAATATAGCCTGGACAAAAATGAACGTATACATTTCAAAGGGCCATAACTGTGCAAGAGAATCGTATAAGGCGGAATAAACATGACAGTCCACATCTTTGGTATACTAGGCATATTCACTGTGAGGATCAAAGCTGTCAGTTGAATAGTAACGAAGATACAGCCCGGACAAATAATTGTTGACAGACGTCCGACCGACCAGACGTACATGCCCATTACAATACCCCTTAGCCTGAAAGGCTGAGGGGTAAAAAGGATCAGTGGTTCACTCGAACGAACGCCTTACTAGCATCAATATAACATACACACATACATACATTGTCGCCAATAATAGTTGCAATTGCGCAACCGCAAAGGAAACCAAGTTGTTTTCAACCGTTGTCCATAGAAACAACCAATGAAATGGACCTTACACGGGCTTGTCATGATCAAAATTGTTCACAACTGGTTTAGATTTCCTCTTGGGATGACGCCTGGTATCTCTCTTGAGATCCATTCGGGAAGGACAGACTTTGAATCTTCACATACCAAATGGGTATGGCTGTTGCAATAGTAAAGTTAGGACTAAATGGTAGATAGACATAAAATAGCTTAGATAGGAATTTAAATGGATTCAAGTTTGTCCTACCTGTTCGATTATCAAGAGAACGCAAATCCTGTCGCCATACCCTTGTCTTCTTAGCACGAAATCTTGTTTTGTTTGTCATCCATCTTGGATTGGTTGGTTATTGGGTTCAGATGCATTGTTTTAAAGTTCTCGCATTCACTGCGCTTGGGACGTTTGATGTATGTTTGTGGTGAATAAGTCTTTTACTGTTTTAGATTCTTTGAGTTCACTGCAGCAAGAACAGCAATATTTATTGTGTGTTATTAGTGACTCTCTTCTCTCTGCTGTACAAATAAATCTCTCTGCCTACTTCCACAGGCTAATTTTCTTGGCCAAATTCTCGGCTTCACAAGGCAAGCTGGTTTGCACTTACAAGCCAGTCGGCTGCACGGTGTCGATTACTGTCCTCGAATCAGACACCCTGTCAGCACGTTTTTGTCGGCTTTTTTTTACTTCTGCTTTATCAATTTTACTGGCGTTTACCGGCCTTTGCACTCTGCCCCACCCCCCCCCCCCCACCCCCCGCGTCACACACCTCATTATAATCACGTACAACTCGTTGTCTGTGTTTTGGGAATCCCATCCGTAACATTCAAACCGATCCAGGAATTGTTTTATTTTGAAACATCTCATGCAAAATAGAACAAAGATTTGGTGGACACTAAAGAACTACTCTGTGCTTGAGAAGACCAAAGACGAAAGATTACGACGATGTCTCACAGTGGAACTGTATAACGATACCAATGAACCAACTGTTCAAACAAAACTAACAATTTGACAAGTGTCCGTCTTTTATATAACGATACTAATGAACCGACTGTTCAAACAAAACTGACAATTTGACAAGTGTCCGTCTTTTATATTTATGATCCGTCTTTTATATATGGGTTGGTGAATGGTGATATTGTATTTGTGTTTACTAACATGTTGTAACCCTTTTATGAATGCTATAAATATTTTACTTGGGGTTTTAGCTATATATTTATTAATAGTGAATTTTAATGTTGAGAACATAAATATGAATATTTATAAATAAGTGCCTAACTAATAATCATTCCTCTTTTTGGGGAAAGTGGAATTTTGTTCTTAGTGTTGTAGATTTATCTTGGCCAATGATGAACAGAAGACCCTTAGAAGAAAAGCACAAACCAACTGAAAGAAGACCTGCCCTAGAGAACAGACCTATATACCGCCCTGAAGATGAACAGAAGACCCTTAGAAGAAAAGCACAAACCAACTGAAAGAAGACCTGCCCTAGAGAACAGACCTATATACCGCCCTGAAGATGAAACATTTTGGAAATTTAAACACAGATGATCAAAGAATAGAAATTTTCTTCAGTTACTTTAAGATAAGTTGCTCCAAATTTTAAATTTATCCTCGCCATCTATATCCTTTCAATTTTCTTTTCAAACTGGGTATCTTCATTTGTTTTTAATTCTTATCTAAATAGGTATGACCTTTTTTTCTGGACTGACCAACCACAAAAACAGGCCATACCAAAGGATTTAATTTAGTGAATAGTTTAAGTGTGTGCCTGACTAATACCATTCCTCTGTTTTGGGGGAAAATGGAATTTTGTTCTTAGTGTTGTAGATTCACCTTGGCCAATGATGAACAGAAGACCCTTAGAAGAAAAGCACAAACCAACTGAAAGAAGACCTGCCCTAGAGAACAGACCTATATACCGCCCTGAAGATGAAACATTTTGGAAATTGAAACACAGACGATCAAAGAATAGAAATTTACTTCAGTTACTTAAGATAAGTTGCTCCAAATTTTAAATTTATCCTCGCCATTTATATCCTTTCAATTTTCTTTTCAAACTGGGTATCTTAATTTGTTTTAAATTCTTATCTAAATAGGTATGACCTTTTTTTCTGGACTGACCAACCACAAAAACAGGCCATACCAAAAGATTTAATTTAGTGAATATTTTTAAGTGTGTGCCTGACTAATACCATTCCTCTGTTTTGGGGGAAAATGGAATTTTGTTCTTAGTGTTGTAGATTTACCTTGGCCAATGATGAACAGAAGACCCTTAGAAGAAAAGCACAAACCAACTGAAAGAAGACCTGCCCTAGAGAACAGACCTATATACCGCCCTGAAGATGAACAGAAGACCCTTAGAAGAAAAGCATAAACCAACTGAAAGAAGACCTCCCCTAAAGAACAGACCTATATAACGCCCTGAAGATGAAACATTTTGGAAATTTAAACACAGACGATCAAAGAATAGAAATTTACTTCAGTTACTTTAAGATAAGTTGCTCCAAATTTTAAATTTATCCTCGCCATTTATATCCTTTCAATTTTCTTTTCAAACTGGATATCTTAATTTGTTTTTAATTCTTATCTAAATAGGTATGACCTTTTTTTCTGGACTGACCAACCACAAAAACAGGCCATACCAAAAGATTTAATTTAGTGAATATTTTTAAGTGTGTGCCTGACTAATACCATTCCTCTGTTTTGGGGGAAAATGGAATTTTGTTCTTAGTGTTGTAGATTTACCTTGGCCAATGATGAACAGAAGACCCTTAGAAGAAAAGCACAAACCAACTGAAAGAAGACCTGCCCTAGAGAACAGACGTATATAACGCCCTGAAGATGAACAGAAGACCCTTAGAAGAAAAGCATAAACCAACTGAAAGAAGACCTGCCCTAGAGAACAGACCTATATACCGCCCTGAAGATGAAACATTTTGGAAATTGAAACACAGACGATCAAAGAATAGAAATTTACTTCAGTTACTTTAAGATAAGTTGCTCCAAATTTTAAATTTATCCTCGCCATTTATATCCTTTAAATTTTCTTTTCAAACTGGATATCTTAACTTGTTTTTAATTCTTATCTAAATAGGTATGACCTTTTTTTCTGGACTGACCAACCACAAAAACAGGCCATACCAAAGGATTTAATTTAGTGAATATTTTTAAGCGTGGGCCTGACTAATACCATTCCTCTGTTTTGGGGGGAAAATGGAATTTTGTTCTTAGTGTTGTAGATTTAAATTGGCCAATGATGAACAGAAGACCCTTAGAAGAAAAGCACAAACCAACTGAAAGAAGACCTGCCCTAGAGAACAGACCTATATACCGCCCAGAAGATGAACAGAAGACCCTTAGAAGAAAAGCATAAACCAACTGAAAGAAGACCTGCCCTAGAGAACAGACCTATATACCGCCCTGAAGATGAAACATTTTGGAAATTGAAACACAGACGATCAAAGAATAGAAATTCACTTCAGTTACTTAAGATAAGTTGCTCCAAATTTTAAATTTATCCTCGCCATTTATATCCTTTCAATTTTCTTTTCAAACTGGGTATCTTAATTTGTTTTTAATTCTTATCTAAATAGGTATGACCTTTTTTTCTGGACTGACCAACCACAAAAAATCAGGCCATACCAAAAGATTTAATTTAGTGAATATTTTAAAGTGTGTGCCTGACTAATACCATTCCTCTGTTTTGGGGGAAAATGGAATTTTGTTCTTAGTGTTGTAGATTTACCTTGGCCAATGATGAACAGAAGACCCTTAGAAGAAAAGCACAAACCAACTGAAAGAAGACCTGTCCTAGAGAACAGACCTATATACCGCCCTGAAGATGAAACATTTTGGAAATTTAAACACAGACGATCAAAGAATAGAAATTTACTTCAGTTACTTTAAGATAAGTTGCTCCAAATTTTAAATTTATCCTCGCCATTTATATCCTTTCAATTTTCTTTTCAAACTGGGTATCTTAATTTGTTTTTCATTCTTATCTAAATAGGTATGACCTTTTTTTCTGGACTGACCAACCACAAAAACAGGCCATACCAAAGGATTTGATTTAGTGAATATTTTTAAGTGTGTGCCTGACTAATACCATTCCTCTGTTTTGGGGGAAAATGGAATTTTGTTCTTAGTGTTGTAGATTTACCTTGGCCAATGATGAACAGAAGACCCTTACAAGAAAAGCACAAACCAACTGAAAGAAGACCTGCCCTAGAGAACAGACCTATATACCGCCCTGAAGATGAACAGAAGACCTTTAGAAGAAAAGCACAAACCAACTGAAAGAAGACCTGCCCTAGAGAACAGACCTATATACCGCCCTGAAGATGAAACATTTTTCTTTTCAAACTGGGTAT
Organism: Lepidochitona cinerea; assembly: GCA_963971465.1. Classification (NCBI taxonomy): domain Eukaryota; kingdom Metazoa; phylum Mollusca; class Polyplacophora; order Chitonida; family Tonicellidae; genus Lepidochitona; species Lepidochitona cinerea. The sequence goes on along the minus strand of OZ020564.1, from coordinate 27,930,276 downwards.
CTTAATTTGTTTTTAATTCTTATCTAAATAGGTATGACCTTTTTTTCTGGACTGATCAACCACAAAAACAGGCCATACCAGAGGATTAATTTAGTGAATATTTTAAGTGTGTGCCTGGCTAATACCATTCCTCTGTTTTGGGGGAAAATGGAATTTTGTTCTTAGTGTTGTAGATTTATCTTGGCCAATGATGAACAGAAGACCCTTAGAAGAAAAGCACAAACCAACTGAAAGGAGACCTGCCCTAGAGAACAGACTTATATACCGCCCTGAAGATGATCAGAAGACCCTTAGAAGAAAAGCATAAACCAACTGAAAGAAGACCTGCCCTAGAGAACAGACCTATATACCGCCCTGAAGATGAAACATTTTGGAAATTGAAACACAGACGATCAAAGAATAGAAATTTACTTCAGTTACTTTAAGATAAGTTGCTCCAAATTTTAAATTTATCCTCGCCATTTATATCCTTTAAATTTTCTTTTCAAACTGGATATCTTAACTTGTTTTTAATTCTTATCTAAATAGGTATGACCTTTTTTTCTGGACTGACCAACCACAAAAACAGGCCATACCAAAGGATTTAATTTAGTGAATATTTTTAAGCGTGGGCCTGACTAATACCATTCCTCTGTTTTGGGGGGAAAATGGAATTTTGTTCTTAGTGTTGTAGATTTAAATTGGCCAATGATGAACAGAAGACCCTTAGAAGAAAAGCACAAACCAACTGAAAGAAGACCTGCCCTAGAGAACAGACCTATATACCGCCCAGAAGATGAACAGAAGACCCTTAGAAGAAAAGCATAAACCAACTGAAAGAAGACCTGCCCTAGAGAACAGACCTATATACCGCCCTGAAGATGAAACATTTTGGAAATTGAAACACAGACGATCAAAGAATAGAAATTCACTTCAGTTACTTAAGATAAGTTGCTCCAAATTTTAAATTTATCCTCGCCATTTATATCCTTTCAATTTTCTTTTCAAACTGGGTATCTTAATTTGTTTTTAATTCTTATCTAAATAGGTATGACCTTTTTTTCTGGACCGACCAACCACAAAAAATCAGGCCATACCAAAAGATTTAATTTAGTGAATATTTTAAAGTGTGTGCCTGACTAATACCATTCCTCTGTTTTGGGGGAAAATGGAATTTTGTTCTTAGTGTTGTAGATTTACCTTGGCCAATGATGAACAGAAGACCCTTAGAAGAAAAGCACAAACCAACTGAAAGAAGACCTGTCCTAGAGAACAGACCTATATACCGCCCTGAAGATGAAACATTTTGGAAATTTAAACACAGACGATCAAAGAATAGAAATTTACTTCAGTTACTTTAAGATAAGTTGCTCCAAATTTTAAATTTATCCTCGCCATTTATATCCTTTCAATTTTCTTTTCAAACTGGGTATCTTAATTTGTTTTTCATTCTTATCTAAATAGGTATGACCTTTTTTTCTGGACTGACCAACCACAAAAACAGGCCATACCAAAGGATTTGATTTAGTGAATATTTTTAAGTGTGTGCCTGACTAATACCATTCCTCTGTTTTGGGGGAAAATGGAATTTTGTTCTTAGTGTTGTAGATTTACCTTGGCCAATGATGAACAGAAGACCCTTACAAGAAAAGCACAAACCAACTGAAAGAAGACCTGCCCTAGAGAACAGACCTATATACCGCCCTGAAGATGAACAGAAGACCTTTAGAAGAAAAGCACAAACCAACTGAAAGAAGACCTGCCCTAGAGAACAGACCTATATACCGCCCTGAAGATGAAACATTTTTCTTTTCAAACTGGGTATCTTAATTTGTTTTTAATTCTTATCTAAATAGGTATGACCTTTTTTTCTGGACTGATCAACCACAAAAACAGGCCATACCAGAGGATTAATTTAGTGAATATTTTAAGTGTGTGCCTGGCTAATACCATTCCTCTGTTTTGGGGGAAAATGGAATTTTGTTCTTAGTGTTGTAGATTTATCTTGGCCAATGATGAACAGAAGACCCTTAGAAGAAAAGCACAAACCAACTGAAAGGAGACCTGCCCTAGAGAACAGACTTATATACCGCCCTGAAGATGATCAGAAGACCCTTAGAAGAAAAGCACAAACCAACTGAAAGAAGACCTGCCCTAGAGAACAGACCTATATACCGCCCTGAAGATGGAACATTTTGGAAAATTAAACACAGATGATCAAAGAATAGAAATTTACTTCAGTTACTTTAAGATAAGTTGCTCCAAATTTTAAATTTATCCTCGCCATTTATATCCTTTCAATTTTCTTTTCAAACTGGATATCTTAATTTGTTTTTAATTCTTATCTAAATAGGTATGACCTTTTTTTCTGGACTGACCAACCACAAAAACAGGCCATACCAAAAGATTTAATTTAGTGAATATTTTTAAGTGTGTGCCTGACTAATACCATTCCTCTGTTTTGGGGGAAAATGGAATTTTGTTCTTAGTGTTGTAGATTTACCTTGGCCAATGATGAACAGAAGACCCTTACAAGAAAAGCACAAACCAACTGAAAGAAGACCTGCCCTAGAGAACAGACCTATATACCGCCCTGAAGATGAACAGAAGACCTTTAGAAGAAAAGCACAAACCAACTGAAAGAAGACCTGCCCTAGAGAACAGACCTATATACCGCCCTGAAGATGAAACATTTTTCTTTTCAAACTGGGTATCTTAATTTGTTTTTAATTCTTATCTAAATAGGTATGACCTTTTTTTCTGGACTGATCAACCACAAAAACAGGCCATACCAGAGGATTAATTTAGTGAATATTTTAAGTGTGTGCCTGGCTAATACCATTCCTCTGTTTTGGGGGAAAATGGAATTTTGTTCTTAGTGTTGTAGATTTATCTTGGCCAATGATGAACAGAAGACCCTTAGAAGAAAAGCACAAACCAACTGAAAGGAGACCTGCCCTAGAGAACAGACTTATATACCGCCCTGAAGATGATCAGAAGACCCTTAGAAGAAAAGCACAAACCAACTGAAAGAAGACCTGCCCTAGAGAACAGACCTATATACCGCCCTGAAGATGGAACATTTTGGAAAATTAAACACAGATGATCAAAGAATAGAAATTTACTTCAGTTACTTTAAGATAAGTTGCTCCAAATTTTAAATTTATCCTCGCCATTTATATCCTTTCAATTTTCTTTTCAAACTGGATATCTTAATTTGTTTTTAATTCTTATCTAAATAGGTATGACCTTTTTTTCTGGACTGACCAACCACAAAAACAGGCCATACCAAAGGATTTAATTTAGTGAATATTTTTAAGCGTGGGCCTGACTAATACCATTCCTCTGTTTTGGGGGAAAATGGAATTTTGTTCTTAGTGTTGTAGATTTACCTTGGCCAATGATGAACAAAAGACCCTTAGAAGAAAAGCACAAACCAACTGAAAGAAGACCTGCCCTAGAGAACAGACCTATATACCGCCCTGAAGATGAACAGAAGACCCTTAGAAGAAAAGCATAAACCAACTGAAAGAAGACCTGCCCTAGAGAACAGACCTACATAAATATACCGCCCTGGAGATGAAACATTTTGGAAATTGAAACACAGACGATCAAAGAATAGAAATTTACTTCAGTTACTTAAGATAAGTTGCTCCAAATTTTAAATTTATCCTCGCCATTTATATCCTTTCAATTTTCTTTTCAAACTGGATATCTTAATTTGTTTTTCATTCTTATCTAAATAGGTATGACCTTTTTTTCTGGACTGACCAACCACAAAAACAGGCCATACCAGAGGATTTAATTTAGTGAATATTTTTAAGTGTGTGCCTGACTAATACCATTCTTCTGTTTTGGGGGAAAATGGAATTTTGTTCTTAGTGTTGTAGATTTACCTTGGCCAATGATGAACAGAAGACCCTTAGAAGAAAAGCACAAACCAACTGAAAGAAGACCTGCCCTAGAGAACAGACCTATATACCGCCCTAAAGATGAACAGGAGACCCTAAGAAGAAAAGCATAAACCAACTGAAAGAAGACCTGCCCTAGAGAACAGACCTACAGTGTATATACCGCCCTGAAGATGAAACATTTTGGAAATTGAAACACAGACGATCAAAGAATAGAAATTCACTTCAGTTACTTAAGATAAGTTGCTCCAAATTTTAAATTTATCCTCGCCATTTATATCCTTTCAATTTTCTTTTCAAACTGGGTATCTTAATTTGTTTTTAATTCTTATCTAAATAGGTATGACCTTTTTTTCTGGACTGACCAACCACAAAAACAGGCCATACCAAAAGATTTAATTTAGTGAATATTTTTAAGTGTGTGCCTGACTAATATCATTCCTCTGTTTTGGGGGAAAATGGAATTTTGTTCTTAGTGTTGTAGATTTACCTTGGCCAATGATGAACAGAAGACCCTTAGAAGAAAAGCACAAACCAACTGAAAGAAGACCTGCCCTAGAGAACAGACCTATATACCACCCTGAAGATGAACAGAAGACCCTTAGAAGAAAAGCATAAACCAACTGAAAGAAGACCTGCCCTAGAGAACAGACCTATATAACGCCCTGAAGATGAAACATTTTGGAAATTGAAACACAGACGATCAAAGAATAGAAATTTACTTCAGTTACTTAAGATAAGTTGCTCCAAATTTTAAATTTATCCTCGCCATTTATATCCTTTCAATTTTCTTTTCAAACTGGGTATCTTAATTTGTTTTTAATTCTTATCTAAATAGGTATGACCTTTTTTTCTGGACTGACCAACCACAAAAACAGGCCATACCAAAAGATTTAATTTAGTGAATATTTTTAAGTGTGTGCCTGACTAATACCATTCCTCTGTTTTGGGGGAAAATGGAATTTTGTTCTTAGTGTTGTAGATTTACCTTGGCCAATGATGAACAGAAGACCCTTAGAAGAAAAGCACAAACCAACTGAAAGAAGACCTGCCCTAGAGAACAGACCTATATACCGCCCTGAAGATGAACAGAAGACCCTTAGAAGAAAAGCATAAACCCACTGAAAGAAGACCTGCCCTAGAGAACAGACCTATATAACGCCCTGAAGATGAAACATTTTGGAAATTTAAACACAGACGATCAAAGAATAGAAATTCACTTCAGTTACTTTAAGATAAGTTGCTCCAAATTTTAAATTAATCCTCGCCATTTATATCCTTTCAATTTTCTTTTCAAACTGGGTATCTTAATTTGTTTTTCATTCTTATCTAAATAGGTATGACCTTTTTTTCTGGACTGACCAACCACAAAAACAGGCCATACCAAAGGATTTAATTTAGTGAATATTTTTAAGCGTGGGCCTGACTAATACCATTCCTCTGTTTTGGGGGAAAATGGAATTTTGTTCTTAGTGTTGTAGATTTACCTTGGCCAATGATGAACAGAAGACCCTTAGAAGAAAAGCACAAACCAACTGAAAGAAGACCTGCCCTAGAGAACAGACCTATATACCGCCCTGAAGATGAACAGAAGACCCTAAGAAGAAAAGCATAAACCAACTGAAAGAAGACCTGCCCTAGAGAACAGACCTATATAACGCCCTGAAGATGAAACATTTTGGAAATTGAAACACAGACGATCAAAGAATAGAAATTCACTTCAGTTACTTAAGATAAGTTGCTCCAAATTTTAAATTTATCCTCGCCATTTATATCCTTTTAATTTTCTTTTCAAACTGGGTATCTTAATTTGTTTTTAATTCTTATCTAAATAGGTATGACCTTTTTTTCTGGACTGACCAACCACAAAAACAGGCCATACCAAAAGATTTAATTTAGTGAATATTTTTAAGTGTGTGCCTGACTAATACCATTCCTCTGTTTTGGGGGAAAATGGAATTTTGTTCTTAGTGTTGTAGATTTACCTTGGCCAATGATGAACAGAAGACCCTTAGAAGAAAAGCACAAACCAACTGAAAGAAGACCTGCCCTAGAGAACAGACCTATATACCGCCCTGAAGATCAACAGAAGACCCTTAGAAGAAAAGCATAAACCAACTGAAAGAAGACCTGCCCTAGAGAACAGACCTACATAAATATACCGCCCTGGAGATGAAACATTTTGGAAATTGAAACACAGACGATCAAAGAATAGAAATTTACTTCAGTTACTTAAGATAAGTTGCTCCAAATTTTAAATTTATCCTCGCCATTTATATCCTTTCAATTTTCTTTTCAAACTGGGTATCTTAATTTGTTTTTAATTCTTATCTAAATAGGTATGACCTTTTTTTCTGGACTGACCAACCACAAAAACAGGCCATACCAAAGGATTTAATTTAGTGAATATTTTTAAGTGTGTGCCTGACTAATACCATTCCTCTGTTTTGGGGGAAAATGGAATTTTGTTCTTAGTGTTGTAGATTTACCTTGGCCAATGATGAACAGAAGACCCTTAGAAGAAAAGCACAAACCAACTGAAAGAAGACCTGCCCTAGAGAACAGACCTATATACCGCCCTAAAGATGAACAGGAGACCCTTAGAAGAAAAGCATAAACCAACTGAAAGAAGACCTGCCCTAGAGAACAGACCTATATACCGCCCTGAAGATGAAACATTTTTCTTTTCAAACTGGGTATCTTAATTTGTTTTTAATTCTTATCTAAATAGGTATGACCTTTTTTTCTGGACTGATCAACCACAAAAACAGGCCATACCAGAGGATTAATTTAGTGAATATTTTAAGTGTGTGCCTGGCTAATACCATTCCTCTGTTTTGGGGGGAAAATGGAATTTTGTTCTTAGTGTTGTAGATTTAAATTGGCCAATGATGAACAGAAGACCCTTAGAAGAAAAGCACAAACCAACTGAAAGAAGACCTGCCCTAGAGAACAGACCTATATACCGCCCAAAAGATGAACAGAAGACCCTTAGAAGAAAAGCATAAACCAACTGAAAGAAGACCTGCCCTAGAGAACAGACCTATATACCGCCCTGAAGATGAAACATTTTGGAAATTGAAACACAGACGATCAAAGAATAGAAATTCACTTCAGTTACTTAAGATAAGTTGCTCCAAATTTTAAATTTATCCTCGCCATTTATATCCTTTCAATTTTCTTTTCAAACTGGGTATCTTAATTTGTTTTTAATTCTTATCTAAATAGGTATGACCTTTTTTTCTGGACTGACCAACCACAAAAAATCAGGCCATACCAAAAGATTTAATTTAGTGAATATTTTAAAGTGTGTGCCTGACTAATACCATTCCTCTGTTTTGGGGGAAAATGGAATTTTGTTCTTAGTGTTGTAGATTTACCTTGGCCAATGATGAACAGAAGACCCTTAGAAGAAAAGCACAAACCAACTGAAAGAAGACCTGTCCTAGAGAACAGACCTATATACCGCCCTGAAGATGAAACATTTTGGAAATTTAAACACAGACGATCAAAGAATAGAAATTTACTTCAGTTACTTTAAGATAAGTTGCTCCAAATTTTAAATTTATCCTCGCCATTTATATCCTTTCAATTTTCTTTTCAAACTGGATATCTTAATTTGTTTTTAATTCTTATCTAAATAGGTATGACCTTTTTTTCTGGACTGACCAACCACAAAAACAGGCCATACCAAAGGATTTGATTTAGTGAATATTTTTAAGTGTGTGCCTGACTAATACCATTCCTCTGTTTTGGGGGAAAATGGAATTTTGTTCTTAGTGTTGTAGATTTACCTTGGCCAATGATGAACAGAAGACCCTTACAAGAAAAGCACAAACCAACTGAAAGAAGACCTGCCCTAGAGAACAGACCTATATACCGCCCTGAAGATGAACAGAAGACCTTTAGAAGAAAAGCACAAACCAACTGAAAGAAGACCTGCCCTAGAGAACAGACCTATATACCGCCCTGAAGATGAAACATTTTTCTTTTCAAACTGGGTATCTTAATTTGTTTTTAATTCTTATCTAAATAGGTATGACCTTTTTTTCTGGACTGATCAACCACAAAAACAGGCCATACCAGAGGATTAATTTAGTGAATATTTTAAGTGTGTGCCTGGCTAATACCATTCCTCTGTTTTGGGGGAAAATGGAATTTTGTTCTTAGTGTTGTAGATTTATCTTGGCCAATGATGAACAGAAGACCCTTAGAAGAAAAGCACAAACCAACTGAAAGGAGACCTGCCCTAGAGAACAGACTTATATACCGCCCTGAAGATAATCAGAAGACCCTTAGAAGAAAAGCATAAACCAACTGAAAGAAGACCTGCCCTAGAGAACAGACCTATATACCGCCCTGAAGATGAAACATTTTGGAAATTGAAACACAGACGATCAAAGAATAGAAATTTACTTCAGTTACTTTAAGATAAGTTGCTCCAAATTTTAAATTTATCCTCGCCATTTATATCCTTTAAATTTTCTTTTCAAACTGGATATCTTAACTTGTTTTTAATTCTTATCTAAATAGGTATGACCTTTTTTTCTGGACTGACCAACCACAAAAACAGGCCATACCAAAGGATTTAATTTAGTGAATATTTTTAAGCGTGGGCCTGACTAATACCATTCCTCTGTTTTGGGGGGAAAATGGAATTTTGTTCTTAGTGTTGTAGATTTAAATTGGCCAATGATGAACAGAAGACCCTTAGAAGAAAAGCACAAACCAACTGAAAGAAGACCTGCCCTAGAGAACAGACCTATATACCGCCCAGAAGATGAACAGAAGACCCTTAGAAGAAAAGCATAAACCAACTGAAAGAAGACCTGCCCTAGAGAACAGACCTATATACCGCCCTGAAGATCAACAGAAGACCTTTAGAAGAAAAGCACAAACCAACTGAAAGAAGACCTGCCCTAGAGAACAGACCTATATACCGCCCTGAAGATGAAACATTTTTCTTTTCAAACTGGGTATCTTAATTTGTTTTTAATTCTTATCTAAATAGGTATGACCTTTTTTTCTGGACTGATCAACCACAAAAACAGGCCATACCAGAGGATTAATTTAGTGAATATTTTAAGTGTGTGCCTGGCTAATACCATTCCTCTGTTTTGGGGGAAAATGGAATTTTGTTCTTAGTGTTGTAGATTTATCTTGGCCAATGATGAACAGAAGACCCTTAGAAGAAAAGCACAAACCAACTGAAAGGAGACCTGCCCTAGAGAACAGACTTATATACCGCCCTGAAGATGATCAGAAGACCCTTAGAAGAAAAGCACAAACCAACTGAAAGAAGACCTGCCCTAGAGAACAGACCTATATACCGCCCTGAAGATGGAACATTTTGGAAAATTAAACACAGATGATCAAAGAATAGAAATTTACTTCAGTTACTTTAAGATAAGTTGCTCCAAATTTTAAATTTATCCTCGCCATTTATATCCTTTCAATTTTCTTTTCAAACTGGATATCTTAATTTGTTTTTAATTCTTATCTAAATAGGTATGACCTTTTTTTCTGGACTGACCAACCACAAAAACAGGCCATACCAAAGGATTTGATTTAGTGAATATTTTTAAGTGTGTGCCTGACTAATACCATTCCTCTGTTTTGGGGGAAAATGGAATTTTGTTCTTAGTGTTGTAGATTTATCTTGGCCAATGATGAACAGAAGACCCTTAGAAGAAAAGCACAAACCAACTGAAAGGAGACCTGCCCTAGAGAACAGACTTATATACCGCCCTGAAGATGATCAGAAGACCCTTAGAAGAAAAGCACAAACCAACTGAAAGAAGACCTGCCCTAGAGAACAGACCTATATACCGCCCTGAAGATGGAACATTTTGGAAAATTAAACACAGATGATCAAAGAATAGAAATTTACTTCAGTTACTTTAAGATAAGTTGCTCCAAATTTTAAATTTATCCTCGCCATTTATATCCTTTCAATTTTCTTTTCAAACTGGATATCTTAATTTGTTTTTAATTCTTATCTAAATAGGTATGACCTTTTTTTCTGGACTGACCAACCACAAAAACAGGCCATACCAAAGGATTTAATTTAGTGAATATTTTTAAGCGTGGGCCTGACTAATACCATTCCTCTGTTTTGGGGGAAAATGGAATTTTGTTCTTAGTGTTGTAGATTTACCTTGGCCAATGATGAACAAAAGACCCTTAGAAGAAAAGCACAAACCAACTGAAAGAAGACCTGCCCTAGAGAACAGACCTATATACCGCCCTGAAGATGAACAGAAGACCCTTAGAAGAAAAGCATAAACCAACTGAAAGAAGACCTGCCCTAGAGAACAGACCTATATAACGCCCTGAAGATGAAACATTTTGGAAATTGAAACACAGACGATCAAAGAATAGAAATTCACTTCAGTTACTTAAGATAAGTTGCTCCAAATTTTAAATTTATCCTCGCCATTTATATCCTTTTAATTTTCTTTTCAAACTGGGTATCTTAATTTGTTTTTACAGTCTTATCTAAATAGGTATGACCTTTTTTTCTGGACTGACCAACCACAAAAACAGGCCATACCAAAAGATTTAATTTAGTGAATATTTTTAAGTGTGTGCCTGACTAATACCATTCCTCTGTTTTGGGGGAAAATGGAATTTTGTTCTTAGTGTTGTAGATTTACCTTGGCCAATGATGAACAGAAGACCCTTAGAAGAAAAGCACAAACCAACTGAAAGAAGACCTGCCCTAGAGAACAGACCTATATACCGCCCTGAAGATCAACAGAAGACCCTTAGAAGAAAAGCATAAACCAACTGAAAGAAGACCTGCCCTAGAGAACAGACCTACATAAATATACCGCCCTGGAGATGAAACATTTTGGAAATTGAAACACAGACGATCAAAGAATAGAAATTTACTTCAGTTACTTAAGATAAGTTGCTCCAAATTTTAAATTTATCCTCGCCATTTATATCGTTTCAATTTTCTTTTCAAACTGGATATCTTAATTTGTTTTTCATTCTTATCTAAATAGGTATGACCTTTTTTTCTGGACTGACCAACCACAAAAACAGGCCATACCAGAGGATTTAATTTAGTGAATATTTTTAAGTGTGTGCCTGACTAATACCATTCTTCTGTTTTGGGGGAAAATGGAATTTTGTTCTTAGTGTTGTAGATTTACCTTGGCCAATGATGAACAGAAGACCCTTAGAAGAAAAGCACAAACCAACTGAAAGAAGACCTGCCCTAGAGAACAGACCTATATACCGCCCTAAAGATGAACAGGAGACCCTAAGAAGAAAAGCATAAACCAACTGAAAGAAGACCTGCCCTAGAGAACAGACCTACAGTGTATATACCGCCCTGAAGATGAAACATTTTGGAAATTGAAACACAGACGATCAAAGAATAGAAATTCACTTCAGTTACTTAAGATAAGTTGCTCCAAATTTTAAATTTATCCTCGCCATTTATATCCTTTCAATTTTCTTTTCAAACTGGGTATCTTAATTTGTTTTTAATTCTTATCTAAATAGGTATGACCTTTTTTTCTGGACTGACCAACCACAAAAACAGGCCATACCAAAAGATTTAATTTAGTGAATATTTTTAAGTGTGTGCCTGACTAATATCATTCCTCTGTTTTGGGGGAAAATGGAATTTTGTTCTTAGTGTTGTAGATTTACCTTGGCCAATGATGAACAGAAGACCCTTAGAAGAAAAGCACAAACCAACTGAAAGAAGACCTGCCCTAGAGAACAGACCTATATACCACCCTGAAGATGAACAGAAGACCCTTAGAAGAAAAGCATAAACCAACTGAAAGAAGACCTGCCCTAGAGAACAGACCTATATAACGCCCTGAAGATGAAACATTTTGGAAATTGAAACACAGACGATCAAAGAATAGAAATTTACTTCAGTTACTTAAGATAAGTTGCTCCAAATTTTAAATTTATCCTCGCCATTTATATCCTTTCAATTTTCTTTTCAAACTGGGTTTCTTAATTTGTTTTTAATTCTTATCTAAATAGGTATGACCTTTTTTTCTGGACTGACCAACCAGAAAAACAGGCCATACCAAAAGATTTAATTTAGTGAATATTTTTAAGTGTGTGCCTGACTAATATCATTCCTCTGTTTTGGGGGAAAATGGAATTTTGTTCTTAGTGTTGTAGATTTACCTTGGCCAATGATGAACAGAAGACCCTTAGAAGAAAAGCACAAACCAACTGAAAGAAGACCTGCCCTAGAGAACAGACCTATATACTGCCCTGAAGATGAACAGAAGACCCTTAGAAGAAAAGCATAAACCAACTGAAAGAAGACCTGCCCTAGAGAACAGACCTATATACCGCCCTGAAGATGGAACATTTTGGAAAATTAAACACAGATGATCAAAGAATAGAAATTTACTTCAGTTACTTTAAGATAAGTTGCTCCAAATTTTAAATTTATCCTCGCCATTTATATCCTTTCAATTTTCTTTTCAAACTGGATATCTTAATTTGTTTTTAATTCTTATCTAAATAGGTATGACCTTTTTTTCTGGACTGACCAACCACAAAAACAGGCCATACCAAAGGATTTAATTTAGTGAATATTTTTAAGCGTGGGCCTGACTAATACCATTCCTCTGTTTTGGGGGAAAATGGAATTTTGTTCTTAGTGTTGTAGATTTACCTTGGCCAATGATGAACAAAAGACCCTTAGAAGAAAAGCACAAACCAACTGAAAGAAGACCTGCCCTAGAGAACAGACCTATATACCGCCCTGAAGATGAACAGAAGACCCTTAGAAGAAAAGCATAAACCAACTGAAAGAAGACCTGCCCTAGAGAACAGACCTATATAACGCCCTGAAGATGAAACATTTTGGAAATTGAAACACAGACGATCAAAGAATAGAAATTCACTTCAGTTACTTAAGATAAGTTGCTCCAAATTTTAAATTTATCCTCGCCATTTATATCCTTTTAATTTTCTTTTCAAACTGGGTATCTTAATTTGTTTTTACATTCTTATCTAAATAGGTATGACCTTTTTTTCTGGACTGACCAACCACAAAAACAGGCCATACCAAAAGATTTAATTTAGTGAATATTTTTAAGTGTGTGCCTGACTAATACCATTCCTCTGTTTTGGGGGAAAATGGAATTTTGTTCTTAGTGTTGTAGATTTACCTTGGCCAATGATGAACAGAAGACCCTTAGAAGAAAAGCACAAACCAACTGAAAGAAGACCTGCCCTAGAGAACAGACCTATATACCGCCCTGAAGATCAACAGAAGACCCTTAGAAGAAAAGCATAAACCAACTGAAAGAAGACCTGCCCTAGAGAACAGACCTACATAAATATACCGCCCTGGAGATGAAACATTTTGGAAATTGAAACACAGACGATCAAAGAATAGAAATTTACTTCAGTTACTTAAGATAAGTTGCTCCAAATTTTAAATTTATCCTCGCCATTTATATCCTTTCAATTTTCTTTTCAAACTGGATATCTTAATTTGTTTTTCATTCTTATCTAAATAGGTATGACCTTTTTTTCTGGACTGACCAACCACAAAAACAGGCCATACCAGAGGATTTAATTTAGTGAATATTTTTAAGTGTGTGCCTGACTAATACCATTCTTCTGTTTTGGGGGAAAATGGAATTTTGTTCTTAGTGTTGTAGATTTACCTTGGCCAATGATGAACAGAAGACCCTTAGAAGAAAAGCACAAACCAACTGAAAGAAGACCTGCCCTAGAGAACAGACCTATATACCGCCCTAAAGATGAACAGGAGACCCTAAGAAGAAAAGCATAAACCAACTGAAAGAAGACCTGCCCTAGAGAACAGACCTACAGTGTATATACCGCCCTGAAGATGAAACATTTTGGAAATTGAAACACAGACGATCAAAGAATAGAAATTCACTTCAGTTACTTAAGATAAGTTGCTCCAAATTTTAAATTTATCCTCGCCATTTATATCCTTTCAATTTTCTTTTCAAACTGGGTATCTTAATTTGTTTTTAATTCTTATCTAAATAGGTATGACCTTTTTTTCTGGACTGACCAACCACAAAAACAGGCCATACCAAAAGATTTAATTTAGTGAATATTTTTAAGTGTGTGCCTGACTAATATCATTCCTCTGTTTTGGGGGAAAATGGAATTTTGTTCTTAGTGTTGTAGATTTACCTTGGCCAATGATGAACAGAAGACCCTTAGAAGAAAAGCACAAACCAACTGAAAGAAGACCTGCCCTAGAGAACAGACCTATATACCACCCTGAAGATGAACAGAAGACCCTTAGAAGAAAAGCATAAACCAACTGAAAGAAGACCTGCCCTAGAGAACAGACCTATATAACGCCCTGAAGATGAAACATTTTGGAAATTGAAACACAGACGATCAAAGAATAGAAATTTACTTCAGTTACTTAAGATAAGTTGCTCCAAATTTTAAATTTATCCTCGCCATTTATATCCTTTCAATTTTCTTTTCAAACTGGGTATCTTAATTTGTTTTTAATTCTTATCTAAATAGGTATGACCTTTTTTTCTGGACTGACCAACCACAAAAACAGGCCATACCAAAAGATTTAATTTAGTGAATATTTTTAAGTGTGTGCCTGACTAATACCATTCCTCTGTTTTGGGGGAAAATGGAATTTTGTTCTTAGTGTTGTAGATTTACCTTGGCCAATGATGAACAGAAGACCCTTAGAAGAAAAGCACAAACCAACTGAAAGAAGACCTGCCCTAGAGAACAGACCTATATACCGCCCTGAAGATGAACAGAAGACCCTTAGAAGAAAAGCATAAACCCACTGAAAGAAGACCTGCCCTAGAGAACAGACCTATATAACGCCCTGAAGATGAAACATTTTGGAAATTTAAACACAGACGATCAAAGAATAGAAATTCACTTCAGTTACTTTAAGATAAGTTGCTCCAAATTTTAAATTAATCCTCGCCATTTATATCCTTTCAATTTTCTTTTCAAACTGGGTATCTTAATTTGTTTTTCATTCTTATCTAAATAGGTATGACCTTTTTTTCTGGACTGACCAACCACAAAAACAGGCCATACCAAAGGATTTAATTTAGTGAATATTTTTAAGCGTGGGCCTGACTAATACCATTCCTCTGTTTTGGGGGAAAATGGAATTTTGTTCTTAGTGTTGTAGATTTACCTTGGCCAATGATGAACAGAAGACCCTTAGAAGAAAAGCACAAACCAACTGAAAGAAGACCTGCCCTAGAGAACAGACCTATAAACCGCCCTGAAGATGAACAGAAGACCCTAAGAAGAAAAGCATAAACCAACTGAAAGAAGACCTGCCCTAGAGAACAGACCTATATAACGCCCTGAAGATGAAACATTTTGGAAATTGAAACACAGACGATCAAAGAATAGAAATTCACTTCAGTTACTTAAGATAAGTTGCTCCAAATTTTAAATTTATCCTCGCCATTTATATCCTTTTAATTTTCTTTTCAAACTGGGTATCTTAATTTGTTTTTAATTCTTATCTAAATAGGTATGACCTTTTTTTCTGGACTGACCAACCACAAAAACAGGCCATACCAAAAGATTTAATTTAGTGAATATTTTTAAGTGTGTGCCTGACTAATATCATTCCTCTGTTTTGGGGGAAAATGGAATTTTGTTCTTAGTGTTGTAGATTTACCTTGGCCAATGATGAACAGAAGACCCTTAGAAGAAAAGCACAAACCAACTGAAAGAAGACCTGCCCTAGAGAACAGACCTATATACTGCCCTGAAGATGAACAGAAGACCCTTAGAAGAAAAGCATAAACCAACTGAAAGAAGACCTGCCCTAGAGAACAGACCTACATAAATATACCGCCCTGGAGATGAAACATTTTGGAAATTGAAACACAGACGATCAAAGAATAGAAATTTACTTCAGTTACTTAAGATAAGTTGCTCCAAATTTTAAATTTATCCTCGCCATTTATATCCTTTCAATTTTCTTTTCAAACTGGGTATCTTAATTTGTTTTTAATTCTTATCTAAATAGGTATGACCTTTTTTTCTGGACTGACCAACCACAAAAACAGGCCATACCAAAGGATTTAATTTAGTGAATATTTTTAAGTGTGTGCCTGACTAATACCATTCCTCTGTTTTGGGGGAAAATGGAATTTTGTTCTTAGTGTTGTAGATTTACCTTGGCCAATGATGAACAGAAGACCCTTAGAAGAAAAGCACAAACCAACTGAAAGAAGACCTGCCCTAGAGAACAGACCTATATACCGCCCTAAAGATGAACAGGAGACCCTTAGAAGAAAAGCATAAACCAACTGAAAGAAGACCTGCCCTAGAGAACAGACCTACAGTGTATATACCGCCCTGAAGATGAAACATTTTGGAAATTGAAACACAGACGATCAAAGAATAGAAATTCACTTCAGTTACTTAAGATAAGTTGCTCCAAATTTTAAATTTATCCTCGCCATTTATATCCTTTCAATTTTCTTTTCAAACTGGATATCTTAATTTGTTTTTCATTCTTATCTAAATAGGTATGACCTTTTTTTCTGGACTGACCAACCACAAAAACAGGCCATACCAAAGGATTTAATTTAGTGAATATTTTTAAGTGTGTGCCTGACTAATACCATTCCTCTGTTTTGGGGGGAAAATGGAATTTTGTTCTTAGTGTTGTAGATTTACCTTGGCCAATGATGAACAGAAGACCCTTAGAAGAAAAGCACAAACCAACTGAAAGAAGACCTGCCCTAGAGAACAGACCTATATACCACCCTGAAGATGAACAGAAGACCCTTAGAAGAAAAGCACAAACCAACTGAAAGAAGACCTGTCCTAGAGAACAGACCTATATAACGCCCTGAAGATGAAACATTTTGGAAATTGAAACACAGACGATCAAAGAATAGAAATTTACTTCAGTTACTTTAAGATAAGTTGCTCCAAATTTTAAATTTATCCTCGCCATTTATATCCTTTCAATTTTCTTTTCAAACTGGGTATCTTAATTTGTTTTTCATTCTTATCTAAATAGGTATGACCTTTTTTTCTGGACTGACCAACCACAAAAACAGGCCATACCAAAGGATTTGATTTAGTGAATATTTTTAAGCGTGGGCCTGACTAATACCATTCCTCTGTTTTGGGGGAAAATGGAATTTTGTTCTTAGTGTTGTAGATTTACCTTGGCCAATGATGAACAGAAGACCCTTAGAAGAAAAGCACAAACCAACTGAAAGAAGACCTGCCCCAGAGAACAGACCTACATGTGTATATACCGCCCTGAAGATGAACAGGAGACCCTTAGAAGAAAAGCATAAACCAACTGAAAGAAGACCTGCCCTAGAGAACAGACCTATATACCGCCCTGAAGATGAAACATTTTGGAAATTTAAACACAGACGATCAAAGAATAGAAATTTACTTCAGTTACTTTAAGATAAGTAGCTCCAAATTTTAAATTTATCCTCGCCATTTATATCCTTTCAATGTTCTTTTCAAACTGGGTATCTTAATTTGTTTTTAATTCTTATCTAAATAGGTATGACCTTTTTTTCTGGGCTGACCAACCACAAAAAATCAGGCCATACCAAAAGATTTAATTTAGTGAATATTTTTAAGCGTGGGCCTGACTAATACCATTCCTCTGTTTTGGGGGAAAATGGAATTTTGTTCTTAGTGTTGTAGATTTACCTTGGCCAATGATGAACAGAAGACCCTTAGAAGAAAAGCACAAACCAACTGAAAGAAGACCTGCCCTAGAGAACAGACCTATATACCGCCCTGAAGGTGAACAGGAGACCCTTAGAAGAAAAGCATAAACCAACTGAAAGAAGACCTGCCCTAGAGAACAGACCTATATACCGCCCTGAAGATGAAACATTTTGGAACTTTAAACACAGACGATCAAAGAATTTTTATCCAGTTACTTTAAGATAAGTTGCTCCAAATTTAAAATTTATCCCTGCCATTTATATCATTTCAATTTTTCTTTTCAAGCTTGATATTTTCATTTGTTTT
The DNA here is from genome assembly GCA_963971465.1 of Lepidochitona cinerea. Lineage (NCBI taxonomy): Eukaryota > Metazoa > Mollusca > Polyplacophora > Chitonida > Tonicellidae > Lepidochitona > Lepidochitona cinerea. The sequence continues at coordinate 27,912,376 of OZ020564.1, read as the reverse complement.
AAATTCTTATCTAAATATGTTTTTGTTACATATCTAACATACATTTGTAGTTGTTTGCATACAGACTTGGGGTCTTAATGAATATAATGATAAAAAAAAATTAAAGACATCACCACGTCCTCAGTTGTTTATAACAACACGAGCTTGTTAAAAAAACTGAGGACGTGGTGATGTCTTTAATTTTTTATCATTAGTATGGAACCCACGTTTAAAGAGAGTTTCAAACATTTCTTAATGAATATAGTTTATAATAATTTTGGTGAAACTTAGTTTCTACAATTTGGGTAATACGTTATTTGTAAATTTATTATCTACACTCTGGGTAATACTTTCTGTTAGTGGGGATTAGAGGTACTAGAATAATCCTATTTGGTAAAAATGGTTTTCTTTTTCTGGACTGCATGATCAACCACAAAAAGAAGATGCCAAGGGAAGTAATTTAGCGGGGGGTAACAATAAAAATGTAATGATTAATACACCAGTGTCGCCCACAAAAGCATTGGGATTTAGGCCATATTTATCAATCGTACATTTTTCAATTTGAGAACATAAATATGACTATTATTAAGTGTATGCCTAATGTACCATTCCTCTGTTTTGGCGGAAAATGGAATCTTGTTCTTAGTGTTTTAGTGATAGACAGAAGACAATTTAAAGAAGTGCAAACCAACTGAAAGATGACCTGCGGCCTGATACAATTGAACGTTCCGCCCCGGGAAGTTTGTTAAAAGTGATTGGAAGCTACGACTTTTGTGTGTTGAGGTCTAGCTCCCATGATGCTTTTTTCGGAAAGATATGATTTTCATAAATCTATCAAACAACAATTCCTGTTGATTTACAATAAATATTTTGCTACACATTTGTCTTCTTTCTGGCGGGGGGCATTAATGCATGTCAAATATTGCTAAATCCAGTAAAGCTGTTGCATGATTTTTAGATAACCGTAATTCTGTGTTATTTCAGCACACTTTTGGCAAAACAAATATCATTTCCCCTTGTTTATGGTCACTATAACTTAATGTAAAATTTCTTACAGTTGATTAAAATCTTCTTCGGCGATAAGAAACCTTCCAATTTTTATTCATTACACATATCTTTTCTACACTTGTTGAAATCTTATTGATGAAAAGCTGACGCAAAACTTTATTTAGTTATACAAAGTATGCAAAGTTAACTTACGACACCTAATGATTAAAGGATGTGTCTATTGAAAGAACGCTTTTGGTTAGTGGCTTAAACGTTCTTTTTTTCTGGGGTGGTGGGGCGAAGGAGGGGCAAATGCGTCCTACACAAAACTGGTTTTATTGTAGCATAGGTTTTTAGATCTTTTTTACATTTCCCACCTTAATATAAGCCTATCCTTATAAAAGCCTTCAGATTAAATTGTAATTATTTTGAGATATTCCTTAATGAATGTGAAGAGGAATTTTATTTATTTGCCATCGTCCATCTGTTTGACATGTTTTATTGCTGGCCAAAACATCGAAGCAAAATGTACTAAATTCCAAATTTTCAACACACAAACACAATTTTTAATGCTGCCTTACAATACTGTATGAAGGTCCCAAGCCCTTATCCAAAGCAGAGGGAAAATTTGTGTTTTCTAACGTTTCACTACACATGTTTTGTTTTGTGTGTATTATACTAGTTTAATTTTCATATGATGGAAAATACAATCCAGCAATACAACCGATTGTGCTTATCGATAGATGTAACTATTTTTATTCAATGAAACTAAAAACGAATGTCACAATTAAACTGCTTTAATCATTTTAACAACCAACTTTTGCTGGGCTTGTTTTGGACACTCAATGCAGTTATCTAAGTAAAGAGATCTCCTTGGTTCAGTCTATTAAAGTGAGAGACGCTAACGTCAATACCAGAAATCCAGCTCGCAGGTTTGAATTCCACTCACTACCAAAAAATAAAGAGTGTTTTAACTCGACTTCCCAACATTTTCTTTCTTTAATATGTAAATCCCAGTTTCCTACCCCACTAATGATTTAAAACTTACAACACCGTTATACAATAGAAGTAAAACCTAAATCAACAAAGCCAATTGACATTAATATGCTACCAGTAGTTCAGAAAACACCTAATTTTATCAGTACGATATAACTGATTAAAATTTGATTTATATAAAAAAAATTCTCTTGGAGATGATCGAAATGTGGTTAGCACAGTGGTATTGCACTAGTTACTAAATTGTTTGATGCTTAGCACTTAATGCTGAGTTTTAATTACAGTTGCAGAATATGCAGCTGCTGCCAACTATATTGGTGAGGGAAATCCTAAACTAAATTCTACTTATGTTGGTCGGAGAAGAACTCTTGCTTACTAACATGTATGATATTCATTTCAATTTTCGAATATGATAATTTTTTTGTAATGAGAATTGTTGTGTTGATATCAGGTGATGAAAAAGTGGCTCCCAGTTTCAACTTAAAAAAGCCTGTTTCAGTCCTGTTGGAGGCTTTAAGAAACACTTTGCAATAGAAAATGAAATGCCAAAAGATGATTAAAAAAGGAAATCAAATGGCTTCAAGTGAAAGTCTAAATGACATCAAGTGCCAGGGATGAAATTATGAAGCTGGCTATTAAGTATGTTATATTTCCCTGATAATTGTGTGAAATTGTGAGAGGACCAACTGCAGAATACATCCCCCATTGTATGCGGTTCCAGGAAGGAATAAGGTAAAGCAATTTTATACTATTTACATACTTTTCCGTATATGTCATTTTTTCAAGTTCTGTTATCCTTTTTTATTTCTATACAATTGAAGTAAAACGTAAATCAACAAAATCAATTGGCAAAAATATGCTACCAGTAGTTCATTTAAACCCCCAATTTTATCAGGAGGACATAACTCATCTTTACAGCTGATTAAAACTTTGATTTATATAAAAAATGTCTCTTGGAGTTGGCTAGCGAGTGGTATTGCACTAGTTACTAAATTGATTGATGTATGACACTTAATGTCGCAGTTTTAATTAACGTTGCAGAATATGCAGCTGCTGCCAAGTATATTGGTGAGGGAAATCCTAAACTCAATTTATCATTCTACTTATGTTAATCGGAAAGGAACTCTTGCTCACTTGCATGCATGATATTCATTTAAATTTTCAATTAAGATTAGTTTTTTAGAATGAGCTGTTACGTTATACTTTATATCAGGTGATAAAATAGTGCCTCCAAGTTCCATCTTACAAATCGTGGTTCAGTGGGTAGAGTGACAACCGTCGCTCATTCCAATACATGCCTTCAATGGCAGCTATAGGTCAGAACACCCAGTTTGTGTTTTCTCAAAATACCAAAGTTTGGCTTCGAATAAGTAAGCCTAAAACTGTCAAAATGGCGGTACCCATGTTAAATTGTGTGTAGCGTGAGACCGGCATCCACTGACTATGTCAACTTTATTTGGTTGTAAAGGATTTCTCATGTGTTGATCTATTTGAAAATGGTAATGAAAAGTCTTAACGAGATTTAGGTAATTAGCCACAAATCAAAACGTTAACATTACCACAAATGGGAAATGAAACCGTATCCTGTAACCTATAGTGAAGTGTGAAAAGTAAGTATTTTGTTCTAAATTTTCAAACCACCAACAATTTTTGGTGCCGTTGTATTTGGACTACATATTTGGAATATAAAATAAATGAATTCAGTGAAATTTTTTAAATGTTCACCACTTTTTCTGAAAAAAAGGCTTTTGTAGACCAGGGGGGTATTTCATAAACGGCTTTAGAAGGCTAAACTGACCTAGCCGACTAGAACAGCACTGCTTTAACATTACTGCTTAGTCGACTATCTGACCGTAGTCGGCTATATGTGGTTTATGAAATACCCCCCAGGGCTAGGTTTGAGCAGACACTCTTTATAATGTAGGGTGTAAAATACTTGTATATGCCTCAGTAGTGATCCATTTCCATCAATGAGGTCTAGGAATGACATTTCACTTCTTGGAATTATTAATGTTTTTCAAAGCAAATGATTATTTCAAGCTCATTAGCTATTAATGTAAAATAAGCAGACCCCCCCCCCCCCTCCAACCCCCTTCCCCTGTGGGTCTGAAATGATATAATCTGCACAAATTGCACTGTTTATCTCTTAGCAGGTAAATTGACATGATTGTGGCCCTAAATTTGACAGTTTTCAAATCACTGGAGAAGATTTATTAGCTTTCAAACAGTCCAGATCTTAAGAAATCAGACAATTTTTTGATGGGTGGGGTGGGTTATCTCCCCTGGCTTTGCCCTTATGGAAGTCTCTAACCCAGACAGATGCTAACAGTAAACTACAATCAACAACCAATCATTTCCAGCAAATTTGAAGGGTAGGGCTATTTGATGATTCACTTTTTTATAGCGAGGAATAACATTTGAATTGGTCCTCATAAAAACTTTAAAATTTAAGCCTAGAAACATGAAGGGGGTGGGTGTGTAAATTACCTCACAAATTCAAAACGACTGGCCGAAAAGCTTGGATCTTTTGAAATTCAATTTGATATTGGTTAATAAAAGCAAAGTTATTAAATTTTACAAATTTCGAGGAATTTTTTCCTTGTTATAGCATAATCAGGCTTCTCTTGGATTGGCACCTCTCTGGCCTATAACTTAACTGTGAATTTCTTTCAAATTGTCAAATTTTGATTGATTGATTGTTTCGTGTTTTATGCCGCGCTCAAGATTATTTCACTTATATGGCGGCGTTGCCAGTTTTATTGTGGGAGGAAACCGGGCTCTATGCCTGGAGGCAACACACGACCTTCCGTTGGTAACTGGCAACCATCCCACATAGGTCGTTCGTGTGAAAACCCAGTCAGAAATTTTTAAAAATTTTTTTTTGGACTGAGAGGGATTCGAACCCGCGACCCATTGGTGGAAGGCTGTTTGGATTGAGCGTCCAACGCTCTACCTACTAAGTCACGGAGGCCTCTCAAATTTTGATAATTAATGGAATAAAAACTTACCCCAACCCTCTAAAGGTGATGATGTTCGGATAGTTCCAAGGGGAATAACCCATTCCAATTCTCCATAAAAGTTGTCAAATTTTATATGATTTCAAACTTTCATTTCCTATAAAATTTGCATGAGCTGCCAAAATTCGAACTTTTCTCAGGAATTCTGATTCTCATGATAGTAAGTTGTTTTGAAAGTCATCGAACAACTAAACAGTCTGTGTGTTGTACCAGCCGATATAGTGTCTGAAAAGTAAGCAAAATTTAAATAACCCGGACGAACGTTCGTTCCTTCTAAAGCATATATTCTCAAACCCACCAGTTTACAAGCAAAAAATGTCACAAACAATACGTCGGAGAAAGTCAAAATTTTCTACGACAAAGAGCAGCCAACCATTTATCTAGTATTAGACTTAAACATGACGTGCCCGTGGCACAACATTTCAATACTCTAGGTCATTCGGTCAAGGACCATTTTGAAATCATACCTATTGAGAAAATCCCTTTTCTCACTTCCGCTGCAGATACCAAGCACAAGCGTTTGGAGGGGGAAAGTTTTTGGATTCAAAAATTACAAACTATTTATCCTTTGGGTTTGAACTTGGACCTAGGAAGATGTCGGGAAAAAACTATAATACCATTTGTGTTTCAGTATAACAAAGCGAGCATCACTATGGCCAAGATTATAGTAGAAGAATACAAACTACTTCAAAGTAAACTTGCTCGACCTCTGACCCAAAGGCCAGTCATTGCTTATAAAAAGAACACGAGTTTGAAAGACATACTGATCAGGGATAAACTCCCCTGTCTGCCTTCTACCTAGGGTTTTCTGGGAAAGTGGTGGGGGGACCAAATTTTCACTGTCTTTTCCCATGACCCTATAATATTTAGTCTGACAATATTCTTACCATAGCTTAAGATGCGTAAGCATTGTCAATGTAATACAAAGTGTTCCAGAAAATTCTACGTGTGTTTTAGTTTTCGTAACTATACAAGTAAGCACCGTAATGATCACTGAAAAGTTATTTTTATTTTAAATTCAGAGTATCGATGAAATAGAAAAATTATCCTATTTTGTTTAAATCCGTATTTGTTTATATCTAAGGTTTCGAAGTTCAATTGGTTAATTTAGTACACGTAACTATACAAAGCCGCTAGAAACAGACAGTTGGTAAATTAAGATCTCAAAGTTTAGTAGTGTATAATGAAGAAAACAACAGGCTTCACATTTAGAAACATTATCGTCAGAAAGATTCACAAGCAGATCACAAAAGCTATAAATCTCAAATACCCAAAACTACTTAATTACACTTTTGCAGTGTATCCATGTGTAATCATGGGTCTAAGAAAAAAACTATACCAATACTATAAGCCAAGAGTTGGCACATTTATGACAATCAAACTATCTAAATTAATAAGACCAATGCTTAATCCTTAAACAAGAAAGTAGTTTTTGATCATGCTTTGGTGAATTGATTGAGCGCATTGTCTCAAATTCGGGTGCATATAAAGGGTACTAAAGAGTACTGGATTAAATATCCATGACACATACATGTATTTGGTGATGTTATTAAAAATGAGTGTCAAAATATTTCCACCAATGAGTCGCACGTTCGAACCCCATCGAATCACGAAAACGTTCATTCATATGCCAAGAGAAGGTAAAGACTAGAAATGTTGGTGTATTTGTATTTCTTTACTCATCATATCTACACATATTTCAGTGGTTAATACTATGCATGTGAAAGCTTCAGGGATTTGTGATCAATTGACATCGAAGAAATTATGCAATTAACTATGTAGCTCATGTTAGCAACCAAAGATTCACAAATAGATAACAAAAGCTATCAATCTCAAATACCCAAAACTACTTAATTACACTTTTGCAGTGTATCCATGTGTAATCATGGGTCTAAGAAAAAAACTATACCAATACTATAAGCCAAGAGTTGGCACATTTATGACAATCAAACTATCTAAATTAATAAGACCAATGCTTAATCCTTAAACAAGAAAGTAGTTTTTGATCATGCTTTGGTGAATTGAGCGCATTGTCTCAAATTCGGGTGCATATAAAGGGTACTAAAGAGTACTGGATTAAATATCCATGACACATATTTGGTGATGTTATTAAAAATGAGTGTCAAAATATTTCCACCAATAAGTCGCACGTTCGAACCCCATCGAATCACGAAAACGTTCATTCATATGCCAAGAGAAGGTAAAGACTAGAAATGTTGGTGTATTTGTATTTCTTTACTCATCATATCTACACATATTTCAGTGGTTAATACTATGCATGTGAAAGCTTCAGGGATTTGTGATCAATTGATATCGAAGAAATTATTCAATTAACTATGTAGCTCATGTTAGCAACCAGAGATTCACGATGTGCAAAGCACTTAATTAGACTTTTGCAGTGTAAACTATGTAGGCTTTCCAGACCTCTCAGACACTGCCAAGCGAAAACAACGAAACAAAGATTTGAATGACATTATCTCGTACTGGGTCACAAGTGACTAATTTCAAAAGACTCATGGCATTCACTAAATCTGACAGAAGTCGGGATCTTCATTGAAAAGAACATTCAGATTGTTCATTTAATACTTTGATCAGGCAGGCCGATGATGTCATCAAATGTTAGGACAAGGTATTTAATCATAAAAGTAAAAACAAGAGATCCTTTTAAGGGATCTTAACGCCCGTGTTCATCTATTCATATCAAAGATTGTTAGAGCAATAACTGGATATAGGAATTGGGGCCTACATAAAAAAATCTTATTCCAGGGAGATAACTATTGTTGAGGAAAATTAAACTGTGAATTACAAAGTAAGCTCCCCTTGAAATTTTGGTTGCAAACAGCATTGCCACCTGGTAGCCATCTTCAATATGCTAATGAGATGAAAATGTACGGTGCACAGCTAGAACACAGAGGGATGATGTGTTTCATGTTTGGTTAAGATCAGGTCAGTAGTTTTCTTGGAATAATGATAATAAAATTCATTTTCAAATTTGGTTCAAAAACAACATTGCTACCTAGCGGCCATATTTAATAAACAAATGAGATGAAAATGTAGGGTGTACAACTAGATCATAGGGAGATAATGTGGGCCAAGTTTGGTAAAAATCAGACCAGTAGTTTTCTTGAAATAAAAGTAACAAAAAAAAAAGAATATCGCCCTCCTGGCAGCCATATTGAATATGCAAATGAGATGAAAATGAACGGTGCATAACCGGGCTATAGGGAGATAATGTGAGCCAAGTTTGGTGAAAATCGAACTGGTAGTTTTCTTGCAATAAACGTAACAAAGAAAACCAACATCGCCCCCTGGCGGCCATATTGAATATGCAAATGAGATTAGAATGTATGATGCACAGCTAAACCATAGGTACATGTATATTGAGTTTGATTACCTGAGGATTGGACTGAGAGTTTTATTGGAATAAAGGTAACAAACAACATCGCCCCCTGGCGGCCATATTGAATATACAAATGAGATGAAAATGTACAGTACCACAACAAAGCTATAGGCAGATAATGTGAGCCAAGTTTGATGAATATCAGACTGGTAGTTTTCTTGAAATAAAGGTAACAAAAAAACTATATATATATATCAATGATGGCGGGCTAAAAACAAATATGAGTGTTAAAACAGTTAAAAATAAAGCAAAAAGTCTAGTCCATTCATAGCTACCATTCATAAAAATGCCTCAGAAAGGCCTAGTTCAATTTTACCGAACTTATGGTTTTATTACATATACATGTACCAACTATTATTAGGTAAAATTTTAGACACAAAAGTTGTCTACCTTGATTTATCATTTTTCAAAGTAAATCAGATCATAAATGTGGAACTGAATACTGATTTAAATCTTATAATTATGTGAACAATAGTTTGATAGACAATCTATGGATGATTAAAATTGACCTGACCTTTAGTTTGATTTTAGGAATATCCAAAACTGCCATGATAAAAACATGTATCCTACCCATTTCAACATGTTAAATCTGACTCCTTAATGAACAATTCAGAATTGACCCAGTATCGTCACAGTATGTGTACTTCGGTTAGAAACGGTCCAAGACTGGCTGGCCAGGGTGTATGACATCAGTAGACAATTCATTTACCATTTGCCGTAATGTTAACGTTTGGCTCCGTCACTCAGTTAGAAACATTTGCCCAGCTAAAAGTCCTGGTGGGAAATCGGAACCACCCTAGACAAGTCTGCAGACCAATAAGCGAGAAATCTCAAGATTTTCACTTCCGAAGGGGACAGGTGTGCAGACGACACAAGTCATATGGGCCAAATCATATGCCAAATCACCCCCACATCAGACAGCTCAATCCGTCACTTTTATTCAATCTTCACCTTTCATGCATTTTTTTTAGGCAAACTACTACTTCATTTGTCCCATCATTACCCCAAAAAGTATTCCTAGCCTATGAGAAGTCCCACTAAAAATATTCACCAAAATCTAGGATCTATTTTGGGTCTAATCCTTATTGTCCTATTGCTCCTGTACATCCAGGTAAACTTAGTCCAATTAAAAAAAAAAAAAAAAAATCTGTTCCAAAGATGCATGCAATTATTTATATTTATATCTCAAATATTACTGGTATACTCATCACTTCAGTATGCTCACCCGATATATCAAGATAGTCTCTTTTTGAACTGTTACAAAGTTCGAAGGGGAGAGGGGTAGATTTCTCTGGCTGATATATTCTAAACAACTCTGGATTTGCACATACTGATTTCTTCTCTGTCTTGACATGTCTAAAGCCTGTAAGAAAATACATAGCACAATATTAGTTTGATAGTCTATATATATATTTTTTCTTTTTTGCTCAGAGCGGGTGATTTTAAGACCTATTTTTCATATTTATTGTGAACAGAAGAAAAATTGAATTGACCAGCCAGTCAAAAAATATATTTTCTTTCAAGGCAATTTTGTGTAGAAAAAGTACATGTATGTAAAACTTGAAATCCCTGCTGAAAAGCATTCAGAAGCCATACAGGTACACCAAAGGCTCATGTTAAAAATCTGTTTTTTTGTTTTACAGTTTCCCATTTTTATTTAATTCTTCTGTTGTAATGGTGAAATTTGTCGGTGGATGTGAGTATCAAGAACATAGAGACATAACTAGTTTGCAATAGAGGTAGAAAAACAATATTAATATGAATTGCCTGGGTAGGCACCCATAATCCTACACCCTTGGACCTCCCCCCCCCCCCCCCCCCCCCCCCCCCCTCCTCCCTACTCACCCTCAAATTTCCCATATTCACTCAGTTTTCAAGCTAAATCATGAGATAGCCTGAACGTTCCGGGCAGACAAGAATACAAATTGGAGATGGAGGGCCGTTCGACTACCCATGTGTGTAAAGAATAGTAAGGGATGAAATCTAAAATCCTAACTAACCTTGTATATCCAAAGAGAGATCTTTGTACAACATAGAGAGGTGAAGTGCAGAGCTGGCGATAGTTGAAGAAAAAAATAAAGTAGTTCAATTTAATTTCTCATATCTTCAACTGCTACTGTTGGATGAATTTCAAGTTCAGTTTATAAGGTTTGGGATTTTCTGGGATATAAACTTATCCAAGAGACTAAGCCAAGGAGGCTGAAATTTAAGTCAGAGCTCAATCTGTGATCAAAATGAAATGATAAGGTACCTGTTAACAGAAGAAAAATATAGTTAGATAAAGTAAGGAAAGCACAAAATTGGACCAAATAGAGAAACATGAAGCTGCACTAACCAAAACCCCTCGGCCCAAGAGCTTTTTTCCCCAAAAAGGCATGCTGTGAGTAACAAGAATTTGGACCCACAAGCATTCAATTTGAATATATGCTTCCTATCCATATCATTCAGATTATATAGTAATAAGATAATTCAGCATTGGATGTATAAGAAAGAACATACTTCCTATCCATACTTAGATAATTCAGCATTGGATGTAGGAAGGAACGTACTTTCTTTTTTGGGGGGCTGAACACACGTGTGAAATGGAAGATAAGTGAATATTGTCAGCACCCAGGAGAGTCAATTTTCTTGGCAGATTAGCCATAGCTCACGAGTTGGGTGGAGAAAAGCAGAATTTGTCAGTTGATATGCAATGGGGACATTCGAGTCGATTTGTATGTAGACCCCCCCAGGGTAATTTCATGGAGATAAAACAGGCTAACACATACTAATGGACATCTGGTCACAGAAAAAACATTAAAGCGGCATGAGCTGCCGAAATTCAAACTTTTTTCATAATTTCTAATCGTCACGACAGTAAAAGGCTTTGAAGGTCATCGAAAAACTAATATAGTATATTAGTCCCAGGAAAAACTAAATGTATGGCGTTGGAATGAGGAAAATCCATACAGTATGTGACCTATACGAACCGGAATAGTGTTCAAAATTTAAATAACCGGGACGACCATTCATTCATTCTAAGCCTACATGTAAGTTAGTTCAAAACAATACTTTATCGTACATTCTCGAGACTAGAAGCACAAAAAAGTCTTTGGAAAAATAGCCGATGATTTCAACATTCTGTTTCAACGTCAAAATATCAACATTTTGGCAGCTCATGCCACTTTAATCAAGAAAAAAAAAATAGTATTTGGGTGGTGGGTTTGGATAAAACATGAATACTTTAAAACCAGATGGACAGATTAGTGAGAGGCATTGAGAGTTATGCAAATTGAGATAAAATTCAACAGGGAAAACATCTACAGAGAACCAAAACTTGCAAGACAAACTCCTAAATTCATGATGTTTATGCAATTGTACAGTTAAATGCAACCAAAAATTGGCCTTACTGTCGCTAGTTGATAGTCTATGGGAAAACCTAAATGCCTGGATATACATGTACAACTGTGTGGGAATAAGTTTAAACCTCACACACAAAGAACGTATTTTTGGAAAAGAACTGTTCTCTGATATGTACAAAGTAATAAATTTGATACTTTTGGCCACCAGGTACTATATTTATACAAAAATGTGCCAAAATAAAAAACTATCAATCTTTGAGTTGAAGTGTAAAATCTGCCACTATGTGAAGAAAAAAATATTTCATTTATTAACCAAATGCAATCCACTACTATGTGGGATAAGTGGGAAGGTTTAACTCTGGTGTAACAACTCACTGTAATGGGAATATATGTATGTATGTCAGATAAAGCAAATATGTGTAATAAGTTACCTAGTCCAATATGGACAGTTTTATCTTCCATATTCATTTGCTCCATCATAAATGTATGTAATATGAGGTAATGGTTTGAACTTACATCCATGCTCCATTATAAATGTATGTTATATGAGGTAATTGTTGAACTTACATGTACATCCATGCTCCATCATAAATGTACGTAATATGAGGTAACTGTTTGAACTTATATCCATGCTTCATCATAAATGTATGTAATATGAGGTAATTGTTTGAACTTACATCCATGCTCCATTATAAATGTATGTAATATGAGGTAGTTGTTTGAACTTACATCCATGCTTCATCATAAATGTATGTAATATGAGGTAGTTGTTTGAACTTACATCCATGCTTCATCATAAATGTATGTTATATGAGGCAATTGTTTGAACTTACATCCATGCTTCATCATAAATGTACGTAATATGAGGTAACTGTTTGAGCTTACATCCATGCTTCATCATAAATGTATGTAATATGAGGTAGTTGTTTGAACTTACATCCATGCTTCATCATAAATGTATGTTATATGAGGCAATTGTTTGAACTTACATCCATGCTTCATCATAAATGTATGTTATATGAGGCAATTGTTTGAACTTACATCCATGCTTCATCATAAATGTATGTAATATGAGGTAACTGTTTGAGCTTACATCCATGCTCCATCATAAATGTATGTAATATGAGGTAGTTGTTTGAACTTACATCCATGCTTCATCATAAATGTATGTAATATGAGGTTATTGTTTGAACTTACATCCATGCTTCATCATAAATGTATGTAATATGAGGTTATTGTTTGAACTTACATCCATGCTTCATCATAAATGTATGTAATATGAGGCAATTGTTTGAACTTACATCCATGCTTCATCATAATTGCATGTAATATGAGGTAATTGTTGAACTTACATGTACATCCATGCTCCATCATAAATGTACGTAATATGAGGTAACTGTTTGAACTTACATCCATGCTTCATCATAAATGTATGTAATATGAGGTTATTGTTTGAACTTACATCCATGCTTCATCATAAATGTATGTTATATGAGGCAATTGTTTGAACTTACATCCATGCTTCATCATAAATGTATGTAATATGAGGTAACTGTTTGAGCTTACATCCATGCTCCATCATAAATGTATGTAATATGAGGTAGTTGTTTGAACTTACATCCATGCTTCATCATAAATGTATGTAATATGAGGTTATTGTTTGAACTTACATCCATGCTTCATCATAAATGTATGTAATATGAGGTTATTGTTTGAACTTACATCCATGCTTCATCATAAATGTATGTATTATGAGGCAATTGTTTGAACTTACATCCATGCTTCATCATAATTGCATGTAATATGAGGTAATTGTTTGAACTCACTTCCATGCTTCATCATAAATGTATGTAATATGAGGTAATTGTTTCAACTTACATCCATGTGTCATCAAAAAAGTATGTAATATGAGGTAACTGTTTGAACTTACTTCCATGCTCCATTATAAATGTATCTAATATGAGGTAATGTTTTGAACTTACATCCATGCTCCATTATAAATGTATGTAATATGAGGCAATTGTTTGAACTTACATCCATGCTTCATCATAAATGTATGTAATATGAGGTAACTGTTTGAGCTTACATCCATGCTCCATCATAAATGTATGTAATATGAGGTAGTTGTTTGAACTTAGATCCATGCTTCATCATAAATGTATGTAATATGAGGTTATTGTTTGAACTTACATCCATGCTTCATCATAAATGTATGTAATATGAGGTTATTGTTTGAACTTACATCCATGCTTCATCATAAATGTATGTAATATGAGGCAATTGTTTGAACTTACATCCATGCTTCATCATAATTGCATGTAATATGAGGTAATTGTTTGAACTCACTTCCATGCTTCATCATAAATGTATGTAATATGAGGTAATTGTTTGAACTTACATCCATGTGTCATCAAAAAAGTATGTAATATGAGGTAACTGTTTGAACTTACTTCCATGCTCCATTATAAATGTATCTAATATGAGGTAATGTTTTGAACTTACATCCATGCTCCATTATAAATGTATGTAATATGAGGTAACTGTTTGAACTTACATCCATGCTTCATCATAAATGTATGTATAATTTTTGGGTAATTGTTTGAACGTACATCCATGCTTCATCATAAATGTATGTAATATGAGGTAATTGTTTGAACTTACATCCATGCATCATCAAAAAAGTATGTAATATGAGGTAATTGTTTGAACTTACATCCATGCTCCATCATAAATGTATGTAATATGAAGTAGTTGTTTGAACTTACATCCATGCATCATCAAAAAAGTATGTAATATGAAGTAAATGTTTGAACTTACATCCATGCCTTATGGTAAAAGCCCAATATGGGCAGTTTTATTTTCCATATTCATTTGTATTATTTTTTAATAGACCAGGTAGAAGATGCTGTGTGAATGTTACCTAATTTTTAGACTGTACCCACAATTAGGGACAATTATAGGCATTTTTTTTTTAAATGAATGTGCCCCAAAAAATCTATATATATGGAGAGAGGTTTGGTCTTTTGAGGAGTGGCATTGTATAGTTTTGTTGTATGCTATACATGTCTCTGGAGGAAACAATAAAACAAAAAAGTTGACCTTGAAATCTTCTTACTTTCAATATGTAACATATAATATGTCTTTTGAAAAACAGACCTTGCTGAAATTCTACTGTTTTTATTGCAAGGTGTCAGAAAAATAGTATGTCTGTAATTTTCGTAGACTATTTTTTCCAACTTGCCTGATGAGGGGTTATTTAGTTCTAAAATTAAATGTTACTTGCCTGGTGGTGTGTAGCACAGCCCAAACTACCACACTATGTAGCCTATTATTATTAAAGCATTATTAATATTGATACAGGCCTATGTTTCTCCTCAAATGAGAATTGTTTGTTTGGTGTTTTTTACCGAACATATGGATACAGGTCACAGTTTCTCACTTCCGGAAATTCCTAGGGACGAAAGAAGTTCCAGATATTTTTGTGTGTTTTTTTTATTATTTTTTCCTGGCCCCCTGCATTTTTTTTCTGGGCATTTTTGTAGTTTTTATGAAAGGACAGGGGTTGAATTACTGTCTGGAAATGATTTTAGAAGTGGAATGGGACCAGTTCAGGTGGATGGAGATCTGGTAGTTGGGGGTGCTTTGGTTTGTTTATATGCCGAGGTTAACTATATGTTCAAAGACACCCCTATCAGCTGATTCTACTCGTATCTCAAAATTTCTACCTTCAACGTATGAAAAAATTGTGCTTAAAATACTGCCAAAGGACTGTTCAAGGCCCCCACCGAAGGATTTGGTTCAACGAAAGTTAGGGAAGGTGCTATGAGAGCAGACATTAACGTTAGGCCTAGGCCTACCGCAAATGGGAAATGAAGGAAAATGAAACTGTGACCTGCTGCCATATACCAATAATACATGCAATATAACTATAAGTTCTGTAAAATTGTTTTTGTTGTATGTTTTGTTTTTCGGACTAGTTTTGAGTGAAACAGGTCAAACTAGTTGAGCCAACAACAACACAACAATGAACTGTTTTGAACATTCATATTAAACATTAGCACGCCGTACAGTAGTTGGAGATCTCCAAACTATGTGGTCAAAGTTTATGATGATGCCCAGGGTGTAGTTTGGAGATCTCCAGCTAGCCGTACAGGCATCAGTAGACAATTAATTTTCCATTTGCCGTAGTAATGTTAACGTTTGGCTCCGTCGCTCGGTAGGAAATATTTACCAAGCTAAAAGTCCTGGAACTCGGAACTACCTTAAACAATTCTGCAGTTCATATCTTGACTTTCACTTCCGAAGTCGACAGGGGTGCAGACGACGCAAGTCACATTGCAACCGTGCCTACATGCTTACCTCCCCTTCTGAGAGTTTCTTAGACGGATCCACTCAATCGAGATCTCGTGCCATTCTACGAGATCTTCGATTGGGATCCACCAAGGAGTATAGATGGTCCATCTATACTCCTTGGGATCCACCGATCAGTCGGAACTTCCTTCGGCCATCTTCGCTCACCCTGTAAGGTTCGGAATGAATCGGAATACACAACACGGGTTTCGGCAATCTCATTCTCGCGAGATCCCCTGCTACTACGTGAACGCGACGGACCTCTCAGGCCGTTACCACTCGGAACTCCCTTCGGCTATCTTCGCTCGCTACCGGTCGGCTTTGACACGCCTCGGGCAGTCTGCGCTTTTTATACGGCAAATCACCGTATTTTTGGGCTGAATAAAAATGGCGTCGAATGTAAATATCAAAATGTTTCACAGCAGACGAAAACAGAAAATAAAAATAATTATAAATTTATTAAATTCTAATATCATTTAGAAAGATATTTGATTATATATTTTATTTAGCCCGGAAAACCACCTGTTGTAGACAGACGCAGTTTCGGTACATATCAGGAATCCTCCAATGCTTCAATTATATACTTGATCGAAGCTGAAAGTTAACAAACGGAGTGTTTCGGTCCCTTACATTATCACGGGGACACTATTGTGGGGCCCTCAAGAAGATTTGGAAGTTGTACGCTTCACGGCTACCTATTTGGTCGCCATATTCAAAATGACCTGCAGTC
This sequence comes from Lepidochitona cinerea, assembly GCA_963971465.1. Lineage (NCBI taxonomy): Eukaryota > Metazoa > Mollusca > Polyplacophora > Chitonida > Tonicellidae > Lepidochitona > Lepidochitona cinerea. Next base: position 27,895,576 of record OZ020564.1, on the reverse strand, counting down.
TATCAGAGGGTATTTCACGCACGTAAATCCCCGAAGTTTCAGAGTGAGGCCGTTACAAGCCATTTGTCCAGTCGGAACTTCCTTCGGCTATCTTCGCTCACTACCGGTCGGCTTTGACACGCCTCGGGCCAATCTCATTCTCGCGAGATCCCCTGCTCCTACGTGAACGCGACGGACCTCTCAGGCCGTTCCAAGCCATTTTACCCAAAATTTGGGTAATCAAACTTACTTCCAAAATTGATTTGTCCGTGATCTTTACCTGATTCTATATGTTGGCTTGTATTTCGTTTTTGGTACGTACACGCCCTTAAGTTTTGAATTATCGTTGAGGAAATACAGGGACTATATTTCTACCCTCCGCGATTGTGAACAGGCCAGCGTATAACATGCTATTTTTTACAATGAACTATATGCGTGGAATGGACACGTCTCATTGGCTGGTTTGGATCGTACTTTGTAAAATGTGCCGCCATTGACAGCTGATAAGCGCGTGCAGAACAGATCTGTATGGACGCTCTACTATCTCCTGGTAATGGCGGCATTCGAAGCATAGCAAGCGCCACGCGATCTCCCTTCCACGCATATAGTTCATTGATTTTTTATGTCTACGTCACGTGATTGTAGTGAGAGTATTTCTCCGCAGCTCTGGCAAAAGGGGATTCCCCTTAGCAGACTAAGGCAAATAGCTTGTAACGGCCTGAGAGGTCCGTCGCGTTCACGTAGTAGCAGGGGATCTCGCGAGAATGAGATTGGCCTCGGGCAGTCTGCGCTTTTTATACGGCAAATCACCGTATTTTTGGGCTGAATAAAAATGGCGTCGAAAGTAAATATCAAAATGTTTGACTGCAGACGAAAAAAGAAAATTAAAATAATATAAATTTACTAAATTCTAATATCATTTAGAAAGATATTTGATTATATATTTTATTTAGCCCGGAAAACCACATGTTGTAGACAGACGCAGTTTCGGTACATATCAGGAATCCTCCAATGCTTCAATTATATAACTGATCGAAGCTGAAAGTTAACAAACAGAGTATTTCGGTCCCTTACATTATCACGGGGACACTTTTGTGTGGTCCTGAAGAAGATTTGGAAATTGTACGCTTCACGGCTACCTATTTGGTCGCCATATTCAAAATGACCTGCAGTCTATCAGAGGGTATTTCACGCACGTAAATCCCCGAAGTTTCAGTGGCCATTTGCCTTAAGCTGGGCTACTGCACTTGCGGTCTACCACTCTGACCGGCGCCGGAAACCACTGCGCTCTGAATATGGCTGCGCATCGATGTGCGGGTGAACAGTAAAGTTGTGGCGCGATTTTTCCGAACATTATAAGAAATGTTTGAAACTCTCTTTAAACGTGGGTTACACTTGACGAAGGCACCGGCACAGGTGCCGAAAGCTCGTGTTGTTAAAAAACAACTGAGGACGTGGTGACGTCTTTAGTTTTTTATCATTAATATCCGATTATGACGTAATTTTGGGTTCGTAGCTCCAAGAAAACATGGCGCTTTCCAATAAACTAAAGCCTGCTATACTTCTCATAATTTTAGGAGGATACGCCCTTGGTTGTTAAGGCGATACGTTTATGGAGACTATCACAGTCTGCTAAATTAGAGGAAGAAGACATTCGGTCTTACCAGGGACGTCAACGGGTTATAATAAGTGGGGGGGACACATTCAAAAACAATACCCGGTTTCCAAGACAAGGAGCCTGCTATATTCCCTGGCTGTAATCATGATTATGTGCATATTTACATTGTCTTTGTTCGATTTTTTTCTCTTTCAAGGAGAAGAAAAAATTAAAGTTTGTTTGATGCGGCGCTTGATATTGTTTCACTTACATATTACACGTGTGTGTGTGAGATAAGAGGGGGGTATTTCGGGCAGAAATCAGGCTACATGTCCACAAGTCTACAGAAAATGTTACGGGTTGGCTGTAAATGTAATCGTATGTATGGTTTCAGTCATCAAACTGTATCTTTGTGCAGATTACCGAGTGATTTGTTTTCAAGTAAACCTTTTAAGTCAAAATAAACAATGTTTATGATCCAAAATGATTTTACTTTAATGAAAAAATCCCTTTCATATTGAACTCTTGTGTATACAGCAATTACTCCTGTTTGATTAAAAGAACACATATAACGCTAATATGGAAGAAAAACTAGATATCAGAAAGTTCTTCAGTTAAAAATTGCCAAACGTCTGCCTGCGGAGTTCTTCAGCTCTGATGAACTCCTCGGCAATTCTCTGAGGACACAAAGCTGAAAGGCGATCACGATGCACATGACTAATCATAAGACGCTGTTGTGTCATTGTGCTCCTCAACCAGGTCTTCAGTCTTCTGAGGGCACTGAATGAACGTTCTGCTGTGCATGAACTTGCTGGTGAAACAAGTAGAATGCGGACCAACCGTTCTACCTGAGGGAACATTCTTCGTACTTCTGGTACCATTTCCGCGAATATCTTTCTAAAATCTTCAATAGAAGCCCCATTAAACTGATGATGGAAAAACCCGAGTTCTTGCTCCAGAGATTCGTTAAATTCAGGATATTTCCTTATAACCTCAAAGTTGAAGGATCCCGTCAGTAGAACTGAACTTAAGTCTTTGTAGGCAACCAGGTCAGTGGAGGAAAAATATTCGGTCACGTTGGCAACTGCACTGTCAATTGCTCTAAAGAACTCAATCCGGTACATAACCTCCGGAGAATCAACTGAGAAGTCCGGTTCCGTCCCATCTTCTAATCTTTTGGGAACCTTGCGCTTCCTTGGACAGCTCACAGGTTCCAAGTTGCTCTGGTGAAGTTTCTGTTGTGTTGCCTCAAATATATCGTGGAATTTTTGCTCATTTCGAAGCGACTGTAAGTTTTGCATGGTCATCTCTGCAGCAGCAAGCATTCCTGATATAGTAACGGCTGATCCTTGCAGAGTCTTATGAAAGTTTTCTAGGCACTGTAAAATCGGAAGTGAAGCATACAATCCACAGACACAATTCCCTGACGACATACACTCATAAAGGCCGTTGGCACGTGGCGCTGTGGTTGAGCCAAACTCTCTAGCTGCTTCTTCAAGGGCATCCAATACATCAGGAAAATTGTCCAAGACGGACTTAACTGCAGGAAAGCGAGTCAGCCAGCGAGTGGGATAAATGGGCTTCAATGTGTTAGGCGAAGGACTGTTGGCACCATCATTGTGGAGATTAAGATACAAATGCTTGAACTTACCAGAGCTCTTGTAGAAGTTGCCGAGTTCTTGAACGTTGTCATACAGTGATATACAATATACAAGAAGGAAAGAAGTTCTTTTGTAATCCATATCTAAATAGCGATTGCTTCAACTTTCAGTTTCAACAATTAGTTAGTTTTTGTTGAATCAGAATACGTATGACATTATCCGTCAAACAAAAAACAAAGCTTCGGGTTGGGAGAAATAACAGGTTTATGTGTAAAAGTCGGGTGGGGACATTAAATCTTAAAATTTAGTCTAAGAAGGTCGGTCGCCCCAGCTGCGGACGGAGAAAAAAAATCTGAAAGTAAATGACGTCAGGAAAGAAATTGATTAAATCTTGCGTTGGGCGACTCCCTTAAGCTCAATGTCCTACACAAACTGTTACTTGATGAGAGGATAAAGCCATTTCATTTTTGAGTGTGAGTTTGTTGGTGAAAAAAAACTATCTTGATAGTATTGCTTTCAAGTCATATTTCTCGCTTGCAAAAAGTGGGGGGGACAAATCATAGGATGTCCCCACCCCTTTAAAAAGTGGGGGGGACATGTCCCCCCCTGTCCCCCGTCTGTTGACGCCCATGGGTCTTACAATAACTATGTCCGAATGTTGTCCAGCAATCTGTTTTATCGTCAAAGACTTCTGGACACGGTCATTGAATTCCGGTAAGTTTGTATCATATAAGTTGACATATTTCCGCCACTGGTCAACTAACAAAGTATCTTCGGACCAAAATTCCGACGGTATCGTCTCCTCAAGGGCTGACATTTTCAAACCACGTGGCAGGAAGACCTTTTCTCATTGGTTGAGTGCCTTACGGCAAGATAAAAGACGGCGAGGTTCCACGCACACTGCTTGCGTATGGGGACGCCGGTGAATAAGACGCCGGCAAATATCAAATCATGTTGATGCTTACGGTCATGGCTGCGTCACAGACCGTAAGCCTCAAATGGCTGCGTCGTTCACAGCACACCGAGGCTTGCGACACTGCGGCTCGAGACGCCGGTGAAAAATCGAAGACCGCAAGGGCAGTGTGTGGCCGGCTTTAGTCTGCTAATGGAATCCCCTTTTGCCAGAGCTGCCCAAATCCTCTTGATGGTCCCACAAAAGTGTCCCCGTGATAATGTAAGCGGCCGAAACACTCGGTTTGTTAAAGTGGCATGAGCTGCCAAAATTCACACTTTTTTCATAATTTCTGATCGTCACAACAGTAAGAGGCTGTGAAGGCCATCGAAAAACTAAATGATTAGCCTTGGAATGAGGAAAATCCATACAGTATGTAGCCTATACGAACCGGAATAGTGTTCGAAATGTAAACAGTAGTTAAATAACCGGGACGACCATTCATTCATTCTAAGCCAAGTTGGTTCAAAACAATACTTTATCGTTCGTTCTCGAGACTAGAAGCTCTAAAAAGCTTCTGAATTATATGTCTTGAGAAAAATAGCCAATGATTTCAACATTCTGTTTTAACGTCAAAATATCCACATTTTGGCAGCTCATGCCACTTTAACTTTCAGCCTCGATCAGTTATATAATTGAAGCATTGGACGATTCCTGTGTAGCCTACCGAAACTGCTTCTGTCTACAACATGTGGTTTACCGGGCTAAATAAACTATATAAACAAATATCTTTCTAAATGATATTAGCATTTCGCCAGTAAAAAGGAAAGTTTATATATTCCACGGTGAAAGAATGAGTCCAGCAAGATCACTTCCGTATTATAAAAGTACCAAGATTTATTGGCACAATTGTAAGTTACGACAACAATAACTCAGAGAATCCAAGGGCAAGGTCAAAGCACCCGAATCCCGCAGGGCGCCGGCGCGGTGACCTCATTAACATATATAAATAAACACTGGCGTCACCACTTTTTTTTTTGAGCGGAGCCATTACAGTTAAAGGAATATAGTTCTTAACTAAAGTATAGCGGACAGCTGCTATGTTTTGAAACACGAAGAGAAAAAAAAAATGCCACAAATCATTGATACCTCCAACACGAAAACACAAAATTAAAACAACACCAACTATAGCGTAAAACTTCAAGGAAAGTTAGTGAATGTGATAAACGAAACAATATCAGGAAGAGATGGGAAATCTCGTTATGAAGAAGAAATATGCTGGTCAATTAAAAGGAAAAAATATGCCATCACAGGGTTAGACTGCCCTCAGGCGCTGGGGATTATTATGCCCCATTACAAATCACTACATATAGTTAAAATCTGTTGCGAAGTCGTTGAGCCAGGCAGGTGGGCGCCGATTTCGGTTAGGACGTCCGGCTGGCTTGTTTGGTTCACCATCGGTAATATTTAACTTGGATGGTATGGATTGGTTGATTGCCTGTTCGCCATGTTGGAAGTTAGAGTCACCATGGGTCGGGGGGTAAAGTGTCAATGTCGAGGTTATCGTGTGAGCCGGTAATTTCCACCGGTATACTTGGTGGCGAAGGAGGGGGGAGCTCCACTTCCAATTCGTCGTCAGATGACAAAGTTTCATCGAATTTTCCTAAACCTTTCTGTTGGAAATGGGGCACTGTGAAACATTCGGTACGCTTCACACGATATGACGAATTTCGTAATTGACTCCCTCTAAACGTATGTTACACCAGTTGCCATCGATAGACACCACAAGGTATCGATCTCTGCCACGGTTTTTGTCACGGTCGGTATAGAGATAAACCAAATCACCCACGGCAACTGTAGTGTCAGGATTTAGATTTCTACTGGGAGCCTTACAAATCTCACTAAAGGGGTGATAGGTCACACGCTGTTGGTGTTGTTCAGAGATAAGTAGTTGGTCATTAACTGGAAGTTGTTCACTAGTGAACTGGTCCCTTTGGGTCAACATTTCTCGGGATGATAATCCTCGGGATCTGATTTGAGTGTTTAGACGAGCTCTAGCTATAGACAAAGATAAGGACGTGACGGTTCCACAAACAGGGTCCTGTCGAAGAAGTTCATTTTCAAGTTCCTGTATGGCTTTTTCTGCAACCGGGTTCTTGTTCTTGTTTTTAGTGCGTCCAGGTTCAATTTGATTGCGGTGACGTTTCAGGAGCTCATCATTAACTAAAGAGGTGAATCCAGGTGCACAGTCAGTTCTAACGACGGCCAGAGGTCCATCCATAGGGCGTAATCCAATGCATAAGGAAAGAACACCGTTGCGAATGTCGTCCTAGCTTTGATTCACTTTCCAAGAGCGTAGTGGCGGTGAAAGATGTTACACACTCGCGTACTACCAACACAAGTTGACGATTACGTTTCATCACGTCAGCAGCAAATGATACACCGATGGTTTCTGGGGATTCATTTGTAGATTGAGGAATAACACTGTGGGGAACTTTCCTTAGAGAAGCACATTGGTGACAGGAAATGGAAACTCGATCAATAGTCTTGTCCATGTCAAGGGCAAAAAAATATCGTTGGATGACTTGTTTCAGTTGATGTGGGGATGGATGGTCTAACTGTAAATGTTGTGATGTCAGAAAACCGTCTAGGACTTGTCAGGGAACAACGATACGATCCCTGGTGGGTGCAAAAGGATCGGTAGCCTTCACTACTAATACGTCATCCTTTGCAATAGTGACCACGTTCAAGTAGCGTTTTATGTCAGTCAAATTAGTTTGTTTCTTTGAGGGACGGGTTCCCTGAATTAACTGTGCATGCGTCCTGCGAAGATCGGAACAATCGGCTTGTAGTGCTAGCCAAGTTGATCTAGTCGTATACGGGGGTTTAGAATTTCCACGTAGGATATCCACTAAGGATAAGCGGCATACTGTGGACTCTTGCGTTAGGTTCACAAATTTGCATATTTGACAAGAAGGGTTGTTGCATTCAGGGGCATTGCGACTTGCAAAGTCTGACGGTATATTTGTTTTACCAGCAAGATGTCGAATGGATACTTGATAACGACTGGCCGTAGGAAAAAATGTAGAAACCCGGGGATTGGCCGAAAACTCACCCCGGCACAATTTTTCAAAGGCCTGTACACAGGGCTTGCTATCTGTCAGGATATTGGTTTTGTGTTCTGACTGAATTATGTACGGGCTGAAGTGTTTTGTAGCGACGGCTATAGACAGTGCCTCCACTTCGCAGGGTAACCAATTGAGTTGACAACCGCGCAGTTTAGCACTAAAAAATCCCGCCAGGCGCGGCTTACCTTCCCTGGAAACATATACAATGGCACCCAGGCCAGGCGTCCTAACTGCCGCGTCTGTTACTATCCAAAGATGGTCGGATGGGCGAGGTAGTACTATAGCTTTATGCGTTAACAACGCCGTTTGGGCATCTTTAAAGGAAACAAGCATCGCATCTGACCATTTTACTTTGTCATTAGACTGGAAACCACAAATGGCTGTCTCAAGGGGAGCAAGAAGGGAGGCGCAATGTGGAATGACACGAGCTAAGAATTTGTACGCACCTAAGAATGACCGTACCCCAGTTACCGTTACTGGAGGCGAGCAACTGGACAGGGTTGCAATTCGATGGGGGCTAGCGACTAGGGAACCCTGGTTCCAAATCCATCCAAGGATCGACACAGATTTCGGACAAATAGTGGTTTTTGAGGCTGAGAGACACAGCCCATTGTCGTCTAGTAATTGCAAGACTCGTCGCCAAGTTATAAGTAGGTCCTCAATGGAATCTCCTCCACAATATAAATCGTCGGCTAGTTTAGCGACGGCTCCCTCTTGGAGTAAATCCCCTAGAACGCGACACAGTAGCTCTTCGAGCGCAATCTCTGAACCGGGCATGCCCATTGCTGACCGCGTATAAACTCGAACACCTCGGAATGGTGTTGTGACACCACAATATTTCATAGATACTTTGGAAAGCGGAATTTGGTAAAACGCACTCGTAAGATCAGTTGTAATAATAAACTTCCACTTGGCGATTTTACGCAGGGTAGAATCCACGTCAGGCATGAGCGATGGTTGGGGCTTGCTGTAGCGACCCACATCCGTAAAAGCAGTTACAAGTCTATATCCCCCATTAGGTTTTTTAACTAGAAAGGACGGATTGAGGTATTCTACATTTACCCCCACATCTTCTGGACGGGCAAAGACACCTAAACTTTCTAATTCATCAAACTTTTCCTGGAGCTCATCAAGTTTATTCTTAGAATATTGTGGGAGGCGGCCTTTACGCTGCGGGGGCTGGACGGGGCCCATATTTACGACAGCCTGAAACGGGCCACTTTTCCCGTTATAGCATTTGAAGGAAGGAGAAAATACCTTATAAAACTCAGTGTGTAAAACGTTAAACTGTGTTTTCAAGCTATTGGGTATTATATTGTCAGGGTCTAATTGTTTACGACCATAATGAACACAGAGATAGAAAAGCTTTAGCTAGAAACCCGATTATTGGATGTTCCATTTTTGTACCTGAAATCATAACGGCTTTTTATATCACGCTATCGCGCATTCAGTTGCCATGTCAACAAGCAGATATGGCGGTCAATCAACAGGTTTGATTCTGTGGCATTCAAACTGTATTTATGAGACATCGGCAGTGGTGTTTTTTTTTTAAATAAAGACCACAATTTACAATCGACTGTTAGAAACAAAATCAGACAAATGCTGTAATAGATTAACATCAACGGAAAAGTACTTTTTAACTAAGTTTATTGGAGGAGGAATCCGTATGCCTTGAGAAACATCGTGCCCACATGCTTACCTCCCCTTCGCTTCTGAGAGTTAGTGCAGATTGACTTGAGATTGATGGTTGGGGTAGATTGATGGTTGGGGTAGTTGGGGTAGTAGAGGGTTTGAAGTAGGGGTAGTTGGTGGTTGGGGTAGTAGAGGGTTTAAAGTAGTTGGTAGTTGGGGTAGTAAAGGGTTTGGGGTAGTTGGTGGTTGGGGTAGTAGAGGGTTTGAAGTAGTTGATGATTGGGGTAGTAGAGGGTTTGGCGTAGTAGACGGTTTGGGGTAGTTGGTAGTTGGGGTAGTAGAGGGTTCGGAGTAGTCGGTGGTTGGGGTCGTTGGAGTAGTAGAGAATTTGGGGTAGTTGGTGGTTAGGGTAGTTGAGGTAGTAGAGGGTTTGGGGTAGTAGATAGTTTGGAGTAGTTGGTGGTCGGGGTAGTTGGGGTAGTAGAGGGTTTGGGGTAGTTGGTGGTTAGGGTTATTGGGTAGTAGAAGGTTTGGAGTAGTTGGTGGTTGGGGTAGTTGGTGTAGTAGAGGGTTTGGGTAGTTGGGATAGTAGAGGGTTTGGGGTAGTTGGCGGTTGGGGTAGTTGGGGTACTAGATGGTTTGAAGTATTTGGTGGATGGGGTAGTTGGGGTAGTAGATGGTTTAAAGTAGTTGGTAGTTGGGGTAGTAGAGGGTTTGGGGTAGTTGGTGGTTGGGGTAGTTGGGGTAGTAGAGGGTTTGAGGTAGTTGGTGGTTGGGGTAGTAGAGGGTTTGAAGTAGTTGGGGTAGTAAAGGGTTTGGGGAAATCGGGGGTTTGGAGTAGTCGGTAGTTGGGGTAGTAGAGGGTTTGGGGTAGTTCGTGGTTGGGATAGTTGGGATAGTAGATGGTTTGGGGTAGTCGGTATTTTGGGTAGTAGAGGGTTTGGAGTAGTGGTAGTTGGGGTAGTAGAGGGTTTGGGGTAGTTCGTGGTTGGGATAGTTGGGGTAGTAGAGGGTTTGGAGTAGTCGGTAGTTGGGGTAGTAGAGGGTTTAGAGTAGTCGGTGGTTGGGGTAGTAGAGGTTTTGGGGTAGTTTGTGGTTAGGGTAGTTAGGGTAGTAGAGGGTTTGGAGTAGTTAGTTGTTGGGGTAGTTGGTGGTTGGGGTAGTAGAGGGTTTGGAGTAGTCGGTAGTTGGGGTAGTAGAGGGTTTAGAGTAGTCGGTGGTTGGGGTAGTAGAGGTTTTGGGGTAGTTTGTGGTTAGGGTAGTTAGGGTAGTAGAGGGTTTGGAGTAGTTAGTTGTTGGGGTAGTTGGTGGTTGGGGTAGTAAAGGGTTTGGGGTAGTTGGTGGTTGGGGTAGTAGAGGGTTTGAAGTAGTTGATGGTTGGGGTAGTAGAGGGTTTGGTGTAGTAGACGGTTTGGGGTAGTTGGTAGTTGGGGTAGTAGACGGTTTGGAGTAGTCGGTGGTTGGGGTCGTTGGAGTAGTAGAGAATTTGGGGTAGTTGGTGGTTGGGGTAGTTGAGGTAGTAGAGGGTTTGGAGTAGTTGGTGGTTGGGGTAGTAGATGGTTTGGGGTAGTAGATGGTTTGGAGTAGTTGGTGGTCGGGGTAGTTGGGGTAGTAGAGGGTTTGGGGTAGTTGGTGGTTAGGGTAATTGGGTAGTAGAGGGTTTGGGGTAGTTGGTGGTTGGGGTAGTTGGTGTAGTAGAGGGTTTGGGTAGTTGGGATAGTAGAGGGTTTGGGGTAGTTGGCGGTTGGGGTAGTTGGGGTACTAGATGGTTTGAAGTATTTGGTGGATGGGGTAGTTGGGGTAGTAGATGGTTTGAAGTAGTTGGTAGTTGGGGTAGTAGAGGGTTTGGGGTAGTTGGTGGTTGGGGTATTTGGGGTAGTAGAGGGCTTGGGGTAGTTGGTGGTTGGGGTAGTAGAGGGTTTGAAGTAGTTGGTAGTTGGGGTAGTAAAGGGTTTGGGGTTGTCGAGGGTTAGTCGGTAGTTGGGGTAGTTGGGGTAGTAGAGGGTTTGGGGTAGTTCGTGGTTGGGATAGTAGAGGGTTTGGAGTAGTCGGTAGTTGGGGTAGTAGAGGGTTTGGAGTAGTCGGTAGTTGGGGTAGTAGAGGGTTTGGGGTAGTTGGTGGTTGGGATAGTTGGGGTAGTAGAGGGTTTGGGGTAGTAGGTTGTTGGGACAGTTGGGTTAGTAGAGGGTTTGGGGTAGTTGGTGGTTGGATAGTTGGGATAGTAGAGGGTTTGAAGTAGTCGGTAGCTGGTAGTTGATGTAGTAGAGGGTTTGGGGTAGTTGGTGGTTGGGGTAATTGGGGTAGTACAGGGTTTGGGGTAGTTGGTGGTTGGGGTAGTTAGGGTAGTAGAGGGTTTGGGGTAGTTGGGGGTTTGGAGTAGTTGGTGGTTGGGGTAGTAGAGGTTTTGGGGTAGTTGGTGGTTAGGGTAGTTAGGGTAGTAGAGGGTTTGGAGTAGTTGGTGGTTGAAGTTGTTAGTGGTTGGGGTAGTAGAGGGTTTGAAGTAGTTGATGGTTGGGGTAGTTGGGGTAGTAGAGGGTTTGGAGTAGTTGGTGGTTGGGTAGTTGGGGTAGTAGACGGGTTGGAGTAGTTGGTGGTTGGGTAGTTAGGGTAGTAGAGGGTTTGGGGTAGTTGGTGGTTGGGGTAGTTGGGGGTTTGGAGTAGTTGGTGGTTGGGGTAGTAGAGGGTTTGGGGTAGTAAAGGGTTTCGGGTAGTTGGTGGTTAGGGTAGTAGAGGGTTTGGGGTAGTTGGGATAGTAGAGGGTTTGGAGTAGTCGGTAGTTGGGGTAGTTGGGGTAGTAGAGGGTTTAGAGGAGTTGGTGGTTGGGGTAGTAGAGAGTTTGGGGTAGTTGGTGGTTGATGAAGTAGAGGGTTTGGAGTAGTTGGTGGTTGGGGTAGTTGGGGTAATAGAGGGTTTGGAGTAGTTGGTGGTTGGGTATTTGTTGTAGTAGAGGGTTTGGGTAGTTGGGATAGTAGAGGGTTTGGGATAGTTGTCGGTTGGGGTAGTTGGGGTACTAGATGGTTTGAAGTAGTTGGTGGTTGGGGTAGTTGGGGTAGTAGAGGGTTTAGGGTAGTTGGTGATTCGGGTAGTAGAGTGTTTGAAGTAGTTGGTGGATGGGATAGTTGGGGTAGAAGAGGGTTTGGAGTAGCTGGTGGTTGGGGTAGTTGAGGTAGTATAGGGTTTGAAGTAGTTGGTGGTTGGGGTAGTTAGGGGGGTAGAGGGTTTGGAGTAGTCGGTGGTTGGGGTAGTAGAGGGTTTGGGGTAGTTGGTGGTTTGGGTAGTTGGGGTAGTAGAGGGTTTGGGGTAGTTGGTGGTTGGGGTAGTTGGGGGTTTGGAGTAGTTGGGGTAGTAGAGGGTTTGAGGTAGTTGGTGGTTAGGGTAGTTGGGGTAGTAGAGGGTTTGAGGTAGTTGGTGGTTGGGGTAGTTCAGGTAGTAGAGGGTTTGAAATTGGTGGTTGGGGTAGTTGTCGTAGTACAGGCATGGACACTCGCCTTTTGACGTGGAATAGTCCCATTAAGATACAGAAATAGCTTCACAGAGCATCATCGAGGCAAGGGTCGGAACTTTCGGGGTCTATGTAGGCGGACCCTATACAGGCATGGACACTCGCCTTTTGACCTGGAATAATCCCATTAAGATACAGAAATAGCTTCACAGAGCATCATCAAGACAAGAGTCGGAACTTTCGGGGTCTATGTAGGCGGACCCTATACAGGCATGGACACTCGCCTTTTGACCTGGAATAATCCCATTAAGATACAGAAATAGCTTCACAGAGCATCATCAAGACAAGGGTCGGAACTTTCGGGGTCTATGTGGGTGGACCCTATACAGGCATGGACACTCGCCTTTTGACCTGGAATAGTCCCATTAAGATAAAGAAATAGCCTTACAGAGCATCATCGAGACAAGGGTCGGAACTTTCTGGGTCTGTGTAGGCGAACCCAAAAGAGGAGCCAAGCAAATAGGTGTCATTATATCAGCCGAGAGAGGGACGCTTATAACAATGATAATTGCAGTGAGTGCCAGTGGTAACTCAATACCGCCGATGTTCATTTTCCCAAGGGCAAATTTCCGTGACCACTTTATTAATGGTGGACCTCCCGGATGCATAGGAGCTGAACATCCATCCAGAGATTCTGACGCCCCTGTTTCCGGTACCAGCAGATATTCTGACGCCCTTGCTCCTGGTATCAGCAGAGATTCTGACATCCCTGTTCCCGGTACCAGCAGAGATTCTGACGCCCCTGTTCCTGGTATCAGCAGAGTTGCTGACGCCCCTGTTCCCGGTACCAGCAGAGATTCTGACGCCCCTGTTCCTGGCATCAGCAGAGTTGCTGACGCCTTTGCTCCCGGTACTAGCAGAGATCCTGACGTCCCTGTTCCTGGTACCAGCACAGATTCTGACGCCCCTGTTCCTGGTACCAGCAAAGATTCTGACACCCCTGTTCCTGGTATCAGCAGAGATTCTGACGCCCCTGTTTCCGGTATCAGCAGAGATTCTGACGCCCCTGTTCCCGGTACCAGCAGATATTCTGACGCCCATGTTCCTGGTATCTGCAGAGTTGCTGACGCCTCTGTTCCTGATATCAGCAGAGTTGCTGACGCCCCTGTTCCTGGTATCAGCAGAGATCCTGACGCCCTGTTCGTGGTATCAGCAGAGATCTTGACACCCCTGTTCCTGGTATCAGCAGAGTTGCTGACGCCCCTGTTCCTGGTACCAGCAGAGTTGCTGACGCCCCTGTTCCCGGTACCAGCAGAGATTCTGAAACCCCTATTCCTGGTATCAGCAGAGATTCTGATACCCCTGTTCCTGGTATCAGCAGAGATCCTGAAGCCCCTGTTCCCGGTACCAGCAGAGATTCTGACACCCCTGTTCCTGGTATCAGCAGAGTTGCTGACGCAAGCCAAACTTCTGAAGATATAGGTCTTCCTCGGGGAATTGTTTGTTCGCCGGAAATGATTCGCCCGTTCAGAATGGCTAGCCTCAGAAAAACAAAAGGTGTCAACAGGAAGAAAAGACAAACAGTCGTTTTGACCGATACCCCAGAAAGACAGAAGCTAGCTGCTAAAAAAACTCGGGTTGCTGATAAAAGAAAAAGAAAGGCAAAAAAGCAGCTGAGTATTGATACCCATAAGCAGTTGAACAAAAGGCTGAAAACAAGTTCCACCTCATGTCAAGTGGAATGTTATTGTTTAGTTTGTGAGGAGAGCTATGCAAATTCTGTGCCGGGTGAATCATGGGTAGAGTGTTTGGTGTGTAAAGGCTGGTCGCACCAGGAATGTACCACTGGTGATCCTGCCTACGTGTGCCACATGTGTGATTCTGATGAAGATTAAAAACCTGTAATTGCGCTTCACATAGCACTGTATTTCTGAAGAACGTTATGGATTTCTGTTCCCTGACGTATTTCTTTGTCTGTGGTATTAATAGGTATTAAAAGGTATTAATAAAAGTGGCACTTTACTGTTGTTAAGCAACTTTCTATTCCTTATAAAATATGGCGAGAGTTTTTCACTAAAGGGGATGCACTTCTTGTCTGAATGATCTATGGATCTCTGGATCTCTAGAGTTCAAATTCTTGTCACAGTTAGACTGAACCACAATTTTAAGTTATTGCTGGTTTCCGTAACCAATAATATCTCATTTGACATACAGCTTTCCTTTAGATTGACTGGTTACTTTATCAAATGATCACGCGGTGAGTGTTTTATATCACACAGTAGTCAAACAGCAATAGGTTTACATGTCGAAAGTGAGGAAAAACTGTCATGGTGGTCTATGGTTTAAATACAAACCGGTGTGGCTTAAGTAAAGCGTTAATTGACCAGGCGATCTTGTTGGAATAGTATCCTGTATAATCGGAATTTCTCGCAAGAACCATGACTGTTCACTTCGATCTGAAATCTTATCCCTTATGCCATGCCTTCAACATGGTTATTTAATTCAAATCATATAGGCCCTAAATTGTGAAACGAAACGGATAATTATTAGTGTGTAACAATTTACCCCACTGTGTGTTACAACATGCCCCGTAGATGGGGTAAGTTGTTACAGATTTTTGATTCGCTTTAAGTTACATATAAAGAAAAATTGTAAGCCTACTTAGTGTGGATCTTTATTCATGGCTAAAAAATCGGCAAAAATTCGACACAGCTGACATCAAAGTATTTATGTGTTTCATGGAATTGTATTTAATAAAGGGAGTTTTCTTCGAAAATTGTAACAACTAGCCCGGGTCTCCCGATATAACGGATTCTCACAGAAAAAAAATCCTGCATGTAATGCTCTTTACTATATAATTAGTAGGCCTAGTGAGATATTGGGTTATAGGCCTGCATCTCTGATAAAAGTACAGAAGCGTATTAGGGCCACGTGAATTTTTTTCCCTAATTCGGAGTCCCACGTAGCTAATTCGGAGTTAGGCCTATATAACTCGAAGTTGCTAAGTCCCAAGTAGCTGATTCAGAGTTAGTACCACCTATAGGACTCATAGGCCTATTAGTCCGAGGTGGGACTTAGTAGGCCATAACTCCGAATTAGTGAATTTTGTTAACTTTCACCTGGCTCGATACCGTACGGAGGCCTATATACATTTTTATTAATTGACCGTGCAAGTTATTACTCGAATACGACCATCGCGGCCGAGTAATATCGGAAGACGAATCAAGTTCGTATTAGCCGTAGGGCTGTATTGGCCGAGTTCAAGTCATATAGGCCGAGTTCAAGTCATATTGGCCGAGTTCACGGAGTGCGGCTAAAAGACGCAATTTGGCAGAGTTTGACAGAAACAGACGACAAATGTTGAATGTTGATATCAAAATGTCTACACCAGAGTGCGTTGTACAAGCTCTTATTGGCAGTATATTAGCGTTGCAAGAAACACCTACTGCAAGTGAATCCGATTGCCGTTATAGTAGGCCTACAGCTCAAGAGGAAGAAACTACTCTACTTATCCAGGAACAAAAACACGGAAAGAAAAACAAGGTCGAACGTCAATTTGTTTAAGGCATGATCCAACAAACGAATGGAAATAACTTCCACAGTCTATTAATAAAAATAGGCCCCTATTATGAATCGAGTGTTTACGTATTGCCTTGGTATTGGCCTTCGTGGGGTTGTATTGACCCTCGGCCTGCGGCTCGGGCCAGTACGACCACCCTCAGGCCAATACCAAGGCAATACGAAAACACTCGATTAATATATAGGCCTACCGGTAATAGGCCTACATGTGGTCTTATCACTTTTACCAGAAGTCTATGAACAGGGAAGTGTGAAATGTCGCATTACCCCATATTCAGGGCACTGGCGCTTTCAGCCTGCTTATACTACATTATGTGACGTTTATGCGCGGTAGATTTTGAAATTGTCAACGGTTGCGCAATTTCAAATCAGAAAATAAATTCATTCTCCACTTACTGCATCTATCGGCAATTCCAGTGACCGCAGTTCGGAGAATGCATTGGTTTTTATAAAAGCTTTACCGAACATGCGACTCTGATATCTCCATCTGGACTCAAATCGTTCCAAACAAGTCTTCTTGTCTCATTTTCAACTTTATGAAGTTCTTCGGAAACTTTAACTTTTGCTCCATCAAGTACTGTTATCATAAATAAAATGTTCGCCATGTTTTTTCTTATGCATCCCATAATAGTTCATAGGAGAAAGTGCAGAGAAGCCACGCTTTCTGACTAACCGAGAGAGGGCTCTGTGTATGGTGACCTCTGGGTCAAACGGCGCCAATGCCCTCAATACTATGTAATGGAACGCTTCACACTTCCACATTCCGATAACGTTTAAGTCATTAGGCATTCTGCCAGTGCCTTCTGCCAGTGCCGAAACTATTTTCATTGGAAAATTGGAAATATTTTCCTTGGTAGGCCTAGAATATTTCATATGTGGGCTCGCCAATAGGCCTAGGTCTAGTATAGGCTAGCCAGTGCAGGATTCGCTGTAGGCCTAGACGTTAAAATTGACGTCAAAATGTATTCAAATGCGACACATCAAACGTCAGTGGGCGTGGACAATTTATACCTGGACAATATGATTTCAGGATGTGCTCGTGTTGACATAACATTGCATTAACCATATAGGCCTACTACGGAAGCGTATTAGTGCCAGGGTGAAAAAAAAAACGAGTTTTCTCCTAATTAGGATTCGGGTATTGATTGATAAATTATCTCATTGATCATTGAAAACTTATCTCCTAATTAGGAGATAATAAGTCCTAATAAGGAGATAATATCTCCTAATTAGGAGATAAATTTTCTCCTAATTAGGAGATAATTTATCTCCTAATTAGGAGATAATAAGTCCTAATTAGGAGAAAAATTATCTCCTAATTAGGAGATAACAATTTATCACGGGTATTGATTGTTACATTACTTTTCGACTTCCGCTTAAAAGCATTGAAATGGGGGGTCCGCTCAATAGTCCACCGTCTCATTGATCCCCCGTCTCATTGGTCTCTCAATAGTCCCCCCGTCTCATTGGTCACTCAAGAGTCCCCCGTCTCATTGGTTTCTCAATGGCCCCCTCGTCCCATTGGTTCCCCGTGTCATTGGTTTCTCATTGGTCCCCCGTATCATTGGTTCCCCGTCTCATTGGTTTCTCAATGGTCCCCCGTCGCATTGGTCCCCCGTCTCATTGGTCCCCCGTCTCATTGGTTTCTCAATGGTCCCCCGTCTCTTTGGTCCCCCGTCTCATTGGTCCCCTGTCTCAATGAGAGGGGTGTCCAATGAGACAGGGGACTATTGAGACGAAGGACCAATGAGAGGGGTGTCCAATGAGACGGGGGACTATTGAGACGGGGGACCAATGAGACGGGGTACCAATGAGACGGGGGACTATTGAGACGGGGGACCAATGATACTCACAGTGAATATTCCTAGTATACCAAAGATGTGCGCTGTCATGGTTATTCCGCGTTATACGATTATGTTGCAGAGTTATGGCCCTTTGAAGTTTTGACGTTAATTTTTTTGTCCGGGCTGTATCTTCGTAACTATTCAACTGACAGCGTTGATACTCACAGTGAATATTCCTAGTATACCAAAGATGTGCACTGTCATGTTTATTCCGCATTATACGATTATGTTGCAGAGTTATGGCCCTTTGAAGCATTGACGTTAAATTTTTGTCCGGGCTGTATCTTCGTTACTATTCAACTGGCAGCTTTGATACTCGCAGTGAATATTTCTAGGATACCAAAGATGTGCACTGTCATGTTTATCCCGCGTTATACGATTCTGTTGCAGAGTTATGGACCTTTGAAATTTTGACGTTATTTTTTTTTGTCCGCTTGAAACAGTAATACAGTAAGATATTAACTTATTGATATCCAGTACTACCAAATAATATATATACTTACAGTCTCTCTATTTTCTCAAACCATCATCAACAGTGGACCCTAAAACTTGAAATTCTATCTATAAGTGAAATAAACTGGAATGCCGCATAAAAGAAGAATACGTCTCTCCATGTAATTCTATTTGAAATATGGCTTACAGTGTATGTTCATTTTGTCGTAGAGGGCATAAATTTCAGAGGTTTTTGAGGAAAATATACTCCATACTAAAAGATTTGAGTTATCATTTCATTAATCCGTTTTAAAACTTGCATGACATGTCTCCCTTGATTAGTGGAGTCCTAGCACTCTCTTTCATTCAAGTTTTATTCAGATGTGACACGATACATCTGATAAATAAGAGGTAACTCTCAGTTACTATTTGATTCACAGTAAATATCCCTAGTTTCCCACACAGGTCTACTTCATGTAGTATGAAGGACTATTCACCAGAATTCAGTGGTAGTTGTCAACCTGGTAATTATTGGACATATTTGGCTGAGGGGTCCAAGCACCTTTTAGGTGCTGCCTTTTATTTTGGAAGAAACCAAGGCCAATAAAATTATTCTCGTCACGAAGAGAAAAGCACAACACTGCACAAGGTCTTGGCAATGAGGATATACCAGCGAAGTTTCAAACCAATCCTAACAATATTACCAGAAATATGCCCCGGACAAGAAATCCGGACGGACGGACGGACGGATGGACGGACGGACAAAGCGGCGACTATATGCTCCCCCGAAAGTTTTCGGGAGGCATAAAAAAAGGAAAGCAACCTGTCAGAACAAGGTACTTTAACTAACAAACATATCAACGTCAAAACTTTTCATTAACTGCTGCAAGAAAACATAGGACAATTGATTTGCTTGTAAGATTCGATCGTCTTCAAATCGCCAGTGAGTGTAGATTACAGCAAATTGTTTATTGTACAAAATAGAACTATAATCAAGAACTAAATATGTAAATTAACCCCGGAGGCTTTTGCTAAGCTATTACGTCATCTGCTAACGGCTATTCTCTTTTAGTTAGTGTCTTTTAAAAAGTGAGTATAACAGTATTCTCGTTATTTTTGGGAATTACACTTTCTTGAAAAATGGCAGAAATTCTAATCGGTAGAAGAATTTCTGCCATTTTTCAAGAAAGTGTAATCCCAAAAAATAATGAGAATACTATTCTCTTTTGTTTGTTATACAATGAATATATGCACTGCCAAATTAGAGACAAATTTATTCGTAATCTAAAGCAAATTGACCATTAAAGAAATAGTTCTAATAGTTCTAAAAAGTAGACAGGAACAAAATTTGATCAAAATAATCTCTCAAAGATAACTACCAAAACAAACCAACTATATGACTCTTCATTGTCATATATATTTTGTTAACACCATAACACACGGGCACAGGGAATGGCAATACTAAACTCGTTTGAACTTCAAACCTCTTAAGACTTGCCACTGAACTATGAACCGTAAATCAATCTTTATTTTCTCGATTATTCAATAAATTTGCTTTGTTTTAGGCAAGACCTATTAAAAGAAACATAGAGGCCGGTTATAAGCCATGTCATTTGACTGCAATTGAGGCTATCAAGTCGCTCATCTTGAGGTCATTCTCATTTCGGAAGCATGACGCTGGTCCCCCGTCTCATTGGTCCCCCGTCTCAATAGTCCAACGTCTCATTGGTACCCCGTCTCATTTGTCCCCCGTCTCAATAGTCCCCCGTCTCATTAGTCCCCCGTCTCAATAGTCCCCTGTCTCATTGGACACCCCTCTCATTGAGACGGGGGACCAATGAGACGGGGGACCAAAGAGACGGGGGACCATTGAGAAACCAATGAGACGGGGGACCAATGAGACGGGGGACCAATGAGACGGAGAACCAATGCGATGGGGGGATAAACATGCGGGATAAACATGACAGTGCACATCTTTGGTATCCTAGAAATATTCACTGCGAGTATCAAAGCTGCCAGTTGAATAGTAACGAAGATACAGCCCGGACAAAAACTTAACGTCAAAACTTCAAAGGGCCATAATTCTGCAACATAATCGTATAACGCTGGATAAACATGACAGTGCACATCTTTGGTATACTAGGAATATTCACTGTGAGTATCAACGCTGTCAATTGAATAGTTACGAAGATACAGCCCGGACAAAAAAATTAACGTCAAAACTTCAAAGGGCCATAACTCTGCAACATAATCGTATAACGCGGAATAACCATGACAGTGCACATCTTTGGTATACTAGGAATATTCACTGTGAGTATCATTGGTCCCCCGTCTCAATAGTCCCCCGTCTCATTGGTACCCCGTCTCATTGGTCCCCCGTCTCAATAGTCCCCCGTCTCATTGGACACCCCTCTCATTGGTCCTTCGTCTCAATAGTCCCCTGTCTCATGGGACACCCCTCTCATTGGGACAGGGGACCAATGTGACGGGGGACCAAAGAGACGGGGGACCATTGAGAAACCAATGAGACGGGGGACCAATGAGACGGGGGACCAATGAGACGGGGGACCAATGCGACGGGGGACCATTGAGAAACCAATGAGACGGGGAACCAATGATACGGGGGACCAATGCGACGGGGGACCATTGAGAAACCAATGAGACGGGGGACCAATGAGACGGGGACCATTGAGAAACCAATGAGACGGGGGACTCGTGAGGGACCAATGAGACGGGGGGACTATTGAGAGACCAATGAGACGGGGGATCAATGAGACGGGGGACTATTGAGCGGACCCCCCATTTCAATGCTTTTAAGCGGAAGTCGAAAAGTAATGTAACAATCAATACCCGTGATAAATTGTTATCTCCTAATTATAATTAGGAGATAATTTTTCTCCTAATTAGGAGAAAACTCGTTTTTTTTACCCTGGCACTAATACGCTTCCGTAGCCTACCGCAGACAACTGCCAAACTTACGATTAATTAAAATTTAAATGAGAACGACGATCGATTTTGTGAAATTGTCTTTTAGGCCTATAACAGGGCAGGGCTACAATCAATTTGTAACTCTTAGAGCATCAGACAAAATGTTCTGTTGTTTTTATTCCTGTCAGATGAAAGTTTAATTATAACTGAAATTGTAATGTTGTAGTCCTCAAAATATTTTCTAATTTCTATGTGATTTATTTACAGGACGTAGACCTGCCTATGACTAGGAGTAGGAGTAGGCTGTGACTTTGTGTGTAGCCCATCAATCTTTTGGGACAGTAAATAAGCCTCTAATTTGCACTTCTTTGGATAAATAGCCAACAAATTAGAGTGTTTAACGACATAATACCGAAATGTTGGCAGCTAAAAACTGTAAACACACACAAATCGGCAGATGTTGGGATTGTGTTTTGACATGTCACTTTCAAATGTGGCAATAAATGTGGATCATGTGACTTGCTGAACTGAAAACGAGGTTATACGTTAATGGCGGACAGCTGCCACAATGAAATGAAGAGAAACACAGTTGGTTTTGGATGATTTTCTTCGGGTTGTGATCGTTTTAATTCATCATGTTGCTTCAAGAACCTGTTCAGGTAGTTTAACATGTAAAAACCTTAATCTGCATGCCTCACTAGTGATAAATTCTTTACAATCGTCTTATTATTCGGGACGAAAAATATTTTTGAACGAAACTGTCACAGTGTCAAAACCACAGTCACTCGAAGCAATGGTGTAACGAGGGTATTATCAATGGTGTAGGTGGGTTACCATTTTAGAATATATACATAAAATGGGAAGTTACGAAATGGGTTTGTTTTTAACGACGCTCAAGACATAGGAAATAAACGCATTTTAAATCTGAAAACCTACATGTACCTTCGATTAATATCCAATCGGTTATCCTACAGCTAACACTTGTAACAGTAACAGAAGCTATTATTACCCAACTCTGGTGCACCGCATGCTTAACTCTAGTTCAATTTACCGAACTTATGGTGATATTACATAGCAACGTTCAGTATACGAATTTGAAATACAGGGTGGAAATGATGCTCAAATTACAAGCCATGAGAATATTATTGTAACTCCTCGATATGGACGATTCCTACTTTAGACTTCTTTAAAACTCTTATAAGATTATTCTTGTCCGCTTTTATTACATGTAGCTATTCCAAAGGGCGTACACAAGGTCTTAAACAACAACAAACTGTCATTTCTTGGAGACTTTGCCGCCATTTTGCGTGACATTCGAACTGGGTCAAACGATGCATGCCAAATAAATAAAATAAATAATAAAAAAAAAAGAGGACAAGAATAATCTGTTATGGGTTCTAAAGAAGTCTGGGGTAGGAGTTTTCCATACAGAGCAGTTACAATATTATTTTCATGGCTTGTAATTTCCGACAAAAGTGCGTCGGACTTTACCGACCAGCATTTCAGTGCTCGTAGACTGAACGTTGGTATATGTAATATCACCATAAGTTCGGTAAATTGAACTAGCTTAACTCAAGCTTTACCGCTGATGACAGCCGACTTACTTATCAAGGCATCGTCTTGTTGAAGTTCTTCAAAATTTTGCCAAAAGATATTGATGATGGGCACTCATCATCAATATCTATTGGCAACAGAGTTTGAAGAACTTTGAAGAACAGAGTTTGAAGAACAACTAGGCATTGTCCTGCCCAATTTCAACCTTTAAATGAAAATAGAACTTATTATGGAGTTACATTCGCCAAGCCACGCAAGAATAGTCACCTTCGTCTGTGTCGGGAAATTTTCGAAGATTAAAAAGGACGTCACATCAGCAACTGGTTCAGTTCACTGTACAATTTAGACAGACAGACGAGCCAGTGAATGACTCGTCGCTAAAACTTATTGGGAGAAATGAATCTACTTAAACAAAAGTCGGCTGAGCCCAGCTCCACTTCTCTGAAACTTCTTGTCAATACAAACATTGATGTAAATTCTAGCATTGAAAAATGGGCAAACGTATACGATAACTGATTGGATACTTGTCGATTCTCCAAGGTCCCTCTTATCATTGTACACCTGGCTAGTTAGATGTGCTGCGCATGTGCCATCAGGACTTGCCGAGAATAACATTGCGCTGGTGAGGGGTTGTAGTAGGTGGACAGAGGTTGTTTATTTGCTATTTTGAATGTTGATTAAAAAACAAACATTTCTTAACTTCTCTTAGGGAGCGTCCCCATTAATCGTTTTTCGCGATGGCGCAAAAAACGATGAAAAAAAACGAAGCAAAAAACGATAGGTGTAAAGACGCTAACAAAAGACGATAATTTGAAACGGGATATTCACAGCATGCGATCGTCTCGGATTAAAAGTAGTCCGCTGTGCGACTATGACGGATAGCTTGAGTTCAGTTGTAACGCGCTGTCAGAGACCGACTTGGTCCACTCAGCTTGACTGTCCTGTAGTGTTTATACTAATGCTTCACAATAAAGACCTACCACTGCCAGAAAGTCTCGCCGGCACATTCCATTTTTGTGATATAGTTCGCCTTCCCGATTTTTATAATTTATTTGTATGTTTAATTTCTTTTTCCGAAAACGGCAACGAACTGCAATGTTAACTTTTGTAACTCCACGCCCTAAAGAGTTTCCAGTGTACTCATATAAAGACATGAACGTCATGGATTTGATAGTGGTTTGTCTATCGGAATTCATTAAATATACAGAAAAATTATGGAATATATGTAATGAAAAACAACAAGCTATTGGGTAAAAATATCAACACTTGAGAGCAGCATGCGGACATTAAAAACCAAAATGTAACTATCCAAACGGAAAACAACAAAAAGCATGGACCATTCCGATTATTAAATCGTCCATTGATGTTTTACATTTAATCATTTGAATATTTCATTTTCGCTACATTTAAAATAATTACACACATTATAGCAAACATCAACCAAACGTGTTTATTTTTGCAGCAGCATCGAAGAGGACTGCAAGTCAGTCTAAAGATCTTGTCAAACAGTACAAGTGGGCCTATCAACCCTTGCCAATTTATTTCTCCCTCGTGGTAAATGTTTCAAAACGTATGAAAACCTTTTTTTCAGACGAAATAGGTAATGAGCTAGTAAACACTGTGAGGGTGTCCGGAAATCTTAATAATCCTGTATAATGATAACTTATTGCTGGTTACCCTTTTTATATTCGGGCTGTAAAAACGATTGTTTTAATCTTCTCCCCAAAAAGTGTAGATAAGAATTGTCCGCAAATAAAATGTATTCATCTTATGTTTATATAAAGATATAGAAGAGACGAACATGTTATTTAAAATTCTATGCAAGTATAGTAAATATTGCCCCTTTCAATGAAACAAACAATTGCAACTAAATACATTTCTATGTATTTTTACTATAACACACGGGCATTTCTATGAGTGTGTGTAGTCATGACTTTGAGAAAAACCGGTAAAAATGTCGAATGATTATTTGTTTACCTGTACATCTCTTTCACATTCTAAATACATTTTTCTGACTGATCATTATTCGATCGGCGTTACAGTGGATCTATTGTTATGTACCAGTGGAAGATTATGGCTATTTGTAAGTAAAATAATATTGAGGCGTCGATCTAGCCACTTCACAAAAAACATTTCATCCATTCATTTCTTAAAAATTAAATATATCATAGGCCCACTTTACTACCTGTACAAAATCAGTACTTTTGACCAGACTTTATACATGTAACGGCACTGATATTCAACAATCCATCAGAAGATAACATATTTCATTGAATTGAACAGTGCAATTCTCAGCCTGTACACAGACGTCCTATTTGTTATCTATCTTTACGTGAGCCAATGTCGTCGTAAGAATATCCACCTCATATTAAAAACCAACTACCGGCGAATTTTTTCAAAGGCGATTGCAAATGATAAGTAGTTAATACCTTCATTTCTTTAATATTTTCTATTTTGGGTGAACTATTGGGGATTTGAATTTCAGGTGGGGACTTTTTCCGGGGGGAAGTGGGCTACGAAAAAACCCGTTAGCGTGCTTATGCCAGGTGGATTATAGTCTACACGTGGAGTAGTCATTGTTTGGCGCATCCAAACATTTGTTCTTCACCTAGCAGTCATACAATATACGCTCGTAACTAGGCATTTCACATCGAAGTGGTTGAAGTTCCAGTTCTAACTAAAATATATTAAAGTTGAAACGAATTGAGAGGAAATATATGATGGATTGAAATGTTTCCAGTATACATAATAAAACCCAGAAAATATTACCGTAGACCTACCGGCATAGGCCCTATTAGTATTCCTACACTCAAGACAGAATATTATGGAGAATTATTTGTTCTCTGTTTTTATTTGATGTTAGTTATTAGCTATCACTGTGCCCGAAGGTATCACTGAAAAAATAATGAAAAACGGTTTAAATACTAGTATGCATTTCGTTTTCATAAACATCATGCATATGGATACGTTTTGCGTCAATATTTCTAGACTTACATGAATGCGTGTTTGTACATAGATGACGACACAGGGCGCAGTTATAAAACTGGACATTTAAATCATTTCGGCCGTATTGGTTCTATGCACCTTTGACTTTTTTTACTATATTAATGGGTATCTAATAATTAAAAAAATCAAATTAAAGTCAGCGAAAACTTTAAAGACTTCTCTCAGACGAGTTTGGTGACAGGGTGTCTGCAGACAACTGATTTCACAGCACAAACATCCGGTTTATCGATGAGCTTTGACATAGTGTTTGGAACGTAAATGAGAGGATTAACACTGTTAATTAGCGTTTTATGAACAACTACTGAGAAATGTTTGACTTCCCATGAAGCCTACGCATGTTTATCAACGGGGGCATTCCATTCAAAAGAGCTAACGGACACCTGCGCAAAAATGACCGTACGACAGCTAAAAAAACAACAACAACAACAACAGGTAAATGTTCTTTTTGTAATCAAACTATATTTCAATACGTTTTATTTTTCTTTGCGTTTTATTTTTAACCCAATTACAGCACACTTTTACTGTGCTGATTGATTGTATATTACTGCGCGCCTGGGAACGACACCCGTCGCGACGAAGCCAGTCAAGCGTGAACACAAAAAACGATAGGTGTAGGCTGGCATCGTTTTTTTTCATCGTTTTTTGCGCCTTCGCGAAAAACGATTAATGGGGACACTCCCTTATTATCCATATATTTTATACAGGTTATGCCCCACCTAAACCATTGTTTGGACTGACTGTGGTCAAAACCAAAAGCTTGTCCCAACAGTACATTGCACTATAGTCGAGGGACAGTATATATACTTTAGTTACACAAACACAAGAATGATGTTTTGGTTTTCCCTCAATGCAACTGCCTTAGCATTAGGTTATATGATTGTGTGTGTTGTATGCATAGATGGAAATAACTACTCTCTGTGTCCAAAGTAAGTATTGATGTAGCCGCACTCCTGTGTCTCTCCTGTTTTACTTACTTGCCAGCCAAGAAGAGCCACATTATAAGGGTCAGCTAACTATTCTTGATCAACCGACTTTTTAAAAAAAAATCATGTGATTAGAGGATTTCATTGGTGACGTCAAATCGCTCAGCCTATGAGTGGGCCAAATTGGGTTCCGGAAGTGTGCACAAAGGTCGGGGAAGCCCTCTAGAAAAGCAAAGCTGTGGATCACGTGTACGACAAGGTGTCACATGTTGTATCGGTGAAAGTTAAACCCCTAAACACGGGTCTCTCGTGATATCTTGAGACTTCACCCAAACTACATACTGGCTTATTTAAATCATTTGTCTCTGAGCATTATTTTATAATTTTAATTCAGCCCACCATGTATAGCTGCGGTATGTAGTGTTAAATTTTGCTTGAAACTAAAATACTCACTACCAGCCTTCAAAAAGCACATACTCCTTTGACTGCATACTCCTGAAACCTCTTCAAACATCAAGATTGAATTACTTTAAATTTATATTATTTGGAAAGTTGAGATGCAGGGTCATGCTATTTTATAAAGATATGTACAGTGTATTACTATTATTGTCAGAAAATGTCCTAGCCTTGTCTCACATGAATAACTAGCCAATTTAATATGGTACGGTAAACATACATGTAAAGGTTTGGACATGGACAAATGTGCCAGACAACCGTTGAAAAAATCTTGGTTGAATGGTTGATAGAATACTCAAGATTATTTGACTTACATGTATATGGCGGCGTTGCATGGTTTAGTGGAGTAGGAAATCTCTTCGCCAATGTAGCCACTAAAGTGGAGTTTTGATTACAGCATAAAATACCAACAAATTTAAATCATGTTTATTAAATCATAATTTTTACGTTACATGATTGTCCACTCGAACTTTAAAAAAAAATAAGGCCCATTTTGCACGTATTTAAATATATTCTTAATGCTTACCCCCAGTTTGAGCTTTGCTCCCTAATAAACTTGGTAGCGTTATTATTTTTTTAATTTTGAATATTTATGATGGGATGTGTGATTTGACATATATCAATAAATCATGTTTTATTTTCTTAATTAGGCTGCAATTTGGGATGCCCTGAATCATTATTCACTAAGAGATGCCACGTTCCTGGCTGAAAGACTTTACGCTGAAGGTAAGGCTGATCTAAAGCAGGCCTGTGATGTAAGATTTTCCTGGATAACCTGAAAAGAGGTCCTCCTAATTTACTTTAGATAACCTGAAAACGGGTTTTGCTGTTGCGAAATTTAGATAACCTGTGTTCCTCCTCTGATAACGCCTAAACTTTAAAGTGGCGTTCATTATCAACTGTTGGAAAACTAGACACTCTCAAGTCAATCCAAACTCGATTACAAAGTAAATGACCCTAAAGCCTAGCGCACACGAGAGGCGCCGGCTGAGCTACAAGGCACCCGTGGCCCAGGGAGCAGCTACAGATTTCAGCGCTGGCGAGCTCCCGGCTGAGGCAAGTTCCTGGTCACCCAAGTTCACTGACCTACAGAAATGTTACTACCACTTCTGTAATATTTTAAGTGATCATGTGTTTCAATAGATACACACTATTGGGCTTTCCCTCAATATCAGACAAGCTAGATACTTTCCTCACCGCCTCGAAAGGCGAAAATCTCACCAAAATTTAAGCGCACACGGGGGAAACAGCTTAGCTCGCAGCTACGCGTGGCCGGCAGCTCAGCCGGGACCTCTCATGTGTGCTAGGCTTTAGTGAAATAGAAACATATTTTCAAATGACCAATATTGAATGGCTGCAAGGTACCAAACAGAATATTAGGAAATAATAATAAGAAAGTTGATAAAAAAGTGTGAAAAAAAGAACATTTGTCAAAAATCTGTACAGTAATTTGGAAACAGACCAACGATATCAGCTGTACGAAGACATAAATTTTTCTTTTTTCAGTGAAAAATGAAGACGCTATATTTTTATTGGCAACTTGTTATTTTCGTGGTGGAAAAGCAATGAAGGCGTATAGTTTGTTACAGACGCGGGGATGTACTTCACCTCAAAACAAATACCTTTTGGCTCAATGTTGTATGCAGGTCAACAAGTAAGTAAACTATGTTTAACAGGGGGTGGGTGGCTGTTTTAGGCCGTATTATTCTCAAATACAATAAAACTAAATAATGTTGAAAGTGACACAAAGTCCTCTCTCTCGCGCCGCTGTTGGGAAGGTGGGGTGGGCAGTTGCATCCAATTGATAAATTATCACGCAATTTGATGTTATATATTGAAACCCAGTCAGTCAATCTATTACCAAAGGCTAAGGAATGTTTTTTGCAGTTATACGTACATGTATAGCAACGTTATTTGTTTTTCAGACTTTCTGAAGCCGAGAACATTTTGGCTGGCACAGTTCTCACCAAAAGTAAAAGTTTTGAAGATATCATTAACGAATATGGCAACTCTGCATGTTACATATTTTCTCTTCTCGGACAAATTTATAGGTGAGTTTTCTGTATTTCCTCGTAAAATTACAAAGACAAGTTTTACAATTCTTGTTCAATAATGTCTCCACTATAATGAGATAGAAAGGTTTGAATCTCAGTTTCTTTATTATCAAGTATTAGTCAAGGGTAGAGCCATTTCCATAACGTCTTATTGTCAAGCCCTTGAGGTGCCTCTATTGCTCAGTCTGATAGTCTCTCAGTCTGACTCCCATCCATGACGTGCCTCTATTGCTCAGTCTGATAGTCTCTCAGTCTGACTCCCACCCATGACGTGCCTCTATTGCTCAGTCTCATAGTCTCTCAGTCTGACTCCCACCCATGACGTGCCTCTATTGCTCAGTCTGATAGTCTCTCAGTCTGACTCCCATCCATGAGGTGCCTCTATTACTCAGTCTGATAGTCTCTCAGTCTGACTCTCATCCATGACGTGCCTCTATTGCTCAGTCTGATAGTCTCTCAGTCTGACTCCCACCCATGACGTGCCTCTATTACTCAGTCTGATAGTCTCTCAGTCTGACTCCCACCCATGACGTGCCTCTATTACTCAGTCTGATTGTCTCTCAGTCTGACTGCCATCCATGATGTGCCTCTATTGCTCAGTCTGATAGTCTCTCAGTCTGACTCCCATCCATGACGTGCCTCTATTACTCAGTCTGATAGTCTCTCAGTCTGACTCCCACCCATGACGTGCCTCTATTACTCAGTCTAATAGTCTCTCAGTCTGACTGCCACCCATGACGTGCCTCTATTGCTCAGTCTGATAGTCTCTCAGTCTGATTGCCATCCATGACGTGCCTCTATTACTCAGTCTGATAGTCTCTCAGTCTGACTCCCATCCATGAGGTGCCTCTATTGCTCAGTCTGATAGTCTCTCAGTCTGACTCCCATCCATGACGTGCCTCTATTGCTCAGTCTGATAGTCTCTCAGTCTGACTCCCATCCATGACGTGCCTCTATTGCTCAGTCTGATAGTCTCTCAGTCTGACTCCCACCCATGACGTGCCTCTATTGCTCAGTCTGATAGTCTCTCAGTCTGACTCCCATCCATGACGTGCCTCTATTGCTCAGTCTGATAGTCTCTCAGTCTGACTCCCACCCATGAGGTGCCTCTATTGCTCAGTCTGATAGTCTCTCAGTCTGACTGCCATCCATGAGGTGCCTCTATTACTCAGTCTGATAGTCTCTCAGTCTGACTGCCATCCATGACGTGCCTCTATTGCTCAGTCTGATAGTCTCTCAGTCTGACTGCCATCCATGAGGTGCCTCTATTGCTCAGTCTGATAGTCTCTCAGTCTGACTGCCATCCATGACGTGCCTCTATTGCTCAGTCTGATAGTCTCTCAATCTGACTCCCACCCATGACGTGCCTCTATTGCTCAGTCTGATAGTCTCTCAGTCTGACTCCCATCCATGACGTGCCTCTATTGCTCAGTCTGATAGTCTCTCAGTCTGACTCCCATCCATGAGGTGCCTCTATTGCTCAGTCTGATAGTCTCTCAGTCTGACTCCCATCCATGATGTCCCTCTATTGCTCAGCCTGATAGTCTCTCAGTCTGACTCCCATCCACGACGTGCCTCTATTGCTCAGTCTGATAGTCTCTCAGTCTGACTCCCATCCATGACGTGCCTCTATTGCTCAGTCTGATAGTCTCTCAGTCTGACTCCCATCCATGACGTGCCTCTATTGCTCAGTCTGATAGTCTCTCAGTCTGACTCCCACCCATGACGTGCCTCTATTGCTCAGTCTGATAGTCTCTCAGTCTGACTCCCACCCATGACGTGCCTCTATTGCTCAGTCTGATAGTCTCTCAGTCTGACTCCCATCCATGACGTGCCTCTATTGCTCAGTCTGATAGTCTCTCAGTCTGACTCCCACCCATGAGGTGCCTCTATTGCTCAGTCTGATAGTCTCTCAGTCTGACTCCCATCCATGAGGTGCCTCTATTGCTCAGTCTGATAGTCTCTCAGTCTGACTCCCACCCATGACGTGCCTCTATTGCTCAGTCTGATAGTCTCTCAGTCTGACTCCCATCCATGACGTGCCTCTATTGCTCAGTCTGATAGTCTCTCAGTCTGACTCCCACCCATGACGTGCCTCTATTACTCAGTCTGATAGTCTCTCAGTCTGACTCCCACCCATGACGTGCCTCTATTGCTCAGTCTGATAGTCTCTCAGTCTGACTCCCATCCATGACGTGCCTCTATTGCTCAGTCTGATAGTCTCTCAGTCTGACTCCCATCCATGAGGTGCCTCTATTGCTCAGTCTGATAGTCTCTCAGTCTGACTCCCATCCATGATGTCCCTCTATTGCTCAGTCTGATAGTCTCTCAGTCTGACTCCCATCCACGACGTGCCTCTATTGCTCAGTCTGATAGTCTCTCAGTCTGACTCCCACCCATGACGTGCCTCTATTGCTCAGTCTGATAGTCTCTCAGTCTGACTCCCATCCATGACGTGCCTCTATTACTCAGTCTGATAGTCTCTCAGTCTGACTCCCATCCATGAGGTGCCTCTATTACTCAGTCTGATAGTCTCTCAGTCTGACTCCCACCCATGACGTGCCTCTATTACTCAGTCTGATAGTCTCTCAGTCTGACTCCCACCCATGAGGTGCCTCTATTACTCAGTCTGATTGTCTCTCAGTCTGACTCCCATCCATGACGTGCCTCTATTGCTCAGTCTGATAGTCTCTCAGTCTGACTCCCACCCATGACGTGCCTCTATTGCTCAGTCTGATAGTCTCTCAGTCTGATTGCCATCCATGACGTGCCTCTATTACTCAGTCTGATAGTCTCTCAGTCTGACTCCCATCCATGACGTGCCTCTATTACTCAGTCTGATAGTCTCTCAGTCTGACTCCCATCCATGAGGTGCCTCTATTACTCAGTCTGATAGTCTCTCAGTCTGACTCCCATCCATGACGTGCCTCTATTGCTCAGTCTGATAGTCTCTCAGTCTGACTCCCATCCATGACGTGCCTCTATTACTCAGTCTGATAGTCTCTCAGTCTGACTCCCATCCATGAGGTGCCTCTATTACTCAGTCTGATAGTCTCTCAGTCTGACTCCCATCCATGACGTGCCTCTATTGCTCAGTCTGATAGTCTCTCAGTCTGACTCCCACCCATGACGTGCCTCTATTGCTCAGTCTGATAGTCTCTCAGTCTGACCCCCACCCATGACGTGCCTCTATTACTCAGTCTGATAGTCTCTCAGTCTGACTCCCACCCATGACGTGCCTCTATTACTCAGTCTGATAGTCTCTCAATCTGACTCCCATCCATGACGTGCCTCTATTACTCAGTCTGATAGTCTCTCAGTCTGACTCCCATCCATGAGGTGCCTCTATTACTCAGTCTGATAGTCTCTCAGTCTGACTCTCATCCATGACGTGCCTCTATTGCTCAGTCTGATAGTCTCTCAGTCTGACTCCCACCCATGACGTGCCTCTATTACTCAGTCTGATAGTCTCTCAGTCTGACTCCCACCCATGACGTGCCTCTATTACTCAGTCTGATAGTCTCTCAGTCTGACTCCCATCCATGACGTGCCTCTATTGCTCAGTCTGATAGTCTCTCAGTCTGACTCCCATCCATGACGTGCCTCTATTACTCAGTCTGATAGTCTCTCAGTCTGACTCCCATCCATGAGGTGCCTCTATTACTCAGTCTGATAGTCTCTCAGTCTGACTCCCATCCATGACGTGCCTCTATTGCTCAGTCTGATAGTCTCTCAGTCTGACTCCCACCCATGACGTGCCTCTATTGCTCAGTCTGATAGTCTCTCAGTCTGACCCCCACCCATGACGTGCCTCTATTGCTCAGTCTGATAGTCTCTCAGTCTGACTCCCATCCATGACGTGCCTCTATTACTCAGTCTGATAGTCTCTCAGTCTGACTCCCACCCATGACGTGCCTCTATTACTCAGTCTGATAGTCTCTCAGTCTGATTGCCATCCATGACGTGCCTCTATTACTCAGTCTGATAGTCTCTCAGTCTGACTCCCATCCATGACGTGCCTCTATTGCTCAGTCTGATAGTCTCTCAGTCTGACTCCCACCCATGACGTGCCTCTATTGCTCAGTCTGATAGTCTCTCAGTCTGACTCCCATCCATGACGTGCCTCTATTGCTCAGTCTGATAGTCTCTCAATCTGACTCCCATCCATGAGGTGCCTCTATTGCTCAGTCTGATAGTGTCTCAGTCTGACTCCCACCCATGACGTGCCTCTATTGCTCAGTCTGATAGTCTCTCAGTCTGACTCCCACCCATGACGTGCCTCTATTGCTCAGTCTGATAGTCTCTCAGTCTGACTCCCATCCATGACGTGCCTCTATTGCTCGGTCTGATAGTCTCTCAGTCTGATAGTCTCTCAGTCTGACTCCCATCCATGACGTGCCTCTATTGCTCAGTCTGATAGTCTCTCAGTCTGACTCCCATCCATGACGTGCCTCTATTGCTCAGTCTGATAGTCTCTCAATCTGACTCCCATCCATGAGGTGCCTCTATTGCTCAGTCTGATAGTGTCTCAGTCTGACTCCCACCCATGACGTGCCTCTATTGCTCAGTCTGATAGTCTCTCAGTCTGACTCCCACCCATGACGTGCCTCTATTGCTCAGTCTGATAGTCTCTCAGTCTGACTCCCATCCATGACGTGCCTCTATTGCTCGGTCTGATAGTCTCTCAGTCTGATAGTCTCTCAGTCTG
Source organism: Lepidochitona cinerea (assembly GCA_963971465.1). NCBI lineage: Eukaryota > Metazoa > Mollusca > Polyplacophora > Chitonida > Tonicellidae > Lepidochitona > Lepidochitona cinerea. Next base: position 27,861,821 of record OZ020564.1, on the reverse strand, counting down.
ACTCCCATCCATGACGTGCCTCTATTGCTCAGTCTGATAGTCTCTCATTCTGACTCCCACCCATGACGTGCCTCTATTGCTCAGTCTGATAGTCTCTCAGTCTGACTCCCATCCACGAGGTGCCTTTTTCTGAGCAATACATGTACATGTATGTGAAAAAGTTGACAGGTGTCCCCTGAGGGCTGCGGATTTCATCCGGACAAAGAGCCCCTTTGTTTCCTTCCACTAATCTTGGCAACACCACCATACTAGTGAAATAATCTTTGAAAGCAGCATAAAAATCAATCAATTAAACACCGGAAAAGCCTTTTAGGAGATGAGTATGGCAGGGAAAACAGCTACATGGATCCATTCTACTATAATACATGTATCTGGGATTAATGGAGAAATGCAGCCGAAGGATTGTATGTTAAATATTTTTTCATTTTTCCTTTAACAGTAAAACAGAGAGGATAGCCAAAGCATGTGAGTGTTATCGTAGAAGTTTGAAGTTAAATCCATTACTTTGGGCCTCCTTTGAGCGGCTTTGTCAACTGGGTAAGTTTAATCATCTCTTTCATTAGATATTAACCATTATTTCTTGATGGAGCAGGGGGCCTCTCTGATAAGTTGGGGACCTCAGTGGTTGGAGTAGGGGCCTCTCTGATAAGTTGGGGACCTCATTCTCGGATTGACTGTAGGCCTCTAAAGACATCAATCATTCAATTAAATAAGGTTATCATTTCACCTTTGTTCTTGTTTAAACATTAGGCTCTTCAATACGATACCATACAGTACTTTATCAAATAACTGTTATTCGCGTACATTAACCCATGTCGTAAATATGGAATGTAACTAGTTACATAACACTTTTGGAAGCCTCCGTGGCTCAGAAGGTAGAAAGTTGGGCGCTCAATCCGAACAGCCTTCCACCAATGGGCCGCGAGTTCGAATCCCACTCAGTCCAAAAATTGGAAAATTTTCTGACTGGGTTTTCACTCGAACGACCTATGTGGGATGGTTGCCAGTTACCAACGAAAGGTTGTGGGTTTCCTACGGGCATAGAGCCCGGTTTCCTCCCACAACAAAACTGGCAACGCCGCCATATAAGTGAAATAATCTTGAGCACGGCGTAAAACACCAAACAGTCAATCAATCAACATAACACTTTCAATGAAAACGATTGGCTGAGAGCGTAGAAAATTATTTGTACGCTCACCAGTGGGACTTTTTGTTGTTGTTGTTTTCATGGCACATACATGTAGAGATTTCCCAGTCAATTCGCACACATATAAAGTCGAAAAAGATTATTAGTTATTTAAATTGTAAGTCCCACCTTAAAGTCCTTATTAAAAAAAAAAACGAATTGCCAAACGAGTGACGAGTCAGCTGGGCATATACATGTATAGGTCAACTCTTCGCTATATTACTGGAACACAGGCTAGTTGTGACCTAGATAACTTCAGAACGAATTTTAACGAAATCTTTATTTGTTAAAATCGAATAATGTTCTAGATTTCTCTAATTTGTATTTTTTTAAACTGGTCTGCGTTTTTATCCTAGAAATTAAAGTGGAATTGACATGGAACTAATTTATTGTTTCAGCGGAGAACTTCACCGAACTCAGCAGTGCTGCGGCTGTTGTCTCTTTGTAACTTCTAATGACGTTACGGTCTTTATAAGTTTAGTTATGCGATAAACAGAATCTCACACTCGTGGTCATTAGATAGGAAAATTTATGAAACTCGATTAAATTTTAAATATGTTGCTGGCTTTCAAATGACCACTCGTGTGAGATCCTCTGTGTATTAGGTTTTTGTTATTTCCCAGGTGAAAAGGTTGAGACAACACAGATATTTCAGCTGCCGGATCAGGGATTATCACACAGTAATGTTCAAGGATTAGTTCTGACCTCTAATCCAACCACTCAGAGGGTGTCACAAACAGCCAGTGGCAACATTAACCCAGGATCAGAAACAAGCTCTCCAATTATCACAGATTGTAAGGTGAGCCGTTGTCATCAAATTCATTTTTATATGCCCGCTTTTAAAGCGTTGTCCGTCCGTCTGTCATTCATTAACTCGGGAACTATTGCATGGATTTAATTTTTTTTTTCAGTTATAACTAGCTTACAAATAGACGGTGTGTCCCGTACTAAAAGTAAATTGGTGTCTTACTACATGTATACAGGGCATAATCCAACATTTTTGGGAAGGGGCCCATGGCTGGCCCATTGGGAAAATTAAACGTCGGTGCAAAATAGATTTGGGAAAAAGTAGTTACATCATATAAACAATATCTTGTTCTTTTCTGCCTGGTTCATCGGATATCCTCATACCATTTAAATTAATCGGTGGAAAAAAAACAACACTTTGTTTTGCAATAAATCAACCAAAATGTTTTATTTAAGAGTGTGTACATGCACGAAACTATCAACACTGATAGCCAGGAGTTGGGACAGCTGTAAGGTGGACAATTGATATAATTGCCCAAATTATTCTTACAATATGCCTTAGTGGGTTGGGGACATAGTACTTTCCATTATGACTTGACATTGCCAGTTAGTCTGAAAACAATAAAAATATAATTATAAGTGACTTAGTCTAGGTACATTCTCTCATTCAGCACCAGTTGGAAGTTTTCTCTTAAATTATTCCTTTAATACTTCTGATAAATTCATAATTAAAAAATAAACCCTAATCTATTGTCTTACCATTTTCTTTTAAACTAGAGAGTTTCTGCAAAAATCAGGAATTTAGTTGTTGAATGATTATCGTTAGAAATAGGAATTTTAAGTAGCAAAACTTCCAACAACAGTTAATATTATTAAATTCCTATACATTTTGCACAGCCACGTCATAGTCACACAAAGATACATGACTTGAAATGAATTAGATCTATTTAAATATTCAGCAATAATATGACCGAAAAAAAACTTAGAAAAAATGTCCTACGAACGAAGTTAAATAATTTAGGCAGATTAATGAAACTGAACAAAAAAAAATTATTGAAGTAAAAATATCAGTTAATCAATTCATAGAATTCCATCAAATTACCTCCTTTTATAAAACAAAATGACCTGTGTTCCCGCTTTGACTTTTGGCAACACAAACTGCGACAGCTATAACATACTTCAACGTCAGGAAAAAAAACGTTTACAAGCTTTGTTATTCTTTATTTTTGAGCTATTTATATTCCACTGTCGCTTGGAATAAGTTTATCGACGGCTACATTAAAAAACTAACAGAATACTTACGTGAATGGGCTTAAAATCAACCGAAAAAATGACTTCTCCAGCATGAACCGGATACAGGAAGTCACAAGGTCCACCATTTTTGCGCGGAATACAAGGTCAACGATTAGATGAAAACAAAAACAACCGCCAATGAAAATAGCCCTCTTTCCGACTTCAACTAATCACTTCCTGTTCGCGAACACGGGTGACAGTTATTCCCTTAAATTTACAGTATATTTTCCTGCGGTAATTCAAGTTGTATCTGAATAGCGATTGACTATTTTTACGGGCAAATTAATTGTGAACTTGCAGGCTTTGGGAAATTTGTTTACCAGTTTTGGGAAAAAGGTATTTGGGAATGGGGTCGAATATCGGCCCCTAAAACATAGGTGCAAGTAGTCTTGGTACAGTTTTCAGATATAGGTAGCAGCTTATAGGTAGGTGATGTGTCAAATACCAAAATTCACCCAAGCCCCAGTCTTTTTTAGGTGACTGAAAGATTCTACCAGCCGAAATTTTGTTTTAAGCATGTCTTTGATATTGAATATGAAGATAGTGTGCTACAATGAATTTACCCTTGCAGGCGTATTATGAGTTTCTGAAACTCTTGTTTTATTTGGGTTCATTTAAATTCAAGGTATGGGTGTGGCTATTGAAAAAAATGAAAATGTGACTGTGAGTTCTTGGAAAGCATCTCAGAACCAATTTTCATGTCAATTATTTGGTTTGACCATGTGACAGATCGACCTAATTAGCTGAACATGTAATCCACAGTTATACAGTGTAATTTAGGGGATTTTTATGCTTTTTTCAGACACAAACACCTGTTTGTCAACTAAACCAGATAATCCTCCAGCCTGGGACCCCGGATAATCCCTTGCCTGTGATGAGTGGATTGTCAGAGTCTCCCACTTCACCAGAACCAGTCAATAAGGCGGCTCCTCTCGCTTCCCGTCGCCGTAACGTGGAGAGAAACCTTCTGGGTGTTCCATCTGCATGTAGCCCACTAACCCCAAGGTAAAAAAAAAGACTTATGGAAATAGAAAACTTATAGTCGACAATGAACTTTGAAAAGAAAAAATCTTGGCTGCTAGTATAATATGGGCCTTTTGTTTATCTAACGGTTGGGGCCACTAAGGCTTATTTGCTACAGCATTGCTTTGTAACCTACAGTCCTATCGTCGTAAGCCGGCAAATCCCCAGCCGACCAATGCGGTAGACAGCCTTCGGAAGCTTCCTCGAGAGTTGAACTGGCTTAGTGAAGCGACTAATGATGAGTGCGCGATTGAAAATAGTCTGACTTAAAATTCACTATACGGGCTACGTTTAAGCTTTATTTCCGTTTGAAAATGTCATCAGATGTCTTTTTATTCTTTTTTTGTCAATCTTCCATAATAAAACAGTACTTTATTTAAGATTTGTTACTCAGCTTACACACGAACACAACGTGTTACTTTACCCTGGGACAGGCCGTCCGTGTGTCTTCCGTAACTCCAGCAGAGCTTTGACTACTCCTCAGGCAGACAAACCCATGGCTTGATGACCGATTACAATTAGCCCTTACAGTTTACGCGGAAGGTGCTTATTGTTGTCTTAGACCTGCATTCACTCATTTTTTAATTTTATTACGGCAAAAAAGTTGCCGCGGAAAAGTCCATTTTCCCCGTAATCAAATGAATTCGTTTTCACGGATCTTTCCTTTTAAAATTCACATGAAATTTCTTTCATTTGGAAAAAACTGGTTCCTAAATATCTAATCCTGGTGATTAGTCACATTCTGTAAAGTATTTTTTCCACAAATGAATCTATAAAACACAACCTTATGGTATATCCACCGTTTGTGTGATAGTGCACGGTTAAAATCCCAATAAAGTCACATGCACAGTTGATCAAGCCTGGTTGAGTCCATTTCTAACTTTTCTTTGTTGTGTAGAGTTTTGGAGGTTTTTTATTTAAATGTATGATCAACAGGAAATATGGTTATTATTGGGTAAGAATTTCTTTAAATTGTTTTACATTTTTTTTCTAAAAAAAAATAGAAATTAAAATGTTTGACTATTTCTAAGACAACAGCTACATGTACATGGTACTTGAACTGAAGGTAACGCCCCTATTAAAATTAAATAAGGTTTACCCAATGAGACCGTACTGACAACTGTCATGTAGACTGTATGGCGTCACCCGGATCGAGTTGTAGAGGGTGTAGACCCATGGGAAGTCAGAATATTAATTGAAAGTTGAAACTTTGTTCCAAGTTGTCACTTCACAAAGGCAGATGTATGGGGCTAGGTGTATATCCTTAGTTATATTGTGGTCAGATTTAATACAAACAACTGAGTGGTTTCTTTATTAAATATATCTTATACAACGGTTGAAGTGAAGATAAAACTAATACTTGTAAAAATCAGAATTCGTATAAAGTATTCTGATTCAACAGCTATTCCCAAGATGAATGCATTTTTTTTCTCTTTTGCGGTATTTTAGATGGCCGTGAAAAAGCAATTTTTCGACGGCAATCCCTGCAACATTGGCGATTGCCACGTGAATCGCAAGAGTTTTAAATTATTTTATCATACTAACAATGAAGTTTAATAAACAATCCGACTAATTTTATTGAAATATATTGAAGTGAAAATGTGTAAGCCAGCAAATAAATAAAAAAAATCATATTTAATTTCAATATGATTCCCTTTTTCACCAAATATTAATTCCTTCTAATAGTTCAACACTCAGACCCCCAAAAAATTAAAAAATTTCGGAGAGGATTTTTCATTTGTTCGCCGTTTGTGGAAGAGTTGCCAGTTAGGCCTACTTGCCGAGGGTCGGGGGATGAGCCCGATTTCTTCCCCCACTTTACCTTACAACACCGCCTTATACATGAAATAATCTTGAGTTAGGCGTAAAACACCAATCAATCTAATAGTTCATGTACTTACGTCAAAATATGAAGGTGAACAGATCGTGTTTATTTAAGAAGGGGCATCTGATTACCTTGAGTTAATTCTGAGTTGTTCTCAACAGAACCTAGTTAAAATAAAAGACTGCTGTGAATACTCTCACCATTTGTTCGGATTTATTATATAACGACACCATTTATAGTCTCTAATTACCCAGCGCTTGAAAATAACATGCGATTAACGTAAGGGAAATTTCCACGGGAGTGTTGCTCAACACAGCGTGAACATATAAATCATACTGCCAGCAGAGTGATATGGATATATTTTAAAACAAACAAAAAAGAAAGAAAGAAACACACAAGACTAGATTGTGAAATATGTTCTGTATTAAATAACTGCATTGTTTATCGGCAATCTCTTGTGTATGAATTAAACTCTTTTTCTTGGACATTTTTTGTGTTACATGGGCTTATATTCGATTACATTTTCTGTTAAATCTCCATGATCCAACATTCATAATGTTTGTCACTTGTTTCGCACAAGGTATCGATTTCAGATACCGTCGTACAACTGTTCAAAGCTTTACAAGTTAGGAATTCTGAATTTCCACGTCGTATTTTATTAAAATTCCTCCCTTACTCTGTACTACATGTAGAAGCTATTTTTATATAAATGTTATTCACAAATTCAGTCCGCCTTTTGAGTCGGACTCGTTTTCAAACAGAGCGCATGGGCAAAATATACCATAATGATACGCGATTTGTGAAAGTAATCAAACCATGCATCAGGAAAATCAACGATATGGGCTTTTTGATTAAAAATATTAGGTTTTTGTTGACAAAAAGTATGCATGACGTAAATTTGACTAAAGCCCAATGTAAGCTGAAGTGACTGGACTGGCTTCCGCGTTAACGAAGACACTACGGGAGCTCGGACGCAGTGAATACACACACCTCTCCAGGCGACCTGAACTACTTCTGAAATACCTTCCGCGGACAAAATCTCATCCAGCTGTGAGAATAAGCGTGAGTTCAGACCAGTTTCCGCGAAAGCTACCGAAAATTATTTGCCGGCTTACGGCGATAGGACTGTAATATTCAGCAGGGGCTCAGTCGGCTTGAGTGACAGTCCCTCAAGTTCGACATACATGTAGGCCTTCCATCAATGTGTCACTTGATCAAAACCCACTCACACCAAATAAAATAATTGATCAAAATTCTGAGTGGATTTTCCTCTCTTTTGCCATTTGTTGAAGAGTTGCTAGGTACTGGCCAAAAGTCGGGGATTTCCTCCAGGCCATGAGACCGGTTTCCTCCCAAACTGAACCTGGCGAAGCCGCCATTTAAGTGAAATAATCTTGAGTGCAGCGTAAAACAACAATGATCCAATCAAATTTAACTCTCCGTCATTGTTCAGCCAGGTTGAGCCAGGTTTCGTCCCATTTTATTCTACAACGTAGTTCCACTTTATTGAACATTTTCATTCCCTCTTTCCACGGAGTTTTGACCAGATTTGTCAATTAATGTACTATCATTTCCCTAATGAATCACTCAATATATTCAAATCTAATATTTAATTCCATATTCCAATCTCATATAATGTTACTCTTGTCGAATAACATGATCTTCTTTCCATTAGCTTTGGGATTCTGCCATTGCCCTTGGAAACACCCAGCCCAGGGGAGGGAAGCTTTACAAGTACTGTACCTTTTATTACCCCGTCCCCTACACTCGTTCCCGAAGTACAACCTCTTGCACCCAGGGGCAGGAAGCAAGTGAGTCAGGAAGCCATTTGAGTTTGTTTGTTGATTGGGGTTTTGACAACTGTCATTTGTTTCACTTATTTGGTCGGGGGGCTATAACGTATCATGCCAACACAACCTTACTATTGTTGGGTTAGAATTCTACTTAGTTAATAGAAAAAATGAAAACATTTCTGAGTGGAATTTCCTCAAGATAATGAGGTTGTTTTTCTTCAACATCTTTAAAAAGGGACTAGTCTTGGGGCTTTAACACAATGATAACAGATCAGTCTGCCACTCAATCAATCACTAATATGCTAGAGATACTAGTTTAAATGCTACGGTAAAATATACCCATTTTTTCATACACTGTTGTATGGTCATAATGTCATTCAAAATCAAAATCTATTCAAATTTTTATGGCAGACTTGAAAAAAAAAATTGTGATATATAATAAATCCTGATCTTGTGGAACGTCACCACTGTCTTAATAATGTTGGTCAAAATGGATTGGAACCTGAGACTCTCTGGTGCCCAACGTTCATCCAAATGGATCCATGGAACAATAAATATATCTCAGCTTTTTTATCATTGGATAATAACATTGCGTCTCAATGCCGGCAGTGCCTTATTCATACTGTAATTAAGATAATCCTAATCTTAATTATCTCCCTTGTTTTTGTTTCTTTAGCCTGCCACCAGGAGGAGTCAGAACCAGAATAAAAACCCCAGATTAGCAGCATTAGCTATAGATATGACAACACTTCTTAGATCTAACTCAACAGGTTCACAAAATGGGTGAGTAATTTCAATGGCTGAGTGGGGCTTACACCAACACAGGCATTCCATCCATTTCACTCACACTCAGTCCAAACAAACAAAAAATCCTGACTGGGTTTTGACCCAATCATTCTGGTACCTTGGTTGCAAAGTACCAGCCAAATGTCAGCCGTTTTCTCCCCCACCAACCTGGCAAACCTGCCATATAAGTAAATAATCATGAGTGGGTAAAAAACACCAATCCATTTGGTTTGTAATCTGCTCTATATCAGTGTCTTGATTTGTGTCTTTATGAGAGTTAGTGTAACCGTATTCTTGCTATTCTTTTTATGAAGCTTTCTTAAAAATGGCACAAATTCTTCTATCAGTTGTATATGATGACCCTGACAAGGAATCCAACAGGCAGCCCAGAGTGGAGGTGGTTGGTTGAATAAATAAGACAGCCGACATTTCGTGCTGATGATACGTGTCCCTTTTGATTCCCGCTTCAAGTATCAGAAGAATTTCTTGCATTTTCAAGAAAGTGCTATCCAAAAAATAGGATGAATACACTCAGCTAGCTCAGAAACTTTGAGATTTTTAAATTCTTGTTTTTCAGACCCCCGAGTAATGTAACTAATGTTCGTAGAAGTACCAGATTATTTACAAACTCTAATTCCGTTAAGGTATGTATTCATAGCCCCACTGGCTCAGGGACATTATAAACAAAGGTCATTATAACTAGAAATAATTATTTGGTGTGATTTGCTGAGCTATGTCGATCATTTAATGTAGAATAGTTGCCAGATGCTCGCTGAATCCTCCGATCAAAAAGTCTGGTCTTAACCTGGCAATTCCCTCATGTTGGGAAAATGATTTTGACTACAGTTTAAAGCATCAATCAAAACTAGGTTTTTATTATATTCTATATATTATTATACAGTGTATATTGCTTGGATTTGCATTTTCCCAAATAATTTTTTTTAGATGTTTTTTTTTTAATTTATTTGTTTATCAACTAATGTTCTCCAGGTATGTTAGCTTTTCTACAGACGAGTACAGTCCTATCGTCGTAAGCCGGCAAATCCCCAGCCGACCAATGCGGTAGACAGCATTCGGTAGCTACCGCGAGAGTTTATCTTGCGCTGCAAAGCGGCTAATAATGAGTGCGCTATTGAATGTAGTCTGACTTAAAATTCACTATACAGTATACATTTTAGCTTCATTATGTTAGTAAATGTCAACAGATGTCCTTTAAGTCTTATATTTGTCAATCTTCAATAATAAAACAGTATGTTATTTAAGATTTGTTACACTGTATGTGTGGGACAGGCCCTCTCTGCGTGTCTTCAGTGAACTCCAGCAGAGCTTTGACTACTCCCTGAGGCAGGCAAACTCATGGCTTGATGACCGATTACCCCTGCAGTTTACGCGGAATGTGCTTTTTGCTGTCTTTGTCCTGCCTTAACTCATTTTTAATTTTATTACGGCAAAAAAGTTGCCGCAGAAAATTCCATTTTCCCGTAATCAGATGAATTAGTTTTCACAGATATTTCCTTATAAAATTCCCTTGAAATGTCTTTTACTTGGAATAACTGGTTCCTAAATATATATTCCTGGTGATTGTCACTCATTCTGTAAAGCATTTGTTTTTCAAATCAATCTTTAAAACACAACCTAAAGGTATAACCACCGTTTGTGTGATAGTGCACAGTTATAATCGTAGTTGATCAAGCCTGTTTGAGTCCATCTCTAACCTTTCTGTGGAGTTTTGAAGGTTTTATTTACATGTATGGTCAACAGGAAATATATGTATTACTGGGTTAGAATTTCTTTAAATTGTTTCTGAAAAAAAAAAAAAAGAAATTAAAATGTTTGACTATTTCTAAGACAACAGCTACATGGTACATGAAGGTAGGCCCCTATCACCCCTATTAAAATTTAATACGGTTTACCCAATGAGACTTTACTGACAACTGTCATGTAGACTGTATGGACCGATGGGAAAACAGAATATTGATTGAGAGTTGTAACTTTGTTCCAAGTTGTCTGTGAACTGTCACTTCACAAAGGCAGATCTATGGAGCTAACTGTCCTTGGTTTTATTGTGGTCAGATTTAATACAAACAACTCAGTGGTTTCTTTGTTAAATACATATTGTACAACAGCTTAAGTAAAGATAAAACTAATACTTCTAAAAATCACAATTCGTATCAAGTATTCTGACTCAACAGCTATTCACAAGATGAATACACTTTTTTCTCTTTTGCTGCATTTTTGATTGCCGTGGAAAAGCAGTTTTACTACGACATTGCCGATTGCCACGTGAATCGCAAGAGTTTTAAATTATTTGTCCATACTAACAGTGAAGTTTAATAAACAATCAGACTGATTTTATTGACATATACAAATATTAAAGTTAAAATGTGGTAGCCAGCACATGTAAATTCCTTCTCAACACCATTTATAAGCTATTTTTATATAAATGTTTTTCACAAATTCAGTCCGCCTTTTGTGTCGGACCTCGTTTTCAAGCAGACCTCATGGGCAAAATATACGCGATTTGGGAAAGTATCAAACCATGCATCAGGAAAATCAACAATATGGACTTTTTCTTAAAAATATTAGATTTTTGTTGACAAAAAGTATGCATGGCGTAAATTTGACTAAAAACGAATGTAAGCTGAAGTGAATGGACTGGCTTCCGCGTTAACGAAGACACTACGGGAGTTCTTGCGCAGTGAATACACACCTCTCCAGGCGACCTGAACTACTTCTGAAATACCTTCTGCGAACAAAATCTCATCCAGCTGTGAGAATAAGCGTGAGTTCAGATCAGTTTTTGCGTTAGCGACCGAAAATAATTTGCCGGCTTATGGCGATGGGACTGTATTAAATAGACCATGGGAATCTGCCATATAAGGGAAATAATCTTGTGTACAATAGAAACCATCTGACAATATTAAATGGAATTTCTGTTTTACTTTTCTTTATGTGATTTATTTCAATAATAATGTTTTTTTTCCTCATATATAGGAAAATAACAAAAGTCAAGCTAAGAATATGTTCTCAAGTCCAAAAGCCCCCGGGAGAAAATCAAAAACCAGATTAAATAAATCTCAACAAGAATTAAATGAAATTAACAAAAGTGAGCTGTGTGTTGATGCTAAAAATGCGGCTAACACAGATGTTACAACAGAGGTGCAGCTAGCGCAGCTGCAACGCCAATCCTTAGGTATGCCACATTGATCAGACACTGTGTCTTTCTTTGTTAGTTATTACACTACAGTGAATAAAGACAAAAATTACTGTCTGTTTTTCTAAAAACAAAAACTACTTAGCCTGTCTTTATAAAGTAAAAAACTACAGAGCCGGTCTCCAGGTGTTTAACCTAGTTAACACAATTGGCACTGCTAGAATCAATTAGCTCAGTCCACATGATGATATTCTCTCACTCCCACACAGGCCTTCCATCTATGGGTCACTGGTTCAAATCACACTTATGGCCATACAATTAAAAATTGAGTACTCCTCACACTAAACCTAGCAACACCGTACTAATCAGTACAATCAAGTTGATTTAACTTGCATTTCTTTTCAGAAGGAAATCAAACATACTGTAGATATATTGATTGCTGATCTAGATGTATTAATTTTAGTGATTTAATGATATTAATTTTGTATTTCAGTGGGCATATTGAGTCTATTACAGTCTGTGGGCAAAGCATTCCAAGCACAGTGTCAATACGAATGTAAAAAAGCTGTAGAACTTTATGTAGATTTACCATCTCAGCAGTATAACACAGCCTGGGTATTATGTCAAATTGGTCGGTGTTATTCAGATCTAGGGACATATCAAAGGGTAAGCGAGAAATATTTACAATCTTAAACCTGACCATTGAATTTTGTAACTGTTCATGTCGACAAAGCTAGTTTCATCGTTCCAGTGTCTACACTGGACTTTGAATCCAGGTCTGGAATACCTTGATAATAGATATAATTATGTGAAGGTGCTGAATTCACACCTGGGTCTGATACGTTAAACATACATGCATGATTGAGGTAATGTTGCTTCAGGCAAATAGGCTGCCCTTGAGTGAAATAATCTTGGGTGTGCCATAAAACATCAGTCAATTAATAGCTCTAACAAAGTCAATATATGAGTCGTAATTTATAGTTTGTGTTTCTGATTTTATCTTTCAGGCCGAAAAAATATTTTCTGAAGTCCGATTGTTAGAGCCTAATCATTTAGAAGGGATGGAGATGTACAGTACTACGTTATGGCATCTACAGAAAGAAGTAGAGTTGTCTGCCCTTGCTCAAGAGCTGACAGAAATAGAGAAGAATTCTCCAGAGGTATTGTTTCGTCTCCAACACGATTTCCTTCAAATCATCTTTTAGGGCCCTTGGGTGTTTAGTTGGTGGTAGTCTCACATGCCTATGCATCTCTCCATTAATTCATGATTCAGTCAAAAGAAAAAAACTGACAACACTGCCATATAAGTGAAATAACCTTGACTGCAGCATAAAACATCAATAAAACCATTCATATTCCATAGGATAAATCTAACATCTGAACAGGTTGTCCATACTCCGTAATTCACTGTTAACTAACTGTTGGCTATCACTGCTATGTCAGACTTTCACTGTTAACTAACTGTTGGCTATCACTGCTATGTCAGACTTTCACTTTTAACTGTTGGCTATCACTGCTATGTCAGACTTTCACTGTTAACTGTTGGCTATCACTGCTATGTCAGACTTTCACTGTTAACTGTTGGCTATCACTGCTATGTCAGAATTTCACTGTTAACTAACTGTTGGCTATCACTGCTATGTCAGACTTTCACTGTTAACTGTTGGCTATCACTGCTATGTCAGACTTTCACTGTTAACTGTTGGCTATCACTGCTATGTCAGACTTTCACTGTTAACTAACTGTTGGCTATCACTGCTATGTCAGACTTTCACTGTTAACTAACTGTTGGCTATCACTGCTATGTCAGACTTTCACTGTTAACTGTTGGCTATCACTGCTATGTCAGACTTTCACTGTTAACTGTTGGCTATCACTGCTATGTCAGACTTTCACTGTTAACTGTTGGCTATCACTGCTATGTCAGACTTTCACTGTTAACTGTTGGCTATGACTGCAATGTCAGACTTTCACTGTTAACTAACTGTTGGCTATCACTGCTATGTCAGACTTTCACTGTTAACTAACTGTTGGCTATCACTGCTATGTCAGACTTTCACTGTTAACTGTTGGCTATCACTGCTATGTCAGACTTTCACTGTTAACTGTTGGCTATCACTGCTATGTCAGACTTTCACTGTTAACTGTTGGCTATGACTGCAATGTCAGACTTTCACTGTTAACTAACTGTTGGCTATCACTGCTATGTCAGACTTTCACTGTTAACTAACTGTTGGCTATCACTGCTATGTCAGACTTTCACTGTTAACTAACTGTTGGCTATCACTGCTATGTCAGACTTTCACTGTTAACTAACTGTTGGCTATCACTGCTATGTCAGACTTTCACTGTTAACTAACTGTTGGCTATCACTGCTATGTCAGACTTTCACTGTTAACTGTTGGCTATCACTGCTATGTCAGACTTTCACTGTTAACTGTTGGCTATCACTGCTATGTCAGACTTTCACTGTTAACTGTTGGCTATCACTGCTATGTCAGAGTTTCACTGTTAACTAACTGTTGGCTATCACTGCTATGTCAGACTTTCACTGTTAACTAACTGTTGGCTATCACTGCTATGTCAGACTTTCACTGTTAACTGTTGGCTATCACTGCTATGTCAGAATTTCACTGTTAACTAACTGTTGGCTATCACTGCTATGTCAGACTTTCACTGTTAACTGTTGGCTATCACTGCTATGTCAGACTTTCACTGTTAACTAACTGTTGGCTATCACTGCTATGTCAGACTTTCACTGTTAACTGTTGGCTATCACTGCTATGTCAGAGTTTCACTGTTAACTAACTGTTGGCTATCACTGCTATGTCAGACTTTCACTGTTAACTGTTGGCTATCACAGCTATGTCAGACTTTCACTGTTAACTAACTGTTGGCTATCACTGCTATGTCAGACTTCCACTCTTAACTAACTGTTGGCTATCACTGCTATGTCAGACTTTCACTGTTAACTAACTGTTGGCTATCACTGCTATGTCAGACTTTCACTTTTAACTAACTGTTGGCTATCACTGCTATGTCAGACTTTCACTGTTAACTAACTGTTGGCTATCACTGCTATGTCAGACTTTCACTGTTAACTGTTGGCTATCACTGCTATGTCAGACTTTCACTGTTAACTGTTGGCTATCACTGCTATGTCAGACTTTCACTGTTAACTGTTGGCTATCACTGCTATGTCAGACTTTCACTGTTAACTGTTGGCTATCACTGCTATGTCAGACTTTCACTGTTAACTAACTGTTGGCTATCACTGCTATGTCAGACTTTCACTGTTAACTAACTGTTGGCTATCACTGCTATGTCAGACTTTCACTGTTAACTGTTGGCTATCACTGCTATGTCAGACTTTCACTGTTAACTGTTGGCTATCACTGCTATGTCAGACTTTCACTGTTAACTGTTGGCTATCACTGCTATGTCAGACTTTCACTGTTAACTGTTGGCTATCACTGCTATGTCAGACTTTCACTGTTAACTAACTGTTGGCTATCACTGCTATGTCAGACTTTCACTGTTAACTGTTGGCTATCACTGCTATGTCAGACTTTCACTGTTAACTGTTGGCTATCACTGCTATGTCAGACTTTCACTGTTAACTGTTGGCTATCACTGCTATGTCAGAATTTCACTGTTAACTAACTGTTGGCTATCACTGCTATGTCAGACTTTCACTGTTAACTGTTGGCTATCACTGCTATGTCAGACTTTCACTGTTAACTGTTGGCTATCACTGCTATGTCAGACTTTCACTGTTAACTAACTGTTGGCTATCACTGCTATGCCAGACTTTCACTGTTAACTAACTGTTGGCTATCACTGCTATGTCAGACTTTCACTGTTAACTAACTGTTGGCTATCACTGCTATGTCAGACTTTCACTGTTAACTAACTGTTGGCTATCACTGCTATGTCAGACTTTCACTGTTAACTAACTGTTGGCTATCACTGCTATGTCAGACTTTCACTGTTAACTGTTGGCTATCACTGCTATGTCAGACTTCCACTGTTAACTAACTGTTGGCTATCACTGCTATGTCAGACTTTCACTGTTAACTGTTGGCTATCACTGCTATGTCAGACTTTCACTGTTAACTGTTGGCTATCACTGCTATGTCAGACTTTCACTGTTAACTAACTGTTGGCTATCACTGCTATGTCAGACTTTCACTGTTAACTGTTGGCTATCACTGCTATGTCAGACTTTCACTGTTAACTAACTGTTGGCTATCACTGCTATGTCAGACTTTCACTGTTAACTGTTGGCTATCACTGCTACATGTATGTCAGACTTTCACTGTTAACTAACTGTTGGCTATCACTGCTATGTCAGACTTTCACTGTTAACTGTTGGCTATCACTGCTATGTCAGACTTTCACTGTTAACTAACTGTTGGCTATCACTGCTATGTCAGACTTTCACTGTTAACTATTGGCTATCACTGCTATGTCAGATTTTCACTGTTAACTAACTGTTGGCTATCACTGCTATGTCAGACTTTCACTGTTAACTGTTGGCTATCACTGCTATGTCAGACTTTCACTGTTAACTAACTGTTGGCTATCACTGCTATGTCAGACTTCCACTCTTAACTAACTGTTGGCTATCACTGCTATGTCAGACTTTCACTGTTAACTAACTGTTGGCTATCACTGCTATGTCAGACTTTCACTGTTAACTAACTGTTGGCTATCACTGCTATATCAGACTTTCACTGTTAACTAACTGTTGGCTATCACTGCTATGTCAGACTTTCACTGTTAACTAACTGTTGGCTATCACTGCTATGTCAGACTTTCACTGTTAACTAACTGTTGGCTATCACTGATATGTCAGACTTTCACTGTTAACTAACTGTTGGCTATCACTGCTATGTCAGACTTTCACTGTTAACTGTTGGCTATCACTGCTATGTCAGAATTTCACTGTTAACTAACTGTTGGCTATCACTGCTATGTCAGACTTTCACTGTTAACTGTTGGCTATCACTGCTATGTCAGACTTTCACTGTTAACTAACTGTTGGCTATCACTGCTATGTCAGACTTTCACTGTTAACTGTTGGCTATCACTGCTATGTCAGACTTTCACTGTTAACTAACTGTTGGCTATCACTGCTATGTCAGACTTTCACTGTTAACTGTTGGCTATCACTGCTATGTCAGACTTTCACTGTTAACTGTTGGCTATCACTGCTATGTCAGACTTTCACTGTTAACTAACTGTTGGCTATCACTGCTATGTCAGACTTTCACTGTTAACTGTTGGCTATCACAGCTATGTCAGACTTTCACTGTTAACTAACTGTTGGCTATCACTGCTATGTCAGACTTCCACTCTTAACTAACTGTTGGCTATCACTGCTATGTCAGACTTTCACTGTTAACTAACTGTTGGCTATCACTGCTATGTCAGACTTTCACTGTTAACTAACTGTTGGCTATCACTGCTATGTCAGACTTTCACTGTTAACTAACTGTTGGCTATCACTGCTATGTCAGACTTTCACTGTTAACTAACTGTTGGCTATCAGTGCTATGTCAGACTTTCACTGTTAACTAACTGTTGGCTATCACTGCTATGTCAGACTTTCACTGTTAACTGTTGGCTATCACTGCTATGTCAGACTTGCACTGTTAACTGTTGGCTATCACTGCTATGTCAGACTTCCACTGTTAACTGTTGGCTATCACTGCTATGTCAGACTTTCACTGTTAACTAACTGTTGGCTATCACTGCTATGTCAGACTTTCACTGTTAACTAACTGTTGGCTATCACTGCTATGTCAGACTTTCACTGTTAACTGTTGGCTATCACTGCTATGTCAGACTTTCACTGTTAACTGTTGGCTATCACTGCTATGTCAGACTTTCACTGTTAACTGTTGGCTATCACTGCTATGTCAGACTTCCACTGTTAACTGTTGGCTATCACTGCTATGTCAGACTTTCACTGTTAACTGTTGGCTATCACTGCTATGTCAGACTTTCACTGTTAACTGTTGGCTATCACTGCTATGTCAGAATTTCACTGTTAACTAACTGTTGGCTATCACTGCTATGTCAGACTTTCACTGTTAACTGTTGGCTATCACTGCTATGTCAGACTTTCACTGTTAACTGTTGGCTATCACTGCTATGTCAGACTTTCACTGTTAACTAACTGTTGGCTATCACTGCTATGTCAGACTTTCACTGTTAACTAACTGTTGGCTATCACTGCTATGTCAGACTTTCACTGTTAACTAACTGTTGGCTATCACTGCTATGTCAGACTTTCACTGTTAACTAACTGTTGGCTATCACTGCTATGTCAGACTTTCACTGTTAACTAACTGTTGGCTATCATTGCTATGTCAGACTTTCACTGTTAACTGTTGGCTATCACTGCTATGTCAGACTTTCACTGTTAACTAACTGTTGGCTATCACTGCTATGTCAGACTTTCACTGTTAACTGTTGGCTATCACTGCTATGTCAGACTTTCACTGTTAACTGTTGGCTATCACTGCTATGTCAGACTTTCACTGTTAACTGTTGGCTATCACTGCTATGTCAGACTTCCACTGTTAACTGTTGGCTATCACTGCTATGTCAGACTTTCACTGTTAACTGTTGGCTATCACTGCTATGTCAGACTTTCACTGTTAACTGTTGGCTATCACTGCTATGTCAGAATTTCACTGTTAACTAACTGTTGGCTATCACTGCTATGTCAGACTTTCACTGTTAACTGTTGGCTATCACTGCTATGTCAGACTTTCACTGTTAACTGTTGGCTATCACTGCTATGTCAGACTTTCACTGTTAACTAACTGTTGGCTATCACTGCTATGTCAGACTTTCACTGTTAACTAACTGTTGGCTATCACTGCTATGTCAGACTTTCACTGTTAACTAACTGTTGGCTATCACTGCTATGTCAGACTTTCACTGTTAACTAACTGTTGGCTATCACTGCTATGTCAGACTTTCACTGTTAACTAACTGTTGGCTATCATTGCTATGTCAGACTTTCACTGTTAACTGTTGGCTATCACTGCTATGTCAGACTTCCACTGTTAACTAACTGTTGGCTATCACTGCTATGTCAGACTTTCACTGTTAACTGTTGGCTATCACTGCTATGTCAGACTTTCACTGTTAACTGTTGGCTATCACTGCTATGTCAGACTTTCACTGTTAACTAACTGTTGGCTATCACTGCTATGTCAGACTTCCACTGTTAACTGTTGGCTATCACTGCTATGTCAGACTTTCACTGTTAACTAACTGTTGGCTATCACTGCTATGTCAGACTTTCACTGTTAACTGTTGGCTATCACTGCTATGTCAGACTTTCACTGTTAACTAACTGTTGGCTATCACTGCTATGTCAGACTTTCACTGTTAACTGTTGGCTATCACTGCTATGTCAGACTTTCACTGTTAACTAACTGTTGGCTATCACTGCTATGTCAGACTTTCACTGTTAACTAACTGTTGGCTATCACTGCTATGTCAGACTTTCACTGTTAACTAACTGTTGGCTATCACTGCTATGTCAGACTTTCACTGTTAACTAACTGTTGGCTATCAGTGCTATGTCAGACTTTCACTGTTAACTAACTGTTGGCTATCACTGCTATGTCAGACTTTCACTGTTAACTAACTGTTGGCTATCACTGCTATGTCAGACTTTCACTGTTAACTGTTGGCTATCACTGCTATGTCAGACTTTCACTGTTAACTAACTGTTGGCTATCACTGCTATGTCAGACTTTCACTGTTAACTGTTGGCTATCACAGCTATGTCAGACTTTCACTGTTAACTAACTGTTGGCTATCACTGCTATGTCAGACTTCCACTCTTAACTAACTGTTGGCTATCACTGCTATGTCAGACTTTCACTGTTAACTAACTGTTGGCTATCACTGCTATGTCAGACTTTCACTGTTAACTAACTGTTGGCTATCACTGCTATGTCAGACTTTCACTGTTAACTAACTGTTGGCTATCACTGCTATGTCAGACTTTCACTGTTAACTAA
Organism: Lepidochitona cinerea; assembly: GCA_963971465.1. Lineage (NCBI taxonomy): Eukaryota > Metazoa > Mollusca > Polyplacophora > Chitonida > Tonicellidae > Lepidochitona > Lepidochitona cinerea. Next base: position 27,841,963 of record OZ020564.1, on the reverse strand, counting down.
CTGTTGGCTATCAGTGCTATGTCAGACTTTCACTGTTAACTAACTGTTGGCTATCACTGCTATGTCAGACTTTCACTGTTAACTGTTGGCTATCACTGCTATGTCAGACTTGCACTGTTAACTGTTGGCTATCACTGCTATGTCAGACTTTCACTGTTAACTGTTGGCTATCACTGCTATGTCAGACTTTCACTGTTAACTAACTGTTGGCTATCACTGCTATGTCAGACTTTCACTGTTAACTAACTGTTGGCTATCACTGCTATGTCAGACTTTCACTGTTAACTGTTGGCTATCACTGCTATGTCAGACTTTCACTGTTAACTGTTGGCTATCACTGCTATGTCAGACTTTCACTGTTAACTGTTGGCTATCACTGCTATGTCAGACTTCCACTGTTAACTGTTGGCTATCACTGCTATGTCAGACTTTCACTGTTAACTGTTGGCTATCACTGCTATGTCAGACTTTCACTGTTAACTGTTGGCTATCACTGCTATGTCAGAATTTCACTGTTAACTAACTGTTGGCTATCACTGCTATGTCAGACTTTCACTGTTAACTGTTGGCTATCACTGCTATGTCAGACTTTCACTGTTAACTGTTGGCTATCACTGCTATGTCAGACTTTCACTGTTAACTAACTGTTGGCTATCACTGCTATGTCAGACTTTCACTGTTAACTAACTGTTGGCTATCACTGCTATGTCAGACTTTCACTGTTAACTAACTGTTGGCTATCACTGCTATGTCAGACTTTCACTGTTAACTAACTGTTGGCTATCACTGCTATGTCAGACTTTCACTGTTAACTAACTGTTGGCTATCATTGCTATGTCAGACTTTCACTGTTAACTGTTGGCTATCACTGCTATGTCAGACTTTCACTGTTAACTAACTGTTGGCTATCACTGCTATGTCAGACTTTCACTGTTAACTGTTGGCTATCACTGCTATGTCAGACTTTCACTGTTAACTGTTGGCTATCACTGCTATGTCAGACTTTCACTGTTAACTGTTGGCTATCACTGCTATGTCAGACTTCCACTGTTAACTGTTGGCTATCACTGCTATGTCAGACTTTCACTGTTAACTGTTGGCTATCACTGCTATGTCAGACTTTCACTGTTAACTGTTGGCTATCACTGCTATGTCAGAATTTCACTGTTAACTAACTGTTGGCTATCACTGCTATGTCAGACTTTCACTGTTAACTGTTGGCTATCACTGCTATGTCAGACTTTCACTGTTAACTGTTGGCTATCACTGCTATGTCAGACTTTCACTGTTAACTAACTGTTGGCTATCACTGCTATGTCAGACTTTCACTGTTAACTAACTGTTGGCTATCACTGCTATGTCAGACTTTCACTGTTAACTAACTGTTGGCTATCACTGCTATGTCAGACTTTCACTGTTAACTAACTGTTGGCTATCACTGCTATGTCAGACTTTCACTGTTAACTAACTGTTGGCTATCATTGCTATGTCAGACTTTCACTGTTAACTGTTGGCTATCACTGCTATGTCAGACTTCCACTGTTAACTAACTGTTGGCTATCACTGCTATGTCAGACTTTCACTGTTAACTGTTGGCTATCACTGCTATGTCAGACTTTCACTGTTAACTGTTGGCTATCACTGCTATGTCAGACTTTCACTGTTAACTAACTGTTGGCTATCACTGCTATGTCAGACTTTCACTGTTAACTGTTGGCTATCACTGCTATGTCAGACTTTCACTGTTAACTAACTGTTGGCTATCACTGCTATGTCAGACTTTCACTGTTAACTGTTGGCTATCACTGCTATGTCAGACTTTCACTGTTAACTAACTGTTGGCTATCACTGCTATGTCAGACTTTCACTGTTAACTGTTGGCTATCACTGCTATGTCAGACTTTCACTGTTAACTAACTGTTGGCTATCACTGCTATGTCAGACTTTCACTGTTAACTGTTGGCTATCACTGCTATGTCAGATTTTCACTGTTAACTAACTGTTGGCTATCACTGCTATGTCAGACTTTCACTGTTAACTGTTGGCTATCACTGCTATGTCAGACTTTGACTGTTAACTAACTGTTGGCTATCACTGCTATGTCAGACTTTCACTGTTAACTAACTGTTGGCTATCACTGCTATGTCAGACTTTCACTGTTAACTGTTGGCTATCACTGCTATGTCAGACTTTCACTGTTAACTAACTGTTGGCTATCACTGCTATGTCAGACTTTCACTGTTAACTAACTGTTGGCTATCACTGCTATGTCAGACTTTCACTGTTAACTAACTGTTGGCTATCACTGCTATGTCAGACTTTCACTGTTAACTAACTGTTGGCTATCACTGCTATGTCAGATTTTCACTGTTAACTAACTGTTGGCTATCACTGCTATGTCAGACTTTCACTGTTAACTGTTGGCTATCACTGCTATGTCAGACTTTCACTGTTAACTGTTGGCTATCACTGCTATGTCAGACTTTCACTGTTAACTGTTGGCTATCACTGCTATGTCAGACTTCCACTGTTAACTAACTGTTGGCTATCACTGCTATGTCAGACTTTCACTGTTAACTGTTGGCTATCACTGCTATGTCAGACTTTCACTGTTAACTAACTGTTGGCTATCACTGCTATGTCAGACTTTCACTTTTAACTAACTGTTGGCTATCACTGCTATGTCAGACTTTCACTGTTAACTAACTGTTGGCTACCACTGCTATGTCAGACTTTCACTGTTAACTGTTGGCTATCACTGTTATGTCAGACTTTCATTGTTAACTAACTGTTGGCTATCACTGCTATGTCAGACTTTCACTGTTAACTAACTGTTGGCTATCACTGCTATGTCAGACTTCCACTCTTAACTAACTGTTGGCTATCACTGCTATGTCAGACTTTCCCTGTTAACTGTTGGCACTGCTATGTCAGACTTTCACTGTTAACTGTTGGCTATCACTGCTATGTCAGACTTTCACTGTTAACTAAGGGAGTGTCCCCATTAATCGTCTTTTACGAGTGCATAAAAGACGCCCGAAAAAGACGAAGCCAAAGACGCAGGGTGTAAAAGACGCTACAAAAGACGATAGTTTGAAACGGGAGTTCACAGCATGTAACCGTCTCCGATTAAAAGTAGTCCGCTGTGCTGTGACTGCAGTCTATGTTTGTGACTAGCGGTCTGAGATTGTACTAGCTATTGTTTTGTCGAACTGGGCATAGTTCAATTTTCCACGGCAAAAGTGATATCACCACGGCATTTTTATCCAAACTGCCATTTTAACTATATTAAAACCGGCCAATAGCAAAAATTCACATTTAATAAAAACTGTCAAACACTGTTTAACAAAGATATTTTCTTTGATTATCATAGAAACCAGGATAGAGAAAATGCTAAGTTTGTCTTACTCTTACGTCTGACTCTGAAAGTCCGTAATCAAATTCAAGTGGATTCATCTTCAAGTTCACGTTTGTTTTCCTTATATAATCCACATGAAATATCTTGTATTTGGAAATAACTGGTTGCTAAATGTATATTCCTGGTGATTATTTGCTTCACTCGATAAAGCCTTTTTTTAAAATCAATCTATAAAATATAACCTAAACTAAAGGTTATAGCCACCGTTTGTGTAATACTGCTTAGTTAAAATCCATACAGTCACATGCACAGTTGATCAACAAAGCCTGGTTGAGTCCATCTCTAACCTTTCTGTTGGAGATGGACTCGTTTTGAAGGTTTGTATTTACAAGTATGATCAACAGGAAATATATTTATTATTGGGATAGAACCTCTTTAAATTGTTTTGCTCTTCAACAAAATCAAAATACTCTATTTCTTGAACAACAGTAAAGATGTACATGAAGGTGTCACCCCTAAAAAAATTATTAAATGGGATTTAACTGACAATCCTGGCGCCACCTTGCTCAGCTGTGGAGAATCTAGACCAATGAAAAGTGAGAGTATTAATTGGAGAATATAAATTTGTTTCCAAGTTGTCTGGGAGTTGTCACTTGACAGAGCTACATGTACAGAGCCCTTGGCTTCAGTGTGGCCAGATTAAATACAATGGAATGAGTGGTTTATATATTAAAGGGGCATGAGCTGCCAAAATTCACAGTTTTTTCATAACTTCTGATCGTCACGACAGTAAGAGGCTTTGAAGGCTATCGAAAAACTAAATGATTGGCGTTGGAATGAGAAAAATCCATACAGTATGTGGCCTGTATGAACCGAAAACGGGTTCAAAAGTAAACAAAATTTAAATAACCGGGACGACCATTCATTCATTCTAAGCCAAAGTTAGTTTAAAACAGTACTTTATCGTACATTTTCGAGACTTGAAGCATTAAAAAGCTTCTGAATTCTACCTCTTGAGAAAAATAGCCAATAATTTCAGCATTCTGTTTTAACGTCAAAATATCAACATTTTGGCAGCTCATGCCCCTTTAAATACACCTTGTGCAACGATCAAAGTAAAGGCAAAACTATTACTTGTAAAACTCACTGAACTTCCTTATTGACATATTAATATACTGTACGAAGAAGGGACATATTAGCAGTACCAGTAACTAATTTCCTAGTCCGGGTTTATGACTCAAAAATTACTATTTTTTTTTATACTGACTGCCGTATTTTGGATACGACCGTCAGTACAAAAAAAGTCATTTTGGAGTCAGAAACACGGACTACTAATTTCTTAGTTAAACCTATTGCAATCTTCTTGAATACATTTTAAACCTATTGCAATCATCTTGAATACATTTTAAACCTATTGCAATCACATTGAATACATTTTAAACCTATTGCAATCTTCTTGAATACATTTGAAACCTATTGCAATCATCTTGAGTGCATTTTAAACCTATTGCAATCACATTGAATACATTTTAAACCTATTGCAATCATCTTGAATACATTTTAAACCTATTGCAATCTTCTTGAATACATTTTAAACCTATTGCAATCATCTTGAATACATTTTTAACCTATTGCAATCACATTGAATACATTTTAAACCTATTGCAATCATCTTAAGAACATTTTAAATCTATTGCAATCATCTTGCGTAAATTTTAAACCAATTACATTAATATGTGTACATTTTAAACATATTGCAATAATATCGGGTACATTTTAAACCTAGTGCAATCATATTGGGTGCATTTTTAACCTATTGCAATCATCTTGAATACATTTTAAATCTATTGCAATCATCTTGAATACATTTTAAACCTAGTGCAATCATATTGAGTGCATTTTAAACCTATTGCAATCATCTTGAGTGCATTTTAGACCTAGTGCAATCATCTTGAATACATTTTAAACCTATTTCAATAATATCGGGTACATTTTAAACCTAGTGCAATCATATTGAGTACATTTTAAACCTATTGCAATCATCTTGAGTGCATTTTAAACCTAGTGCAATCATCTTGAATACATTTTAAACCTAGTGCAATCATATTGAGTGCATTTTAAACCTATTGCAATCATATTGAATACATTTTAAATCTATTGCAATCATCTTGAGTACATTTTAAACCTATTGCAACATCTTGAGTACATTTTAAATCTATTGCAATCATCTTGAGTACATTTTAAACCTATTGCAATCATGCTGAGTACATTTTAAACCTATTGCAATCATCTTGAGTGCATTTTAAACCTAGTGCAATCATCTTGAATACATTTTAAACCTAGTGCAATCATATTGAGTGCATTTTTAACCTATTGCAATCATCTTGAATACATTTTAAATCTATTGCAATCATCTTGAATACATTTTAAACCTAGTGCAATCATATTGAGTGCATTTTAAACCTATCGCAATCATCTTGAGTGCATTTTAAACCTAGTGCAATCATCTTGAATACATTTTAAACCTATTGCAATCATCTTGAGTGCATTTTAAACCTAGTGCAATCATCTTGGATACATTTTAAACCTAGTGCAACCATATTGAGTGCATTTTAAACCTATTGCAATCATATTAAATACATTTTAAATCTATTGCAATCATCTTGAGTACATTTTAAACCTATTGCAATCATGTTGAGTACATTTTATACCTATTGCAATCATCTTGAGTGCATTTTAAACCTAGTGCAATCATCTTGAATACATTTTAAACCTAGTGCAATCATATTGAGTGCATTTTAAACCTATTGCAATCATCTTGAATACATTTTAAATCTATTGCAATCATCTTAAGTACATTTTAAACCTATTGCAACATCTTGAGTACATTTTAAGCCTATTGCAACGTCTTGAGTACATTTTAAACCTATTGCAACATCTTGAGTACATTTAAACCTATTGCAATCATCTTGAGTACATTTTAAACCTATTGCAACATCTTGGGTACATTTTAAATCTATTGCAATCATCTTGAGTACATTTGAAACGTTTATCTTGCAGGCTTGGTGTGCAGCTGGCAATTGTTTTAGTTTACAAAAGGAGCATGATACTGCTATTAAATTCTTCCAGAGAGCAATTCAGGTAATATTTGTCTGTCCTAGATAGGTGTTGAATTAAACTTTGGGATGGTAGAGTTGGCAGAGTGACAGGTCTCACTTACTGTAAACTGTTGTGGACAGATTGAGTGGAGGAGTTGTGAAAGGACCCGGTCAGCCTCTCTGCTGAAGGTTGGAGCAACCTAGTCATTATGTTGTCATATACAGTTATGTGAAATAATCTTACTCTCGCCAAAAAAACAGAGGTTTCCCCTTGTACATATTCCAGTATAAGCATTAACTTAAAATGGAAACAAATATTATGTATATTATTCTTGTGGCGGTCTTGTTGGCTTGGCAGAGTGATAATCTGACACAGGCTTTCCATCAATGGCTCACACCTCACTCAGTCCAGCTTTCCATCCATGACTCACACCTCACTCAGTCCAGCTTTCCATCCATGACTCACACCTCACTCAGTCCAGCTTTCCATCCATGGCTCACACCTCACTCAGTCCAGCTTTCCATCCATGGCTCACATCTCACTCAGTCCAGCTTTCCATCCATGGCTCACACCTCACTCAGTCCAGCTTTCCATCCATGGCTCACACCTCACTCAGTCCAGCTTTCCATCCATGACTCACACCTCACTCAGTCCAGCTTTCCATCCATGACTCACACCTCACTCAGTCCAGCTTTCCATCCATGGCTCACACCTCACTCAGTCCAGCTTTCCATCCATGACTCACACCTCACTCAGTCCAGCTTTCCATCCATGACTCACACCTCACTCAGTCCAGCTTTCCATCCATGGCTCACACCTCACTCAGTCCAGCTTTCCATCCATGACTCACACCTCACTCAGTCCAGCTTTCCATCCATGGCTCACACCTCACTCAGTCCAGCTTTCCATCCATGACTCACACCTCACTCAGTCCAGCTTTCCATCCATGGCTCACACCTCACTCAGTCCAGCTTTCCATCCATGGCTCACACCTCACCCAGTCCAGCTTTCCATCCATGACTCACACCTCACTCAGTCCAAAGAAAAATGTCAGAGTTTCTGAGTTTCACTCAAACTTGATAGTTTTGCCTTTTAGATAATCTCTAAACTGGATGGGAACATTAAGTATGCCAAATACATTAGTCCTCTTGACGTTCTGTGGTCTGTGGAGCCTGATGTCCAAATTTAGATATGGGTGGGTGGGGAGGATGATCTGTTGCTCGATTGGTACTTTTGTCGTCATAAAACCTTATCTGTTGAGTTTGATGTTAAGCCCCAATCAATCCTCCAAACAAGATGGACAAAAAGTCTAGTTTCTGTCCTTCATAATATCTTAAATGCGGCAAAACACGTCTTGTAACATTACATAATTACGTTAAAACACTTCACAATTTTGTTATCTTTGTAGGTGTCCCCTGACTTTGCTTATGCGTACACACTACTTGGTCATGAATATGTTTTCACTGAAGAATTAGATAAAGCTCTGTCGTGTTTTAGAAATGCTATAAGGGTTGACCCTAGACATTATAACGCATGGTAAGTCTATTTGGTCACAATCATCTAGTATTTTATGTATTCCTTTAGTTCATAAACCACTTCTATAAGTAAACATATTACAGAAGTTGTGTGAGAGAGATTATAGTGAAAACTTTATCTGTTAGAAATTGGCTGCTTAGTAAAATGTAATGGAGTTCTTACATGTATGTCATTATTTTGCTAGAATATCTTAGGTCTCGAGTAGCTATGAACTTTTATGAAGAAAAGCTGCTGAAAACACGAATGGATTGATCAATCAATCAAACAGTTATTGATTTGTAGTTAAAGCTTAAGCTAACCACCCCCCCCCCCCCCAAAGTCTTATTTCTCCAACATTTACAGTGTTATTAGTTGTCTTATGTTGTTAGTATGATATATTGTAAGCAGGAGAACTTTGTATATATTGTAGGGGACTATCTATAATGGCGCAATTATGAAATATTACAAACAAGAATGGCGTTAAACACTAATCGATTTATTAATCAGACAAACATTTATTGATTTTTAATTCTAACTTTAGCTGCTGTCCTAGCTCTACTTTATTATGTATATAGAGGTTGTCTAACGGTAGCCAGTGTGTTTTGATAGATATCACTTCAGTCTATTCTTGAGCGCGGCGTAAAACACCAAACAATCAATCACTTTAGTCTATTGATTTTCACTCTGGCAAGTAACTTCAGAGATCACCACAGGGGAAATCAGAGGGATATCTATTGTAACACACTGGCTGGAGTTTTATAATTCACTCTAACCCATGGACTATGTAAAAGCTCAGCTCTACTGACAAAAACACTGGCTGTCCGAAGAGAGACTGTGTAGTATATTGTGACATCAACAGGGACAATGTCTCAGACTTTTCTATATATGGTTGCTTCATCTGAACACCATACTTACTCATGACTAAAATTGTTTTGTGTGGTAATAGTGTTACTTTAGCCATAATTCCACACTTAGATTATTGTAACAATAACACACTGCCTGGGAGTGGAAATATTGGGGTGTGGTGTGAGAAAATAACATTTATCAGATTGTCTGGGAGTGGAAATATTGGGGGTGTAGTGTGAGAAGATAACACACTGCCTGTGAGTAGAAATGTTGGGGGTGTGGTGTGAGAAGATAACAATAATACACTGCTTGGGAGTGGAAATATTGGGGGTGTGGTGTGAGAAGATAACAATAACACACTGTTTGGAAGTGGAAATATCGACGTATAGTGTGAGAAGATAACACACTGCCTTGGAGTGGAAATATTGGGGGTGTGGTGTGAGAAGATAACACACTGCCTTGGAGTGGAAATATTGGGGGTGTGGTGTGAGAAGATAACACACTGCCTTGGAGTGGAAATATTGGGGGTGTGGTGTGAGAAGATAACACACTGCCTTGGAGTGGAAATATTGGGGGTGTGGTGTGAGAAGATAACAATAATACACTGCTTGGGAGTGGAAATATTGGAGGCGTAGTGTGAGAAGATAACAATAACACACTGCCTGGGAGTGGAAATATTGGGGGTGTGGTGTGAGAAGATAACAATAATACACTGCTTGGGAGTGGAAATATTGGAGGCGTAGTGTGAGAAGATAACAATAACACACTGCCTGGGAGTGGAAATATTGGGGATGTGGTTTGAGAAGATAACAATAATACACTGCTTGGGAGTGGAAATATTGGAGGCGTAGTGTGAGAAGATAACAATAACACACTGCCTTGGAGTGGAAATATTGGGGGTGTTGTGTGAGAAGATAACAATAATACACTGCTTGGGAGTGGAAATATTGGAGGCGTAGTGTGAGAAGATAACAATAACACACTGCCTGGGAGTGGAAATATTGGGGGTGTGGTGTGAGAAGATAACAATAATACACTGCATGGGAGTGGAAATATTGGGGGCGTAGTGTGAGAAGATAACAATAACACACTGCCTGGGAGTGGAACTATTGGGGGTGTAGTGTGAGAAGATAACAATAATACACTGCTTGGGAGTGGAAATATTGGGGATGTGGTTTGAGAAGATAACAATAACACACTGCCTGGGAGTGGAAATGTTGGGGGCGTAGTGTGAGAAGATAACAATAACACACTGCCTGGGAGTGGAAATATTGGAGGCGTAGTGTGAGAAGATAACAATAACACACTGCCTGGGAGTGGAAATGTTGGGGGTGTTGTGTGAGAATATAACAATAACACACTGCCTGGGAGTGGAACTATTGGGGGTGTAGTGTGAGAAGATAACAATAATACACTGCATGGGAGTGGAAATATTGGGGGCGTAGTGTGAGAAGATAACAATAACACACTGCCTGGGAGTGGAAATATTGGAGGCGTAGTGTGAGAAGATAACAATAACACACTGCCTGGGAGTGGAAATGTTGGGGGTGTTGTGTGAGAATATAACAATAACACACTGCCTGGGAGTGGAAATATTGGGGGTGTAGTGTAAGATGATAACAATAACACACTGCCTGGGAGTGGAACTATTGGGGGTGTGGTGTGAGAAGATAACAATAATACACTGCATGGGAGTGGAAATATTGGGGGTGTGGTGTGAGAAGATAACAATAATACACTGCATGGGAGTGGAAATATTTGGGGTGTGGTGTGAGAAGATAACACACTGCCTGGAAGTGGAAATATTGGGGGTGTAGTGTGAGATGATAACAATAACACACTGCCTGGGAGTGGAAATATTGGGGGTGTAGTGTGAGAAGATAACACCCTGCCTGGGAGTGGAAATATTGTTGGTGTAGAAACAATGTACTTAGTTATTATCCACTCGCGACGAAGTCGGGGAGGGGCCACTCGCGACGAAGTCGGGGAGGGGATATAGCGTTCCGTTTGTACGTACGTAAGTACGTACGTACGTACGTACGTATGTTCACCCTTTGTCAGCGCTCTAGCGACTTCGTTTTTGAACGGATTCTGACCAAACTTCCTATATGGGTCCAGCATGGGAATACCTCGAACAAGTTCGTATTTCAGGGTGCCAAGGTCAAGGTCAAGGTCACCGTTACTATTTATAGAAAATCTTTGTCAGCGCTCTGGCGACTTCATTTTTGAACGGATTCTGACCAAACTTCCTATATGGGTCCAGCATGGGAATACCTCGAACAAGTTCGTATTTCAGGGTGCCAAGGTCAAGGTCACCGTTACTGTTTATAGAAAATCTCTGTCAGCGCTCTAGCTACTTCATTTTTTATACGCCCGGCTTGAAAAGCGGGCTGTATTATGGTATTATCTCCATCCGTCCAGCTGTCCGGCAGACTATTTTTAACATCACTGGTTACATAATATGGGAATTATATTGGATTATGTAATATTCCCTTCTGCTCCATAACTTCTAAAGTTTTGATTCCATCTGCACAATTTTTTCTGAGTATATACCTTATGGGTAGAAGGTGTGTCACAAACTATTTTTAACATCACTGGTTACATAATATGGGAGTTATATTGGATTATGTAATATTCCCTTCCGCTCTATAACTTTCAAAGTTTTGATTCCATCTGGACAATTTTTTCTGAGGATATAGCTTATGGGTAGAAAGTGTGTCAGCTTCCTTGGATAATTTAGTGATAGCTATGGTGGCCAAAACCTAAAAAGTTTAGAATTAGAATTATTTCTCTGTTTTAAAGGCTCTTCAATTCAGTTTTATTACCCATATGGTACAGCAAATATAGCTGCTTAAAGATATGTTTGACAAGGTTGTAAGTGTAAACAGATAAGACTTGTATATTTACACACCATTGACCATCTCAGAGATTAGGCTCTGTTCAAATATAGCTATATTAAATGTGGCAAACATCCTGGTCAGTGATTGAACCCACTGACCAGTCAGAATTAGCTGGACTCCAAGCTGAAGACCTGGACATTTAACACCAGATGAGATTTCATATTTGAAGGACCCATTGCATATATTCAAAAATATTTATATGGAAGGATTTGTTTTGGTATGGCTACAGTGACTGCCTTTCCGGGCGTATTTTGAGTTTCCCGAAACGGTTTGTGACCAAACTTCATATACATTGTATGTGACTATATTGCATTCTATATTTTTCTTTAATGGGTCTCCATCCAAGAAAATAATCATGTAGAATGCCAATTACACCTTCTGCACAAATGAGAATGCACTTAGATACATGCATAATTATAATCACTTTCAGGAAATCAAGCTGTTGGTGTGATGCGTAGCCAGATATTGTTGAATGAATAATAATATATACCATATTTATCAGGCAATTAGCCCATGCCTGATAACATGTCTATTGCAGTTTAGTGCAAATGACAACTGATGTTATTTCAATGTCCTGCAATAACCCCAGCCCCCATTTTGCATCAGAGTTCTTGTGTTTGCACGCGAGGGGATTTGTATCGTTTGCGATGCCTTGTTTTTTCTGTTGTAGGTATGGTGTAGGAATGATATATTATAAGCAGGAGAAATTTAACCTGGCGGAGGTTCACTTCAGGAAAGCCCTCTCCGTTAACCCTGAAAGTCAAGTTCTACTCTGTCATATTGGAGTGGTATGTCTATTCTATTTCAGTCATCTATTTAGCCTGCTTGGGAGCTCAGCAGTGAGTTTGATAGAAACATTTTATAGTGTTGTAAAAACTGGCTATCCAAACACTTGAACTTAAATCTTACCGGATGTTTAAATGGGTTTTATGCAAAATCCTAATCCTATTGCACCCCCTCCTCTAGCTGCACTCATGTGTCTCTTTCCTGTGTTACTTATTTGACGGTCAGGAAGAGCCACACATTCAAAGGCCACCATTAAAAGGGTGAGATAACTATTCTCTATCAACAGACTTTTCAAAACTGGTGAAAAAAAAAAGTTACGTTGACATCAAATTGTCCAGCTATTGAGGAAATTTTTGGACAGTACGAGGAGAGTTTAAAATCTGTCAGGCCAAATTTTAAAGTTGTCTTCTTATGAAGAGGGATTTGGTGGATTTACAATGAAATTCGAGCAAATTAATCAGTAAAATGAAAAGAGGAATGTTTTTAATGTGTGTTGAAGGTAAAATTTAAAGACAAGGTAGGATTAGTAGATATTTAAAACCGGGTTTAAATCTGAAAGCCGAAGTCCTCCCCCAGTCAAATCCCCTCCTCTCGAATCTGCCCTCCGGCTGAGGGCATTGTGTTTGCCATGTGGGTGGCGTTAAGCATCAATCAATCATATCCAATCATTTGGCATCTAAGTGAAGTGTTTTATTTTTGATTTTAAAGATATGTATAAAATTAGACAACAAACCGATCTGAGTCTACTATCAGTCTGTTAGGGCTAGAAACAAAATGGTTTACTTGAAAGCGGTTTACTTGCAGTGTAAGATGTTTTCATTGAGTACCCTAGGTGGAATTGTTGCCCCCCTCCCAAAGCCCCCATGTGAGATAATTTTGAGTACAGCATAAAACATTGATCAGTTGATTAATTAGGCTTCTCACCACCAAACTGATGTTTATTTGTTCTCAGGTCCAGCACACATTACAGAAGACAGACAGTGCTTTACAAACTCTCAACAAAGCCATTTCTATGGACCCCAAGAACCCATTAGGAAAATTTCACAGAGCTTCAATCCTATTTGCCAATGATAGACATAAGGTATGATCATTTTTAGATTAAGTGGCCAGAGCTACAAAAATGTTGATCATTGTTCAATTGACATTCTCAGCTGTTTTTCTCAATTTCGAATGGGATATTTTTTAGTTAAACTACTCTTGATAACGTATATTAAGGCAGTGTTAAAAAGTAACCTAGTTCTTAAATAAATGAATATTTGTCTTGGTTATATAAACTTTTTTTCTCAAAAAAACGCTCCACTGAAGACTGAATCAATTTTCTTCATGACAACGTCAATCATTAAAGTGTATCCCAACTGTCTTGAAATTACATGTAATACTTGTAGACAATGACAAAGTGTATCCCGATTGTCATGAAATTACACGTAATACTTGTAGACAATGACAAAGTGTATCCCAATTGTCATGAAATTACACTTAATATTTGTACACAATGACAAAGTGTATCCCAATTGTCTTGAAATTACACGTAATACTTGTAGACAATGACAAAGTGTATCCCAATTGTCTTGAAATTACATGTAATACTTGTAGACAATGACAAAGTGTATCCCAATTGTCATGAAATTACACGTAATACTTGTAGACAATGACAAAGTGTATCCCAATTGTCTTGAAATTACACGTAATACTTGTAGACAATGACAAAGTGTATCCCAATTGTCTTGAAATTACACGTAATACTTGTAGACAATGACAAACTGTATCCCAATTGTCTTGAAATTACACGTAATACTTGTAGACAATGACAAAGTGTATCCCAATTGTCTTGAAATTACACGTAATACTTGTAGACAATGACAAAGTGTATCCCAATTGTCTTGAAATTACACATAATACTTGTAGACAAGACACCTTGGTAATATAACACTATCATACATGTACAGCAATGTTGAAATGCACATCTCAAGCTGCCCATGCTGGAAAAATTGAGCTGAGCTGAGAAGTCCGGCTGTCAGTGAAGAAAGGCTTTCCAGCTTAGATTTGTAGTGATTACAAATATGATAGTGATAGTGTTATACAATAGCAATGCATGTAGCAATGGGATGTGGTTACAATATTACAGGTGTTGAAAGATGTGTAGATTAAATAAATTGAAAAGTTCACTCTTCGCTGTAATAACATCGCCTATGGTGTACTCCTCTGGGTTTGTAACATCGCCTATGGTGTACTCCTCTGGGTTTGTAACATCGCCTATGGTGTACTCCTCTGGGTTTGTAACATCGCCTATGGTGTACTCCTCTGGATTTGTAACATCGCCTATGGTGTACTCCTCTGGATTTGTAACATCGCCTATGGTGTACTCCTCTGGATTTGTAACATCGCCTATGGTGTACTCCCCTGGGTTTATAACATCGCCTATGGTGTACTCCTCTGGGTATATAACATCGCCTATGGTGTACTCCTCTGGATTTGTAACATCGCCTATGGTGTACTCCTCTGGATTTGTAACATCGCCTATGGTGTACTCCCCTGGGTTTATAACATCGCCTATGGTGTACTCCCCTGGGTTTGTAACATCGTCTATGGTGTACTCCTCTGGATTTGTAACATCGCCTATGGTGTACTCCTCTGGGTTTGTAACATCGCCTATGGTGTACTCCTCTGGGTTTGTAACATCGCCTATGGTGTACTCCTCTGGATTTGTAACATCGCCTATGGTGTACTCCTCTGGGTTTGTAACATCGCCTATGGTGTACTCCTCTGGGTTTGAAACATCGCCTATGGTGTACTCCTCTGGGTTTGTAACATCGCCTATGGTGTACTCCTCTGGATTTGTAACATCGCCTATGGTGTACTCCTCTGGGTTTATAACATCGCCTATGGTGTACTCCTCTGGTTTTGTAACATCGCCTATGGTGTACTCCTCTGGGTTTGTAACATCGCCTATGGTGTACTCCTCTGGGTTTGTAACATCGCCTATGGTGTACTCCTCTGGGTTTGTAACATCGCCTATGGTGTACTCCTCTGGGTTTGTAACATCACCTATGGTGTACTCCTCTGGGTTTGTAACATCGCCTATGGTGTACTCCTCTGGGTTTGTAACATCGCCTATGGTGTACTCCCCTGGGTTTGTAACATCACCTATGGTGTACTCCTCTGGGTTTGTAACATCGCCTATGGTGTACTGCTCTGGGTAATAACATCGCCTATGGTGTACTCCTCTGGGTTTGTAACATCACCTATGGTGTACTCCTCTGGGTTTGTAACATCGCCTATGGTGTACTCCTCTGGGTTTGTAACATCACCTATGGTGTACTCCTCTGGGTTTGTAACATCGCCTATGGTGTACTCCTCTGGGTTTGTAACATCACCTATGGTGTACTCCTCTGGGTTTGTAACATCACCTATGGTGTACTCCTCTGGGTTTGTAACATCGCCTATGGTGTACTCCTCTGGGTTTGTAACATCACCTATGGTGTACTCCTCTGGGTTTGTAACATCGCCTATGGTGTACTCCTCTGGGTTTGTAACATCACCTATGGTGTACTCCTCTGGGTTTGTAACATCGCCTATGGTGTACTCCTCTGGATTTGTAACATCGCCTATGGTGTACTCCTCTGGGTTTGTAACATCGCCTATGGTGTACTCCCCTGGGTTTGTAACATCGCCTATGGTGTACTCCCCTGGGTTTATAACATCGCCTATGGTGTACTCCTCTGGGTATATAACATCGCCTATGGTGTACTCCTCTGGGTTTGTAACATCACCTATGGTGTACTCCTCTGGGTTTGTAACATCGCCTATGGTGTACTCCTCTGGGTAATAACATCGCCTATGGTGTACTCCTCTGGGTTTATAACATCGCCTATGGTGTACTCCTCTGGGTTTGTAACATCGCCTATGGTGTACTCCTCTGGGTTTGTAACATTGCCTATGGTGTACTCCTCTGGGTTTGTAACATCGCCTATGGTGTACTCCTCTGGGTTTGTAACATCGCCTATTGTGTACTCCTCTGGGTTTGTAACATCGCCTATGGTGTACTCCTCTGGGTTTGTAACATCACCTATGGTGTACTCCTCTGGGTTTGTAACATCACCTATGGTGTACTCCTCTGGGTTTGTAACATCGCCTATTGTGTACTCCTCTGGGTTTGTAACATCGCCTATGGTGTACTCCTCTGGGTTTGTAACATCACCTATGGTGTACTCCTCTGGGTTTGTAACATCACCTATGGTGTACTGCTCTGGGTTTGTAAAATCGCCTATGGTGTACTCCTCTGGGTTTATAACATCGCCTATGGTGTACTCCTCTGGGTTTGTAACATCGCCTATGGTGTACTCCTCTGGGTTTGTAACATCGCCTATGGTGTACTCCTCTGGGTTTGTAACATCGCCTATGGTGTACTCCCCTGGGTTTGTAACATCGCCTATGGTGTACTCCTCTGGGTTTGTAACATCGCCTATGGTGTACTCCTCTGGGTTTGTAACATCGCCTATGGTGTACTCCCCTGGGTTTATAACATCGCCTATGGTGTACTCCTCTGGGTTTGTAACATCGCCTATGGTGTGCTCCCCTGTGTTTGTAACATCGCCTATTGTGTACTCCTCTGGGTTTGTAACATCGCCTATGGTGTACTCCTCTGGGTTTGTAACATCGCCTATGGTGTACTCCTCTGGGTAATAACATCGCCTATGGTGTACTCCTCTGGGTTTATAACATCGCCTATGGTGTACTCCTCTGGGTTTGTAACATCACCTATGGTGTACTCCTCTGGGTTTGTAACATCGCCTATGGTGTACTCCTCTGGGTAATAACATCGCCTATGGTGTACTCCTCTGGGTTTATAACATCGCCTATGGTGTACTCCTCTGGGTTTGTAACATCGCCTATGGTGTACTCCTCTGGGTTTGTAACATCGCCTATGGTGTACTCCTCTGGGTTTGTAACATCGCCTATGGTGTACTCCTCTGGGCAATCAGTCTCCACCATTTCACCTGGCAACGCGGCCATATACACATCTAAGTGGAATAATCTTGATTGCGGTGGAAACCCTCAATCAATCCATCCAACATTTACTGACATCAGATCATTTTCTTTGTTTCTGTTATAGGAGGCTTTAACAGAATTAGAAGAATTAAAAGTTATTGTACCAAAAGAATCCCTTGTCTATTTTCTTATTGGCAAGGTGAGTAAATCATTTTATTTGATTTTGTCTGATTCAGGATTATTGTTTGTTTGGTAAATCACTCTAAAGGCCTGTGATGTTCTGGGAGCACTACCAAACCTACAATATAACTGAAATAATCGTGAATCAATCGTTCTTGAGAGATGCTGGAATCTTTGTCAATTCTCACTCCCATCACCCATAATTCATTATCTGTAGAAGAACTTCTACAATTTTGAAAGAAAATGTAATCCCAAAATTCCAAGAATACTGTTATATTCACTTCTTTATCAACGGCTAAATTAACTGAGATCTTTCTGTAACCAGGTACATAAGAAATTAGGCAACACTCACCTGGCTTTGATGAACTTTTCCTGGGCCATGGATTTGGATCCTAAAGGGGCGAATAACCAAATAAAGGAAGCTATAGATAAACGATATGTCACTGAGGATGAAGATTCTACTGCAAGGCTAAGCGACACGGGTAAGCTTTGATAAATTGTCGTCATTATGGGTTGACAAGTGCAGAGCAGTTCCACAAGCTTGCTATTACATGACCTCTAAATGGGGTCATGAGATTGTCATGTTACTCTCTGGCCAATGGGTAGCTGGTTCAAATCCTACTATCTTAAAGTTTCTTTAATAAAAAAAACCTGACATATAAAGAACCAAATGACCGGGAAAAAACGCAGGTCTCCTTCAAGGAATGAAATCATCTTAAAACAGAAATAAAAACATAAAAGTGAAGTAACCTTGTGGCATTGATCGATCATCGAAATAATCCTCTTGACAACATCTGAGTAAAAGAATTGTCAGTGTGGCGTTAGATACCAAACAATCAATGATACCATTTTAACAAAGTAATCTTGATTGGGACATGAAACATCAAACAATCTTCTAATTAAGGGGCAGTGATAGTCACTCCATCCCAGCAGGATCAAATTTCTCTCGGGCAAATCAACAAATTTCTGAACGGATTTTTCACTCAATCGCCGTATGTGGAAGAGTTGCCAGGTACTCACCGAAGGTCAGGGTTTTCTCGCTTTCCTCCCCCCACTAAACCTGGCAATGCCAGTGAAATAACCTTCTGTTGAAAAGTTTCAAGGTACTCATTGAAGGTCATGGATTCCTCCTACACTGAAACCACTGACATATTCGTCTATAACCTTGAGTCTTGCGTATAACCTCAATCAATCAAAAGCAAATATTTATTGTAAAACTGATTTTGCCGTCAGTCACTCCATTGTTGGTTTTGTTTTCAGGATTAGAAGACGGGGGTGCGTTGGGTGAAAGTCACAACGATCTCAACTCTCAGGATAGTTTATCTTTTCTTGAGGCAGACAGCGTACAGTTACAGGCCATGGAGAGTGACGAGAGTCTGTGATATTCACACCAAATTAGCCTGGATTGTAAACTCTCCTTGTCTGTGGGATATTTCTGAGAAAGTCTGTCTATTGTTAACCGTGGAATTCAACTCCTAGAAGGATTTTATCTAGACAGATTTTTTTGACGTTATTTTTTTTTTCACCCCGAGAAATAATATAATCTAAGATATGTTCTATTCGATGGAAAGAAATAATGTTTTTCACTGTTTTCGTTTTTTTTTTCTGTTACTGTGTGGTAGGAAAGTTAAATTATTTAATTACCATGGCTGTCTGTAAAAGTGTATTAAAAATCTGTTAAAAACATCAGCAATTGAATTACCCGTTTTGATATTTTTTGTCAGTAAAAGTCACTCAAACTACAACTGAATTAGTTAAGTGATATTTTGGTTTGGTGTACAAAATCCCAGGCTTAACGATTCTGTGTACAAAATCCCAGGCTTAACAATTCCGTGTACAAAATCCCAGGCTTAACAATTCCGTGTACAAAATCCCAGGCTTAACGATTCTGTGTACAAAATCCCAGGCTTAACAATTCCGTGTACAAAATCCCAGGCTTAACAATTATGGTACAAAATCCCAGGCTTAACGATTCCATGTACAAAATCCCAGGCTTAACGATTCTGTGTACAAAATCCCAGGCTTAACAATTCCGTGTACAAAATCCCAGGCTTAACAATTCCGTGTACAAAATCCCAGGCTTAACGATTCTGTGTACAAAATCCCAGGCTTAACGATTCCATGTACAAAATCCCAGGCTTAACGATTCTGTGTACAAAATCCCAGGCTTAACGATTCTGTGTACAAAATCCCAGGCTTAACAATTCCGTGTACAAAATCCCAGGCTTAACGATTCTGTGTACAAAATCCCAGGCTTAACGATTCCATGTACAAAATCCCAGGCTTAACGATTCTGTGTACAAAATCCCAGGCTTAACGATTCTGTGTACAAAATCCCAGGCTTAACGATTCCATGTACAAAATCCCAGGCTTAACAATTCCGTGTACAAAATCCCAGGCTTAACGATTCCATGTACAAAATCCCAGGCTTAACGATTCTGTGTACAAAATCCCAGGCTTAACAATTCCGTGTACAAAATCCCAGGCTTAACAATTCCGTGTACAAAATCCCAGGCTTAACGATTCTGTGTACAAAATCCCAGGCTTAACGATTCCATGTACAAAATCCCAGGCTTAACGATTCTGTGTACAAAATCCCAGGCTTAACGATTCTGTGTACAAAATCCCAGGCTTAATAATTCCGTGTACAAAATCCCAGGCTTAACGATTCTGTGTACAAAATCCCAGGCTTAACAATTCCGTGTACAAAATCCCAGGCTTAACAATTATGGTACAAAATCCCAGGCTTAACGATTCCATGTACAAAATCCCAGGCTTAACGATTCTGTGTACAAAATCCCAGGCTTAACAATTCCGTGTACAAAATCCCAGGCTTAACAATTCCGTGTACAAAATCCCAGGCTTAACGATTCTGTGTACAAAATCCCAGGCTTAACGATTCCATGTACAAAATCCCAGGCTTAACGATTCTGTGTACAAAATCCCAGGCTTAACAATTCCGTGTACAAAATCCCAGGCTTAATAATTCCGTGTACAAAATCCCAGGCTTAACAATTCCGTGTACAAAATCCCAGGCTTAACAATTCCGTGTACAAAATCCCAGGCTTAACGATTCCATGTACAAAATCCCAGGCTTAATAATTCCGTGTACAAAATCCCAGGCTTAACAATTCCGTGTACAAAATCCCAGGCTTAACAATTCCGTGTACAAAATCCGAGGCTTAACAATTCCGTGTACAAAATCCCAGGCTTAATAATTCTGTGTACAAAATCCCAGACTTAATGATTCCGTGTACAAAATCCCAGGGTTTCGAAAAAAATTGATGAAAACCCTGGGAGGAGATGCGATAACAAGAAATGATTACAGACAAGCTGATCGACGAGGGACCAAACATTTTTTTAAAGAGTCTTTTAATTTTGTGTCAATTGATTGGTGTGCGTTGTTTTAAGCACAAAACTGTGCCTATGTTCCATGCTCCTGTCTTCCAAGCCCTGTTCAGGTCGAGTGAAGATCCAATCTGATAAGCTAAATAATCTGATAATCTGGTAAGCTCCAGTCTGTAGTGAATCTGCATACAATCAGTCAGAGAACTTTTTTCGACATGAGTGGCCTTAAGACTCTTCAGATCGGTCTCAGACTGATCAGTCTTACGATCATAAGGATAGAAACATGTTCTATTTTCTCCTGATCAATCTTAAGGTCACAGCCAATCAGCGACCTATACTTCATCACGTGATCATTTTTTTCTCGGCGTTTCGCAGACTTTGTATTGTTGCATCATTTCTAGTGGCGTGCCCGTCTGCAGAATATAGTGACGAAATTCCCTTTCGATCAACTGATCGCGTCGACCTGAGGGGGCTGAATGATAAACCAGTCTCAGTCGACATGAACGCTCTTAAGATTCAATCGCAGACAATCGGATCGGATCTTAACTCGACCTGAGCCACGCTTTAATGATAAAACATGGCTTTCGGTTTATTACAACTTATGATTGGGTATAAAGGTCAAAATGATGGATTGATGTTTTACACCGCACTCAGCATTATTTCACTTATATGGTGGCGTTGCCAGGTTTAGTGGGAGAGGAAACCTTCAGTGAGTACCTGACAACTCTTCCACATAGGGGTAAGATGCAAATGATATACCCCCTTTTTAACACAACTATAAAATTGCTTTCATGATTATTTTAGCCAAGAAGATTTTCCTGCGCCAGTGTGTTTTAGTGTTCATTGATAAATCTAACCTATTTAGACTGGTTGCCAAGAACAAACAAGGTTGAGGTTTCCTCCCTCATAAACCTGTCACGTTATCCTGTAAGGAAAATAAACTTGTGGCAAAATCACCTAGTTTGTCAAGCCCGATCTAAAGTGATAAAAAGTTGATTATGAAGATTTTACGTCACACTATAAATTTTTTTAAAAATAATAAGATGGGTTGAGTGGGGGAGGAAACCAAACCGCTTTGTTCAGATTAAACCCTTGACCTCCGGCGAGTACCTGACAACTCTTCCACAGATGAAAAATAAAAAAAACTGATGGAACCAATGATCAATGGCTGACACCAAAGACCGAACTCCTCCAGTCTATTTCTCAAAAGGTATGGATGTATTTTTTTGCGCAACTTTCATAGCAACTTTTCTCCTCAGTATGAGTTGCCATGACAGTTATGTAAAACCGTACACAACGCCGCTTGGTGAAACAGGCTCCTGAACTGAGTTTAGGCTACCCAACAAATACTAGGAGACGGGTAAAAAGTAAAATAACTTCAACAGAAAAAGAGACAGTTTTTTTCATATATAATATAAGAATCAAGAGTTAAAAGAAAGATAGTAATTTATACAGATTGTTTGATAAGATTGAGCTCTTTCTTTCATTAAAACATTTGATATCTTTTTTAAAATGTTCCTGTCAGTATAAAATTTCAGTTTTTGAATGTTATAATTTTCACATGTCCTCTGTACTCCATTTGTAGGCCATGTGATCAGTGGCTCTTTTGTCAGCCATCTTGGCAAAATATTGCTTCTCAAAACCATTAGATCTGTCGACTCCGTCCCATCGATAACCAGGACGAATTCCAAATCTGTTTGGCGGATAGGGACCCTTGTATTGTGGACGTTCTGAAAAATAATTATGAGTTAAACACTTAACTTTTTTCTATGGGGGCTTGATCTGATTTTAAATAAGGTTGACAACTTAAAGCGGCATGAGCTGCCAAAATTCCCACTCTTTTCATAATTTCTGATCGTCATGACAGTAAGAGGCTTCGAAGGCCATCAAAAAACTAAATGATTGGCGTTGGAATGAGGGAAATCCTACGGCCTATACGAACTGAAATATCGTCCGAAAAGTAAACAAAATTTCAATAACCGGGATGACCATTCATTCATTCTAAGCTAAAGTTGGTTCAAAACAATACTTTATCGTACATTTTCGAGACTAGAAGCACTAAAAAGCTTCTGAATTATATGTCTTGAGAAAAATAGCCAATAATTTAAACATTCTGTTTTAACGTCAAAATATCAACATTTTGGCAGCTCATGCAACTTTAATAAAAAGTGACACAGCTTGAGCGTCGTCATGGTAACTGGGTTTGCCAGTTTTGTACGATTGATTGATGTTTTAGCTGCACTAAAGATTATTTCACTTATATGGCAGTGTTGCCAGGTTTAGAAACCGGGCTTATTAAACCTCCGACCAGTACCTGGCAACTCTTCCACATACGGCGACCGCATGAAAAATCCACTAAGAATATTTTCAATTTTTGTTTAGTCTGAGTGTGATTCGAACCCGTGCCACATTGATGGAAGGTCTGTGTGGGACTGAGGGACCATCACTCTAACCAACTAGACCACCGAGTTTGGTACGAGTTCTCCAGATTATTTCACTTATATGGATTATTGGCGGCGTTGCCAGTTTTATTGTGGCAGGAAACCAGGCTCTTTGCCCGGAGGAAACCCACGACCTTGCGTTGGTAACTGGCAACCATAGCACATAGGTCGTTCAAGTGAAAATCCAATTAATTGAAATTGCCAAAAGAAAGGTCTCACGGTAGACATTATGTTATATAATGATATTCTGGATGACCTTGATGGAAGTAATAACAGATGATAATAGAATAAAAATCATCAACACAAATTGAGCTTGCACACAAACCATAGAATCTACAAGTAAGAGTAAGCTATACTCAACAGCTAACGCTACATTTCATCGAAATGAAATCCAACAAAAGGATTAATGCCTACTGCAGCTGGTCGTAACGTAATGTTGAAGGTACACGTTGGTGTAATAGTTGGGCTTGCATTGGATGGGCGTAAAACGAGAAACAGCCTTCAGTATTTGAGTTTCCAGAGGATATTATACTTGACAAACTTCCTCCTAATACAATCAAACACCATTAGATGAAGATGGAATCAATGGAGCCATCAGAATTTCTGTAATCTCACCTTTTTTATCTCCTGTTTTCTTCTTTTTAATAAAAGCTGCCATTGGATCTCCATCTCTCTCCAAGTCTCTCATCATTTTGTCCAAGTCAGCATCATCACGAGAACGCGCTAACGGTTTGGACATCTCATGCATGGCATCTTTTACAGCTTCCTCCTGCTTCGATTGCTGCCGAAGTCTGGATAGAAAAACACAATGAAAACATAATTGTTTTTCTATTTATTTATTTACACTTAAAAAAAATTGGAATACATGTATAAAAGAGGCATCAAAACCTGTATCCCAATACTTTGAATGATATTTAATCCAATACTCTATATCATATCGGAGCAATGTCAGGAAAATGTCCCTCCCCACTGTCAATGAGTACCGGGTACTAGTCATGGGTGTCACTACAAGGGCTTGTAACAAGGCAGTCATTTCAAAGCACCTTCTATTACACCCTACAATGCGAGGTACATATAACGATTGACTGAATAACGAAAAAGGTTGATCATATGTATTACGTTATCTGCCCTACAATGCCTCGCAACTCTTCCACATATGGCAATTGGCTTCATAACCAAAAAGGTTAAAAAAAATCAATGCGAAAACTTTTTGGTGAACATATGTATTACGTTATCTGCGTATTGGGCAACCATAATTGTGACCTACCCTTTTCCCCAGCGTTCATATTTTGCATCTTCTTCACGTTTTTTGGCCAATTCTGCTTCCTGGTCGTCTTGCTCTGCCTTCATATTCCTTCTCTTGCCAGTTTTACGATCACGGAAAACCGTCTTGGCATTTCGCCCCAATAAATCTTCATCAATCTGAAAATTGTACTTCATATATCACGCTGATTCCTCCAAATTTTAATATCATTTGAACAGTAAGTATAAGTAAGGAAGTTTATGTATTGATTTAACTTGATATGATTTTGGGAGGAATTTAGGTCATATAGAATATGTCAACTAGACCATTCGAAGAACATATTTTATTTGTCAAAATAGTTTCCATTTTCTTATCATACCTACATTGTTAAAAGCTGCATCATGCTTTCTCCGTAATGACTCTGTTTCTTTTCTGACGTCTTTAGCTGATGAGAGGCCAGCACGTGCGCCAGATAAAGTTTTCACTGGTTTTCCCTCAGGGCTTTTTCCTACAGGCATTCTGGGATTTGATCTCCCGGCTAGCCCTTGTGTTTTTCTGGATGAGGATTTCTCAGATACAAAATCAGGTTTTCTTTTCCTTGGTGGTGATTGGTCGGAATCTGATTGAGGTTTTCCTTTCCTTGGCGGTGATTGGTCGGAATCTGATTGATGCTTTCCTTTCCTAGGCGGTGATTCGTCGGAATCGGATTGATGTTTTTCCTTCCTTGGTGGTGATTGGTCAGAATCTGATTGATGTTTTCCTTTTCTAAGTGGTGATTGGTCAGAATCTAAGTGTCTTTTACTCTGTGGCTGACCTTTTCTATTTTTTCCAAAAGATAAATTTGATCTTTTTGGGGACTGATCAGAATCTGAATCATCAGGTCTTTTATTCCTGACAGGCGATTGGTCAGAATCTGAATCATGTCTTTTATTCCTGACAGGTGATTGGTCAGAATCTGAATCATGTCTTTTAGTCCTGACAGGTGATTGGTCAGAATCTGAATCATGTCTTTTATTCCTGACAGGTGATTGGTCAGAATCTGAATCATGTCTTTTATTCCTGTCTGGTGATTGGTCAGAATGTGAATCATGCCTTTTGTTTCTCACTGGTGATTGGTCAGAATCTGAATCATGTCTTTTATTCCTCACTAGTGATTGCTTTCTTAAGGCAGGACTTCTTTTTGTATTTTTTTCATTTCCGCTTTCTAAAATATGAGAAAAAACAACAATTTGATTGATTTCCAAACAGGTTACAAGATATTATACATTCCTTCAAGGAGTAAAAAAAAACATCATTAAAATAGCACTTGAAGTGATGTATGGGAGGGGGGGGGGGGTGTTTGTGGTGAAAATGTTCCCCAACAATTTATCCCCTGACCGTTGGAGGCCCCCGTAAAATCCATAGACATATTACCATCATTTTCAGAGCTGCCTAATGTTCTCCAGCGATCATCCTGGCGATACCTCTCCAATGTCTTCACATGTTCTGGTCTTTCGTCGATTATTTCCGCGACTGTAGGGTCGTTGTCACCGACGTCCTCCTCTAAAGTGTTTTCTAAATTTCCAGTTGAGAGGCTCTTTAAGTCAACATCATCATCAACTATTTTCACTCTGAAGGAAGGAAAAAAATCTGACAGGAAATGATTTAAAGAAATTTACAAATAAAGAGCATTATTAACTGTAATAGTAAAATAGGCTGATTTTTTGGTTTGTTTACGAATCACATGACCGCTGACAACAGTTACACTGAGAAAGGGCTGAGCAAATTTGTACATGTATATTTACATGTATAAAGCATTACTATTTTATATCAAATTACTTATTTAATAATATATACAACGGTGTAAACATATATCATTTGTTATGAAAAGTTATAAATCTAATTTAGCCCTAGTTCAATTTACCGAACTTATGGTGATATTACATATACCAACGTTCAGTCTACGAATTTTGAAATGCTGGTCGGTAAAGTCCGACGCACTTTTGTCGGAAATTACAAGCCATGAAAATAATATTGTAACTGCTCTGTATGGACAATTCCTACCCCAGACTTCTTTAGAACGGTCAACCCATAAAAGATTATTCTTGTCCTCTTTTATTTAATTTTATTTGTTTTATTTATTTGGCATGCACCATTTGACCCAGTTCAAACGTCACGTAAGATGGCGGCAAAGTCTCCAAGAAATGACAGTTTGTTGTTGTTTAAGACCAGGTGTACGCCTTTTGGAATAGCTACATGTAATATAAGCGGACAAGAATAATCTTTTATGAGTTTTAAAGAAGTCTGAGGTAGGAATCGTCCATACCGACGAGTTACAATAATATTTTCATAGCTTGTAATTTAAGCATCATTCCACCTTGTATTTCGAATTCGTATACCGAACGTTGGTATATGTAATATCACCATAAGTTCGGTAAATTGAACTAATTTAGCCCCACATGTGTGACTCTAGTACAACCATGGTTTTTTGCAATAGGTTCCTTTCGAGTTTGACGGAAGTCTTGCGAGATTACACAGTGTTTAGGGGTAGAACTATCATCGTTGGTTGTTCGATTAACATTAGTGCTTATGGAGGTTGATTGTTACCCGTTTAGTCAAGAACCAATGAATGCAAGCCAATTACATTGGCTCCGCCCCCATTGGTTCACCATGTATTCTTTACAATTCCCCTGTTTTGTTTTGTTTTCATCTGTGATTCTCAGCTTCAATCCACTCAACACATTGTGTATCTACCTGACCGGCAAAGTAAGTAAACCAGGATAGAGACACACGAGTGCGACCAAACATTGTGGGCAGTACAGATCTGATTAGGGGCAGTACCATTAAGTGCTCATAAATCGTTACTTTCGATTTTTACTTAAAGTAATCTTTTGCAGCCTCCCAGAGTTCTTCAGAAATCACAACGGCTCAAATCAATTACCTGGCGTTAGCTTTTAAAATCTTGTGTAGTTTCTTCTTTTTTCTTTTCTTGTCGTCTCCTTTAGAGTCCTCAGACATGTAACGTTTCAGATATTCTAATTTTGATATTGACGCCATGCTTGTGTTTGATGGAAGGGAGGTGTCATTGTTGTATAGTTATTCATGTTAATTATTTATTCAATTGTAAAATATACGCCATGGAAATTTCACTGCTGTCCTACAAAATATGCTACTTTTATCATGCGATTATTCAAGTTTAAGAGTAACTGTGTCTACCGTATGAGTTTTAAAATCCACTTATTTACTCCATTCGTTTCTTTTTATAGTCTGAAACTTATTGTTCTTAGGAGTAAGGCTATATTTCCGTTTTCACAACCATTTGACAGAAGAAGATAGACAGACGTATCTCAAATTCAAAATGTTACCTTTAAATGAACAGACGGTTGAAATCGAATCGTCTACATCTGAAAAAGCTGGCAATGTCACCATCCCAGCATTGGTAAGATTAGATTGTTTCTTGATTAAACACTCTATACATTATAATTACAGGGCCTTTGATAGCCTAGCCTACTTAAAAAGTAGCCTAGGGTATATCTACCTGACCGGCAAAGTAAGTAAACCAGGATAGAGACACACGAGTGGGGTTACCTAGGGAATGGTAGTTGGAGACCAAAGTATATGATGATGGGTGAGCTACAGAGTTGGAGGATCTGCCATCTTTAAACATGTTCAATTTAGAGAAGCCACACAATTTCTCTCAATTTCTCCTAATTTTAAGCACACATTCAAATTGATCTTTTAGTTCGCTGTTTTACCGAGAAAAAAAAAGCGTTCAACCACTCACATTTGTTTTGCATCATCATCGTTTTTCCAAGGACAGCCCAAATCTCCCGCTAGCCTCCTCGTTTACTTCAAATTAACTTGGGAAAATGTACAAACACAAGTTGACCTATGAGAGCCGCGCTTTCGTATTTTCTTTATAAAAATATAAGTCCAAGTGAAGAAAATACGAAAGCGCCGCTCTCATAGGTAAACTTGTGTTCGTACATTTACCCAAGTTAATTTGAAGAAATGAGGAGGCTAGTGGGAGATTTGGTCTGTCCTTGGATGACCTACCATATTGAAACATGTAGGAGCCTACATTCGGAGAAACAACACTTCAGGCCTTTCCATGATTTAATGACATACTTTATTGACACCTTAACAGAATACTTTTTTTCCTATTTACACCCACAATCAACGGGTTTCAAACCCCTACCTTGCCAATCAGAAGCTGCGCAGAACCACATGCGCACTCAAAAAGACCGTAGCATCTTACCACTAGACTAACTACCAACACATCGTTATAGGTATTAACTTTCTATGTATTACCTGAACTGCGATACACTTGAGCTTTATATACCCTTTGACCAGTGATGACGTTGGTTGATTTATACTGGATGAGGCAGTGTGCATCGTGTTATTGATGTCAGTTCAGTGATTGGTTGACACTGGATGAGGCAGTGTGCATCATGTTATTGATGTCAGTTCAGTGATTGGTTGACACTGGATGAGGCAGTGTGCATCATGTCATTGATGTCGGTTCAGTAGTTGATTGACACTGGATGAGGCAGTGTGCATCATGTCATTGATGTCGGTTCAGTAGTTGATTGACACTGTATGAGGCAATGTGCATCATGTCATTGATGTCAGTTCAGTGGTTGATTGACACTGGATGAGGCAGTGTACATCATGTCATTGATGTCAGTTCAGTGGTTGATTGACACTGGATGAGGCAGTGTACATCATGTCATTGATGCTGGTTCAGTGGTTGGTTGACACTGGATGAGGCAGTGTACATCATGTCATTGATGTCAGTTCAGTGGTTGATTGACACTGGATGAGGCAGTGTCCCATCATGCCATTGATGTCAGTTCAGTGATTGGTTGACACTGTATGAGGCAGTGTGCATCATCTCATTGATGTCAGTTCAGTGATTGGTTGACACTTGATGAGGCAGTGTACATCATGTCATTGATGCCAGTTCAGTAGTTGATTGACACTGGATGAGGCAGTGTGCATCATGTTATTGATGTCAGTTCAGTGGTTGATTGACACTGGATGAGGCAGTGTCCCATCATGCCATTGATGTCAGTTCAGTGATTGGTTGACACTGTATGAGGCAGTGTGCATCATCTCATTGATGTCAGTTCAGTGATTGGTTGACACTGGATGAGGCAGTGTACATCATGTCATTGATGCTGGTTCAGTTGTTGGTTGATACTGTATGAGGCAGTGTGCATCATGTTATTGATGTCAGTTCAGTGATTGGTTGACACTGGATGAGGCAGTGTGCATCATGTCATTGATGCTGGTTCAGTAGTTGATTGACACTGGATGAGGCAGTGTGCATCATGTTATTGATGTCAGTTCAGTGATTGGTTGACACTGGATGAGGCAGTGTGCATCATGTCATTGATGCTGGTTCAGTAGTTGATTGACACTGGATGAGGCAGTGTGCATCATGTCATTGATGTCAGTTCAGTGATTGGTTGACACTGGATGAGGCAGTGTGCATCATGTCATTGATGCTGGTTCAGTTGTTGGTTGACACTGCATGAGGCAATGTGCATCATGTCATTGATGTCAGTTCAGTGGTTGATTGACACTGTATGAGGCAGTGTGCATCATGCCATTGATGTCAGTTCAGTGATTGGTTGACACTGTATGAGGCAGTGTGCATCATCTCATTGATGTCAGTGCAGTGATTGGTTGACACTGGATGAGGCAGTGTGCATCATGTTATTGATGTCAGTTCAGTGGTTGATTGACACTGGATGAGGCAGTGTCCCATCATGCCATTGATGTCAGTTCAGTGATTGGTTGACACTGTATGAGGCAGTGTGCATCATCTCATTGATGTCAGTTCAGTGATTGGTTGACACTGGATGAGGCAGTGTACATCATGTCATTGATGCTGGTTCAGTAGTTGATTGACACTGGATGAGGCAGTGTGCATCATGTTATTGATGTCAGTTCAGTGGTTGATTGACACTGGATGAGGCAGTGTCCCATCATGCCATTGATGTCAGTTCAGTGATTGGTTGACACTGTATGAGGCAGTGTGCATCATCTCATTGATGTCAGTTCAGTGATTGGTTGACACTGGATGAGGCAGTGTACATCATGTCATTGATGCCAGTTCAGTGATTGGTTGACACTGTATGAGGCAATGTGCATCATGTTATTGATGCCAGTTCAGTGGTTGATTGACACTGTATGAGGCAATGTGCATCATGTCATTGATGTCAGTTCAGTGGTTGATTGACACTGGATGAGGCAGTGTGCATCATGTCATTGATGTCAGTTCAGTGATTGGTTGACACTGGATGAGGCAGTGTGCATCATGCCATTGATGCTAGTTCAGTGATTGGTTGACACTGTATGAGGCAGTGTGCATCATCTCATTGATGTCAGTTCAGTGATTGGTTGACACTGGATGAGGCAGTGTACATCATGTCATTGATGCCAGTTCAGTGATTGGTTGACACTGTTTGAGGCAATGTGCATCATGCCATTGATGTCAGTTCAGTGATTGGTTGACACTGTATGAGGCAGTGTGCATCATCTCATTGATGTCAGTTCAGTGATTGGTTGACACTGGATGAGGCAGTGTACATCATGTCATTGATGCCAGTTCAGTGATTGGTTGACACTGTATGAGGCAATGTGCATCATGTTATTGATGCCAGTTCAGTGGTTGATTGACACTGTATGAGGCAGTGTGCGTCATGTCATTGATGCTGGTTCAGTGGTTGATTGACACTGGATGAGGCAGTGTGCATCATGTTATTGATGTCAGTTCAGTGGTTGATTGGCACTGTATGAGGCAATGTGCATCATGTCATTGATGTCAGTTCAGTGATTGGTTGACACTGTATGAGGCAGTGTGCATCATGTTATTGATGTCAGTTCAGTGGTTGATTGACACTGGATGAGGCAGTGTGCATCATCTCATTGATGCCAGTTCAGTAGTTGATTGACACTGGATGAGGCAGTGTGCATCATGTCATTGATGTCGGTTCAGTGATTGGTTGACACTGCATGAGGCAATGTGCATCATGTCATTGATGCTGGTTCAGTTGTTGGTTGACACTGTATGAGGCAATGTACATCATGTCATTGATGCTGGTTCAGTGATTGGTTGACACTGCATGAGGCAATGTGCATCATGTCATTGATGCTGGTTCAGTTGTTGATTGACACTGGATGAGGCAATGTGCATCATGTCATTGATGCCAGTTCAGTGGTTGATTGACACTGGATGAGGCAATGTGCATCATGTCATTGATGTCAGTTCAGTGGTTGATTGACACTGGATGAGGCAGTGTGCACCATGTTATTGATGTCAGTTCAGTGATTGGTTGACACTGTATGAGGCAATGTGCATCATGTCATTGATGCTGGTTCAGTGGTTGATTGACACTGGATGAGGCAGTGTGCATCATGTTATTGATGTCAGTTCAGTGGTTGATTGACACTGGATGAGGCAATGTGCATCATGTCATTGATGCCAGTTCAGTGGTTGATGGACACTGGATGAGGCAGTGTGCATCATGTCAGTTCAGTGATTGGTTGACACCGTATGAGGCAGTGTGCATCATGTCATTGATGCCAGTTCAGTGGTTGATTGGCACTGGATGAGGCAGTGTGCATCATCTCATTGATGTCAGTTCAGTGGTTGGTTAGCACTGGATGAGGCAGTGTGCATCATCTCATTGATGCCAGTTCAGTGGTTGATGGACACTGGATGAGGCAGTGTACATCATGTCATTGATGCCAGTTCAGTAGTTGATTGACACTGGATGAGGCAGTGTGCGTCATGTCATTGATGCTGGTTCAGTGGTTGATTGACACTGGATGAGGCAGTGTGCATCATGTTATTGATGTCAGTTCAGTGGTTGATTGGCACTGTATGAGGCAATGTGCATCATGTCATTGATGTCAGTTCAGTGATTGGTTGACACTGTATGAGGCAGTGTGCATCATCTCATTGATGCCAGTTCAGTAGTTGATTGACACTGGATGAGGCAGTGTGCATCATGTCATTGATGTCGGTTCAGTGATTGGTTGACACTGCATGAGGCAATGTGCATCATGTCATTGATGCTGGTTCAGTTGTTGGTTGACACTGTATGAGGCAATGTACATCATGTCATTGATGCTGGTTCAGTGATTGGTTGACACTGCATGAGGCAATGTGCATCATGTCATTGATGCCAGTTCAGTGGTTGATTGACACTGGATGAGGCAGTGTGCATCATGTTATTGATGTCAGTTCAGTGGTTGATTGACACTGGATGAGGCAGTGTGCGTCATGTCATTGATGTCAGTTCAGTGATTGGTTGACACTGGATGAGGCAGTGTGCATCATGTCATTGATGCCAGTTCATTGGTTGATTGACACTGGATGAGGCAGTGTGCATCATGTTATTGATGTCAGTTCAGTGATTGGTTGACACTGTATGAGGCAGTGTGCATTATGCCATTGATGTCAGTTCAGTGGTTGATTGACACTGGATGAGGCAATGTGCATCATGTCATTGATGCCAGTTCAGTGGTTGATTGACACTGGATGAGGCAGTGTGCATCATGTTATTGATGCCAGTTCAGTGGTTGATTGACACTGGATGAGGCAATGTGCATCATGTTATTGATGCCAGTTCAGTGGTTGATTGACACTGTATGAGGCAATGTGCATCATTTCATTAATGCTGGTTCAGTGGTTGATTGACACTGGATGAGGCAGTGTGCATCATGTTATTGATGTCAGTTCAGTGATTGGTTGACACTGTATGAGGCAGTGTGCATCATGTTATTGATGTCAGTTCAGTGGTTGATTGACACTGGATGAGGCAATGTGCATCATGTCATTGATGCCAGTTCAGTGGTTGATTGACACTGGATGAGGCAGTGTGCATCATCTCATTGATGTCAGTTCAGTGGTTGATTGACACTGGATGAGGCAATGTGCATCATGCCATTGATGCCAGTTCAGTAGTTGATTGACACTGTATGAGGCAGTGTGCATCATGTTATTGATGTCAGTTCAGTGGTTGATTGACACTGTATGAGGCAGTGTGCATCATCTCATTGATGTCAGTTCAGTGATTGGTTGACACTGTATGAGGCAGTGTGCATCATCTCATTGATGTCAGTTCAGTGATTGGTTGACACTGGATGAGGCAGTGTGCATCATGCCATTGATGCCAGTTCAGTAGTTGATTGACACTGTATGAGGCAGTGTGCATCATGTTATTGATGTCAGTTCAGTGGTTGATTGACACTGTATGAGGCAGTGTGCATCATCTCATTGATGTCAGTTCAGTGATTGGTTGACACTGTATGAGGCAGTGTGCATCATCTCATTGATGTCAGTTCAGTGATTGGTTGACACTGGATGAGGCAGTGTGCATCATGTTATTGATGTCAGTTCAGTGGTTGATTGACACTGTATGAGGCAGTGTGCATCATCTCATTGATGTCAGTTCAGTGATTGGTTGACACTGGATGAGGCAGTGTGCATCATGTTATTGATGTCAGTTCAGTGGTTGATTGACACTGTATGAGGCAGTGTGCATCATCTCATTGATGTCAGTTCAGTGATTGGTTGACACTGTATGAGGCAGTGTGCATCATGTTATTGATGTCAGTTCAGTGGTTGATTGACACTGTATGAGGCAGTGTGCATCATCTCATTGATGTCAGTTCAGTGATTGGTTGACACTGTATGAGGCAGTGTGCATCATGTCATTGATGCCAGTTCAGTAGTTGATTGACACTGTATGAGGCAGTGTGCATCATGTCATTGATGCTGGTTCAGTGGTTGATTGACACTGGATGAGGCAATGTGCATCATGTCATTGATGCCAGTTCATTGGTTGATTGACACTGGATGAGGCAGTGTGCATCATGTTATTGATGTCAGTTCAGTGATTGGTTGACACTGTATGAGGCAGTGTGCATTATGCCATTGATGTCAGTTCAGTGGTTGATTGACACTGGATGAGGCAATGTGCATCATGTCATTGATGCCAGTTCAGTGGTTGATTGACACTGGATGAGGCAGTGTGCATCATGTTATTGATGCCAGTTCAGTGGTTGATTGACACTGGATGAGGCAATGTGCATCATGTTATTGATGCCAGTTCAGTGGTTGATTGACACTGTATGAGGCAATGTGCATCATGTCATTAATGCTGGTTCAGTGGTTGATTGACACTGGATGAGGCAGTGTGCATCATGTTATTGATGTCAGTTCAGTGATTGGTTGACACTGTATGAGGCAGTGTGCATCATGTTATTGATGTCAGTTCAGTGGTTGATTGACACTGGATGAGGCAATGTGCATCATGTCATTGATGTCAGTTCAGTGGTTGGTTGACACTGTATGAGGCAATGTGCATCATGTCATTGATGTCAGTTCAGTAGTTGATTGACACTGGATGAGGCAGTGTGCATCATGTTATTGATGTCAGTTCAGTGATTGGTTGACACTGTATGAGGCAATGTGCATCAGGTCATTGATGCTGGTTCAGTGGTTGATTGACACTGTACAATGTATGAGGCAGTGTCCCATCATGTCATTGATGTCAGTTCAGTAGTTGATTGACACTGGATGAGGCAGTGTGCATCATGTCATTGATGTCAGTTCAGTGGTTGATTGACACTGTATGAGGCAATGTGCATCATGTCATTGATGTCAGTTCAGTAGTTGGTTTACACTGAATGGTGCAGTGTGCGTCATGTCATTGATGCTGGTTCAGTGGTTGGTTGACACTGGATGAGGCAGTGTGCATCATGTCATTGATGTCAGTTCAGTGGTTGGTTTACACTGAATGGTGCAGTGTGCGTCATGTCATTGATGTCAGTTCAGTGGTTGGTTGACACTGGATGAGGCAGTGTGCATGATGTCATTGATAGTTCAGTAGTTGGTTGACACTGGATGAGGCAATGTGCATCATGTCATTGATGCCAGTTGAGTGATTGGTTGCCACTGTATGAGGCAGTGTGCATCATGTTATTGATGCCAGTTCAGTGATTGGTTGACACTGGATGAGGCAGTGTGCATCATGCCATTGATGCCAGTTCAGTGATTGGTTGACACTGTAGGAGGCAGTGTACATCATGTCATTGATGCCAGTTCAGTAGTTGATTGACACTGGATGAGGCAGTGTGCATCATGTCAGTTCAGTGATTGGTTGACACCGTATGAGGCAGTGTGCATCATGTCATTGATGCTGGTTCAGTGGTTGATTGACACTGGATGAGGCAGTGTGCATCATGTTATTGATGTCAGTTAAGTGATTGGTTGACACTGTATGAGACAGTGTGCATCATGTTATTGATGTCAGTTCAGTGGTTCATTGACACTGGATGAGGCAATGTGCATCATGTCATTGATGCCAGTTCAGTGGTTGATTGACACTGGATGAGGCAGTGTGCATCATGTCATTGATGTCAGTTCAGTGGTTGATTGACACTGGATGAGGCAGTGTGCATCATGTTATTGATGTCAGTTCAGTGATTGGTTGACACTGTATGAGGCAATGTGCATCATGTCATTGATGCTGGTTCAGTGGTTGATTGACACTGTATGAGGCAGTGTGCATCATGTTATTGATGTCAGTTCAGTGGTTGATTGACACTGGATGAGGCAATGTGCATCATGTCATTGATGCCAGTTCAGTGGTTGATTGACACTGTATGAGGCAGTGTACATCATGTCATTGATGCCAGTTCAGTAGTTGATTGACACTAGGTGAGGCAGTGTGCATCATGTCAGTTCAGTGATTGGTTGACACCGTATGAGGCAGTGTGCATCATGTCATTGATGCCAGTTCAGTGGTTGATTGGCACTGGATGAGGCAGTGTGCATCATCTCATTGATGTCAGTTCAGTGGTTGGTTAGCACTGGATGAGGCAGTGTGCATCATCTCATTGATGCCAGTTCAGTGGTTGATGGACACTGGATGAGGCAGTGTGCATTATGTCATTGGTGTCAGTTCAGTGGTTGATTGACACTGGATGAGGCAATGTGCATCATGTCATTGATGCCAGTTCAGTGGTTGATTGACACTGGATGAGGCAGTGTGCATCATGTTATTGATGCCAGTTCAGTGGTTGATTGACACTGTATGAGGCAGTGTGCATCATCTCATTGATGTCAGTTCAGTGATTGGTTGACACTGTATGAGGCAGTGTGCATCATGTCATTGATGTCAGTTCAGTGATTGGTTGACACTGTATGAGGCAGTGTGCATCATGTCATTGATGCCAGTTCAGTGGTTGATTTACACTGGATGAGGCAGTGTGCATCATGTCATTGATGTCAGTTCAGTGATTGGTTGACACTGTATGAGGCAGTGTGCATCATGTCATTGATGCCAGTTCAGTTGTTGATTGACACTGGATGAGGCAGTGTGCATCATGTTATTGATGCCAGTTCAGTTGTTGATTGACACTGGATGAGGCAGTGTGCATCATGTCATTGATGCCAGTTCAGTTGTTGATTGACACTGGATGAGGCAGTGTGCATCATGCCATTGATGCCAGTTCAGTAGTTGATTGACACTGTATGAGGCAGTGTGCATCATGTTATTGATGTCAGTTCAGTGGTTGATTGACACTGTATGAGGCAGTGTGCATCATCTCATTGATGTCAGTTCAGTGATTGGTTGACACTGTATGAGGCAGTGTGCATCATGTCATTGATGCCAGTTCAGTGGTTGATTTACACTGGATGAGGCAGTGTGCATCATGTCATTGATGCCAGTTCAGTAGTTGGTTGACACTGGATGAGACAGTGTGCATCATGTTATTGATGTCAGTTCAGTGGTTGATTGACACTGGATGAGGCAATGTGCATCATGTCATTGATGCCAGTTCAGTGGTTTATTGACACTGGATGAGGCAGTGTGCATCATCTCATTGATGTCAGTTCAGTGGTTGATTGACACTGGATGAGGCAGTGTGCATCATGTTATTGATGTCAGTTCAGTGATTGGTTGACACTGTATGAGGCAGTGTGCATTATGCCATTGATGTCAGTTCAGTGGTTGATTGACACTGGATGAGGCAATGTGCATCATGTCATTGATGCCAGTTCAGTGGTTGATTGACACTGGATGAGGCAGTGTGCATCATGTCATTGATGTCAGTTTATTGATTGATTGACACTGGATGAGGCAGTGTGCATCATGTTATTGATGCCAGTTCAGTGGTTGATTGACACTGGATGAGGCAATGTGCATCATGTTATTGATGCCAGTTCAGTGGTTGATTGACACTGTATGAGGCAATGTGCATCATGTCATTGATGCTGGTTCAGTGGTTGATTGACACTGGATGAGGCAGTGTGCATCATGTTATTGATGTCAGTTCAGTGATTGGTTGACACTGTATGAGGCAGTGTGCATCATGTCATTGATGTCAGTTCAGTGGTTGATTGACACTGGATGAGGCAATGTGCATCATGTCATTGATGCCAGTTCAGTGGTTGATTGACACTGGATGAGGCAGTGTGCATCATGTCATTGATGTCAGTTCAGTGATTGGTTGACACTGGATGAGGCAGTGTGCATCATGTCATTGATGCCAGTTCAGTGGTTGATTGACACTGGATGAGACAGTGTGCATCATGTTATTGATGTCAGTTCAGTGGTTGATTGACACTGGATGAGGCAATGTGCATCATGTCATTGATGCCAGTTCAGTGGTTGATTGACACTGGATGAGGCAGTGTGCATCATGTCATTGATGTCAGTTTATTGATTGATTGACACTGGATGAGGCAGTGTGCATCATGTTATTGATGTCAGTTCAGTGGTTGATTGACACTGGATGAGGCAATGTGCATCATGTTATTGATGCCAGTTCAGTGGTTGATTGACACTGTATGAGGCAATGTGCATCATGTCATTGATGCTGGTTCAGTGGTTGATTGACACTGGATGAGGCAGTGTGCATCATGTTATTGATGTCAGTTCAGTGATTGGTTGACACTGTATGAGGCAGTGTGCATCATGTCATTGATGTCAGTTCAGTGGTTGATTGACACTGGATGAGGCAATGTGCATCATGTCATTGATGCCAGTTCAGTGGTTGATTGACACTGGATGAGGCAGTGTGCATCATGTCATTGATGCCAGTTCAGTGGTTGATTTACACTGGATGAGGCAGTGTGCATCATGTCATTGATGCCAGTTCAGTAGTTGGTTGACACTGGATGAGGCAGTGTGCATCATGTCATTGATGCTGGTTCAGTGGTTGATTGACACTGGATGAGGCAGTGTGCATCATGTCATTGATGTCAGTTCAGTGGTTGATTGACACTGGATGAGACAGTGTGCATCATGTTATTGATGTCAGTTCAGTGGTTGATTGACACTGGATGAGGCAATGTGCATCATGTCATTGATGCCAGTTCAGTGGTTTATTGACACTGGATGAGGCAGTGTGCATCATCTCATTGATGTCAGTTCAGTGGTTGATTGACACTGGATGAGGCAGTGTGCATCATGTTATTGATGTCAGTTCAGTGATTGGTTGACACTGTATGAGGCAGTGTGCATTATGCCATTGATGTCAGTTCAGTGGTTGATTGACACTGGATGAGGCAATGTGCATCATCTCATTGATGTCAGTTCATTGGTTGTTAGCACTGGATGAGGCAGTGTGCATCATGTAATTGATGTCAGTTCAGTGATTGGTTGACACTGTATGAGGCAATGTGCATCATGTCATTGATGCCAGTTCAGTGGTTGATTGACACTGGATGAGGCAGTGTGCATCATGTCATTGATGCCAGTTCAGTGGTTGATTGACACTGGATGAGGCAGTGTGCATTATGTTATTGATGTCAGTTTAGTGGTCGATTGACACTGGATGAGGCAGTGTGCATCATGCCATTGATGCTAGTTCAGTGATTGGTTGACACTGTATGAGGCAATGTGCATCATGTCATTGATGCTGGTTCAGTGGTTGATTGACACTGTATGAGGCAGTGTGCATCATGTTATTGATGTCAGTTCAGTGGTTGATTGACACTGTATGAGGCAATGTGCATCATGTCATTGATGTCAGTTCAGTGATTGGTTGACACTGTATGAGGCAGTGTGCATCATGTCATTGATGTCAGTTCAGTGGTTGATTGACACTGTATGAGGCAATGTGCATCATGTCATTGATGTCAGTTCAGTGATTGGTTGACACTGTATGAGGCAATGTGCATCATGTCATTGATGCTGGTTCAGTGGTTGATTGACACTGTATGAGGCAGTGTGCATCATGTTATTGATGTCAGTTCAGTGGTTGATTGACACTGTATGAGGCAATGTGCATCATGTCATTGATGTCAGTTCAGTGATTGGTTGACACTGTATGAGGCAATGTGCATCATGTCATTGATGCTGGTTCAGTGGTTGATTGACACTGTATGAGGCAGTGTGCATCATGTTATTGATGTCAGTTCAGTGGTTGATTGACACTGTATGAGGCAATGTGCATCATGTCATTGATGTCAGTTCAGTGATTGGTTGACACTGTATGAGGCAGTGTGCATCATCTCATTGATGCCAGTTCAGTGGTTGATTGACACTGGATGAGGCAGTGTGCATCATGTCATTGATGTCAGTTCAGTGATTGGTTGACACTGTATGAGGCAGTGTGCATCATCTCATTGATGCCAGTTCAGTGGTTGATTGACACTGTATGAGGCAGTGTGCATCATGTCATTGATGCCAGTTCAGTGGTTGATTGACACTGGATGAGGCAGTGTGCATCATGTCATTGATGTCAGTTCAGTAGTTGGTTTACACTGAATGGTGCAGTGTGCGTCATGTCATTGATGCTGGTTAAGTGGTTGGTTGACACTGGATGAGGCAGTGTGCATCATGTCATTGATGTCAGTTCAGTGGTTGGTTTACACTGAATGGTGCAGTGTGCGTCATGTCATTGATGTCAGTTCAGTGGTTGGTTGACACTGGATGAGGCAGTGTGCATGATGTCATTGATGCCAGTTCAGTAGTTGGTTGACACTGTATGAGGCAATGTGCATCATGCCATTGATGTCAGTTCAGTGGTTGATTGACACTGGATGAGGCAGTGTGCATGATGTCATTGATGTCAGTTCAGTGGTTGATTGACACTTGATGAGGCAGTGTACATGATGTCATTGATGCCAGTTCAGTGTTTGATTGACACTGGATGAGGCAGTGTACATCATGTCATTGATGTCAGTTCAGTGATTGGTTGACACTGGATGAGGCAGTGTGCATCATGTCATTGATGTCAGTTCAGTGGTTGGTTTACACTGAATGGTGCAGTGTGTGTCATGTCATTGATGTCAGTTCAGTGGTTGGTTGACACTGGATGAGGCAGTGTGCATCATGTCATTGAAGCCAGTTCAGTGATTGGTTGACACTGGATGAGGCAGTGTGCATCATGTCATTGATGTCAGTTCAGTGGTTGGTTGACACTGGATGAGGCAGTGTGCATCATCTCATTGATGCCAGTTCAGTAGTTGATTGACACTGGATGAGGCAGTGTACATCATGTCATTGATGTCAGTTCAGTGGTTGGTTGACACTGGATGAGGCAGTGTGCATCATGTCATTGATGCCAGTTCAGTGGTTGATTGACACTGGATGAGGCAATGTGCATCATGTCATTGATGTCAGTTCAGTGGTTGATTGACACTGTATGAGGCAATGTGCATCATGTCATTGATGTCAGTTCAGTAGTTGGTTTACACTGAATGGTGCAGTGTGCGTCATGTCATTGATGCTGGTTAAGTGGTTGGTTGACACTGGATGAGGCAATGTGCATCATGTCATTGATGCCAGTTGAGTGATTGGTTGCCACTGTATGAGGCAGTGTGCATCATGTTATTGATGCCAGTTCAGTGATTGGTTGACACTGGATGAGGCAGTGTGCATCATGTCATTGATGCCAGTTCAGTGATTGGTTGACACTGTATGAGGCAATGTGCATCATGCCATTGATGCCAGTTCAGTGATTGGTTGACACTGTATGAGGCAATGTGCATCATGTCATTGATGTCAGTTCAGTGGTTGATTGACACTGGATGAGGCAGTGTGCATGATGTCATTGATGTCGGTTCAGTGGTTGATTGACACTGTATGAGGCAGTGTGCATCATCTCATTGATGCCAGTTCAGTTGTTGATTGACACTGGATGAGGCAATGTGCATCATGTCATTGATGTCAGTTCAGTGGTTGATTGACACTGGATGAGGCAGTGTGCATGATGTCATTGATGCCAGTTCAGTGGT
This sequence comes from Lepidochitona cinerea, assembly GCA_963971465.1. Classification (NCBI taxonomy): domain Eukaryota; kingdom Metazoa; phylum Mollusca; class Polyplacophora; order Chitonida; family Tonicellidae; genus Lepidochitona; species Lepidochitona cinerea. The sequence goes on along the minus strand of OZ020564.1, from coordinate 27,800,007 downwards.
TGATTGACACTGGATGAGGCAGTGTGCATGATGTCATTGATGTCAGTTCAGTGGTTGATTGACACTTGATGAGGCAGTGTACATGATGTCATTGATGCCAGTTCAGTGTTTGATTGACACTGGATGAGGCAGTGTACATCATGTCATTGATGTCAGTTCAGTGATTGGTTGACACTGGATGAGGCAGTGTGCATCATGTCATTGATGTCAGTTCAGTGGTTGGTTTACACTGAATGGTGCAGTGTGTGTCATGTCATTGATGTCAGTTCAGTGGTTGGTTGACACTGGATGAGGCAGTGTGCATCATGTCATTGAAGCCAGTTCAGTGATTGGTTGACACTGGATGAGGCAGTGTGCATCATGTCATTGATGTCAGTTCAGTGGTTGGTTGACACTGGATGAGGCAGTGTGCATCATCTCATTGATGCCAGTTCAGTAGTTGATTGACACTGGATGAGGCAGTGTACATCATGTCATTGATGTCAGTTCAGTGGTTGGTTGACACTGGATGAGGCAATGTGCATCATGTCATTGATGTCAGTTCAGTGGTTGGTTGACACTGGATGAGGCAATGTGCATCATGCCATTGATGCCAGTTTAGTGATTGATTGACACTGGATGAGGCAGTGTACATCATGTCATTGATGCCAGTTCAGTGATTGGTTGACACTAGATGAGGCAGTGTGCATCATGTCATTGATGCCAGTTCAGTGGTTGATTGACACTGGATGAGGCAGTGTGCATCATGTCATTGATGTCAGTTTATTGATTGATTGACACTGAATGGGGCAGTGTGCATCATGTCATTGATGCCAGTTCAGTGATTGGTTGACACTAGATGAGGCAGTGTGCATCATGTCATTGGTGCCGGTTCAGTGGTTGATTGACACTAGATGAGGCAGTGTGCATCATGTCATTGATGCCAGTTCAGTGGTTGATTGACACTTGATGAGGCAGTGTGCATCATGTCATTGATGCCAGTTCAGTGGTTGATTGACACTGGATGAGGCAGTGTGCATCATATCATTGATGCCAGTTCAGTGGTTGATTGACACTGGATGAGGCAGTGTGCATCATGTCATTGGTTGACACTGGATGAGGCAGAGAGCTCTACAGAGTAAAGCCAAACTGTTCTCTGTCTTCAACGTAATGAAATATCATGGTTTTAGTTTATTAAAACAACTTATGATTGGGTTTAGAGGTCTAAATGACATACCTATTTTTTAAATATAGAATCTTCTCTTCATGGTTGTTTTAGTCAAGAAGATTTTCCCTGTACCCAAGTGCTTTATTGTTCATAAATAATATGTCGAAGGCGACTTGGAAAATATATTGCAATAAACTATAACCTATTTTTCAAAATGCAAAATAATTTCAAATCCAGAAGCTATCTGCTGTTATCAACTTTGTCAAGTTATTTGCTCTCTGTATTCCTCTGGTTAACTTTTTTAAATTTTATTTCCAGCATCCCAGTCGAAAAGAGTCTATCGAGTTTGTGTTATATCAAGCGCCCCCTATTGACCTCTCAGATCGAGGGTCATATGAAGAATGGATGGAGCGAATGAGGTTTATTAAAGCGGATCTTCACAAACTTCTCCAGCTACCCTATGATAAATTCTGGTGTCAGGTATGGCAGTGTCAAAATAATGCTGATTGATAAAGACTCTCAGTCATAAGCTACATGCTGTGTTATAAGGCATGTTATTTTCAACAGTGGAAATCAGAGGCATCAGTGAGTCGTCGGTTTGAATCCCACTCAGTGGGAAGAAAAACATGGGTTTTACAAGATGTGCAATGTTTGCCAAGTACCGACTGAAGGCCAGTTGGCTCTCTCCTGACAAAGAGCCTGGTTTCTCCCTCGCTTAACCTGACAACGCTATCTTGAGTGGGGCAAAAACATTGTTATCAATCTCTTTTCCCGAAAAGGCAAACCTGTACAGTAGTTTGGTCAATCTGTAGTTGTCAATATCACCCCTCCAACCCTTAGGATCTTGAAATTAAGAAAAAATATATAAAAAGTTCAATAAAATTCTGATTATAAAACTACCAAATATTACAGCTGGCTGAAGGTGGGACATTTTACCGTGTTAATGAGACTGTTGTATTTTTCAGGCAGTATTTGATGAGAAACTTCACAGATGTCTAGATGCCTATCTGCAACAAGCTCCTAGGTAAACTAGAGTCCTTGACATATTAACATATAGTCAAAATACCCAACAGTAGGTCACTTTGAGTGATCGCTGCTATAGATGTGAATAATCTAGATTTGGCATTAAACATCAAACTATCAAGGCATCCTCTTAAGTTAGAATACATAGTTTTTCGGAGATCGTCGGGTATTCTAACACATGTGGGATCTCACTACAAAGCTGGTGTATAAAGTAGCGAAACTAGAGAAGGTTTTCATTGTGACGTCCAACACCCTGATACTGAACATTTTAGATTTTTGGTGACATGATGGAACAAGGCTTCACTGGATGACGTCATCACCTAAACACATGTTGGCATGTCAGACTGTTGTGTATGCATTGCCTTCCACTTTTAAAACTAACTCATAAACGCAGGAGCAAGACTTGAAAGTGAACTTCCATAAGCTAAAAGTATAAACATATCTTTAAAAAGCAGGGTTTTCCATAAAACACCCATATCGTTTTTGAGATATAGATATGTCCATGGGGCGATCATGAAGATACTATTCAGCTATAACATAAGGGTTGCAAATAGAAAATAAAGTAAACTACTAGAATTCATTTTAAGTTAGTGCGCTAGAATAGAAATAATGGATTGATTGAATGTGGGCATTTCCTATTTTCTTGCAGTTATCACAGTATATTATATATACAGACAATCAATCCATTATTTCTTAATCAACTGAAGGACAGGTTTTATTTATTTATGTACTTTAGGTGAAATAATGTTAAATGCGCTAACCAGTACATTGCAAAACACTTATCAGTACATTGCAAATCACTTACCAGTACATTGCAAAACACTATGACCAATACATTGCAAAACACAAACCAGTGCTGTGTAAACATCAACCGGTGCTGTGTAAAACACCAACCAGTACTGTGTAAAACACCAACCAGTATTGTGTAAAGCACCAACCAGTGTTGTTTAAACACCAACTTGTGCAGGGTAAAGCACCAACCAGTACTGTTTAAACACCAACCAGTGCTGTGTAAAACACCAACCTGTGCAGGGTAAAACACCATCCAGTGCTGTGTGAAGCACCAACCAGTGCAGGGTAAAGCACCAACCAGTGCTGTTTAAACACCAACCAGTGCAGGGTAAAACACCAACCAGTACTGTTTAAACACCAACCTGTGCAGGGTAAACCACCATCCAGTGCTGTGTAAAGCACCAACCAGTGCAGGGTAAAGCACCAACCAGTACTGTTTAAACACCAACCTGTGCAGGGTAAACCACCATCCAGTGCTGTGTAAAGCACCAAACAGTACTGTTTAAACACCATCCAGTGCTGTGTAAAGCACCATCCAGTGCTGTGTAAAGCACCAACCAGTGCTATTTAAACACCAACCCGTGCAGGGTAAAACACCAACCAGTGTTGTTTAAACACCAACCTGTGCAGGGTTAAGCACCAACCATTACTGTTTAAACACCAACCTGTGCAGGGTAAAACACCAACCTGTGCAGGGTAAAACACCAACCAGTGCTGTTTAAACACCAACCTGTGCAGGGTAAAGCACCAACCAGTACTGTTTAAACACCAACCAGTACTGTGTAAAGCACCATCCAGTGCTGTGTAAAGCACCAACCAGTGCTATTTAAACACCAACCCATGCAGGGTAAAACACCAACCAGTGTTGTTTAAACACCAACCTGTGCAGGGTTAAGCACCAACCATTACTGTTTAAACACCAACCTGTGCAGGGTAAAACACCAACCTGTGCAGGGTAAAACACTAACCAGTGCTGTATAAACACCAACCTGTGCAGGGTAAAGCACCAACCTGTGCAGGCAAAGCACCAACCAGTGCTGTTTAAACACCAACCTGTGCAGGGTAAAACACCAACCAGTACTGTTTAAACACCATCCAGTGCTGTGTAAAGCACCATCCAGTGCTGTGTAAAGCACCAACCAGTGCTATTTAAACACCAACCCATGCAGGGTAAAACACCAACCAGTGTTGTTTAAACACCAACCTGTGCAGGGTTAAGCACCAACCATTACTGTTTAAACACCAACCTGTGCAGGGTAAAACACCAACCTGTGCAGGGTAAAGCACCAACCAGTGCTGTTTAAACACCAACCTGTGCAGGTAAAACACCAACCAGTGCTGTTTAAACACCAACCTGTGCAGGTAAAGCACCAACCAGTGCTGTTTAAACACCAACCTGTGCAGGTAAAGCACCAACCAGTACTGTTTAAACACCAACCTGTGCAGGGTAAAACACCAACCTGTACAGGGTAAAACACCAACCAGTGCTGTTTAAACACCAACCTGTGCAGGGTAAAGCACCAACCAGTACTGTGTAAACACTAACCAGTGCTGTATAAACACCAACCTGTGCAGGGTAAAGCACCAACCAGTACTGTTTAAACACCAACCTGTGCAGGGTAAAACACCATCCAGTACTGTTTAAACACCATCCACTGCTGTGTAAAGCACCATCTAGTGCTGTGTAAAACACCATCCAGTGCTGTGTAAATCACCAACCAGTGCTGTGTAAATCACCAACCAGTGCTGTGTAAAGCACCAACCAGTGCTGTGTAAAGCACCAACCAGTGCTGTGTAAAGCACCAACCAGTGCAGGGTAAAGCACCATCCAGTACTGTTTAAACACCAACCTGTGCAGGGTAAAGCACCAACCTGTGCAGGGTAAATCACCAACCAGTACTGTTTAAACCCCAACCTGTGCAGGGTAAAGCACCAACCAGTACTGTTTAAACACCTACCCGTGCAGGGTAAATCACCAACCAGTACTGTTTAAACACCAACCTGTGCAGGGTAAAGCACCAACCAGTGCAGGGTAAACACCAACCTGTGCAGGGTAAAACACTAACCAGTACTGTTTAAACACCAACCTGTGCAGGGTAAAACACCAACCAGTGCTGTTTAAACACCAACCAGTGCAGGGTAAAACACCAACCAGTGTAGGGTAAAACACCAACCAGTGCAGGGTAAAACACCAACCTGTGCAGGGTAAAACACCAACCTGTACAGGGTAAAACACCAACCTGTGCAGGGTAAAACACCAACCAGTGCAGGGTAAAACACCAACCAGGGCAGGGTAAAACACCAACCAGGGCAGGGTAAAACACCAACCAGTGCAGGGTAAAACACCAACCTGTGCAGGGTAAAACACCACCCAATCAGTCAAAGGGATGTCAATGTCATGTATAAAAATGCTGGTTACGGCTGAAAGAATGTTGAAAGTGACTCACTAAAATACTCTCAGAAAGGTACAATTGTTAATCTATGTGTGTTATATTTCATCAGGTCTTTTGATTCCCTGCAAGATTTACCTCAGGAAGGCTTAGTGATACATGAACAGATTCACCGCCTCGTTTTTATGACCTATCTCCGAATGGCCACATGTAAAGAGTCCAAGGTTAGCTTGCAATCTCTATATCAGTTATTCTTAACTTCTTTATACGCCCGGCTTGATATTATGGTATCATCTCTGTCCGTCCGGCAGTCCGGCTGCCCGGCGTCCGCTTTCCCTTTCGCTCCATAAGTTCCAGAGTTTTGATCCCAACTTGACAAACTTACTGAGTATATACCTTATGGGTAGAAGGTGTGCTGTGAACTATTTGTGACATCACTCGTTACATAATATGGTAGTTATATTGGATTATGTAATATTCCCTTGCGCTTCATAACTTCCAAAGTTTTGATTCCATCTTGACAATTTTTTCTGAGTATATACCTTATGGGTAGAAGGTGTGTCGTTACCAATTTTTGACATCATACATTGAGTAATATAGCAGCCATATTGGATTATGTAATATTCACTTTTTCTCTCCATGACTTTGACAAATATGATCCGCTGTTTTCAAATCTCTCACATTACATACCATATTAACAGACAGTGTGTCAAAAATTTTGTATGACATCAACTATAATAATTGCAAATTATTGGATTATATATATTCCCTTTTATTCTTACCTTCAATTTCACGATAATAACCTTTAAATTGTAAAATGGCTTCTACTTGTCCGATTCTCATCAAAAAAGATTTTTTTCAAACTGCAATAATGTTTCTAAATTGGCACTACAAATCCCAAATAGTAGCGGTGTCTGTGGAACATTCATCATCATGAGATACAAGATGTTATCTTACATAGGCTTTGCTCGGGATTAAAGTTGTTGGCCAAGATAAACCATCATTTTGCTGTGACCAAATAAATTAGCAAAAGTAAATTCCGCTCCAATATAATCAATCTTTGGACACTCAGTTTTCTCTTACGAGTCAGCTATTTCTTTTGGTCCTATGGAATATACGCCCTTGCACCTGGCCACCGCCCTACTTTTGTCAGTCCAATTTAAAATGAATGCTACATGTAGGCCTACATGAGGTAAAGGCCGGTCAGTCAGACAATCTACCCAGTAAGTCACAGAGGCAGGAGTTTAAGTCTAATTTGGATGTATATAAAGTTAACATTTTAGCTTGTCTGACAGTCCTTGTGATGTCACCGATGTAGCAGTGCTTTAGCATATGTCTGGGATGGGTGATCTGGCAGCAGCCCTCAGTTATACTAGTTTTGGACTGCCAGTAGCACTGTCTCTGTGACTTACTTATACTAGTTTTGGACTGCCAGTAGCACTGTCTCTGTGTCTTACTTATACTAGTTTTGGACTGCCAGTAGCACTGTCTCTGTGACTTACTTATACTAGTTTTGGACTGCCAGTAGCACTGTCTCTGTGACTTACTTATACTAGTTTTGGACTGCCAGTAGCACTGTCTCTGTGACTTACTTATACTAGTTTTGGACTGCCAGTAGCACTGTCTCTGTGACTTACTTATACTAGTTTTGGACTGTCAGTAGCACTGTCTCTGTGTCTTACTTATACTAGTTTTGGACTGCCAGTAGCACTGCCTCTGTGACTTACTTATACTAGTTTTGGACTGCCAGTAGCACTGTCTCTGTGTCTTACTTATACTAGTTTTGGACTGCCAGTAGCACTGGCTCTGTGTCTTACTTATACTAGTTTTGGACTGCCAGTAGCACTGTCTCTGTGACTTACTTATACTAGTTTTGGACTGCCAGTAGCACTGTCTCTGTGACTTACTTATAGTAGTTTTGGACTGCCAGTAGCACTGTCTCTGTGTCTTACTTATACTAGTTTTGGACTGCCAGTAGCACTGTCTCTGTGACTTACTTATACTAGTTTTGGACTGCCAGTAGCACTGTCTCTGTGACTTACTTATACTAGTTTTGGACTGCCAGTAGCACTGTCTCTGTGTCTTACTTATACTAGTTTTGGACTGCCAGTAGCACTGTCTCTGTGAATTTTAATACTTATACTAGTTTTGGACTGCCAGTAGCACTGTCTCTGTGACTTACTTATACTAGTTTTGGACTGCCAGTAGCACTGTCTCTGTGACTTACTTATACTAGTTTTGGACTGCCAGTAGCACTGTCTCTGTGACTTACTTATACTAGTTTTGGACTGCCAGTAGCACTGTCTCTGTGACTTACTTATACTAGTTTTGGACTGCCAGTAGCACTGACTCTGTGACTTACTTATACTAGTTTTGGACTGCCAGTAGCACTGTCTCTGACTTACTTATACTAGTTTTGGACTGCCAGTAGCACTGTCTCTGTGACTTACTTATACTAGTTTTGGACTGCCAGTAGCACTGTCTCTGTGACTTACTTATACTAGTTTTGGACTGCCAGTAGCACTGTCTCTGTGACTTACTTATACTAGTTTTGGACTGCCAGTAGCACTGTCTCTGCGACTTACTTATACTAGTTTTGGACTGCCAGTAGCACTGTCTCTGTGACTTACTTATACTAGTTTTGGACTGCCAGTAGCACTGTCTCTGTGTCTTACTTATACTAGTTTTGGACTGCCAGTAGCACTGTCTCTGTGACTTACTTATACTAGTTTTGGACTGCCAGTAGCACTGTCTCTGTGACTTACTTATACTAGTTTTGGACTGCCAGTAGCACTGTCTCTGTGACTTACTTATACTAGTTTTGGACTGCCAGTAGCACTGTCTCTGTGACTTACTTACACTAGTTTTGGACTGCCAGTAGCACTGTCTCTGTGTCTTACTTATACTAGTTTTGGACTGCCAGTAGCACTGTCTCTGTGTCTTACTTATACTATTTTTGGACTGCCAGTAGCACTGTCTCTGTGTCTTACTTATACTAGTTTTGGACTGCCAGTAGCACTGTCTCTGTGTCTTACTTATACTAGTTTTGGACTGCCAGTAGCACTGTCTCTGTGACTTACTTATACTAGTTTTGGACTGCCAGTAGCACTGTCTCTGTGACTTACTTATACTAGTTTTGGACTGCCAGTAGCACTGTCTCTGTGACTTACTTATACTAGTTTTGGACTGCCAGTAGCACTGTCTCTGTGTCTTACTTATACTAGTTTTGGACTGCCAGTAGCACTGTCTCTGTGACTTACTTATACTAGTTTTGGACTGCCAGTAGCACTGTCTCTGTGACTTACTTATACTAGTTTTGGACTGCCAGTGGCACTGTCTCTGTGTCTTCCTTATACTAGTTTTGGACTGCCAGTAGCACTGTCTCTGTGACTTATACTAGTTTTAGACTGCCAGTAGCACTGTCTCTGTGACTTACTTATACTAGTTTTGGACTGCCAGTAGCACTGTCTCTGTGACTTACTTATACTAGTTTTGGACTGCCAGTAGCACTGTCTCTGTGACTTATACTAGTTTTGGACTGCCAGTGGCACTGTCTCTGTGTCTTCCTTATACTAGTTTTGGACTGCCAGTAGCACTGTCTCTGTGACTTATACTAGTTTTGGACTGCCAGTAGCACTGTCTCTGTGACTTATACTAGTTTTAGACTGCCAGTAGCACTGTCTCTGTGACTTACTTATACTAGTTTTGGACTGCCAGTAGCACTGTCTCTGTGACTTACTTACACTAGTTTTGGACTGCCAGTAGCACTGTCTCTGTGTCTTACTTATACTAGTTTTGGACTGCCAGTAGCACTGTCTCTGTGTCTTACTTATACTATTTTTGGACTGCCAGTAGCACTGTCTCTGTGTCTTACTTATACTAGTTTTGGACTGCCAGTAGCACTGTCTCTGTGTCTTACTTATACTAGTTTTGGACTGCCAGTAGCACTGTCTCTGTGACTTACTTATACTAGTTTTGGACTGCCAGTAGCACTGTCTCTGTGACTTACTTATACTAGTTTTGGACTGCCAGTAGCACTGTCTCTGTGACTTACTTATACTAGTTTTGGACTGCCAGTAGCACTGTCTCTGTGTCTTACTTATACTAGTTTTGGACTGCCAGTAGCACTGTCTCTGTGACTTACTTATACTAGTTTTGGACTGCCAGTAGCACTGTCTCTGTGACTTACTTATACTAGTTTTGGACTGCCAGTGGCACTGTCTCTGTGTCTTCCTTATACTAGTTTTGGACTGCCAGTAGCACTGTCTCTGTGACTTATACTAGTTTTAGACTGCCAGTAGCACTGTCTCTGTGACTTACTTATACTAGTTTTGGACTGCCAGTAGCACTGTCTCTGTGACTTACTTATACTAGTTTTGGACTGCCAGTAGCACTGTCTCTGTGACTTATACTAGTTTTGGACTGCCAGTGGCACTGTCTCTGTGTCTTCCTTATACTAGTTTTGGACTGCCAGTAGCACTGTCTCTGTGACTTATACTAGTTTTGGACTGCCAGTAGCACTGTCTCTGTGACTTATACTAGTTTTAGACTGCCAGTAGCACTGTCTCTGTGACTTACTTGTACTAGTTTTGGACTGCCAGTAGCACTGTCTCTGTGACTTACTTATACTAGTTTTGGACTGCCAGTAGCACTGTGTGTCTTCCTTGATAGGTTGACAGACAGGTCTTGTGATGTCTTTCCCTGATGTCACAGTGGTTTTAAATTGGAGTGACAGAAGTAGGAGGGTGGCCAGTGCAGAGGCAGACATATTCCACAGGGCAAAACTTTTTTCATTTCAAGAGTTTTATCCTAATTTGGATGATTCTTTTAAGAATGTACATGTATATAAAGTTCCCTATTTAGATTTTAGATTTTTTATTTTGTTTGATGCTTTTTCCTCATCTTTGATGATTTTCAACTTTTTGTAAAAAAAGATTTTTTAACAGGAAAACTTTATAGTTCCTAAAGTGTTTGGGGATATCCTGTATGAAAACTTTATATTTGATATTCCCAAAATGATGGACATGTGTGTGCTGTATGGTAAAGATAACGGTCCACTTTTGTCTAAAATGATTGGAAATATTTTCAAAAATCAACCAAAATATGGAAATGATCTCAAGGAAACACTCCCAGCTATCTCTCAGGTAAGCTTAACTGATATAGACGATTTATTTTCTGAACTTATTTTATAATTACAGCCTCATAGGCTCCATAGTGAACGGCCAATGCAGCCTCATAGGCTCCATAGTGCACAGCCAATACAGCCTCATAGGCTCCATAGTGCACGGCCAATACAGCCTCATAGGCTCCATAGTGCACGGCCAATACAGCCTCATAGGCTCCATAGTGCACAGCCAATACAGCCTCATAGGCTCCACAGTGAACGGCCAATGCAGCCTCATAGGCTCCATAGTGCACAGCCAATACAGCCTCATAGGCTCCACAGTGAACGGCCAATGCAGCCTCATAGGCTCCATAGTGCACAGCCAATACAGCCTCATAGGCTCCACAGTGAACGGCCAATGCAGCCTCATAGGCTCCATAGTGCACGGCCTGCAATAGTTTACCTGACAAGCTTTTAATCCTCTTTTACTTTATGGGTTAAAGTAAAACTCAGGAATTTAATTTTCCAATTTATTATTTCATAATGCAACCTCATAGAAGATGTTGATAATGTTGGTAATCAATCAATAAATGATTCTACAGAGATGATTGTGTGTGGATTGGGTGGCATGAGTACCTTCCACCACCTGGCATCAAAATATAACCAGCAGTGTCAACAATAAGTTTACTGGAAACATAAATTTATTCCCATCCCTTTGTGGGAAAAAGTAAAATAACACTTTTTCTCTCTCAGGTGTTTCACAACATATGTGAAAAGTGCGGAGTTGGCAATGAACATAGTAATGAGATGTCGCCTCAGAAAATCAACACAGCTTCAAAGAACTCTGACCCTTTGGTTACCATGACAACAGAAGATTTTGCCGATGTCATGTATTATTTATGTGACACCAGTACAACATTATCAGCATTTTTAGATGTTTATCCAGAGGCCTGTCCTGCATTTTTCATGTCCACTTTTCCACAAAGGTAACTATTCTTTTCTTTTTAGCATTTTACTTTAATCATAATGACACTTTTGCTGCCTGAAAACTTTCTGGGGAGCATTTAGTCGCCCCTTGTCCATCTGGATTCTTGCCCAGGCCATATCTTTGTTAATATTTTGAGGATTGGTTTTAAACTTGCCTGGTATATAGTCACTATGAAGTAGTTATGCAGTGCCGTGGTATTGACATTTTTAGAATGATTACCCTTAGTCTGCAAACCGTCCAATTCTGGCCACATGTTTGTCCAGGCAATACCTTAGTTAAGACTTTTAGGATTGGGTTGAAATTTGCCTGTTATATACTCAAATTGTACTTTGTTTCTGTAGATCATAAAATTTTACCCATGTCTTATCAGGGCCATAACTAGATATATATATATTGTGAATGACTTTTAAACCTGTGTATATACAGCACTAAGCAGCCCTCTATTTGTCTTTCTTCAAATTTGCTTGAGCATATATCTGGGATGAGGGAGCACCCATCAGTTTTACTAGTACTTTACTGGTTTTTTCTTGCTCACTTAATGCGACTGATAACAATTATTTCAAAAGCCTAAAATACTGTTTGAATTAATTAGTAATTTTTTATTTGTTTTTTTCAGAATTGCTGTATTTTTTGATAATGTTGTTCCAGCTCTTGAGAAGAACTTGAAAGCAAGACAAAAGTAAGCATACTTAAATTATAAGTTTTCAAATGCTCTGAATGTTATCTGTGGTTTGGTTTGATTGATCGACACACTCAACATTATTTCAGTAATATGACGTAGTTGCCAGGTTTAGTGGGAGAGGAAACCGACCACTTTGTGCAGAGGAAAACCCAGACACATCTGACAATCGACTAAAAAATCCGTTTCACTGTGTTCAAAATTTCCCGGGCAATTGAATTGGGTATTATTTCCACTACTCCTGGAGTTTTGTTCTAAATCCAGGGATTCTTGTGTACATGTAAACTGGCTCCTTTGTACAGGGGTTTAAACGATATAGAAGTTTATTGACTTTCACATTAGAGGAAAAGTATCAAGTAATAGGCGGAAGGAATGCTGTTTCCACCAATACAGTTACTCCTGGAATTCGCTGTTGCGTTTGCAGCTAGAGAGTTTGATTGTGTGCAGCTAGAGAGTTTGATTGTGTGCAGCTAGAGAGTTTGATTGTGTGTGCAGCTAGAGAGTTTGATTGTGTGCAGCTAGAGCTTGATTGTGTGCAGATAGAGAGTTTGATTGTGTGCAGCTAGAGAGTTTGATTGTGTGCAGCTAGAGAGTTTGTAGTGTCTGCAGCTAGAGAGTTTGTAGTGTGTGCAGCTAGAGAGTTTGATTGTGTGCAGCTAGAGAGTTTGTAGTGTCTGCAGCTAGAGAGTTTGTAGTGTGTGTGCAGCTAGAGAGTTTGATTGTGTGCAACTAGAGAGTTTGATTGTGTGCAGCTAGAGAGTTTGATTGTGTGCAGCTAGAGAGTTTGTAGTGTGTGCAGCTAGAGAGTTTGTAGCGTGGGCAGCTAGAGAGTTTGTAGTGTTTGCAGCTAGAGAGTTTGTAGTGTGTGTGCAGCTAGAGAGTTTGATTGTGTGCAACTAGAGAGTTTGATTGTGTGCAGCTAGAGAGTTTGATTGTGTGCAGCTAGAGAGTTTGTTGTGTGTGCAGCTAGAGAGTTTGTAGTGTTTGCAGCTAGAGAGTTTGTAGTGTGTGTGCAGCTAGAGAGTTTGATTGTGTGCAACTAGAGAGTTTGATTGTGTGCAGTTAGAGAGTTTGTAGCGTGTGCAGCTAGAGAGTTTGATTGTGTGCAGCTAGAGAGTTTGATTGTGTGCAGCTAGAGAGTTTGATTGTGTGCAGCTAAAGAGTATGTAGCGTGTGCAGCTAGAGAGTTTGATTGTGTGCAGCTAGATAGTTTGTAGTGTTTGCAGCTAGAGAGTTTGATTGTGTGCAGTTAGAGAGTTTGTAGCGTGTGCAGCTAGAGAGTTTGATTGTGTGCAGCTAGAGAGTTTGATTGTGTGCAGCTAGAGAGTTTGATTGTGTGCAGCTAAAGAGTATGTAGTGTGTGCAGCTAGAGAGTTTGATTGTGTGCAGCTGGAGAGTTTGTAGTGTTTGCAGCTAGAGAGTTTGTAGTGTGTGCAGCTAGAGAGTTTGTAGTGTTTGCAGCTAGAGAGTTTGTAGTGTGTGTGCAGCTAGAGAGTTTGATTGTGTGCAACTAGAGAGTTTGATTGTGTGCAGTTAGAGAGTTTGTAGCGTGTGCAGCTAGAGAGTTTGATTGTGTGCAGCTAGAGAGTTTGATTGTGTGCAGCTAAAGAGTATGTAGCGTGTGCAGCTAGAGAGTTTGTAGCGTGTGCAGCTAGAGAGTTTGTAGTGTGTGCAGCTAGAGAGTTTGATTGTGTGCAACTAGAGAGTTTGATTGTGTGCAGCTAGAAAGTTTGTAGTGTGTGCAGCTAGAGAGTTTGTAGTGTTTGCAGCTAGAGAGTTTGTAGTGTTTGCAGCTAGAGAGTTTGATTGTGTGCAGCTAGTAAGTTTGTAGTGTTTGCAGCTAGAGAGTTTGTAGTGTGTGTGCAGCTAGAGAGTTTGATTGTGTGCACCTAGAGAGTTTGATTGTGTGCAGCTAGAGAGTTTGATTGTGTGCAGCTAAGAGTATGTAGCGTGTGCAGCTAGAGAGTTTGTAGCGTGTGCAGCTAGAGAGTTTGATTGTGTGCAGCTAGAGAGTTTGTAGCGTGTGCAGCTAGAGAGTTTGATTGTGTGCAGCTAGAGAGTTTGTAGTGTGTGCAGCTAGAGAGTTTGACTGTGTGCAGCTAGAGAGTTTGTAGTGTGTGCAGCTAGAGAGTTTGATTGTGTGCAGCTAGAGAGTTTGTAGTGTCTGCAGCTAGAGAGTTTGTAGTGTGTGTGCAGCTAGAGAGTTTGATTGTGTGCAACTAGAGAGTTTGATTGTGTGCAGCTAGAGAGTTTGATTGTGTGCAGCTAGAGAGTTTGTAGTGTGTGCAGCTAGAGAGTTTGTAGTGTGTGCAGCTAGAGAGTTTGATTGTGTGCAGCTAGTAAGTTTGTAGTGTGTGCAGCTAGAGAGTTTGTAGTGTTTGCAGCTAGAGAGTTTGTAGTGTGTGTGCAGCTAGAGAGTTTGATTGTGTGCAACTAGAGAGTTTGATTGTGTGCAGTTAGAGAATTTGTAGCGTGTGCAGCTAGAGAGTTTGATTGTGTGCAGCTAGAGAGTTTGATTGTGTGCAGCTAGAGAGTTTGATTGTGTGCAGCTAAAGAGTATGTAGCGTGTGCAGCTAGAGAGTTTGTAGTGTGTGTGCAGCTAGAGAGTTTGATTGTGTGCAACTAGAGAGTTTGATTGTGTGCAGTTAGAGAGTTTGTAGCGTGTGCAGCTAGAGAGTTTGATTGTGTGCAGCTAGAGAGTTTGATTGTGTGCAGCTAGAGAGTTTGATTGTGTGCAGCTAAGAGTATGTATCGTGTGCAGCTAGAGAGTTTGTAGCGTGTGCAGCTAGAGAGTTTGATTGTGTGCAGTTAGAGAATTTGTAGCGTGTGCAGCTAGAGAGTTTGATTGTGTGCAGCTAGTAAGTTTGTAGTGTGTGCAGCTAGAGAGTTTGTAGTGTTTGCAGCTAGAGAGTTTGTAGTGTGTGTGCAGCTAGAGAGTTTGATTGTGTGCAACTAGAGAGTTTGATTGTGTGCAGTTAGAGAGTTTGTAGCGTGTGCAGCTAGAGAGTTTGATTGTGTGCAGCTAGAGAGTTTGATTGTGTGCAGCTAGAGAGTTTGATTGTGTGCAGCTAAGAGTATGTATCGTGTGCAGCTAGAGAGTTTGTAGCGTGTGCAGCTAGAGAGTTTGATTGTGTGCAGCTAGAGAGTTTGTAGCGTGTGCAGCTAGAGAGTTTGATTGTGTGCAGCTAGAGAGTTTGTAGTGTGTGCAGCTAGAGAGTTTGACTGTGTGCAGCTAGAGAGTTTGACTGTGTGCAGCTAGAGAGTTTGATTGTGTGCAGCTAAAGAGTATGCAGCGTGTGCAGCTAGAGAGTTTGATTGTGTACAGCTAGAGAGTTTGACTGTGTGCAGCTAGAGAGTTTGACTGTGTGCAGCTAGAGAGTTTGTAGTGTGTGCAGCTAGAGAGTTTGACTGTGTGCAGCTAGAGAGTTTGACTGTGTGCAGCTAAAGAGTATGTAGCGTGTGCAGCTACAGAGTTTGTAGCGTGTGCAGCTAGAGTGTTTGATTGTGTGCAGCTAGAGAGTTTGATTGTGTGCAGCTAGAGAGTTTGATTGTGTACAGTTAGAGAGTTTGACTGACTGTGTGCAGCTAAAGAGTATGTAGCCTGTGCAGCTAGAGAGTTTGATTGTGTGCAGCTAGAGAGTTTGATTGTGTGCAGCTAAAGAGTATGTAGCGTGTGCAGCTAGAGAGTTTGATTGTGTACAGCTAGAGAGTTTGATTGTGTGCAGCTAGAGAGTTTGATTGTGTGCAGCTAGAGAGTTTGATTGTGTGCAGCTAGAGAGTTTGACTGTGTGCAGCTAGAGAGTTTGTAGCGTGTGCAGCTAGAGAGTTTGTAGCGTGTGCAGCTAGAGAGTTTGATTGTGTGCAGCTAGAGAGTTTGATTGTGTGCAGCTAAAGAGTATGTAGCGTGTGCAGCTAGAGAGTTTGATTGTGTACAGCTAGAGAGTTTGATGGTGTGCAGCTAGAGAGTTTGATTGTGTGCAGCTAGAGAGTTTGATTGTGTGCAGCTAGAGAGTTTGACTGTGTGCAGCTAGAGAGTTTGTAGCGTGGGCAGCTAGAGAGTTTGTAGCGTGTGCAGCTAGAGAGTTTGATTGTGTGCAGCTAGAGAGTTTGATTGTGTGCAGCTAAAGAGTATGTAGCGTGTGCAACTAGAGAGTTTGTAGCGTGTGCAGCTAGAGAGTTTGATTGTGTGCAGCTAGAGAGTTTGATTGTGTGCAGCTAGAGAGTTTGTAGCATGTGCAGCTAGAGAGTTTGACTGTGTGCAGCTAGAGAGTTTGTAGCGTGTGCAGCTAGAGAGTTTGTAGCGTGTGCAGCTAGAGAGTTTGATTGTGTGCAGCTAGAGAGTTTGATTGTGTGCAGCTAGAGAGTTTGATTGTGTGCAGCTAAAGAGTATGTAGCGTGTGCAGCTAGAGAGTTTGATTGTGTGCAGCTAAAGAGTATGTAGTGTGTGCAGCTAGAGAGTTTGACTGTGTGCAGCTAGAGAGTTTGACTGTGTGCAGCTAGAGAGTTTGTAGTGTTTGCAGCTAGAGAGTTTGTAGTGTGTGTGCAGCTAGAGAGTTTGATTGTGTGCACCTAGAGAGTTTGATTGTGTGCAGCTAGAGAGTTTGATTGTGTGCAGCTAAGAGTATGTAGCGTGTGCAGCTAGAGAGTTTGTAGCGTGTGCAGCTAGAGAGTTTGATTGTGTGCAGCTAGAGAGTTTGTAGCGTGTGCAGCTAGAGAGTTTGATTGTGTGCAGCTAGAGAGTTTGTAGTGTGTGCAGCTAGAGAGTTTGACTGTGTGCAGCTAGAGAGTTTGTAGTGTGTGCAGCTAGAGAGTTTGATTGTGTGCAGCTAGAGAGTTTGTAGTGTCTGCAGCTAGAGAGTTTGTAGTGTGTGTGCAGCTAGAGAGTTTGATTGTGTGCAGCTAGAGAGTTTGATTGTGTGCAGCTAGAGAGTTTGTAGTGTGTGCAGCTAGAGAGTTTGTAGTGTGTGCAGCTAGAGAGTTTGATTGTGTGCAGCTAGTAAGTTTGTAGTGTGTGCAGCTAGAGAGTTTGTAGCGTGTGCAGCTAGAGAGTTTGATTGTGTGCAGCTAGAGAGTTTGATTGTGTGCAGCTAGAGAGTTTGATTGTGTGCAGCTAAAGAGTATGTAGCGTGTGCAGCTAGAGAGTTTGATTGTGTGCAGCTAAAGAGTATGTAGTGTGTGCAGCTAGAGAGTTTGACTGTGTGCAGCTAGAGAGTTTGACTGTGTGCAGCTAGAGAGTTTGTAGTGTTTGCAGCTAGAGAGTTTGTAGTGTGTGTGCAGCTAGAGAGTTTGATTGTGTGCACCTAGAGAGTTTGATTGTGTGCAGCTAGAGAGTTTGATTGTGTGCAGCTAAGAGTATGTAGCGTGTGCAGCTAGAGAGTTTGTAGCGTGTGCAGCTAGAGAGTTTGATTGTGTGCAGCTAGAGAGTTTGTAGCGTGTGCAGCTAGAGAGTTTGATTGTGTGCAGCTAGAGAGTTTGTAGTGTGTGCAGCTAGAGAGTTTGACTGTGTGCAGCTAGAGAGTTTGTAGTGTGTGCAGCTAGAGAGTTTGATTGTGTGCAGCTAGAGAGTTTGTAGTGTCTGCAGCTAGAGAGTTTGTAGTGTGTGTGCAGCTAGAGAGTTTGATTGTGTGCAACTAGAGAGTTTGATTGTGTGCAGCTAGAGAGTTTGATTGTGTGCAGCTAGAGAGTTTGTAGTGTGTGCAGCTAGAGAGTTTGTAGTGTGTGCAGCTAGAGAGTTTGATTGTGTGCAGCTAGTAAGTTTGTAGTGTGTGCAGCTAGAGAGTTTGTAGTGTTTGCAGCTAGAGAGTTTGTAGTGTGTGTGCAGCTAGAGAGTTTGATTGTGTGCAACTAGAGAGTTTGATTGTGTGCAGTTAGAGAATTTGTAGCGTGTGCAGCTAGAGAGTTTGATTGTGTGCAGCTAGAGAGTTTGATTGTGTGCAGCTAGATAGTTTGATTGTGTGCAGCTAAAGAGTATGTAGCGTGTGCAGCTAGAGAGTTTGTAGCGTGTGCAGCTAGAGAGTTTGTAGTGTGTGCAGCTAGAGAGTTTGATTGTGTGCAACTAGAGAGTTTGATTGTGTGCAGCTAGAAAGTTTGTAGTGTGTGCACCTAGAGAGTTTGTAGTGTTTGCAGCTAGAGAGTTTGTAGTGTGTGCAGCTAGAGAGTTTGATTGTGTGCAGCTAGTAAGTTTGTAGTGTGTGCAGCTAGAGAGTTTGTAGTGTTTGCAGCTAGAGAGTTTGTAGTGTGTGTGCAGCTAGAGAGTTTGATTGTGTGCAACTAGAGAGTTTGATTGTGTGCAGTTAGAGAGTTTGTAGCGTGTGCAGCTAGAGAGTTTGATTGTGTGCAGCTAGAGAGTTTGATTGTGTGCAGCTAGAGAGTTTGATTGTGTGCAGCTAAGAGTATGTATCGTGTGCAGCTAGAGAGTTTGTAGCGTGTGCAGCTAGAGAGTTTGATTGTGTGCAGCTAGAGAGTTTGTAGCGTGTGCAGCTAGAGAGTTTGATTGTGTGCAGCTAGAGAGTTTGTAGTGTGTGCAGCTAGAGAGTTTGACTGTGTGCAGCTAGAGAGTTTGACTGTGTGCAGCTAGAGAGTTTGATTGTGTGCAGCTAAAGAGTATGCAGCGTGTGCAGCTAGAGAGTTTGATTGTGTACAGCTAGAGAGTTTGACTGTGTGCAGCTAGAGAGTTTGACTGTGTGCAGCTAGAGAGTTTGTAGTGTGTGCAGCTAGAGAGTTCGACTGTGTGCAGCTAGAGAGTTTGACTGTGTGCAGCTAAAGAGTATGTAGCGTGTGCAGCTACAGAGTTTGTAGCGTGTGCAGCTAGAGTGTTTGATTGTGTGCAGCTAGAGAGTTTGATTGTGTGCAGCTAGAGAGTTTGATTGTGTACAGTTAGAGAGTTTGACTGACTGTGTGCAGCTAAAGAGTATGTAGCCTGTGCAGCTAGAGAGTTTGATTGTGTGCAGCTATAGAGTTTGATTGTGTGCAGCTAAAGAGTTTGTAGCGTGTGCAGCTAGAGAGTTTGTAGCGTGTGCAGCTAGAGAGTTTGTAGCGTGTGCAGCTAGAGAGTTTGATTGTGTGCAGCTAGAGAGTTTGATTGTGTGCAGCTAAAGAGTATGTAGCGTGTGCAGCTAGAGAGTTTGATTGTGTACAGCTAGAGAGTTTGATGGTGTGCAGCTAGAGAGTTTGATTGTGTGCAGCTAGAGAGTTTGATTGTGTGCAGCTAGAGAGTTTGACTGTGTGCAGCTAGAGAGTTTGTAGCGTGGGCAGCTAGAGAGTTTGTAGCGTGTGCAGCTAGAGAGTTTGATTGTGTGCAGCTAGAGAGTTTGATTGTGTGCAGCTAAAGAGTATGTAGCGTGTGCAACTAGAGAGTTTGTAGCGTGTGCAGCTAGAGAGTTTGATTGTGTGCAGCTAGAGAGTTTGATTGTGTGCAGCTAGAGAGTTTGTAGCATGTGCAGCTAGAGAGTTTGATTGTGTGCAGCTAGAGAGTTTGTAGCGTGTGCAGCTAGAGAGTTTGTAGCGTGTGCAGCTAGAGAGTTTGATTGTGTGCAGCTAGTAAGTTTGTAGTGTGTGCAGCTAGAGAGTTTGTAGTGTTTGCAGCTAGAGAGTTTGTAGTGTGTGTGCAGCTAGAGAGTTTGATTGTGTGCAACTAGAGAGTTTGATTGTGTGCAGTTAGAGAGTTTGTAGCGTGTGCAGCTAGAGAGTTTGATTGTGTGCAGCTAGAGAGTTTGATTGTGTGCAGCTAGAGAGTTTGATTGTGTGCAGCTAAGAGTATGTATCGTGTGCAGCTAGAGAGTTTGTACCGTGTGCAGCTAGAGAGTTTGATTGTGTGCAGCTAGAGAGTTTGTAGCGTGTGCAGCTAGAGAGTTTGATTGTGTGCAGCTAGAGAGTTTGTAGTGTGTGCAGCTAGAGAGTTTGACTGTGTGCAGCTAGAGAGTTTGACTGTGTGCAGCTAGAGAGTTTGATTGTGTGCAGCTAAAGAGTATGCAGCGTGTGCAGCTAGAGAGTTTGATTGTGTACAGCTAGAGAGTTTGACTGTGTGCAGCTAGAGAGTTTGACTGTGTGCAGCTAGAGAGTTTGTAGTGTGTGCAGCTAGAGAGTTCGACTGTGTGCAGCTAGAGAGTTTGACTGTGTGCAGCTAAAGAGTATGTAGCGTGTGCAGCTACAGAGTTTGTAGCGTGTGCAGCTAGAGTGTTTGATTGTGTGCAGCTAGAGAGTTTGATTGTGTGCAGCTAGAGAGTTTGATTGTGTACAGTTAGAGAGTTTGACTGACTGTGTGCAGCTAAAGAGTATGTAGCCTGTGCAGCTAGAGAGTTTGATTGTGTGCAGCTATAGAGTTTGATTGTGTGCAGCTAAAGAGTATGTAGCGTGTGCAGCTAGAGAGTTTGATTGTGTACAGCTAGAGAGTTTGATTGTGTGCAGCTAGAGAGTTTGATTGTGTGCAGCTAGAGAGTTTGATTGTGTGCAGCTAGAGAGTTTGTAGCGTGTGCAGCTAGAGAGTTTGTAGCGTGTGCAGCTAGAGAGTTTGTAGCGTGTGCAGCTAGAGAGTTTGATTGTGTGCAGCTAGAGAGTTTGATTGTGTGCAGCTAAAGAGTATGTAGCGTGTGCAGCTAGAGAGTTTGATTGTGTACAGCTAGAGAGTTTGATGGTGTGCAGCTAGAGAGTTTGATTGTGTGCAGCTAGAGAGTTTGATTGTGTGCAGCTAGAGAGTTTGACTGTGTGCAGCTAGAGAGTTTGTAGCGTGGGCAGCTAGAGAGTTTGTAGCGTGTGCAGCTAGAGAGTTTGATTGTGTGCAGCTAGAGAGTTTGATTGTGTGCAGCTAAAGAGTATGTAGCGTGTGCAACTAGAGAGTTTGTAGCGTGTGCAGCTAGAGAGTTTGATTGTGTGCAGCTAGAGAGTTTGATTGTGTGCAGCTAGAGAGTTTGTAGCATGTGCAGCTAGAGAGTTTGATTGTGTGCAGCTAGAGAGTTTGTAGCGTGTGCAGCTAGAGAGTTTGTAGCGTGTGCAGCTAGAGAGTTTGATTGTGTGCAGCTAGAGAGTTTGATTGTGTGCAGCTAGAGAGTTTGATTGTGTGCAGCTAAAGAGTATGTAGCGTGTGCAGCTAGAGAGTTTGATTGTGTGCAGCTAAAGAGTATGTAGTGTGTGCAGCTAGAGAGTTTGACTGTGTGCAGCTAGAGAGTTTGACTGTGTGCAGCTAGAGAGTTTGACTGTGTGCAGCTAGAGAGTTTGATTGTGTGCAGCTAAAGAGTATGCAGTGTTTGCAGCTAGAGAGTTTGTAGCGTGTGCAGCTAGAGAGTTTGATTGTGTGCAGCTAGAGAGTTTGACTGTGTGCAGCTAGAGAGTTTGATTGTGTGCAGCTAAAGAGTATGTAGCGTGTGCAGCTAGAGAGTTTGACTGTGTGCAGCTAGAGAGTTTGTAGTGTGTGCAGCTAGTTTGATTGTGTGCAGCTAGAGAGTTTGATTGTGTGCAGCTAAAGAGTATGTAGCGTGTGCAGCTAGAGAGTTTGTAGCGTATGCAGCTAGAGAGTTTGATTGTGTGCAGCTAGAGAGTTTGATTGTGTGCAGCTAGAGAGTATGTAGCGTGTGCAGCTAAAGCAAATCCTTGACAACAAAGGAGCAAAATGAATTCCCAAAACGAAACTCTGTACCAAGCAGCTCATGGGAGCTAGGAGAGTTACCAATGGTCATCTGGAAACCTTATCTTGATATAAACAACAGTCAAATAGCACACATTTTAACAATATGAGCTTCCAAAATGTTGATATTATTGTGTGAAAACAAAAAAGTACAATTTTACTGCTATAAGCCTCAAGATTGTACGTTGAAGGTAGTTTATTTTAAATTTTCAGACACTATTTCATAACAGCCAGAATTTCCCTCATTTAAACGATTTTTTATTTTAATGTCATTATGATATGTAGAATACCTCTATTTATGATCACTAAAACACATGTGCACAGTGAAAATCTTCTTGTCTAAAATAACCATATGACTTTCTGTATTTTCTCCTTATTTTCACAGGTTGACCTCGTCACACATTAAAGCAGCTTTAAAACGTAGACTTCAACTAAGTCGGAAACATCTGATAAAATCCTTTCATCAAATTGTACAGATTTGTTGTATGCAACCCGTTCTGGAGAACCCGTAAGCCCACATTCAAATCTAACTCTCTGATGAAAAATAGTAAAACATTTAGATAAAGTTAGGATATGATCAACCGTTGTGGGATGGATTCTATCAAAAAGTGAAATGATTGATTGATGTCTTACGCCACACTCACAATTATTTCAGTCATATGGCGGTGAAGGAGGAAACTGGTGTTATTAGGAAACCCCCAACCTTTGGCAAGTTTTTGTTTTGGTCTGAGTGGCATTCGAATCCAAGTCCCATCGATTGGAGGATTTTGTCTGATTGAGGGACTATAACTTTAACCGAATCCGACCACCAAGGCTCCCATAAAAAGTAAGATTTTAGAATTCTCCTACATTTCCTTACAACTTGATCTTGTAGAAAACATGATTGGCTTCATAAGATTTGTTTTTCTGTGTTTTGTAATAGTGACCCTATCAAAACTCAAAACAACGTGGAGGCATATTTGGCTGTCTTTTCTAACATCCAAGGAGAAAGAAGGTAATCTGGCATTTTATTTATTTTCCCTTTTTTCAATTATTGGCTATTTTTCTCAATATATAGCCTACAAATTAGAAGCTTTTTAAGGGAATTAAAGATATAGAACGATAGATAAGACTGAAAATGATTGATATGATGAAATTGAAGGTAATTTTTATATTTGTTTAAATATACTCAAGGTACAGTACAGGCATAAAGTAAACACTATAAACATGAGCATGGTTAGCACAGGATACAAGCAGATGGGGAACACTGTATGTGCAGAGCTGGTGCATTGTGCAAGCAGGATGCAAACAGGATGTTTAGACTTTATGTTTTTCATTAAGACAACCATCTTAATGTAAACAGAAAATCTGGAGTGCAGGTTAAAACATGAATCAATACAAATTTAATCTGATCAACATTTCGAAACACACAGTTTTGTTTGTCATAAATTACTCTGTAGTATTGCACATAAGTTGTCTTCAATAAAATTCTAATACCAAAATAACAAAATACAATAGAAAACGGTCTACAGACGTGTGGCCTAACAAGAACATAAGCTCGCATTTTTGTAAGAGTGCGCTATGAATTTATGGTGACCTTCACCTTTATGGTGCTTTTATGGTGACTTTCACCTTTACGGTGACATTCACCTTTACGGTGACATTCACCTTTAGGGTGACCTTCACCTTTATGGTGCTTTTATGGTGACCTTCGCCTTTATGGTGACCTTCGCCTTTATGGTGACCTTCGCCTTTAGGGTGACCTTCGCCTTTAGGGTGACCTTCACCTTTACGGTGACCTTCACCTTTACGGTGACCTTCACCTTTACGGTGACATTCGCCGTTACGGTGACATTCGCCTTTACGGTGACATTCGCCTTTACGGTGACATTCGCCTTTACGGTGACCTTCGCCTTTACGGTGACCTTTACGGTGACATTCGCCGTTACGGTGACATTCGCCTTTACGGTGACATTCGCCTTTACGGTGACATTCGCCTTTACGGTGACCTTCGCCTTTACGGTGACCTTCGCCTTTACGGTGACCTTCGCCTTTACGGTGACATTCGCTTTTACGGTGACATTCGCCTTTACGGTGACATTCGCCTTTACGGTGACATTCGCCTTTACGGTGACCTTCGCCTTTACGGTGACCTTCGCCTTTACGGTGACCTTCGCCTTTACGGTGACCTTCGCCTTTACGGTGACATTCGCCTTTAGGGTGACCTTCGCCTTTATGGTGACCTTCGCCTTTATGGTGACCTTTGCCTTTAGGGTGACCTTCGCCTTTAGGGTGACCTTCACCTTTACGGTGACATTGACCTTTATGGTGACATTACTAAGGTCAAAAATAAGAATAGTGAAGAGACTCCATGCTAGGGATTGCTGACATAGCTGTATGATTGTTTCAATGAGAGTTGTATTTTAACTCCGATCTACATCGTTTTGTGAAACCGGCCATTTGGATGCTCTTATCCTTTTAGACCCAGTACATTACAAGGGCTATAACTTGAAATTAACGCCTTATCTTTTTGTTTTAGGTTTTTGGCTGATTATGAAAGTCAATATCCCTTTGGAGATGACCTAGATATAATCTCTCAGGCTCCATGTATGATGTATCCTTCATGATCATAATATGTTCAAACTGCCTTATATATATATTAGCCTTCTTGGCGTTCTACATGTATGGTCTGTGAAACCTATTATCAGATCTGGTGGCTTAACTTTGGTTGCCATATGACCGTAGTGTGACGTTAAGCCCCCAATCAATCAGTAAGGGTTTGTCAAAGAAATAGCCGATCAATCAGTCAAATCGTCAGCAATTAATAAATCATTTAGTCAAATCAATCGGTCAATTAAGGCAGTCAATCAAGTCATCAATGATTAATAAATCATTCAGTCAAATTACTGATATTTAGCTACTCTGTTTTTTTTTCCACATTATTTTCTTAACATATTGCAAGCGATGAAACTCGGATCCAGTTTATACAGGATGGCATTAACAGTGCATTTGCGACATTCGGAAAACGCAAAAAACCTAAAGGTGCTAAAAACGCTGGCGGAAGAGAGAGTCCTGATGGCAGTGCTGGTTCCAATGAAGAGGGGGCCATGGGAGGGGCTATTGGGGGCGGGGCAATAGGAGGAGCTATGGGCGGAGACATAGGTGGGGCTTTAGGAGGCAGGATGTCCTCCATGAATGATGTTATTGCCCAGAGAGAATTGGATGAAGTTGCCCATGCAAGCTTTGTAAGATAATATTTATTCAGGGTTTTTGCTAGTTTTTGGTTATTATGTCTTCTCCAACATATGTTGTACTTGTGCTGTATCAACTAGACTGCTTTTCGGAATTTTATGAATTTCTATAAATAGCTGTAATTGATCAAGTTTTGGGGTCCTTATGTTCTTTGGTTAACCTCCAGTTTTGGATATTTTCATTGGCTGCCGTTTGTCTGCAAGATATCTCCTGAACGGCTGGCCAGAATTTTGTTTATAGCTTATTAGAGGGGACATTTGTTATAGATCCTGTTTTAATGTATGTACATGTATATCTGTCCGTTTTTCCGTTAGCTTCAAATTGAGATAATTTCATTGGTTGCTGCAGAACACCTAGTGACCAGTTTCCGAAATATCTGATTGTAGGTCATCAAGTTTTGTATGTTTGTTAATTCAATTAATATTTTGGAAACCATATTGCTTAATTGTCTTTATGGGTGTGTGTGTGGGGGGGGGGGGGGGGAGGGGGGCGTATGTTTTGGTACCAAAACCTTCTTCTATACTGCTCTAAAGATTTTGCTTTGACCAGATAGAATCCTGTATGTCACATCTTCATCAGGTGAACAGAGTGATAGTCTCTCAGTCTGACACAAACGTTTTATTGATGGACCCGGGTTCCTCCAGCCAAAGAGCACCATTTAATACACCACTAAACCTGGCAAAGCTGCCAAATAACTTTAATCTGAAGTCAAATTGATCTGTATATGATATATCATCTTTACACCATTTAAATGTCTGACAGAATTTATTGATGTATATTTGAGATTTCTGTTTTCAGGCCGGTGATGGTGCATGCGTACCGAAGATTACAGGTGTTGAACTGGACTCTTTAATCACCTCCATTAAAGACTTGTTACCTGAACTAGGGGAAGGATTTATACAAGTGAGATTAACATTAAACTACACTCCTCTCCAATTGTTTAATTAATGAATAACACAAAGTTATGTACAGAACATTTTGTTTCCTGATGAAAACTTCAGTTGTGTTTTTTCCTGTGTATTTTTAGCCCGCCATCATTCTGATGGAGGGCTATTCAAATCGCTTTTCCGTGGTCCGTCCGTTAACTTTTTGATTGTTACCTTTATTCCAAGAAAACTACCAGTCCAATCTTAATCAAACTTAACATACAACATCACCCTATGGTCTAGTTGTGCACCGTACATTTTCATCTCATTTGCATATTCAATGTGGCCACCAGGGGGCGATATTGTTTTTTTTTTTGTTACCTTTATTCCAAGAAAACTACCAGTCCGATTTTCACCAAACTTGGCTGACATTATCTCCATATAGTCTAGTTGTGCATCCTACATTTTCATCTCATTTGCATATTCAATATGGCCGCCAAGGGGCGATGTTGTTTTTCTTTGTTACCTTTATTCCAAGAAAACTACCTGTCCAATCTTAATCAAACTAAACATACATCATCACCCGATAGTCTAGTTGTGCATCGTACATTTTCATCTCATTTGCATAAACAATATGGCCGCCAGGGGGAGATGCTGTTTTTCTTTGTTACGTTTATTGCAAGAAAACTTTCGCTAGTTACCTTTATTCCAAGAAAACTATCAGTCTAATCTTAATCAAACTCAACATACATCATCACCCTACTGTCTAGTTGTGCATCGTACATTTTCATCTCATTTGCATATTCAATATGGCCACCAGGGGGCGATATTGTTTTTTTTTGTTGCCTTTATTCCAAGGAAACTACTGGTCCGATTTTCACCAAACTTAACTGACATTATCTCCATATAGTCTAGTTGTGCATCATACAGTTTCATCTCATTTGCATATTCAATATGGCCACCAGGGGGCGATGTTGTTTTTCTTTGTTACCTTTATTCCAAGAAAACTACCTGTCCAATCTTAATCAAACTTAACATACATCATCACCCTATGGTTTAGTTGTGCATCATACATTTTCATCTCAGTTGCATATTCAATATGGCCACCAGGGGGCTATATTGTTTTTTTTTGTTGCCTTTATTCCAAGGAAACTACTAGTCCGATTTTTACCAAACTTGGCTCACATTATCTCCATATAGTCTAGCTGTGCATTGACGTTTTCATCTCATTTGCATATTCAATATGGCCGCCAGGGGGCGATGTTTTTTTTTTCTTCGTTTATTGCAAGAAAACTTTTGCTTGTTACCTTTATTCCAAGAAAACTATCAGTCCAATCTTAATCAAACTCAACATACATCACCCTATGGTCTAGTTGTGCATCGTATATTTTCATCTCATTTGCATATTCAATATGGCTGCCAGGAGGCGATATATTTTTATTTTACTTTTTTCCAAGAAAACTACAAGTCCGATTTTCACCAAACTTGGCTCACATTATCTCCCTATGGCCCTGTTGTGTACTGTACATTTTTATCTCATTTGCATATTCAATATGGCCGTCAGGGGGCGATCTTGTTTTTCTTTATCTTTGTTCCAAGAAAACTACCTGACATTAATCAAACTCAACGTACATTATCACCCTATGGTCTAGTTATGCACCGTTCATTTTGATCTCATTTGCATATTCAATATGGCCGCCAGGAGTGCGATCTTGTTTTTTTGTTACTTCTATTCCAAGAAAACTACTGGTCTGATTTTGACCAAACTTGGCCCACATTATCTCCTTATGATCTAGTTGAGCACCCTACATTTTCATCTCATTTGCTCATTAAATATGGCCGCCAGGAAGCAATGTTGTTTTTTAACCAAATTTGAAAATGAAACTTATTATCATTATTCCAAGAAAACTACTGACCTGATCTTAACCAAACATGACACACATCATCCCTCTAAGTTCTAGCTGTGCACCGTACATTATCATTTCATTAGCGTATTGAAGATGGCTACCAGGTGGCAATGTTGTTTTCAACCAAAGTTTCAAGGGGAGCTTACTTTGTAATTCACAATTTATTTTTCCTCAACAATAGTTATCTCCCTGGAATAAGATTTTTTTATGTAGGACCCAATTCCTATATCCAGTTATTGCTGTAACAATCTTTAATATGAATAGATGAACGCGGGCGTTAAGATCCCTTTAAGGATCTCTTGTTTCTGTTTGCCAGGCCTGTTTGGAAGAGTTTCATTACAACCAAGAAAGGGTGATCAACTCCGTGTTAGAAGACAACCTACCACCCCCACTGTGCGATATGGATCGCTCCCTTGTCAGGTATGTGTAATTTCAATTCTGACAAGGCCTGTTGAAGTGGGGGACCGTTTCTCGACATGTGTACCCGACACAACTTGCACCTGGTCGTACCATAATGTTGAAGGTATTTGTTGCCATGGCATCTAAGATAAAGAGTCCCCTGAAGCTGTTAATCCCTCGTAGATGGTTTGATTAAGGTTTTACACCACTCCCTAGTTTAGGAGCTCAGTGAAGTAAACCATTTATATTTTAATGAATTTTAAAAATTGCTGTTTTGTAGGATAAAAAAAACGACACACAATGTTAAACTTTTAAACAATTTTAAATAGCTGCTATTGAAGAGTTTATCTGTGTCCTTTCATAGAACAGGTTTGCTACCTGGAGCTTAAAGAAGTTAAAAAAGAAATGTATTTTTATTCTTGATCATTCCCTTATTTATCTTCACCTGAAGGGCAACATACCCGGTAACTCTTTGGGGGTATTCATTTACAATCATACCTGGCACCCAGCTGCCGTGTAAAACATCAACACATCAGCACAGCTTCCTCATACAAAACACACAATTGTTTAGTCATTAAAACATTGCCATTCATTGAACATTTTCTTCCTGTAACATTTAATTTACTAATTTTTGTGTGAAAGAACAAGCCAGTGTTTCATCTTGGTCACATTTTAATGTTCTTTTTGTTTCAATTCTTATCTCATATTTAACTTGTAAAATAAAGGAGAAGAGCTCTGATTAAAGTTCAACAAAACTTTATTTAATTTACATTATAGAAATAATGTATTTTTTTTTCTTGTTTAACTAGGACAAAAACAGAAGAAGCAGTTGACCTTCTGTCTCAGCGACGATGTGTGTTTGATTACGATGAATTTGATGTGTTTAACCGTGATACTATTGACATGAGTAGAGTTATTCTGGGTAAAAAGTAAGTTCCTTCTCATTGGCAGTAAAATACAGATAGGCTACATTTCTCTCTCTGGTACAGGGATGTTCTTGTGCTCATATTGAACTTTATCAATTATCTGCCCTTTGTAAACCCATAGTGATTTGCTACGTTTCCTCCCTGAGAAACTTGGCAATATCTGTGTCTATGAATGTGTCAAATTTCAATGAATGTAATAAATTTAATTCCTTCAGAGAAAAGTTAACTGTTGGGAAGTCTGTTTTTGACGACAAGACAGAGTTGTCTGCCTTGAAACCACTGTATGATCGCTATGGTAGTGGTGTGATGGGAGAAAGTGTCTATGAGCCGGACTTGTACGATGATGAATATGATGACACTTACGATACTGGTATCATCGGCCCTGGGGATGATGATTCAGCCGATGAAATGACCAGCAGAAGGTGAGATCAAAGTTTATCTTTTCAACAAAAATACTGTCATAAAATCAGGATACAATTTGATTTAGTTGTTCAATAAAAGCAACCAGATAAATTAAAAGTGGCTAGTTTTTACCCCTTCAAAAACTGTTATGCTGTGACGATCCAAAATATAGTGGCCCATACTGCACTGGCAAGTCAGTTGATCTTTGTTTATACGACTATAGATTGGGTAAAAGGCAGACTAATACATAAACATTTCAATGAATAAGAAAGAGGCGTGTTCTATGAAGCTAATCCGATTGGTTGTTGGGTAAAATCAGGTCTGGTTGACATACATTCTACACATTTCTCTGGAAGCCCTATGTGAGAGACGACAGGTTGTTTTTGTTTATTCACCAAACAAGACCATAAGATTGCTGAATGAAGAAATCAAATCAATTTGGCGAGAATAAAGTTTGTTGGACTTGATCTATCCGAGGACCCAAGAAAGTCGACTAAATCAATGGTGGAACAAATGTACAGCTTCTGACTGAAATTCAGATTTCAAAGAGGATGTTGAGCGAACGGAAAGGTTGGCTGGATTGAACGATGTGACTTGGAGCTGCATTTCAGAAATTTATGCAGTATTTTTGTGTATTGTGAGAAAAATGTTAACCAACTGGAGTCCGTTTGTTACCATGAATATCACTCTCATCTATTAATTTTAAAAAATTAAGACTCGAGTGATATTCATCGTAACAAACGGGCTCCAGTTGGTTAACGACTATTTACATAGGACATATGGGACAACATTTTTTTATTTTTTTTTATTGTGTAGAATTCATATTTTTCTTTCTCCTCTCGTCGATAAGGCAAGCGTTTGTACAGGTAGGTATTATATCTAAGGGGAATATGACAACTTAAGGTTTTATGTTCATTTGTTTTATCGGTTTTGTTTACACAGAGCATTCACCACACCTCGTATCCTGGAGAAGAAACCAGAGTCTCAACGGTCGAGTCAAATTTCAGATGTAAGTTTATAACATTGTTTATGGCTACAATAAGATTCAGATGTAAGTTTATAACATTGTTTATGGCTACAATAAGATTCAGAAGTAAGTTTATAACATTGTTTATGGCTACAATAAGATTCAGATGTAAGTTTATAACATTGTTTATGGCTACAATAAGATTCAGATGTAAGTTTATAACATTGTTTATGGCTACAATAAGATTCAGATGTAAGTTTATAACATTGTTTATGGCTACAATAAGATTCAGATGTAAGTTTATAACATTGTTTATGGCTACAATAAGATTCAGATGTAAGTTTATAACATTGTTTATGGCTACAATAAGAGGAGAGCTTCTGAAGCTGAATTTGAATCTGAAGTCCGGTGTAGCACTGAGGACAGTAAATCTCACGTCGCTTACATGTAATTGCGTCATTTGCAAGTAATTGGCAAACTGTCTTCTTTATGAAATGTCAACAGTTTTCCATATTTAAGTGCCTTTAACATTTTGATGCATTCAACTTTTTATGCCCCAGCCCATATTTATATGGGGGGGGGCATATAGAGTTTGGTCTGTCCGTACGTCCGTCCTTCCTTCTGTCCGTCCGTCCTTCCGTCCGTACGTACGAAGTGTTTCCAGACACTAAATCTTAAACCAATGAAGGCTTTCATTTGAAATTTTTATATATTATGTATATCCACAATACCTCGGATGAGATTGTGTTTCAAGAAAATCTGCTCACAGGTGGCGCTACTGCAGGCCTAGACCTCGTAAATACAGTTATGATTTGAGGTTTCCGGACGTTATCTCCATAACGGCTTGACGATTTCTCTTGAAATTTTTTTAAAAGATGTATATCCACAATACCTTGAATGAGATTTTGTTTCGAGAAAATCCACTCATAGGTGGCGCCACTGCAGGCCTATACCTCGTAAATACAGTTATGATTTCAGGTTTCCGGACTTTATCTCTGTAACGGGTTGACGGTTTCTCTTGAAATTTTTTTAAAAGATGTATATCCACAATACCTTGAATGAGATTTTGTTTCGAGAAAATCCACTCATAGGTGGCGCCACTGCAGGCCTAGACCTCGTAAATACAGTTATGATTTGAGGTTTCCGGACGTTATCTCCATAACGGCTTGACATTTTCTCTTGAAATTTTATTATAAGATGTATATCCACAATACATTGAATGGGATTATGTTTCGAGAAAATCCGCTCATAGGTGGCGCCACTGTAGGCCTAGACCTCGTAAAAACAGTTATGATTTCAGGTTTCCGGACTTTATCTCTGTAATGGGTTGACGATTTCTCTTGAAATTTTTTTATATGATGTATATCCACAATACCTCGAATGAGATTATGCTTCGAGAAAATCCGCTCATAGGTGGCGCCACTGTAGGCCTAGACCTCATAAATACAGTTATGATTTGAGGTTTCCAGACGTTATCTCTGTAACGGGTTGACGATTTCTCTTGAAATTTGTTTATAAGATGTATATTCACAATACCTCGAATGGGATTGTGTTTCGAGAAAATCCACTCATAGGTGGCGCCACTGCAGGCCTAGACCTCGTAAATACAGTTATGATTTGAGGGTTCCGGACGTTATCTCCATAACGGCTTGACATTTTCTCTCGAAATTTGTTTATAAGATGTATATCCACAATACTTCGAATGGGATTATGCTTCGAGAAAATCCGCTCATAGGTGGCGCCACTGCAGGCCTAGACCTCGTAAATACAGTTATGATTTGAGGTTTCCGGACGTTATCTCCATAACGGCTTGACATTTTCTCTTGAAATTTTATTATAAGATGTATATCCACAATACATTGAATGGGATTATGTTTCGAGAAAATCCGCTCATAGGTGGCGCCACTGTAGGCCTAGACCTCGTAAAAACAGTTATGATTTCAGGTTTCCGGACTTTATCTCTGTAATGGGTTGACGATTTCTCTTGAAATTTTTTTATATGATGTATATCCACAATACCTCGAATGAGATTATGCTTCGAGAAAATCCGCTCATAGGTGGCGCCACTGTAGGCCTAGACCTCATAAATACAGTTATGATTTGAGGTTTCCGGACGTTATCTCTGTAACGGGTTGACGATTTCTCTTGAAATTTTTGTATAAGATGTATATTCACAATACCTCGAATGGGATTGTGTTTCGAGAAAATCCACTCATAGGTGGCGCCACTGCAGGCCTAGACCTCGTAAATACAGTTATGATTTGAGGGTTCCGGACGTTATCTCCATAACGGCTTGACATTTTCTCTCGAAATTTGTTTATAAGATGTATATCCACAATACTTCGAATGGGATTATGCTTCGAGAAAATCCGCTCATAGGTGGCGCCACTGCAGGCCTAGACCTCGTAAATACAGTTATGATTTGAGGTTTCCGGACGTTATCTCCATAACGGCTTGACATTTTCTCTTGAAATTTTATTATAAGATGTATATCCACAATACATCGAATGGGATTATGTTTCGAGTAAATCCGCTTATAGGTGGCGCCACTGTAGGCCTAGACCTCGTAAATACAGTTATGATTTGAGGTTTCCGGACGTTATCTCTGTAACGGGTTGACGTTTTCTCGAAAATTTTTTTATATAATGTATATCCACAATACCTCGGATGAAATTGTGTTTCGAGAAAATCCGCTCATAGGTGGCGCCACTGTAGACCTAGACCTCGTGAAAACAGTTACGATTTCAGGTTATCTCTGTAACGGGTTGACGTTTTCTCTTGAAATTAGTATATCACAATGTTTGTCTGCTCACTATAGCATCTCACCAACTCGTACATTCTTTATATGTAGAGGTTATTCAGAATCAATTTCACTATTTCATGATCAACTTGTGCCTGCTAGGCGGGGGCATGTATCACCTTCAGTGATAATTAATGCACATCTCTCCAAACAACACCCTTCTCCAAAGGGGGCATACTCAATGATACTATTACTTCTAGTTTCTTTCTCATCTCCCTTGCAGGAATCTTCTGAGGAAGAAGTTAAAAAAGATGAGTTTGTCGTAAATCCAGCTTTAATAAGAGCCAGGGCGGAGGAGCGAGCTCAGTGGAAAGCTCAAAGAAATGCAAACAAGAGAGGTCAGGGACCACGACCCCAAGGTCAACCTTCACAAAGTCAAGGTCAAAGAGATCCTGAGGGCCAAGGACATAAAAAATATGACGTGAAAGGAAAACCAAAAGGACAAGGTCAAGATGCTAATGTTGTTCGAAATCGTAACTTTAAGGACAAACATAAATCTTCATTAGGAAATCATAATCGTAAAGCAATGGCGGATAAGAAGAGAATGAAAGGAATGGCTCCTTGAGTGAAAGTTAAGAAAATAATCAAAACACTGATAACAATTTATGCCTTTTTTATGAAGGAAAACGGTCAAAACATTTCATTGAAACATTTTCTTTCCACGATTTTCAAGGAAATCGTAATCAGTTGTCTTGATATGTTGTCAGAAGATCACATGCTTTTTTTTATGAAGACAATTGTTAACTGTAACTGTTATTAAAGTTTACATTTGTTGTTGTTGTTAGCCTAATCCTGTGTTAAAAATTGTGATGTTTATTCAGACAATGATGGTCATCCATTCAAATCCCACTCAGTTCAATGAAAACATTTTGAGTGGGTTTTCATGTGATTGCCTAATGGGAAATGTTATGGCCGGGTGTTCCCTCTCCCACTAAACATGATGGACATATAAGTAAAAGTATCTTGTAGCCTAAAACATTAATCAAGAAAGATGTCTATTGGTAAATGTTCAGCCCCTGTCAAAGGCCGGGTGTTCCCTCTCCCACTAAACCTGACGTACATTTTAGTAAAACTATCTTGTAGCCTAAACCATCAATCAGTCTATCGACCAACGAAGATGGGTAAGCCGTTAGCTTAAACTGTTAGAAATAAAATCCACAACTCTTACCAACTAGAACTGTTCTCCAATGACAAATGTTGCAATATAGATAATTTCATTAAAAAGAAATTTTCTTGTTCTTTAAATTTTTTGCACATCACACATAAGTCCACTCCCCTCCAAACAAAATGTCCTTGTGGGAAGGCAGTTAACATCAGTAACGTTCTCATTCTTTATCCGTTTCTGGGTATGTTTTCGACATGATTAAACAATTTTCGGGATTGAAGCGGTGTCTGCCTTGGTGAACCTTATCAGGTTTAGTAAGGGAGGAAACTGAGCTCATTGTCGGAAGAAACCCCCGACCTTCAGCGAGTACCTGGCGACGGAGTGAAAAATCCAATCAGAAATTTTTTATTTGGTCTGAGTGTGATTCAAACCCGCGCGGCATCGATGGAAGGTTTGTGTGGGACTGAGGGACGATCACTCTCACTGGACCACCCAGGCCCCCCTCCTAAAGATTAGCAGCTTAATTCAAACCCAACAATAGATCATTGAAATCGAATCCCACTGTATCTTATTTAGTTTGGAACATTTTCCATGTCTTTGATTTGACCTGGTTACCACTTTCATGCAGCAAATGGATGGCGTTAATAAACTAAAAAATCTTGAACGCAAAAAACAAAACACAGTAAATCAATAATTGAATTAATTATTAGAATCCCCAACAATACATATACTAGTATCTATATACATTTTATTATACAAGGGCAATAAAACCGTGAAATATACACAGATCATTGAAGAAATTTTAAAGGTTTTATCTGTATCAATAACAGAAAATACATTGGTGATAAAACTGAAATATACACGGATAATTTAAGCTATAAGAAGTAGTAGTTACAACAAACACAGCCTACATGGAAGCCATAGCAGTAAGTAAGGGCTGTTTCTCAAAACCATTTACTCCCAGTTTAACTTTGCGACGTGTTTTTTTGTGTGAATCGATTCACCACTTTCAGCGTGTTGATCTGAATACAGATCTTTGGGTAGCATGCACGCTGCAATTCGCAAGCCACATATTCAAGCCGTGCCCAAAGCTATTTTCTATTGGAAGAAATGTTGATTGTGTGATAAAACAAAATTTAAATATTTGAAAGTTTCAGTTTTAAATAGTAAGATTTGAAGCAAAAGTGGACTCAAATATTGGTTACCTGTGGGTGAAAATTTCAGTGAAAGACATGGTATAAATAACCTCATATATATTTAGAAAATATACATAAATTAAAAATATGTGCAAATACAATGCCCAAATCTTCAGTCAATATGAGTGGTATTTTTCAGGGTTGCACTACTTCTGTGAGTGGTATTTTTCAGGGTTGCACTACTTCTGTGCTTTTCATGAAGTTTTAATGAATTTTAGAAGGGAAAAGAGGAGGAAAACCACCTTCACATTGCTTGCCCAGATAGAGAGATGTGAAAATGTACATAGTACATGTAACTCAGTAAAACTTGGAAAAAGTGACATCATACATAACCTCCGATGTGTTAATGTTCACTTTCAGCTACAGTGAGGAATCACTTACATGCTCCGAATGGTGACGTAATTCACAGAGGGTGTGTATGATGTCACAGCACAGAGGTTGTGTATGATGTCACAGCACAGAGGGTGTGTATGATGTCACAGCACAGAGGGTGTGTATGATGTCACGGCACAGAGGGTGTGTATGATGTCACGGCACAGAGGGTGTGTATGATGTCACAGCACAGAGGTTGTCTATGGTGTCACAGCACAGAGGGTGTGTATGATGTCACAGCACAGAGGGTGTGTATGATGTCACAGCACAGAGGGTGTGTATGATGTCACAGCACAGAGGGTGTGTATGATGTCACAGCACAGAGGGTGTGTATGATGTCACGGCACAGAGGGTGTGTATGATGTCACGGCACAGAGGGTGTGTATGATGTCACGGCACAGAGGGTGTGTATGATGTCACGGCACAGAGGGTGTGTATGATGTCACGGCACAGAGGGTGTGTATGATGTCACATCACAGAGGGTGTGTATGATGTCACGGCACAGAGGTTGTGTATGATGTCACGGCACAGAGGTTGTGTATGATGTCACGGCACAGAGGTTGTGTATGATGTCACGGCACAGAGGTTGTGTATGATGTCACGGCACAGAGGTTGTGTATGATGTCACGGCACAGAGGTTGTGTATGATGTCAGGGCACATAGGTTGTGTATGATGTCAGGGCACATAGGTTGTGTATGATGTCACGGCGCATAGGTTGTGTATGATGTCACGGCGCAGAGGTTGTGTATGATGTCACGGCACAGAGCTTGTCTATGATGTCACGGCACAGAGGTTGTGTATGATGTCACGGCACAGAGGTTGTGTATGATGTCACGGCACAGAGGTTGTGTATGATGTCACGGCACAGAGGGTGTGTATGATGTCACGGCACAGAGGTTGTGTATGATTTCACGGCACAGAGGTTGTGTATGATGTCACGGCACAGAGGTTGTGTATGATGTCAGGGCACATAGGTTGTGTATGATGTCACGGCACAGAGGTTGTGTATGATGTCACGGCACAGAGCTTGTGTATGATGTCACGGCACAGAGCTTGTGTATGATGTCAGGGCACAGAGCTTGTGTATGATGTCAGGGCACAAAGGTTGTGTATGATGTCACGGCACAGAGGTTGTGTATGATGTCACGGCACAGAGCTTGTGTATGATGTCACGGCACAGAGCTTGTCTATGATGTCACGGCACAGAGGTTGTGTATGATGTCACGGCACAGAGGTTGTGTATGATGTCACGGCACATAGGTTGTGTATGATGTCACGGCACAGAGGTTGTGTATGATGTCACGGCACAGAGGTTGTGTATGATGTCACGGCACAGAGGTTGTGTATGGTGTCACGGCACAGAGCTTGTCTATGGTGTCACGGCACAGAGGTTGTGTATGATGTCACGGCACAGAGGTTGTGTATGATGTCACGGCACAGAGGTTGTGTATGATGTCACGGCACAGATGTTGTGTATGATTTCACGGTACAGAGGTTGTGTATGATGTCACGACACAGAGGTTGTGTATGATGTCACAGCACAGAGGTTGTGTATGATGTCACAGCACAGAGGTTGTGTATGATATCACGGCACAGAGGTTGTGTATGATGTCACGGCACAGAGGTTGTGTATGATATCACGACAAGGAAACCCCAAATGTTCTGAATGATTATACTATCGAGACATTGGAATGATTGATTGACTGTTTGGTGTTTTACGCCGCGCTCAAGATTATTTCACTTATATGGCGGCGTTGCCAATTTTATTGTGGGAGGAAACCATGCTCAACCATCCCACGCAACCATCCCATATAGGTCGTTCGAGTGAAAATGAGACATTGGAAACTTGTGTCTCACATAGGATCTTTAGTAGGAGGTTGATAACCCCCAATTTACTGTTGGTTATCTTTAGCTGTTGGTCAGGTCACTGACATCTTTCTGGCATAAAAACACCCCTATCTAAAACATCTATCGATGAGGACACAGTACATTCTTGGCAATAAGGGTCAAAAGTAGGGAGCTAGAAAGGAATCCCTCATGGAGACTTTTAACAAGGTCACTGAAAAGTTGTGTCTGACGTAAAAGCACCAGCCAATCTAAAATCTCCATCAATGAGAACGCAGTACATTCGCTGTGGTGAGGGTCTAGAGTATGGGGCAGGTCTAGGAATTGTTGTCCTAAGAATATATTCTCGTCCAGTGGGTCGAGGAAAGTCTGGGATTGTACTGGCTGGTCGATGAGAGTTTGTCAACGACAAGTTTAATTCATCTTCATCCTCTGTATTCTCGTCTGTTACCATGTGAGCCGACTGTAAACACACAATATCTTACTTTCACAAATGTTCATCTTAATGCATAATATTTAAGAACACTAAAACACACGGGCACAGGGAAAATCTTCTTGTCTAAAATCTGACAAATATTTTTAAATATGAATCTATTTTTAAAAAAAAAGACTGTACAATTATTATTAATGACAAATAGTTACCTGAAATCTATAGCTTAAACAGTATAGAACTTCTATCCAACGGACATTTTATTTTATTAATGTTTGTTTTGAAAGGATGCATTTTCCATAAGAATAAAAAAATATCTTACTTTTTGAGCAGCCATGAACAGTCGATGTACCAGAGTTCCTGCGGGGCCTTGGGGGCCCCCTCTTACCCTAACTTCTGGCTGAGACAACAGAGATGACACAAAGTGTTCAACCTCAACCTCGGAGTGACCTTTGCCCAAAACTTCAGACAAAAATTTTGTCTTCAATGATTTGGCTCGAGCAATAACTGTTTCTGCAAGTCTGATGGCCTTTAATAAATCCTGTAACAAAGTATTGAAGATTCAGGTCACAGAATTATTGTTTGGTTAATTTTGTTTTCACAAAGCAATCAAAACTACTTGACTTGTTCAGCAGCGTGACAAGGATTAATTGATTAAAGAAGATTTCATCTTTATTTATATTTTTATCCATTAGGCACCTAGAAATAAACATATGCAGTTTTAAGAATGCCAGTCTTTCTATTGGCTCACTTCATCATGATGCAAGAAGATGATACAAACCCTATGTGACGCGTACAATCCAAATCTCACCTGATATTGTCTTATTTCAGGAATGGGAGATCTTGTGACTTTAGCAGCTTTCGATGTGATTTGTTCAACGAGTAATTTTAACTTGGGGACATCAGAATCTTCTGAAATAGAAATGAAGTTTGGTAAAACATTTTAGACTTCGTTGTTTTATTTCTCTGTGAAATAAATTGCAGAATATCAATATCTTAGGGTTAGGCTTGCCTACACAATCAGAAATAAAGAAAGTTGGATTAGCATTTCACAGTAGACTTAATCTTGGGATTTCACAGTAGACTTAATCTTGGGATTTCACAGTACTAGACTTAATCTTGGGATTTCACAGTAGACTTAATCTTGGGATTTCACAGTACTAGACTTAATCTTGGGATTTCACAGTAGACTTAATCTTGGGATTTCACAGTACTAGACTTAATCTTGGGATTTCACAGTAGACTTAATCTTGGGATTTCACAGTACTAGACTTAATCTTGGGATTTCACAGTAGACTAAATCTTGGGATTTCACAGTAGACTAAATCTTGGGATTTCACAGTAGACTTAATCTAGGGATTTCACAGTAGACTTAATCTTGGGATTTCGCAGTAGACTTAATCTTGGGATTTCGCAGTAGACTTAATCTTGGGATTTCGCAGTAGGCTACATCTTGGGATGTCACAGTAGACTAAATCTTGGGATTTCACAGTAGACTTAATCTTGGGATTTCACAGTAGACTTAATCTTGGGATTTCACAGTACTAGACTTAATCTTGGGATTTCACAGTA
Organism: Lepidochitona cinerea; assembly: GCA_963971465.1. Taxonomy (NCBI): domain Eukaryota; kingdom Metazoa; phylum Mollusca; class Polyplacophora; order Chitonida; family Tonicellidae; genus Lepidochitona; species Lepidochitona cinerea. The sequence continues at coordinate 27,760,246 of OZ020564.1, read as the reverse complement.
CTAGACTTAATCTTGGGATTTCACAGTAGGCTACATCTTGGGATGTCACAGTAGACTAAATCTTGGGATTTCACAGTAGACTTAATCTTGGGATTTCACAGTAGACTTAATCTTGGGATTTCACAGTAGACTTAATCTTGGGATTTCACAGTACTAGACTTAATCTTGGGATTTCACAGTACTAGACTTAATCTTGGGATTTCACAGTAGTCTACATCTTGGGATGTCACAGTAGACTTAATCTTGGGATTTCACAGTAGACTTAATCTTGGGATTTCACAGTAGACTTAATCTTGGGATTTCACAGTAGACTTAATCTTGGGATTTCACAGTAGACTTAATCTTGGGATTTCACAGTAGACTTAATCTTGGGATTTCACAGTAGACTTAGGGAGTGTATCCAATTATCGTCTTTTGTTCAATCGTTTTAGACGATTGAAAAAGACGCTGTAAGACGACACCCATCGTCTTGGGTATCGTCTTTTTAACGGCAGACGCTTGAAAGACGATAATGTGTTATGCCCTGCGATAGCGCAGTGATATTTACAGTGCGAGGTACTCTGCAAGTAAACAGGGTGCCGCTATGGCGAGCTAGTTCGTTCGTCGTTAAGTTTGAACCATACAGCATTTTTTTGCCAGTCAATATAGCCTATAGCTACGAAAACATCAGGACGACCGGTTGAGAAAAATAAATAAATGACCCCAGTGCGTCCATCGATATCGGCTGGTAATGTGTTCGTGTGCTGTTCATCTGGCTTGCATCGGCCGGGGCTGAAGTAGAGTGCAGAAAAGTTCGCAAAATGAACATAATGCAAATAAACTTACTAGATAAAGAGCTACGAGAATATGTATTTGTTTGTTTCAGGTTGAGAGTAGCAGCTGCCATGATCAATTAAAGTGGATTTGTCTCAAGCTGTGTCATTGACCATGTTATTTTAGCAAGATGGCGGAACGCTAATGTTTTCACGTGGAGGGAGAATTGTTGTGTTTTTTTCAATATTATTTATTTTTTCCACTCCAGTATCAAATCAGAAATTGGTAGATGAAATAAATTTAGACAGGACACGGGTAACAAACATACAATGCCTTGTCTAGATAGGGCTTAATTCGTTACTTTAGAAAAAGAAAATATATAAAACAGTATAACGGTAAACGGATTACCCAAATTTCCCGGTAATCTGAAGAATGTCCACCTAAAGAGCGTTTTGTTCATAAAGCTACGATAAACCGTCCGACTATCAGCCTATATTTCCACTGATGATGTCAAAGATATTTCAATTAAAATATTTTATATAGAAATACATGTAGCTTGCAGGGCTTTTTTACGTACCGGTATTCGGGTATTTCTAGACCAAAGACAATAAATATATAAATATAAGAGTTTACAATAGCTAACATAAACGCGTCAGTTGTTTGGTACCCCTCGACTTTAATAATATACATTGTGAACAATTTCTGTCACTGGTTTAAATGTCCTTGTTTTTAGGGCAGTGTGGACAATTTGGTGAAATGATATAACAAAGTTCTATTGACAATAAATATTCGGCTGCACACACGCAGCTAGAATGTCAAATACTGATCAGATTGTCATTATATTTTCGCAGAGGAAATGCGCACAAAAACTTCAAATAAAAAAATGTCAAAGGTTTTTAACTCTTTATATCTTTCTAAATAACAATAAAGAAACTTGCGTTTTTTGTTAATGTAAACACTTTTAGCATTTTGGTGGGGAGTGTGTCGTTATAGTCGTTTTCTTTGATTTGTATGTTCGTTTTGGACATTTTGATTGAAAAAACAGAAACAGACGACTGTCACTGCACACTGGGTTCGATTATGGGGTTTATAGGGCTTTAGATTCATCAGGATTACCTAAAAATGATAGTTATGATCGATTGACCGACGTTAATCATCGATTTTGTCATTTCAAGACCCCCTGTCAGCGTGTTTCCTGTGACCCAAAAATATGGCTTGGCTACTATCCTTTATATAGTGAGGGAATACAAACATTTACCAATATCGACAAGAAATCTTCGTGCACTCTACCAAACTTTTTAATCGCTCAATTACTATACGCTGCAATCCTTTTATTTCGTTTTAACAGCTATTTCAATAATAGACCAGCATTCTTCCGATCAAGGTAGGTTGATTTGATGATGGCGAATCAGACTGTACTTGCGGAAGCTGTACGCAACATTCAAGTGATGCTCTACATGAAGTTGAAAAAGGCCAATCAAGTGATTACAGAAGTTCAAGTAATTCCTGCTCCTCTAGTTGCTGATACCCCACATGTTGACCTGCCATCTATTGAGGAAACCCCCACATCGGACACTCCTGAAGAATTATACGTCGTTGGAAACAGCACGCCAGCTATTGAGAATGAGGTAGATATACCAACAGATTTAGACATTCCAACTCTTGAAGAGTATGAGTTTTCAACATCCTTGTTGGATTTGGTTGCAACGCCAACATCATCTCCAGTAATCGAGCCTGTAACCCCTCCATCAACTATCAACCTGACGTGTTTACGAGAACTGAACTTTCAGCAAACTGATTATTCGCCGAAAGTGAACATTGGTTCCGTTCGAAATCCAGTGCTCGTGGAACGCAGGAAGTTAGCTCGATTGTCCCGTCTACCGACAGCTCAGCGATTTGTACTATCGATGATGGACAATGTTTTTTTCAACGGAGGAAATGTCTGAAGGCAGTTTGAGTGGAGGCACAGTCAAGTAGGGCCTACAAGGGAAAAGAAAACCAGAAGAAACCTTTGTGTAAGATGAAACTCACATCTATAATGAGACAGGCAGCTGTGATTTACGACTCAAGAGGACTTATATTCTGATCAAACTCTAAGGAATGCCATCAACTCCAAGTGTAGAAATAAGAAAAACTTGTGTTAACAAGAACTCATTGACTCTTATAAATTGTTGTTTTCAGGAGTGTTGCTCGTTAAATTTGATTAATAAACATGTTATTTGAATAATGTCCGTTGTGTTCTGTTCCTTTCCGAGATTCCATGTATGTGTTGCATTTTATTTGATATTAACGTATGCGAACAAAAAACAAAAAAAAACATGTGACAAATGATTTTGATATTCATTTTTTACAATTCAATTCAATTATATTTTACTCAATCAAAAACTCACCGCTGGGCAGCACAACGTCACCACATGATGTGTAGACCCGTTCATTTTGCGGTATAGGCTATTATTGGCAGGGTTTACTCAGCTGTACCTGTATGAGTTGACAAGCTTTAATACTTGTCATTCGGCATCAATTGAAAGAGATTATCGTTTTACAGCCCATCTTGAATCAAGCTTGTGTGAGTGTATTCCGGCAATAGTATGCAATTTATCTGAACATCACCTTTATACCAATAGAATATTTATACTTGTGGCGAACCCGTAATATTCAATTCAAATTCAAATCCAGTACGAGGAATTCATGAGGATGAATAAAACATTGTTGGGAAGTATATCATTGGCACAAATAATTTGCTATTGCCGTTTGGCACATTTTAGAAGTCCCACGTAAAATTTAAAGAAAATATAACTTGCGCATCCCAAATCAACTCTGTCAGCTCAACTACAAAGATAGCATAAAAAAAACAAGACAGTTATTGCAATGAAATCGATATTGATCAGAATTGAACGTTAGTCGATGGCACTTGTGAAGCTTTTATAACGCATTTAAAAACAAAACTATTGACAAAGACCATCAGCTCAGAAAATCGATGTAACCATTTCGGCGGTATTCCCTGAAACAGAAGAGAAGAAATTGATAAACATACACAATAATAAATAAATCTGAAATAGGCCCAGTTCACTTTCGATGATGGTGACAAAGCTTAAAAGATTTCTAACAATACAGCATTACACACGCCAAAAATAAAAATAATCTGTACAGGAGAGACTCAAATATATGGGGCCTAGTCATTGCATTTTACGATGCTTCAAGGCGTCCGTTATGGTTAGGATGATGGTTTTATTAAAATGGATTTGGAACGAAAACAGGTATGGTAATGTTTATTCGATCGCCAAAAATTATTTCACATCTGGGACTTGGTCGTCTTAATATGCAATGGTTCCCTTAGGTTATTAAAATAGACACATTAATTAAAACGTACCGTATTAAAAAACACATGGTTGTTGCGGAAAGAAAAATAGCTGTGCACGGCTTTCTTTGTTCGCCAAGAAAACATGTGTAAGTTTTGACGTAGCCCAGGGGGACGCAACTCTCGGTTTCATCGCTAGATATTAGTTTTACAACTAGCTGTAACATTCTTTTTAAAATATTTATTCAATGAAAAAATGGTGAACGCCGTGTACAAACTTTGGTCATTGCTTGATTTCCTTTCAGTCCCTTACCTCGGCACAGTCTATTCTAGAGTTTGTGGTCAAACGAGTTAGCAACGAACTCCACGTCTATAGAACGTAGGCTAGTCTAAGGCTCCCGAGTATAAAGATTTAACAAAATCTTAATTAAAGCGTTTTAGATTTTTACTGAATTGGTTTAAAACCATATAGTGAATGGTATTTAATCACTGCCTGGCATGCTTAGCCAACATAAATAAGCTATAAAGCCGCTGCGTTGTTGTTGACTGCCACGTGAGGCCTTAGCCATGCGGACTACTTTCAGACTCGAGTCCGATTCAAGACGCTAGCCGTGTTCCACCACGGGCGGTCTCTATACCAATCGTCTTTCAAAAGACGATCCAATCCAACACCCATCGTCTCTCCCATCGTCTTTTACAATCGTTTTAGACGACAGAAAAACGAACGATAATTGGATACGCTTCCTTAATCTTGGGATTTCACAGTAGACTAAATCTTGGGATTTCACAGTACTAGACTTAATCTTGGGATTTCGCAGTAGACTTAATCTTGGGATTTCACAGTAGGCTACATCTTGGGATGTCACAGTAGACTAAATCTTGGGATTTCACAGTAGACTTTATCTTGGGATTTCACAGTAGACTACATCTTGGGATTTCGCAGTAGACTTAATCTTGGGATTTCGCAGTAGGCTACATCTTGGGATTTCATAGTAGGCTAAATCTTGGGATTTCGCAGTAGGCTAAATCTTGGGATTTCACAGTAGACTTAATCTTGGGATTTCACAGCAGGCTAAATCTTGGGATTTCACAGTAGACCTTATAATCTTGGGATTTCACAGTAGACTTAATCTTGGGATTTCACAGACTTAATCTTGGGATTTTATGGTAGACTAAATCTTGGGATTTCACAGTAGACTTTATAATCTTGGGATTTCATAGTAGACTTAATCTTGGGATTTCACAGTAGACTTTATAATCTTGGGATTTCACAGTACACTTTATAATCTTGTGATTTCACAGTAGACTTAATCTTGGGATTTCACAGTAGACTTAATCTTGGGATTTCACAGTAGACTTAATCTTGGGATTTCACAGTAGACTTAATCTTGGGATTTCACAGTAGGCTATATCTTGGGATTTTACGGTAGACTATATCTTGGGATTTCACAGTAGATTTAATCTTGGGATTTCACAGACTTAATCTTGGGATTTCACAGTGGACTTAATCTTGGGATTTTACGGTAGACTATATCTTGGGATTTTACGGTAGACTATATCTTGGGATTTCACAGTAGGCTAAATCTTGGGATTTCACAGTACACTTAATCTTGGGATTTCACAGTAGACTTAATCTTGGGATTTCACAGACTTAATCTTGGGATTTTATGGTAGACTAAATCTTGGGATTTCACAGTAGGCTATATCTTGGGATTTTACGCTAGACTATATCTTTATGGACACTAAAACACACGGGCACAGGGAAAATCTTCTTGTCTAAAATAACCACGGAGACAAGTTTCTAATTGTGTTAAAAAGAGGTATATCATTTAGACCTTTATACCCCATCATAAATTGTTGTAATAAAGTAAACCTATGATATTTCATTAGGTTGACGACTGACAGGAGCTTGGCCTTAGTCAGTAGAATTTTCTGGAACACTTTGTATTACATTGACAATGCTTACGCATCTTAAGCTATAGTAAGAATATCGTCAGACTATATAGTATGCCCCCCCCCCCCCCATACCCTTTCCCAAAAAACCTAGGTAGAAGGCAGACAGGGGAGTTTAGCCCTGACCAGTATGTCTTTCAAACTCTTGTTCTTTTTATAAGCAATGACTGGCCTTTGGGTCAGAGGTCGAGCAAGTTTACTTTGAAGTAGTTTGTATTCTTCTACTATAATCTTGGCCATAGCGATGCTAGCTTTGTTATACTGAAACACAAATGGTATTATAGTTTTTTCACGACATCTTCCGGGGTCCAAGTTCAAACCCAAAGGATAAATAGTTTGTAATGTTTGAATCCAAAAACTTTCCCTTTCCAAACGTTTGTGCTTCGTATCTGCAGCGGAAGTGAGAAATGGGATTTTCTCAATAGGCATGATTTCAAAATGGTCCTTGACCGAATGACCTTGAGTATTGAAATGTTGTGCCACGGGTACATCATGTTTAAGTCTTATGCTAGATAAATGGTTGGTTGCTCTTTGTCGTAGAGAATTCTGAGTTTCTCCGACGTACTGTTTGCGACATTTTTTGCACGTGATTACATACACGATATTAGAGGAGTCACAATTAAGGTTCTCTGCCATTTGATATTTGTTGCGAGTTTGTTCTCCGAAAAAGGTTCCGCGATCGGGTACGTATATATCGAGTTTGCATCGCGTCTTAAGGCATTTCATTGATGTACCTGAGAGAAATGTTGGACGGTAGTGGTACACTCGTGAAGGGGAGGTAAGCGTATCGGGGGATGAAGGGGGAAACATGATTTGTCTTACTGTGTTAGATTTCATCCTTCGGAGTAATCTAATAGAATACTTCCTAGGGAGGAGAGCTTTAAAAAGAACAGAACAAGCCTGGTTAAAAAAATCTAAAGAACTACAGTTTCTATAGAATCTAAAAATCTGAGATTTAATGACCCCCTTGAAAGTGTGAGGAGGATGGTATGACCCAGCATGTAGTAGCTGATGCGTGTCAGTAGGTTTGAAGAATACTTTTGGGATGTCACAGTAGATTTAATCTTGGGATTTCACAGACTTAATCTTGGGATTTCACAGTGGACTTAATCTTGGGATTTTACGGTAGACTTAATCTTGGGATTTCACAGTAGGCTAAATCTTGGGATTTCACAGACTTAATCTTGGGATTTCACAGTAGACTTAATCTTGGGATTTTACGGTAGACTATATCTTGGGATTTCACAGTAGGCTAAATCTTGGGATTTCACAGTAGGCTAAATCTTGGGATTTCACAGACTTAATCTTGGGATTTTACAGAAAGCAAAATTTATGGGGTTTAATCTCAGTCCACCGATGTTCTTGCCAGAGTTAAGATGCGTAACCATTGTCAATGTGTTACAAAAGGATTCCAGAAAATTCTACTGACCAAGGCTAAACTCTTGTCAGTCGTCAACCTAATGAAATATCATAGGTTTGGTTTGTTACAACAATTTATGGGGTGTAAAGGTCTAAATGATATACCTCTTTTTAACACAATTAGAAACTTGTATCCAGGGTTATTTTAGACAAGAACATTTTCCCTGTTCTCGTGTGTTTTAGTGATCATAAATATGTATATCCCAGGAGCAACTTTAATTGATTGACTGATGTTTTATGCCAAACTCATGATTGTTTTCACTTTTATGGCGGGCTTACCAGCTTAAGTAGGGAGAAAACTAGGCTCTTCACCTGGAGTAAAAAAACAACTTTCTGTATGTACTAAAAACCCTTCCACATAACGTGATGGATTGAATTGCCCTCGTAAGATATTAAAGTGATGCTCCTTCCATCCCGGAGTATATGTCTGCCAAATCAAACACATGTACTGAATAATTCCACACACATTACTTACCGTTTTCAACAATTTTTAAAATGGCTGACTGCATCAACATAGGCATGAGATGTAGAACAACTTCTGATGGTTTTAAGGAAGATAAAAAATGCAGAACCTACAGATAAATAAAATAACGATTAGTGATCAGTATACAACATTCATACCACAAGATTTATACACCAATTCACTATTAATACAGTTTAATTCTCATTCTAGGTCAGAATAGTTTTATAATGTTTCCGCCCATTGGTACAAAAACTTCCCCATGTTAGATTCACCATATAATCAGTGTTACAAGCTACCAGATCTATATGTTTTCCATTTCAAGGTTTAATGGATCAGCATGCTTACTTCCTTTCATTTAATACAATAGATTGCTGGTTAAATTGCAGCATTCAATACTCACCTTCTCTGCCTCTTTCGTGTCATCAAAAAGACGTCGTTGGCGTCTTGCAGGGATTGCACGTGCACTCTGCCATACTTCCACCCACATGTTGCCAGGGATCTGCATGCGTGAACTTAAACGACCTAAAAGAAAATGTTGAATATTTGTGTTTTAGCTTTTGAGGTGTAAATCAGGTTTATTGGGTGTACAAACCAGGCTCTAGGCCCAGGGGGACACCCTTGGGTGTGCAAACCAGGCTCTAGGCCCAGGGGGACACCCTTGGGTGTGCAAACCAGGCTCTACGCCCAGGGGATACCCTTGGGTGTGCAAACCAGGCTCTACGCCCAGGGGATACCCTTGGGTGTGCAAACCAGGCTCTACGCCCAGGGGATACCCTTGGGTGTGCAAACCAGGCTCTACGCCCAGGGGGGCACCCTTGCTCTAAGCCCAGGGGGACACCCTTGCCCTCCCGCATATGAGATGATTGGTACCAGTTAGAAAATAATGTTTATTCCTTAGGATTGATTAATGTCTAGTGCCTCATGCATTTACTTAAGCCCCTTTCACAATTGAGATACGGCGGGTTTACGGCTCTTGCGGTCATGAATTTTGGCCTTCTGTACGATGGACCGCAGCCTTCCTTGCGGGCAACCGCACCTTACCGCGAGGAATTTTTGTGCCGCAAGAGCCGCAGAAAAGTTTGGTGTGCACATGGAATCCAATTTTCGGCCGTGCGAATTTTCTTATTACCTCTGATCCGTGCGGGCGCTAGTATGTTCACCGTAAACCGTTCTATCTTGACGCGCGGTTGTTGCACGATTTTTTTGTAACCGTTGAACAATTCGCCGTCTCGGTCTTGCACCGCCTTGCGTTCACTGTGCAAAAAATACCCTCAGGTGTGCTTTTTCTAACGGTTTATTTTTTATCTCTGCGCCTATTTATACTGCAATTACGTCTGCGGAGCCCAAAATCGCCGCACGATTTGACAAAACGCCGTAAGGCGCCCGCTCATTGGTAAGCGGCGAAAAACAATGACGCACGATGCATCTTGCGGCACGCCGCACGTTCCAACCAATCACGTAGCACCTCCACGCAACTGTCTCACGGACCACGTGCGCTGGACGTGCGTTGCTTGCGTCACTCCGCGCGGTTCGCCGCAAGAGATTCGTGGATTAAAACGTGCGGAAACCTTGCCACGCCCTTACGATGCCTCGGCCAATCGTAAAATGGATTATTTTCTTGCGGTAATTTTTCCGATTCTACTGTGGCTCGATCAATTTTATCTCCACCGTGCGATCAATTTCAGAATTTTGACCGTGCGGCGAAAGTCTCAATTGTGAAAGCCCCTTTAAATGTCGGTGTTGCCAGGTAGGGGAAAACCCATCTGCCTTTAGCTATATATTAGACAGACCACAAGTAAAGTTTTATTTTTGGGAATGTCAGACCTTTATTTGTAGGTCACATACATAGGTCATTAAGGTCAAAACAAACTGTGCCTGTGAACCTGAAAGGATACGAAGCGTTAAACTCAGCCTTTTCATTTTTAGTTGGCCTTGGTCAATTTTGTTTTTCACGGATGTCGAACCTATATTTGTAGGTCACAGAAGTCATTGAGTTCAAAGCCTTAAGTGTGTCTGTGAACATGGTATAATAGGATCCATCAGACTCAGTCCTTTTTTTTTAGTTTACAGGTGTATATTAGAGAGACCTTGGTCATGTTAATTTTCGGGCCTATATTTGTACGACACAGAAGTTATTGAGTTGAAATCCTCCGGTTTGTTTGAACATGATATATTACGTACCATTACACTCAGCACTTACATTTACATAAAAATGAATGATACAAATAGAATGTAATACATCAACAACACTTTATCCAAGATTTGTTAACTTAAGGCGGGGGGCTATGGTTTTTGCTGTAGCCATTGCTGACGTTCTTTGGTCATTAGAGCCTAATGTTTGTTATATCATATGCAAACTAAGCTTGTTCACATCTACGTATCATTTTTGAAACTTTTCACGCTATAAATATAAATTTATAAATTTTGTATACATGCTCAGATGAGCACAAACTTCTACAACCTTCAAAATGTTTTGTTGGCAGGGGACCTGCTAGTGACTCATCTTGTTTCAATTTTTCCTTTGGAACCATGATCTCATTGGGAATTGATTGACAGAATTGATGGATTTAGCGTAGAATTCACAAACAAAGAAAGCCATCCAGACTTTTCTTCAAAGTGAAAAAAACGAACATCATAGCCTGCTTTAACAACAGAATAGCAGCATCATTTTCTGGCAAAGAAGGGAGAAATTCTAGCTATGAAAGAGCTTTAAAATCTGACCTATTTTAGTTTTTGTTCCGTCTTCTTCTTCTTTTTCTTCCTCTACGTAATCTCTAGGTGAATACCATCGTACAAAGTCTTCTAAAACACAGCCTGGGTTAGCTGCCTACAACAGCCAAGGATTTTACATTATGTGAAAGAAGTTAATTAACAATGATGTAATGTCCTAATTTACCTGCTTCCTTTTAAAACTTATTGCATCGTAAAAACGCATCAGTTTTTGTACACTGCATACATGGACGCTGTGATAAAATGGAGTATAATTTATTTAATGAAATAAAATGCTATTAACTTTTCTGTGTTCTTCCTATATCGATAAAATATGATACCATGTGACTATCTTGCATTCTTAATATTGCATTTCAGAATCCTTATCGACATTTGAGGAGATAACACAATATGCATTTTACACAACAAAAATCCTGTACATTGTACCTTTAATATCCTGTATGGATAGTTTGGTCTTTGTACATGGGACACATTCACAGGTTAAAGTTCCTCCGTTTTAAATGATTGTAGACATAGTAGTGTGGGGAGGAAGGGCCGTGATTAACTGTTGGTACAATTAGGTATTATATCTTAGAGGAACTAGAACTCTTCAGATTCCCGGTCATAATACCTACTTCTCGGGTAATGAGATAGGGATGCCCAGTCTACCTTGACCAATACTGCGCCATCACCATGGAAACTAAGGAGTGATACCATCCACAACTGAGACATTATTGAAAAAAGTCCATAAGGCCCTAATTGCAAGAACACTGACCCTGGGCAGAGTGACTCTCTAGAGAGGGGTCTTACTGTAAGCCGACAAAACCAGCCACTTAAGCCATGAAGCTAGGATATTCTTCAGAATTTCCTGTTGAACAGTCTACAGAAGCCAAGCCTGATTTGGCCTCTCTATAGAGAAAGACGGACTGATGGCAGAGAGATAGACATGAAACAAGTGAATGAATAAGTTGTTGATGAATAGAGGCAATCTCTAGGGTATTGCCACTAGCTGTGCACCAGCAAACATTCTCCACTTGGCATGTTAAAGCTTGGAGGAGGAAGATCTTGTGGCAGAAAGGATGTTGTGAGATGCTTTGCCAGAAAATCCCGCCTTAGCGAGGTGATGTTTGTGATGTTTGAGACCATGTGTATGAGTAGGGTCCCCTGGGGTATGTCAAGCAGGTGCAGAAACCAAGGAGGATTCAGCAAAATCATGCAGGGTTCCACTTGCATTTGGCTAGCAGCCTGGGGAGTATTGCTAGTGGCGGGCCAGTCTTGTCGGGGGCATCCACTGACCATGCCAACGGACCCAGCTGGCAACACTGACAGGGGGAGGTTGGGGAGGGGGGAATAGGTCCACATGTGGTGTCTCCCATAACATGAAGATCTGCACTACCCAGTCCGGGTGTAGATTTGGATCTGGACATTTCGATAGCCAGGGCATTGAGGCATCCCAGAATGTGATTCGCTGTAGAGGGGAGCTGCGGAGGACGTTGAACCATGGGTTGAACCACCAGATGAGGTCCTCTCTTACTACTCATAACGCCATCAGATCTATTATTATTTTGATCATATGATCTAAACCAAACTGTTAACACTTCTCGAAGATCCCTACCATTACCCATCAGCACAGTCTCCAATCTACCCTTTGATGACACATCTAAAATATATAACTGACTTTTATGGACAACTATGGTGCCAAAAACATTGAAATTCGAAAGCTTTTCTTTCAAAAAATTATCTAAAGTAATTACAACGTATTTTCAAAATTCGTTCAAAGACAGATCACTGAAATCTTTGAAAGGGAAACTGTACTTTGAAGATTTAACAGTCAGTTTACAATAGAGTGTGGGAGATTCTCTTGGGCAGAAAGCAGCCATGAAATCTTTTCTTCATTTGTTGGAAATAAAACTGGAGTCCTCCAGGTATAGCTGGGATTTACATTGCTAGTGTTTGTCTTAGACACATGCTGGGCTAATCACATTAAATCAGTGAATAGCCGAACCCTTTGTTTTGTATTCACTCCAAATCTTACAGATATTGTGAATATGTGAACGGTGCATGCTTATTTATAAGCTAGAAACAGAAAACAATGGCATGAGCAGTTCACATCGATATCAGTAAGGTTCAGAGTCAATCGGAGTACATAGCACAAGGCTTGGCTATCTGTGGGGCATCTGGCGTCTGAGACAAACAATAGCGAGGTAAACGGTTGTCAGCAGACTGGCTGTTCTGTCCAATCTTAATCACAGGGTATAGTATACACCAGATTGTCTAATTTTTAACATGCTTATCGTACTCAATTTAGCATATCTTTTCATAAATCCTATTTAGCGTTAACATCACATGATCACTAGGGAAACCACAGAATGGAAATCCCAATTTCCAATTAAGTAACCTTGAGGAGCTCTACAGGTTTGACCGCTCTGGTGACCCATAAGGGAGGTTGTGAGAGGTGAGATGAGGTCGAACTAGAGACACAGCCCCACTGTAATGAGTTCCAGGACCCCGCATTCTGGTGGATTGAACACCACTATGCCTTCTGGCAGAGGAGGGACTGAATAGTTGGGTAACCGTGCGTAGCCAGATATACAGATGTCCACCATCAAAATAACCGCTTAACCGTGGACCTTCCTAGTGGTGAACAGGCATTCTAGGCTTTACATCAAACTTACATCATCTTATTGGGGGGGGGGGGGGGGGGGGGGAGGTTTCTCGTATATGAACAACTGGCATTTAGTGGGCGACCTCATTTATGTGTTTAAGCTTCCATTCTTGATACCAGACTGAGGTTGGCCACCCAGTAGGTAGAGGGCGTCAGAACCCATCTTGGGTGGATTATGTCATCACTGTTAACCTTGTAGCTACAGTGCAGCGAGCCAGCATCTTAGGTCCATGGAAGAAAAAGCAAAAAACAAACTATTTCAATTAAAAATATTATCAAATCTGATATTGTGATTACCTTAAATGATTCCATATCTGAAAGCAAGCAAGCACTCTGCATTCTAGCCCGAAGCTGAGCCCCTTCAGATGAAGTCCCTAGTCTGAAGCACAGAAATACATTATATTTTCACAACCATAAACAAGGAGAACATAGTTGACATATACTACTATTTTACTTGTAGGCTTCCAAATTTAGAGTTAAAACAAAATCATCAAAATTCAACAAAAACAGATCTATTATATGGAGCTATTCAGACGGATAAAAAATAATCAAACAAACAACAATTGTTTGTAAAAGCTGGTGTGTCTCAAGATTCAGTTCTTGTCCCTTTACATTTTTTGCTATACATTAACGTCCTTTCTGGAAACATTCTGCATAATATACGGTTTACAGATGAAACTTAATAAAGTTTAATCTGATGTCAGAATCGTGTTCATTTTGTCTATGACGTAGTGCAAAAGAGGCGTCATAGCGACCACAACAGAGAAATGACGTCAATGCCCTACAATTTGAACGACGTCATAAAATCTTCATTCTAAGCCAAAAGGGTCTATTGACCATAATTGCCAACAAACCAGCATGGTATTATATCTGTTGACGTAGTGTTGATATCATTATTTGTTGCATACATAATCGTTGTAGTTCCCTTAATAGCCATCTTTTTTACAACTTTGTTGCTGGAACACTCAAATGTAATTGAGGTTATAACCAGGAGACTGCTGAGTATTTTTTTTACTGTTGGTTTATACTGAATTTTATTGATTTCGGGATTCAAATTAAGCAAATTTGCTTATCTGTGTCTCCCTTATGGAAATACATACAAATAATGGAAATAAACAATTTCACTAACAAAACGAAAATTGGACATATTTACAAAGTACAGTAAGACTGTTTCATAAAAGATGAACTGGAATAGAAAGTATTTACATTATGCAATTTACATGTACATGTATACAATAGCGAAATACCTTTTATAGAAGTGATTTGGCAGATTCACATGGTACAGTATAAATCAGGTGTTCAAAAAACTCAATTGGATTTACATGTAACAGATTGAACAAGGGAAAAGACAAAAAAGACAAAACATGGGAACCAGGGAGACAAATTTGTGACTGGAGGTCCATTTAAATAATCAATTTATGCTGCAAATCCTTTTATTATACGAAACGTTTAGTCGTTAACATATACTGAATAGTTAGGTCAACAATTTCGTCGTTTAAACGCTTTGACAGAGAGGAAGAACCATACATCAGCAGATTCTCATTTAAGTCGATACCTTTTCTGAGTAGTATGTCTGTGATGTTGTTTATAAAAGCATTCCTTATATTTTGATACAAAGAACAGTCGAAAAAATAATGTCTAACACTTTCACATGAATATCCACATGTGCACTTTTTGTTATCAGTTAAGTGGTTTGTAAACAGATGGTCATTTAAAGAGCTGCAACCAGTACGTAGTCGACACAACAGAACATTTCCGACTCTAATACCAGAGTAGAACCAAAGACAAGGAGTGGAGATTTCAGACATGGAAGACAAAACTACTTTAAACGGGATAGAACAAGCCATTAGAGCTTTATTCCCGCCACATTCTCTATTGATTGTACATAAATTTCCTTATGTAATTATTGAGTGGTTAATAAATGAAATGAAATGAAATGAAAGTCTTTTAAAGACTTTTGTGATTTAACATAGGCTGGTAAATTATTCCAATCTCGAACAGCTTGTGGGAAGAAAGAGTTACGATAGCTTTCAGTTCGACTGAACATATGCGTTATAGTATTAGGGTTTCGGACGTCATATGGATTTCGATTGTTCGCGGTATCCGGGATTTTCTTCAATAGATAAGGTAACAAGCCGATGGAATTTCCTCCTGCTTTTGAGAGAATCAAAACCGGATTCAACATATAAAGTATGGCTAGAAGCGCTTCTAGTAACACCCGTTATTAATCGTAATGCCTCTTTTTGGATAAGTTCTAACCGATTTTCTGTTTGCTGATCAATGTTATCCCAGACCACGTTTGCATATTCCAAACACGGGCGAATAAAACTTTTATACATAATTTCTAATGATTTCCGATCAAAAACATATTTCAGATTTCGCATTGCTGTGATTTTTTTGCATGCAGAATTTATTGTGCTTTCAATATGGTCATTCCATGAAGCAGCAGAATTAAAGGTCACACCGAGGTGTTTGTGTTTGTCAACTTTTTTTATCACTGTCCCATCAAACGTGAAGTCGACATTGGATGGATTTCTCCGTCGAGTAATAAGTAGAGAATCTGTTTTGTTTGGATTAAAATTGACGAGCCATTTTTGAGACCACAGTAATACACTATCAAGATCATTCTTAAGAATGTATGACGATTGAGCTAGATTATCAGATATTATATATAGACATGTATCATCAGCGTACATATGAAGATTGGATATAATATTTTCAGGTACATGTAAATCATTGACGTATATAAGAAAAAGTAAAGGGCCTAATATTGAACCTTGAGGAACTCCAGCATTGATTGGTTTGATATTTGATTCTGATCCGCCCAAAACAACTTTTTGCTTACGATTACTTAAATAATTTTCAATAAGTGTTAAAAGTTTTCCTCCAATTCCAAACCTTTTTAGCTTTGATAAAAGACCTGTATGCCAAACTCTATCAAATGCTTTTGAAATGTCAAAAAATATAAATTGAACTTCCTTTTTGTCATCTAGGGCCTTTACAATATCGTGATATAGATCTAGCAGCTGAGTAACAGTAGAGTGCTTAGGTAGAAAACCAGATTGTAGAGGTGACAAATTGAAATATATATGATTATACAAATGCTTGAAAATTATTCTTTCAAAAACTTTACTTAGTTGGTATGTGCGTGTTTGTTTCCTGACTTGAATATGGGGGTAACATTACCTAGCTTCCACTGAGAGGGAAAAACACCTTCGTCCAAAGCAAGATTAAACAGACGTGCGAGGACAGGAGCCAAGGCATGTTTACCGTGATATAAAAACCTGTGGCTAATATTATCAGGCCCAACAGCTTTATTTAGGACTAAGTTTTTTAACACATCTAAAACATCCACCACGGTAATATTTAAAGTATCTAAATTGTTGTCTTGTGTTTCTATTTAATTTGGGATGTCTGTGAAAGTGTCATCAACCTGTGATATAGAGGAAAAGTAATCATTCAGTATATTTGCCTTTTTTACCTCATCGTATACATAATTGCCATTGTGTTCCAGTAAGGCAGGAATACCAAAAAGAGTATTAAATGAGGCCGGGGAAAAACATGACTTACAGATTTTCCACCACTCTTTAGACATGATCTCTTTTGTCTTTATCGGTTCACAAATTTTTGATCTATAATTATTTTTAGCTTGTCTTACTAAGTTTACTACTAAGTTTCTCTGTATTTTAAAACTCATAAAGTCTTCAGCTAGTTTAGATTTCCTAGATTTTTTAAAAAGACGGTCACGCACTCGTATCTCGTATTTTATTGCAGAAGTTATCCATGGTTTGTCGGATGGTTGAATACGAACGTTCTTACTTGGGATATGGTCCTTAGCCTTTTATAATATTGTGTTAGAGATATGTCCTGCAATAATATCGACGTCACTACAATTAAAGGTGTCGTGCCAGTTAGTGGAAGCCAAGCTTTCATTAAATGAAACCCAATCCGCATTATTAAAATCGTACACAGTTCGAGTAAAGGATTTTGTTTTTTGGATTCGTACACAGTTCGAGTAAATGATTTTGTTTTTTGGATTTTTGATGATAAGATTAAGAAAGTAGGACAGTGGTCACTACAGAATGGGACTAAAGTTCCGCTACTATTAAAGGCCCACTTGCCGCCGTAGCCTGTTTAAATTTGCTAAGAAAACCAATTTACATGAGCTTACTACGACTAATACCACTAAACTTAAACATAGGACACATAAAACATGTCTAGTTAGCTTTAGACTGTAAAAATGGGGTGAAAAACAAACGAAGAATCGAAGCCTGATTAAAACAACAACGATCAGTGTCGGTCAACTTTCGTGTTGGATTACCCTCCTTTCAGGCCTTTGTATCTGTGGTTTACCCTCAAACAATTATCAGCAGGCTTTTCCAGTCGCTGTTAACCGATCGTCAGTCTGTATTTCTCAGATAAATAGGCCTACGTAAAATTACACTGTGTCGTTAGTTCACTCACTCGACTGAAACATAAAATCGCCAATAGGGGGCAGATCGGTTTGTTTACGTTCCGGGTACGTAACAATTCTAATTTTCAAATTCAAATTAAAAATACAAACTGACGTCCAAACTTTTAAATTTTGGTAAAAATAGAAAGTTCTTAACTTATATTGTCTGGGAAAAATACAGAATACGGTCTTTCTTTTTTAATGTAAACAATATTCCTGATTTTCGCGGCAAGTGTGCCTTTAACATAATTTGTATTATTACATATTATAGGATCAAGTAAGGTGTTAGAAACTGGGCGTGTCCTCATTTAAATCACCCAAAATAACAACATTTTTGCCAGGATTATTGTCTAAAACAAAGTCAATATTGTCACTTAATAACTGCCACTTTTCAACATTTGAGTTTGGGGGTCTGTAAAAAACACATAGTAATGTATTTGGACAATCATTGATATCCAGCCATATCAGCTCGAGGTCAACATTTTTGTATTCTTGTCGGCGCCGTGCTATAGTTTGATTGGATGTGTATATACATACTCCACCCAAGCCTGATCTCGATCTTTTCGAAGTGGCATGTCCTACCCAAGGAGCAAAATTTCTGAACTATCTATACCTGCATGAAGATGACTTTCAGTTAACGCTATAATATCGTATGTTGATAGATGAGACTCTACTAGATCTATTTTACTTTTTAAACCAGAAACATTAACATGAACAATTGATAGGAAATTAACTACATTCTGTTGAGTCGGCCCAGGATTACTCTCTATATTCCCGCACAAAAGCAAAACAACTGTCGTAAGTATAAATGCACCTATAAACATATGTCTGTATTAAAGTATACAACATGTTCAGTAATTGTAATGATAATCGCAATATCCACTTAATAAGAAAGGATGTTGTCTTCAGAAATGTAAATGACAAAGAGTTCTTTGAGGTATTGCAGCACGTAACAAATAAACCAATTGCCGCACGGTACATTTCAATACTTATAGACATTATGGATGTGTTACTTGTTTAGCAGATACCGCGCGGCAAAATGTTCCACTGAATGGACCCCCAATCACATAAAAAGCATAACATAATGTTCCCAGATTTATCAGACAAATACTAACATATAACATTAACAAAAAATAGTACCGTTTCGGTAAACAGTACAGCTTCATTGAACAAACTAAGGTAGCTCTGGTCTTAGTTAATTTGACCAACGTGGGGTTTCATTGTATTCATCGAAACCGTGAGATTCGAGATGACTAATGGGAACTATCTTCAGAAAACAGAACATACAAACATAATGTAGTTTGTCTTAAAAAATATACGAGATTCGACATGAGTGGTGAAAATTAATGTCGGAGAATATCATCAAAAACATACAAACATAATGCTCATGAAAAAACGATCGATATCTAGGGGAAATATCTGTGAAAAAATACAATACAAATACAAACTGTAATGGAGTTTGCCGTAACAAAACGATAAGATTCGACACGAGTGGTAAAAATTATTGCAGGGGAAATAACTTCAAAGCATACATAATGCAGTTTGTCTAAGCGCGGCTGAGTGGTAAAATTTATCTAGGGGAAATATCTTCAAAAACATACAAACACAATGCAGTTTGTCATGCAAAACATTGAAATTTGACATAAGTGATAGAAATTAGTGTCACGTGGGAAATATTTTCAAAAACATACAAGCATAATGCAGATTGTCATGCAAAACGTTGAAATTTGACAAATGTGGTAAAAAATGTGTCATGTGGGAAGTATCTTCAAAAACATATTGTGTATCTTCAAAAACATACAAGCATAATGCGGTTTGTTGAGGAAATAAAATTCGAAAACGTTGACATTCGACTTGAGTGGTAAAAATTTATATCTCTGAGAAATATCAACATGTATAAGACAGATTTTGTGAAAAACGTTGACACACTACATGAGTGCTAAACATTTATATCTCTGGGAAATATCTTCAAAACATACAAACTTAGTGTAGTTTGACATGATAAACGTTTAGATTCACATAAGAGGTAAGCATTTTTATTTAGGGGAAGTAGACTATCTTCAAAACATACAAACATAATGAAGCTTGACGTGGAAAATGTTGAGATTGGATATGAGTAGTAAACATTAATATCTTTGGGAAATATCTTCAAAACTTACAAACTTAATCCAGTTTGTCGTGAAAAAACGTTGATATTCGACATGACTGGTAAGAAATTTATATCTCATGGGAAATATCCTCTAAGCATACAAAATGTAGTGCAGTTTATCAGGTAAAAACATTTGACATTCAACATTATTGGTAATATTAATATATCGTAGAAATATCTTCAAACCATACAAAACATAATGCAGTTTGTTGTGATAACAATGAGGTTTGACTTAAATAGTAAAATTAGATAAGGGGAAATATGTTCAGAAACATACAATTACTTAGGGGAAAATATCAAAAACCTAAATTTTTCAGTTTAAAACGAGATTTGTGGAACGCTTAAAACTTATTTTGTGATATGACAATTGTTTTTATTTAATAAGGATTTGGAAAAATAAACAGAAAGACAGGTTGTTACCAAAATATTTCTTTTGGAAGGTCACGTGATAATGGCGGCTGCAGCAAGATCACTCTGAAAGAGCTGCAGGTTAGGGAGGCTGTGTCCTCGGTCTCTAGTTGATGTGTGGCAATAATTTTGTGTCAGTTTATGCCCTAAATCGGACGAATGATATACAGTTGGATTTATTATGGCGGGTAAAAAAGGTGAAAAGGCGAAAAATAAGTCGACAACACGTGGCGAGAATTCACTCGACAGGTTCATCGGGCAAAACGTACCAAGCGGCCAGGCTGAAGGCACTGTGCAGGCAGATACATGTATGGTACACTCTCAATCTCCGATCGAGACGTCCCCTCCGCTCTCGGAGTCGGACTTTAAAAACAAAGTCCTGGAGTCATTGGAGGATATTCAACGTGGAAACAAAGCCATTGATAGCAGACTTGGGAAACTGGAGGAATCTAGTTAATTTTTTTTTTACTGTTCTTTCTATGATCAAGAAAGAATTACTTTAGCAATTGAACTGGCAAGTGTTTATACTGATGGGGAAACTGTAGATGTGAACATATTGTTTATCAGGTGACTATGCTAAAGATATCGATGAAAACATTGATAAACAAAAGGCTTTAGGAAAATATATAGCTGATTCAAAGCGATTCTCAGAGATTCCGTTTAATGACCAACTACATCATATACAGTTTTCTCCACAATTCCCCGACTTCAGCATGTTTGACAGCATGTAAAGCAACCCAGGGTCGTGAAATGCAAAACATGGTACAAACAATAGCAGTAATATAACTTAAGTTAATTAAATTTAAATGATTACTTTATCAGCAGCTATTCATTTTTTGTCACTTGTAACTCCTGAAATTTCATCTGTTAGGAGACACACTTACAAGCTTAGGCTTACAGCACTCCTATTGGGTAGCAAACAAAACAAAACAGTCAACCAATCACCAGCATGATCTATAGAACCATCCAATCACCAGCATGATCTATAGAACCAACCAATAACCAGCATGATCTATAGAACCAACCAATAACCAGCATGATCTATAGATCCATCCAATCACTAGCATGATCTATAGAACCAACCAATCACCAGCATGATCTATAGAACCATCCAATCACTAGCATGATCTATAGAACCAACCAATCACTAGCATGATCTATAGATCCATCCAATCACTAGCATGATCTATAGAACCAACCAATAACCAGCATGATCTATAGAACCATCCAATCACTAGCATGATCTATAGAACCAACCAATAACCAGCATGATATATAGATCCATCCAATAACCAGCATGATCTATAGAACCATCCAATCACCAGCATGATCTATAGAACCATCCAATCACTAGCATGATCTATAGAACCAACCAATCACTAGCATGATCTATAGATCCATCCAATCACTAGCATGATCTATAGAACCAACCAATCACCAGCATGATCTATAGAACCAACCAATCACCAGCATGATCTATAGAACCATCCAATCACCAGCATGATCTATAGAACCATCCAATCACCAGCGTGATCTAAAGAACCATCCAATCACCAGCGTGATCTATAGAACCATCCAATCACCAGCGTGATCTATAGAACCAACCAATAACCAGCATGATCTATAGATCCATCCAATAACCAGCATGATCTATAGAACCAACCAATCACTAGCATGATCTATAGAACCAACCAATCACCAGCATGATCTATAGAACCATCCAATCACTAGCATGATCTATAGAACCAACCAATCACTAGCATGATCTATAGAACCAACCAATCACCAGCATGATCTATAGAACCAACCAATCACCAGCATGATCTATAGAACCATCCAATCACCAGCATGATCTATAGAACCATCCAATCACCAGCGTGATCTAAAGAACCATCCAATCACCAGCATGATCTATAGATCCATCCAATAACCAGCATGATCTATAGAACCATCCAATCACCAGCATGATCTATAGAACCATCCAATCACTAGCATGATCTATAGAACCAACCAATCACTAGCATGATCTATAGACCATCCAATCACCAGCATGATCTATAGATCCATCCAATCACTAGCATGATCTATAGAACCATCCAATCACTAGCATGATCTATAAATCCATCCAATCACTAGCATGATCTATAGAACCAACCAATCACCAGCATGATCTATAGAACCATCCAATCACCAGCATGATCTATAGAACCAACTAATCACCAGCATGATCTATAGAACCATCCAATCACCAGCATGATCTATAGAACCAACCAATCACCAGCATGATCTATAGAACCATCCAATCACCAGCATGATCTATAGAACCAACCAATCACTACCATGATCTATAGATCCATCCAATCACCAGCATGATCTATAGAACCAACCAATAACCAGCATGATCTATAGATCCATCCAATCACTAGCATGATCTATAGAACCAACCAATCACCAGCATGATCTATAGAACCATCCAATCACTAGCATGATCTATAGATCCAACCAATCACTAGCATGATCTATAGATCCATCCAATCACCAGCATGATCTATAGAACCAACCAATAACCAGCATGATCTATAGATCCATCCAATCACTAGCATGATCTATAGAACCAACCAATCACCAGCATGATCTATAGAACCATCCAATCACCAGCATGATCTATAGAACCAACCAATAACCAGCATGATCTATAGATCCATCCAATCACTAGCATGATCTATAGAACCATCCAATCACTAGCATGATCTATAAATCCATCCAATCACTAGCATGATCTATAGAACCATCCAATCACCAGCATGATCTATAGAACCATCCAATCACTAGCATGATCTATAAATCCATCCAATCACTAGCATGATCTATAGAACCATCCAATAACCAGCATGATCTATAAATCCATCCAATCACCAGCATGATCTATAGAACCAACCAATCACCAGCATGATCTATAGAACCAACCAATCACCAGCATGATCTATAGAACCATCCAATCACCAGCATGATCTATAGAACCATCCAATCACCAGCATGATCTATAGAACCAACCAATCACTAGCATGATCTATAGATCCATCCAATCACCAGCATGATCTATAGAACCATCCAATCACCAGCATGATCTATAGAACCAACCAATCACTAGCATGATCTATAGATCCATCCAATCACCAGCATGATCTATAGAACCATCCAATCACTAGCATGATCTATAGATCCATCCAATCACCAGCATGATCTATAAATCCATCCAATCACCAGCATGATCTATAAATCCATCCAATTGTAAGGAAAATGTAACTTGGGGTTGGGAGGGATTACTGAAATTTACGTAAAATGACTACATGTATATTATATTTTCGCTGATTCAGACATCCAAGTCATTTTATGGCATGTTTTAAAACCTATTCGTAATCCTAACACAATATTGTATTACCTACCTTGTTCTTGTAAAATAAATCCCATTTATTTTAGCGTAGCACGTAAATATGACCCATTGAATAGAATGAAAGACCTAACTTTGCAGACGATTGTTTCCTCGGCCGCCATGTTTTTTTCTACGTCAATGTCACGATCTCAGCATTGTATAAGAGTTAATTTGTTGTTGTTTAATCTATTTCAATTGATTGTTGTTATTCCCCTTGACATCTTGTATCCATAGCATTTTTTTATACACCTTGTTTCGTGTAATTAAACTCTTCTAGTCGGTCGCACTATGTTGTACCTTTTGTTGGCCTATTCGCATCCATGGTTGGTATTCATGTGCACTGTTATTGGCGGTCAGTTCAAATAATCCCTGTCATTGAGACCGGAAATTTACATTTAGGTAAAGTATTAATAATTTATTGTTTATAGTTTATTGACATTAGAGAACCAAGTTAATTGTTTAAAAGAATTCCACCCATATCAAATGTATAGCTAACAAAGTTTTCTGTGGAAGCTTGCTCCATTATAATTTCTCATGTTGTTACAGGAGTTATGCGGCTTGCTAACATTTTCTGTAATTGTTGTTAATTCTGTCGTGATACTTTTTATTGTGATACCCAAACCAGAAACTAAAGGTAAAAGCACCCTTGATTGTATGTAAAGTACCTGCTTATTTATTGTATTTTCATCACGAATAATTATTGTTTACAAAAGTAGTTCCTTGGTTTCATAGCTGATCGAAAAGTAGTCATTGTTCATTGGTCGGTACAAGTCACGTGGTACTTACGGACACTATATATACAAGCTGAAACCAGACCTGAGACAGATAGCTACAGGGCCTGTCTCGTGTCAACAACCCTAATAAAACCAATCAATTTGAAGGTACGATTCATAATATGAGACGAATGTCTTATAGATACTGAAGCATAACAGTGACTTATTATTAAATGGGTCTCACAATGCAAATGTATGAAATCGAATTATAAAGAATTGTGGCTATCTCCCACCAGGCTATAAAACTAATATATATAACTAGTCAATCATCCAAATAAACATAATTGAGTCGGATTCCTTCCAATATTATATATTGTGTTGCGTTCTTCTATATCGGAGCTGGCTTTACTTAAGTAAGATTGGGTTGGTATCGATAGTTGGACTCGAGGGATTGATTAGCTTACAACTGGTGTCAGAAGTGAGGCGTAAATAATTTTAATAACGCCTATGATTCGAACTCACATATAGCCTGGTGGAAAAAAACAAAAACAAAAAAAAAATTGCAAAATAAATCCAAAACTAGAAAAACCAAAACATCATGATGGCTGAAAGTCCGGACTTGGAAGTGGAAATTAACCCAAATAGGAACTTACCCGACGAGGAATTGGAACAAGAATACAGTGATAGTGAAGAGAATAGGAATGGGCAAAATAATAATTCTATACCACGCCATGTCGGTGGTGGGGATGCAGGATCTAACCCATATTCAAGGATGAAAATTAAACCCAATGCTTTCGACGGAAAATGTGATTGGGAGGAATACTTTTCCCATTTCTGTGATTGCGCAGAATTAGGAGGCTGGACGGACATGGAAAAGGCACTTACACTATCAGCCAGTTTGCGTGGCCCGGCTCGCACCTTTTACATTGGATTACACGTGGATGATCGAAGATCATTCAAAAATCTATCAGATAGTTTAGAAAGGCGATTTGGAAGTAGCCGACAGCAAAGCCGCTGGTTGAGTAAGTTGGAGGGCAGACAGCGACAAAGCAATGAATCTTTCGCAGAATTAGGTGATGACTTGAGACAGATGGCACAAAAGGCTCACCCCAAATTGGGATTAGATGCTCAAGAGGCCATCGCTTTAAACCAACTCTACAAATATATAACTGTGGAGATGAAATGTCGTTGTTTCGACAAGGATTGTCAAACAATTGCAGAAGCTATAGACGTCATTGAACGTTTTGAAGCACTGGTAGGGGATAAAAGAAAGCCAACAACCAGAGCAATTACATCTGAGGATCAAACAAAAATTGCCATACAAGCAAAAGAGGACAAAACATTACAAATGTTGATGGAACGATTGGAAAAATTAGAAACTTCAAATCAAAGACCTTCAGTAAACTCAACAAGGAAAGTAGCAAGCATGCCGACTAGGGGAAGTAGTAATAATTCAAGGAGGACATGCTATATTTGCCAATCTCCTGACCACTTTTTCAAGCTTTGTCCTATCTTTAAAAGATGTGCGGAAATGAGGGAAGCGGACACTGGGAGACATAGGCATCAGGGAAACGAAGAACCGTCGACTCAGTAATGGACGGTGAGTTGACGGGGGAAGACATGGAGGAAGGAAAACCGTCCTGTGACGAGGATAAACATAATCAAGTTGAAAAATGTAAAATCAGGGAGGGGCTACTACAGAGAGGAACCATTAGGACAGGTCAAGTTAGAAACATGACGCATAAATGGGACAATGGGTTCTTTGTTAATGTTTACATTGAGGGACTACAAAATCCAGCTAAATTTTTGGTCGATAGTGGATCAACTTTGACACTTCTATCGGGACACGTTTTTGAAAATCTACCGGAGGAAGCCACCCCGATGCTACAAAACTGGGACAGTAGGGTACTTGGTGTGAATGGTGAAGAACTTGTTGTAGACGGGCTGGCAGATTTTAACATTCAAGTGGGAAATAGCAGTTACAAGCAAAGGATAATAGTATGTGAAATAGCTGCCGATGGAATACTGGGACAAGATTTCTTACTAAAGAACGTGGCACAAATAGACTACAAGCACTGCAGATTAAACACACATACTGGGACAGCACAATGCTGGATTGGCGGGGAGGCGGAAATGTGCTGTGAGGTAACAGTGTCTCAGCCTACAGAAATACCAGCTAATTCAGTTGCTTGGATTGAAGTTCATATACCACAAAAGGAAAGTCTGGCAAAATCAGGGTTAATCGAGCCTTCTGAGGAGTTTTGTTTGGTAAATAGAGTACGCTTAGTTAATGGAATTATCAACACAAGTGGGTCATTGCCTAAACTTAAAATCATAAATTACAGTAATGATATGTGTGTAATACACCCGAATAGCCAAATAGGAACCTGTCAGTCATATTATGACGAGGCTGAACATGTAAGGAGTGCAACCCAGGAACCCATGGAAAACGGAAGAAACTTATCACAACAAGTCCCTGAATATCTTCAAGATCTAATGGACAGAAGTTCGGTACACCTAAATGAAAAAGGAAAGTCAGTGCTTGCAGACTTATTAATTAAATACCAAACAGTCTTTTCGAGGTCAGCAGAGGATCTTGGTAAAACTAATAGGGTCCAGCATAAAATAAACACAGGTACAGCACTTCCAATTCGACAGGCACCCAGAAGATTACCAATTGGGAAACGCAGTGTTGAGAAAGAGGAGCTAAGAAAAATGCTTGATCGAGGGGTGATTGAGGAGTCCAACAGTGCATGGGCATCACCCATAGACTTAGTACTGTGCACTAAAAAGGATGGGTCAATACGCTTCTGCGTTGACTATCGAAGACTAAATGATGTGACCGTGAAGGATGCTTATCCGCTGCCTCGCATCGATGAATGCTTGGAATCACTTGCGGGAGCTCGATGGTTCTCCTGTATGGATCTCAACTCTGGGTTTTGGCAAATAGAAATGGATCCAGCTGATCGTGGGAAAACTGCTTTTACAACTAGTCAAGGATTATACCAGTTCAGAGTTATGCCTTTTGGTCTGGCAAATGCCCCATCCTCTTTTGAGCGCCTGATGGAAGATGTCCTTAGAGGACTGCAGTGGGAAGAATGTTTGGTTTATATGGATGACATCATGGTCCCACGTACATCGGTCAATGACTCAGTCGAACGACTAGAAAGGGTCTTTTTACGGCTTTTAGATGCTCGTCTGAAGTTGAAGCCATCCAAATGTGTGTTCCTTCAGAAAAGTGTAAGATTTTTAGGCCATGTGGTGTCTTCAGAGGGTATACAAACTGATCCAGCTAAGGTCGAGGACATACAGAATTGGCCCATACCAAGAAACGTGAAGGAGATGCGAAGCTTTATAGGGCTAGCAACTTATTACAAACGTTTCGTGGAAGGATTTAGTGCCATAGCTCGTCCATTGTACAAACTCACTGAGAAAGGTTCAAATTTTATTTGGACTGATCAATGCAGTGAGTCATTCAGTACATTGAAGGCTGCTTTAAGTTCCCCACCTGTTCTGGCTTACCCATTACCAGAAGCTCAAATCATCTTGGACACCGATGCAAGTGACTTTGCATTAGGGGCAGTGTTATCTCAAGTCCAGGATGGTAAGGAACGTGTTATAGCATACATGAGTAAGTCCCTAAACAGACATGAAAGGTCATACTGCGTGACAAGGAAAGAACTTTTGGCAGTGGTTTGTGCACTGAGACATTTCCATTCCTACATATACGGACAAGAAATTCAGCTTCGTACGGACAATGCTGCTGTAAGTTGGATGAAAAATTTAAAGAGACCATCAGGTTAAGTCGCTCGTTGGCTCCAGGAATTGGGAACATATAACATAAAAGTACAGCATCGTGCTGGAAGAAGTCATGGGAATGCAGATGCCTTATCAAGGCACCCATGCAAGGCCTGTACTAGACAAGAAGATGGCAATAAGGACAGTACAGAAATGTCTAGCACTGAAAACAGCGTGAATTATATGGGTGGGAAATATGACTGTCGAATAATAACTAGGGGACAAACAGAGGTGGAGAGACAATCTACACTTAAGGAGCAGCAAGTTTTATTGGCGGCTTGGACCAAGGAGGATGTCCGTCAAGCACAGTTGGAAGATAGAACACTTGGTAACACTTTCATAGCCTTAGAAAACAACAAAGATCGCCCAGAATGGTCAACTATATCACACCTTGACAAATGTCATAAAATCATCTGGAGACAGTGGTCACGCCTTTGCGTGAGGGATGGACTGCTTTTCCGAGAGAATATTCAGGACAATAATATAACTCTACAACTACTGGTGCCTAAGGGCTATAAGAAGGATGTTTTGAGATATCATCATGATATCCCTGCGGCGGGACATTTGGGACCAGAGAGAACACTATCAATGATCAAACAAGCTTTTTATTGGCCGGACATGGCACATGATGTTAACAAGTACTGTTCGAGTTGTGATAAATGCATAGCCCGGAAGACACCCAAACCAACAAAGGCACCGCTTGGAAAATACATAGTAGGAGAACCGATGGAAAGAGTGGCAATTGACATTCTCGGCCCGCTACCTACATCAATAACTGGAAATAAATACGTTCTCGTGATTACAGACTGTTTCACAAAATGGGTCGAATCTGTAGCTATGCCCGATCAAGAGGCCAGGACGGTAGCTATGGCCGTCATTAACAATTTCATCTGCCGATTCGGAGTTCCTTTGCAAATTCATACAGATCAGGGAGCAAATTTCAACTCTACGTTATTTAGAGAGGTTTGTGATCTCTTATGTATTGGCAAAACCAGAACCACAGCTTACCGGCCCCAATCAAATGGCAACGTGGAAAGATTTAACAGGACCTTAGCTGTAATGTTAACCATGTATTGTGAGAAACAGCAAAACAAATGGGATCTTTTCCTGCAACAGGTCATGCTAGCTTATCGATCCTCAGTACATTCGAGCACGGGAAAGACACCGAATATGCTTGTGTTCGGTCGAGAAGTAAGTTTGCCAATGCAAGCTTTCACACCACGCCCAGATATCAGAGAGGAAGGCTTGACCTATGATGCCTACGCAACTCAGCTATACGATGCTCTACTGTCAGCACACGAAATTGCAAGAAAAAACCTGAGACGAACTGCACAATATAGGAAAAGAAATTACGACATTCGTGCAACAAAGAGATCTCTAAATGTAGGACAGCCAGTGTGGATATTCAACACCGCTAAAAGAACGGGGGTCTGTCACAAGCTCACGGCCAGATGGGATGAAAAAGTTTGATGATGTCAATTATATGGTGAAATTGTCGCCAAGGGTTGAGCCAAAGGTTTACCATATTGATCGACTCATGGCATATAAAGGTCCCACACCCACGTGGTATCGCAAGAAGTGCAGCACGACAGAAAGGAAAACCCCTTTGGACCAATAGTATGTACATGTATCATTAGGCGAATGATGATGAGGACAAACTAGTGTAATGGGAATAGATCTATAGGAGCAAAAAAAACTATCTTTGTGAGACTTAGAATCAGACTGGCAGGTGGACGCATCAGGCCAGGATTCTCCTTCCTGTAGTATTGGGACTGATCAACCTAATTTGTCAGGAGTGTTTGGGATGTTAGCATCTCACAAATAGTTGGTGGGGATATTATTGAGAAATCCAGCTCCATGTTAGAAGAATTCACTACACATGTTTTCCTTTATATATCCATGCGACTGTTTTTATAGTAAACTTAATTAATCGTTCTATCCTTCTGTGTGTTTCAGAATGAATTCCAAGTTTGAGTGTTGGCTCTGTCCAGATAAATTCTCCTGCAAAAAGGAACTTAAAAACCATTTGGCGTCTGCCCAACACAGGAAAATGGAAGTCGTTTGTCCCTTTTGTGTGAACATGAAAATCTCTCGGAGGATGTGGGAATTAAAAAATCATGTCCTGAAGTATCACCCCCAGGAGGCGAAGGGGATCCAAATAAGCTTTTGGGGGGAGCCCAATGGATTTTGGCTGGCACTACATCCCAGGGAATATGCAAGGATAGTCCGGCCTACACCAGCAGTAGGAATTCTGGCCACCCAGGCTAAGAACCTTATCAGGAAATGGTTCTCCGAGAGGAGGACGCGCCCATCCATTGTACAGGAATGGGAGGATAATTGGTCGAAATATGGACATGGAGGAGATATAACCCCTATGCCAGAGGAAGACATATCGCTTAGAGAGGATGTTGAAGTGTTTCTGATGGACAAGGAAGATATCCCTCAAGAAATTCAATACGATCCCTGTAATCCCTCAGACAGCGAAGAGTTAGAAGTTATCGATCTAATTCTTGTCCCCGGTAAAGTGCATGCATGGTTAAGAAGCAAGAATGACGGGTTTGTCTGGTATCGGGTGGACCTCAAGGAGGAGATCTTTAACGACCTGAAGTCTAGACAGACTTTAACCAGGAGGGCTGCCAGTGTGGACGCCACCCTGAAAACTAGGAATAAACCTAGCGGGGAAGGGAAAAAGGTCACAGTGGAGAGGAGTGGCGCTGTAATGCGATGTCTTTCAGTGGATCCGGGATTAGTGAAAACCATAACCCGATGGATAAAACCAACTTTCCAGCCACAGATACCATCAACAGAGGACAAGGAAAATAGAAAAACAACCCTCCAAGACGTGACACATGTCATTAACCTTCCACCATTTGAACAGACTGGTCTCCAGGTAACCAATCCCTCCTCTACACCCCCAATTTCGCCAGACCAGCCGATGGACCTCTCTAAAATCAGCCCAACGCCAAGGTCAGACACGTTTGTAAAACAAGTCTCCAAAACTCAACATTGGGCGAAACAGTTACTTAGGAAGGGGTGCATGCCACTTTTGCCACCTGCAAGGCGAGATTGGGGAGCAGCAACGGGAGTCCAAGTTCCAGTCGGAGATAGCACAATCCACTGGCCCCCAAAAGATTGGCAGAATCTGTCCCCGGATAACAGGCAAATGCATTGGTTATACCTTACCACCACGCTGGAGATGGCTGTGTCAGGTCGCCTTCCAACAGAAAGCATGGAGCTATATGACAAGTACAACATGTTTGTGTTGCCTGGAATGCAGATTCCAAAGTGCAGGAGAGTCGACTCTTGCAAGCCATTGGAACTTTTCCGGAAGAGTCGGCTCTACAACTACAAGGTGGTCGCTCACAATGCATCCAGTAAAGACGACATCAACAGCACCTTCGAGGCCTTTATTGAGATGTTGGAATCCGCATCCCGGCAACGTGATCAGACAACAGACTCTCTCTGTGACATTCTCGATAGGAGCCAAGTTCCCATGAGATTGGAGCCTTGAAAGACAAGACCAGGACTTATTGGGGACAATAAGAAACTTAGGTGGGGAGGGTGTAAGGAAAATGTAACTTGGGGTTGGGAGGGATTACTGAAATTTACGTAAAATGACTACATGTATATTATATTTTCGCTGATTCAGACATCCAAGTCATTTTATGGCATGTTTTAAAACCTATTCGCAATCCTAACACAATATTGTATTACCTACCTTGTTCTTGTAAAATAAATCCCATTTATTTTAGCGTAGCACGTAAATATGACCCATTGAATAGAATGAAAGACCTAACTTTGCAGACGATTGTTTCCTCGGCCGCCATGTTTTTTTCTACGTCAATGTCACGATCTCAGCATTGTATAAGAGTTAATTTGTTGTTGTTTAATCTATTTCAATTGATTGTTGTTATTCCCCTTGACATCTTGTATCCATAGCATTTTTTTATACACCTTGTTTCGTGTAATTAAACTCTTCTAGTCGGTCGCACTATGTTGTACCTTTTGTTGGCCTATTCGCATCCATGGTTGGTATTCATGTGCACTGTTATTGGCGGTCAGTTCAAATAATCCCTGTCATTGAGACCGGAAATTTACATTTAGGTAAAGTATTAATAATTTATTGTTTATAGTTTATTGACATTAGAGAACCAAGTTAATTGTTTAAAAGAATTCCACCCATATCAAATGTATAGCTAACAAAGTTTTCTGTGGAAGCTTGCTCCATTATAATTTCTCATGTTGTTACAGGAGTTATGCGGCTTGCTAACATTTTCTGTAATTGTTGTTAATTCTGTCGTGATACTTTTTATTGTGATACCCAAACCAGAAACTAAAGGTAAAAGCACCCTTGATTGTATGTAAAGTACCTGCTTATTTATTGTATTTTCATCACGAATAATTATTGTTTACAAAAGTAGTTCCTTGGTTTCATAGCTGATCGAAAAGTAGTCATTGTTCATTGGTCGGTACAAGTCACGTGGTACTTACGGACACTATATATACAAGCTGAAACCAGACCTGAGACAGATAGCTACAGGGCCTGTCTCGTGTCAACAACCCTAATAAAACCAATCAATTTGAAGGTACGATTCATAATATGAGACGAATGTCTTATAGATACTGAAGCATAACAGTGACTTATTATTAAATGGGTCTCACAATGCAAATATATGAAATCGAATTATAAAGAATTGTGGCTATCTCCCACCAGGCTATAAAACTAATATATATAACTAGTCAATCATCCAAATAAACATAATTGAGTCGGATTCCTTCCAATATTATATATTGTGTTGCGTTCTTCTATATCGGAGCTGGCTTTACTTAAGTAAGATTGGGTTGGTATCGATAGTTGGACTCGAGGGATTGATTAGCTTACAACTGGTGTCAGAAGTGAGGCGTAAATAATTTTAATAACGCCTATGATTCGAACTCACATATAGCCTGGTGGAAAAAAACAAAAACAAAAAAAAAAATTGCAAAATAAATCCAAAACTAGAAAAACCAAAAATCATGATGGCTGAAAGTCCGGACTTGGAAGTGGAAATTAACCCAAATAGGAACTTACCCGACGAGGAATTGGAACAAGAATACAGTGATAGTGAAGAGAATAGGAATGGGCAAAATAATAATTCTATACCACGCCATGTCGGTGGTGGGGATGCAGGATCTAACCCATATTCAAGGATGAAAATTAAACCCGATGCTTTCGACGGAAAATGTGATTGGGAGGAATACTTTTCCCATTTCTGTGATTGCGCAGAATTAGGAGGCTGGACGGACATGGAAAAGGCACTTACACTATCAGCCAGTTTGCGTGGCCCGGCTCGCACCTTTTACATTGGATTACACGTGGATGATCGAAGATCATTCAAAAATCTATCAGATAGTTTAGAAAGGCGATTTGGAAGTAGCCGACAGCAAAGCCGCTGGTTGAGTAAGTTGGAGGGCAGACAGCGACAAAGCAATGAATCTTTCGCAGAATTAGGTGATGACTTGAGACAGATGGCACAAAAGGCTCACCCCAAATTGGGATTAGATGCTCAAGAGGCCATCGCTTTAAACCAACTCTACAAATGTATAACTGTGGAGATGAAATGTCGTTGTTTCGACAAGGATTGTCAAACAATTGCAGAAGCTATAGACGTCATTGAACGTTTTGAAGCACTGCAGGAACCCATGGAAAACGGAAGAAACTTATCACAACAAGTCCCTGAATATCTTCAAGATCTAATGGACAGAAGTTCGGTACACCTAAATGAAAAAGGAAAGTCAGTGCTTGCAGACTTATTAATTAAATACCAAACAGTCTTTTCGAGGTCAGCAGAGGATCTTGGTAAAACTAATAGGGTCCAGCATAAAATAAACACAGGTACAGCACTTCCAATTCGACAGGCACCCAGAAGATTACCAATTGGGAAACGCAGTGTTGAGAAAGAGGAGCTAAGAAAAATGCTTGATCGAGGGGTGATTGAGGAGTCCAACAGTGCGTGGGCATCACCCATAGTACTGTGCACTAAAAAGGATGGGTCAATACGCTTCTGCATTGACTATCGAAGACTAAATGATGTGACCGTGAAGGATGCTTATCCGCTGCCTCGCTTCGATGAATGCTTGGAATCACTTGCGGGAGCTCGATGGTTCTCCTGTATGGATCTCAACTCTGGGTTTTGGCAAATAGAAATGGATCCAGCTGATCGTGGGAAAACTGCTTTTACAACTAGTCAAGAATTATACCAGTTCAGAGTTATGCCTTTTGGTCTGGCAAATGCCCTATCCTCTTTTGAGCGCCTGATGGAAGATGTCCTTAGAGGACTGCAGTGGGAAGAATGTTTGGTTTATATCGATGACATCATGGTCCCACGTACATCGGTCAATGACTCAGTCGAACGACTAGAAAGGGTCTTTTTACGGCTTTTAGATGCTCGTCTGAAGTTGAAGCCATCCAAATGTGTGTTCCTTCAGAAAAGTGTAAGATTTTTAGGCCATGTGGTGTCTTCAGAGGGTATACAAACTGATCCAGCTAAGGTCGAGGACATACAGAATTGGCCCATACCAAGAAACGTGAAGGAGATGCGAAGCTTTATAGGGCTAGCAACTTATTACAAACGTTTCGTGGAAGGATTTAGTGCCATAGCTCGTCCATTGTACAAACTCACTGAGAAAGGTTCAAATTTTATTTGGACTGATCAATGCAGTGAGTCATTCAGTACATTGAAGGCTGCTTTAAGTTCCCCACCTGTTCTGGCTTACCCATTACCAGAAGCTCAAATCATCTTGGACACCGATGCAAGTGACTTTGCATTAGGGGCAGTGTTATCTCAAGTCCAGGATGGTAAGGAACGTGTTATAGCATACATGAGTAAGTCCCTAAACAGACATGAAAGGTCATACTGCGTGACAAGGAAAGAACTTTTGGAATTCAGCTTCGTACGGACAATGCTGCTGTAAGTTGGATGAAAAATTTAAAGAGACCAACAGGTCAAGTCGCTCGTTGGCTCCAGGAATTGGGAACATATAACATAAAAGTACAGCATCGTGCTGGAAGAAGTCATGGGAATGCAGATGCCTTATCAAGGCACCCATGCAAGGCCTGTACTAGACAAGAAGATGGCAATAAGGACAGTACAGAAATGTCTAGCACTGAAAACAGCGTGAATTATATGGGTGGGAAATATGACTGTCGAATAATAACTAGGGGACAAACAGAGGTGGAGAGACAATCTACACTTAAGGAGCAGCAAGTTTTATTGGCGGCTTGGACCAAGGAGGATGTCCGTCAAGCACAGTTGGAAGATAGAACACTTGGTAACACTTTCATAGCCTTAGAAAACAACAAAGATCGCCCAGAATGGTCAACTATATCACACCTTGACAAATGTCATAAAATCATCTGGAGACAGTGGTCACGCCTTTGCGTGAGGGATGGACTGCTTTTCCGAGAGAATATTCAGGACAATAATATAACTCTACAACTACTGGTGCCTAAGGGCTATAAGAAGGATGTTTTGAGATATCATCATGATATCCCTGCGGCGGGACATTTGGGACCAGAGAGAACACTATCAATGATCAAACAAGCTTTTTATTGGCCGGACATGGCACATGATGTTAACAAGTACTGTTCGAGTTGTGATAAATGCATAGCCCGGAAGACACCCAAACCAACAAAGGCACCGCTTGGAAAATACATAGTAGGAGAACCGATGGAAAGAGTGGCAATTGACATTCTCGGCCCGCTACCTACATCAATAACTGGAAATAAATACGTTCTCGTGATTACAGACTGTTTCACAAAATGGGTCGAATCTGTAGCTATGCCCGATCAAGAGGCCAGGACGGTAGCTATGGCCGTCATTAACAATTTCATCTGCCGATTCGGAGTTCCTTTGCAAATTCATACAGATCAGGGATCAAATTTCAACTCTACGTTATTTAGAGAGGTTTGTGATCTCTTATGTATTGGCAAAACCAGAACCACAGCTTACCGGCCCCAATCAAATGGCAACGTGGAAAGATTTAACAGGACCTTAGCTGTAATGTTAACCATGTATTCTGAGAAACAGCAAAACAAATGGGATCTTTTCCTGCAACAGGTCATGCTAGCTTATCGATCCTCAGTACATTCGAGCACGGGAAAGACACCGAATATGCTTGTGTTCGGTCGAGAAGTAAGTTTGCCAATGCAAGCTTTCACACCACGCCCAGATATCAGAGAGGAAGGCTTGACCTATGATGCCTACGCAACTCAGCTATACGATGCTCTACTGTCAGCACACGAAATTGCAAGAAAAAACCTGAGACGAACTGCACAATATAGGAAAAGAAATTACGACATTCGTGCAACAAAGAGATCTCTAAATGTAGGACAGCCAGTGTGGATATTCAACACCGCTAAAAGAACGGGGGTCTGTCACAAGCTCACGGCCAGATGGAAGGGACCTTTCGTAGTGATGAAAAAGTTTGATGATGTCAATTATATGGTGAAATTGTCGCCAAGGGTTGAGCCAAAGGTTTACCATATTGATCGACTCATGGCATATAAAGGTCCCACACCCACGTGGTATCGCAAGAAGTGCAGCACGACAGAAAGGAAAACCCCTTTGGACCAATAGTATGTACATGTATCATTAGGTGAATGATGATGAGGACAAACTAGTGTAATGGGAATAGATCTATAGGAGCAAAAAAAAAAACTATCTTTGTGAGACTTAGAATCAGACTGGCAGGTGGACGCATCAGGCCAGGATTCTCCTTCCTGTAGTATTGGGACTGATCAACCTAATTTGTCAGGAGTGTTTGGGATGTTAGCATCTCACAAATAGTTGGTGGGGATATTATTGAGAAATCCAGCTCCATGTTAGAAGAATTCACTACACATGTTTTCCTTTATATATCCATGCGACTGTTTTTATAGTAAACTTAATTAATCGTTCTATCCTTCTGTGTGTTTCAGAATGAATTCCAAGTTTGAGTGTTGGCTCTGTCCAGATAAATTCTCCTGCAAAAAGGAACTTAAAAACCATTTGGCGTCTGCCCAACACAGGAAAATGGAAGTCGTTTGTCCCTTTTGTGTGAACATGAAAATCTCTCGGAGGATGTGGGAATTAAAAAATCATGTCCTGAAGTATCACCCCCAGGAGGCGAAGGGGATCCAAATAAGCTTTTGGGGGGAGCCCAATGGATTTTGGCTGGCACTACATCCCAGGGAATATGCAAGGATAGTCCGGCCTACACCAGCAGTAGGAATTCTGGCCACCCAGGCTAAGAACCTTATCAGGAAATGGTTCTCCGAGAGGAGGACGCGCCCATCCATTGTACAGGAATGGGAGGATAATTGGTCGAAATATGGACATGGAGGAGATATAACCCCTATGCCAGAGGAAGACATATCGCTTAGAGAGGATGTTGAAGTGTTTCTGATGGACAAGGAAGATATCCCTCAAGAAATTCAATACGATCCCTGTAATCCCTCAGACAGCGAAGAGTTAGAAGTTATCGATCTAATTCTTGTCCCCGGTAAAGTGCATGCATGGTTAAGAAGCAAGAATGACGGGTTTGTCTGGTATCGGGTGGACCTCAAGGAGGAGATCTTTAACGACCTGAAGTCTAGACAGACTTTAACCAGGAGGGCTGCCAGTGTGGACGCCACCCTGAAAACTAGGAATAAACCTAGCGGGGAAGGGAAAAAGGTCACAGTGGAGAGGAGTGGCGCTGTAATGCGATGTCTTTCAGTGGATCCGGGATTAGTGAAAACCATAACCCGATGGATAAAACCAACTTTCCAGCCACAGATACCATCAACAGAGGACAAGGAAAATAGAAAAACAACCCTCCAAGACGTGACACATGTCATTAACCTTCCACCATTTGAACAGACTGGTCTCCAGGTAACCAATCCCTCCTCTACACCCCCAATTTCGCCAGACCAGCCGATGGACCTCTCTAAAATCAGCCCAACGCCAAGGTCAGACACGTTTGTAAAACAAGTCTCCAAAACTCAACATCGGGCGAAACAGTTACTTAGGAAGGGGTGCATGCCACTTTTGCCACCTGCAAGGCGAGATTGGGGAGCAGCAACGGGAGTCCAAGTTCCAGTCGGAGATAGCACAATCCACTGGCCCCCAAAAGATTGGCAGAATCTGTCCCCGGATAACAGGCAAATGCATTGGTTATACCTTACCACCACGCTGGAGATGGCTGTGTCAGGTCGCCTTCCAACAGAAAGCATGGAGCTATATGACAAGTACAACATGTTTGTGTTGCCTGGAATGCAGATTCCAAAGTGCAGGAGAGTCGACTCTTGCAAGCCATTGGAACTTTTCCGGAAGAGTCGGCTCTACAACTACAAGGTGGTCGCTCACAATGCATCCAGTAAAGACGACATCAACAGCACCTTCGAGGCCTTTATTGAGATGTTGGAATCCGCATCCCGGCAACGTGATCAGACAACAGACTCTCTCTGTGACATTCTCGATAGGAGCCAAGTTCCCATGAGATTGGAGCCTTGAAAGACAAGACCAGGACTTATTGGGGACAATAAGAAACTTAGGTGGGGAGGGTGTAAGGAAAATGTAACTTGGGGTTGGGAGGGATTACTGAAATTTACGTAAAATGACTACATGTATATTATATTCCCCTATGCCTATTCGCATCCATGGTTGGTATTCATGTGCACTGTTATTGGCGGTCAGTTCAAATAATCCCTGTCATTGAGACCGGAAATTTACATTTAGGTAAAGTATTAATAATTTATTGTTTATAGTTTATTGACATTAGAGAACCAAGTTAATTGTTTAAAAGAATTCCACCCATATCAAATGTATAGCTAACAAAGTTTTCTGTGGAAGCTTGCTCCATTATAATTTCTCATGTTGTTACAGGAGTTATGCGGCTTGCTAACATTTTCTGTAATTGTTGTTAATTCTGTCGTGATACTTTTTATTGTGATACCCAAACCAGAAACTAAAGGTAAAAGCACCCTTGATTGTATGTAAAGTACCTGCTTATTTATTGTATTTTCATCACGAATAATTATTGTTTACAAAAGTAGTTCCTTGGTTTCATAGCTGATCGAAAAGTAGTCATTGTTCATTGGTCGGTACAAGTCACGTGGTACTTACGGACACTATATATACAAGCTGAAACCAGACCTGAGACAGATAGCTACAGGGCCTGTCTCGTGTCAACAACCCTAATAAAACCAATCAATTTGAAGGTACGATTCATAATATGAGACGAATGTCTTATAGATACTGAAGCATAACAGTGACTTATTATTAAATGGGTCTCACAATGCAAATATATGAAATCGAATTATAAAGAATTGTGGCTATCTCCCACCAGGCTATAAAACTAATATATATAACTAGTCAATCATCCAAATAAACATAATTGAGTCGGATTCCTTCCAATATTATATATTGTGTTGCGTTCTTCTATATCGGAGCTGGCTTTACTTAAGTAAGATTGGGTTGGTATCGATAGTTGGACTCGAGGGATTGATTAGCTTACACAATCAATAGCATGATCTATAGAACCAACCAATCACCAGCATGATCTATAGAACCATCCAATCACCAGCATGATCTATAGAACCATCCAATCACTAGCATGATCTATAGAACCATCCAATCACCAGCATGATCTATAGAACCATCCAATCACCAGCATGATCTATAGAACCATCCAATCACCAGCATGATCTATAGAACCAACCAATCACTAGCATGATCTATAGAACCATCCAATCACCAGCATGATCTATAGAACCAACCAATCACCAGCATGATCTATAGAACCATCCAATCACCAGCATGATCTATAGAACCAACCAATCACTAGCATGATCTATAGAACCATCCAATCACCAGCATGATCTATAGAACCATCCAATCACCAGCATGGTCTATAGAACCATCCAATCACCAGCATGATCTATAGAACCAACCAATCACTAGCATGATCTATAGAACCATCCAATCACCAGCATGATCTATAGAACCATCCAATCACTAGCATGATCTATAAAACCATCCAATCACCAGCATGATCTATAGAACCATCCAATCACCAGCATGATCTATAGATCCATCCAATCACCAGCATGATCTATAGAACCAACCAATCACTAGCATGATCTATAAATCCATCCAATCAATATATCTCTGTTCTGTTTTGTTGATTGTTTGATTAGTATTTATCTGTCTGAATAGCTCCATATAGTTAAACCTGTTCTTGTTGAATTTTGATGATTTATAAACCAACCTAACAAACATTAATAGTTTATGGCTGTCTAATAATGACTTACTTGGCCAGAGCCTCAGCATGTTCATCCAGCATGTCTTCTGTCATTGGAGCCGGCTCTTGGGTTATCGGGATGTATAGTTTCTCAGCGAAATTGAGTAAAATAAGATCTCCATAGGGTCGTAATCGACCATCAGGCTTTGATGGTACTGCATCTTTGAATGATGTCACTGATTCACAACTTTCTTCTAACTCAGGCTTATTTCCCCCTTCCTTTTCTTTGGCCTCACTTTGAGAATCGTCCATGTTTTCGTCACATTCAAAAAACTCCATTTCATCGTCACTAGAGCTTCCGGGACTAGTGGCACCCTCTACTTCCTGTTGGCTTGAAGCACCTGCTGCACCTTCCATTTGTTGCTCCATGTATTTGGCTTGTTGCTCCTCCCTACGAATTTTCCTTTCAATGCAACAATTGAGCATCTAGAAAAGTAAGAAAGAAAAACATTTTACAAAAGGTTTGTTTGTTTGATTATTTTGTTTACATACATATTGAATTTATATGGAGGCACTGTGGCGGGCAAAAAGCAGGGGGGGGGGGGGGGGGGGGGGGGCTTCTGTTCGTTTAAAAGCCCTCAAATAGTATGTTCTGGTGTCTTTTTTTCATAATCTGGGGCTAAACCTCTAAAACCCCAGAAATTGCAATTTCAAGACCTTTGATCATCCAGATTGGTGACAAATGGGACAAAATTGTGCGATTGAGAACCTAAACAACCTGCTGAAGTACACATAAACGTCAATTAGAGATAAGCGCGATAATGTATTGTGTATAATGTATAATAAAGTATTTCGGTCAATCTATAACCCCAGAACTGATAGCCAAATATAAAAAAAAAAATATACTGAGTCACAAAAAATCACTAAACCAAAACGAAATGGAAAAGGATACATAAAATATTTGTTTATAGCTCATGTAAGTATACACCATCAGGCAAGGGACGGCTAGTGTTGTTATCACTTTGCGTCTCTATATATCAGACCACAAAAATGACGTCCAAAAATTTGTTTGCTAAAGGCTTAGGTTGTTTTAAAAATGTTTTGGCTGTTTAAAAGACACGGGGAAAAACAAACAATGGACAAACCTGTAGTTTTTGATGTAGAATACAAGAGCCCATGTCAGGTGAAGAACGATCCAAACTGTAACAACAACAACGTTGTCAGAAAACATCCATTTAAAAAAACACAAAATATGATTTTAACCACATTTATACATTTAAAGTTATGTTTTCAAATCTAATTTCATAATTCCTGATTTTTCTTTATGTACAATTCATCAATCTTGTTTTGGTTAGAACTTGTGTTGTAATTCACTATTATGTGTATAAAAAAACAAACACACTATTCAAGTATCATAAGCTCTCAAGTACTGATAGTCTTAGTGCTTTCTGAAAATAAATTCCACAAATCTACTTGCCTACTGAACTAATCTTTTCACATCAAGTAATGGAGACAGCAGTTTAATTTCCATTATAGATATAAATAGCTTATGTGGGGGAAAAGGATAATTTTGTACAAATAATACTTCATCCAAAGAAGAGGAGAATAGGTCTTAAGTTTAATGCACTCCACAAATGATGTTATATTTGAGGTATCGTGTTTGAAGTGAGTGCTTATGATGACAGGATGTGACTGTACTGCTGTTCAGCCCTCAGTTAAGCCTTGATGATGTCATGAGGCACTCAGTCTATTGGGTCGGCCAGTTTCACAGGAATATGACGGGCAGTTCTGAATGAAATGTTTTACAAACTGTTTC
Source organism: Lepidochitona cinerea (assembly GCA_963971465.1). NCBI lineage: Eukaryota > Metazoa > Mollusca > Polyplacophora > Chitonida > Tonicellidae > Lepidochitona > Lepidochitona cinerea. Next base: position 27,717,973 of record OZ020564.1, on the reverse strand, counting down.
ATACTTGGGTATGGGATAATTATTTTCCAGTCTGTATCTCATTTCTAGAATGAATTCCTGCCACAGATGAGCGACTGCACAAAGTCCGCCAGGTCCCTGACTGACCCGACACAAGCAAATTGACAGTTTTTGTGTAAGGCTCTGGTGAGGTGCAGCTTTTAACTGTTTGGACAGGTCCTGTAAAACAGCAACAATAAAGACACAATTACTTTTAATAGATTGATTGATATTTACGCCGCATTCACGCCTGTCGGGTACCTGTCAAATATCAAAGTTTCTTCCAGGCAAATAGCCCTCACTAAACCTTAATTCCAACATATATGTGAATTAATCTGAAGTATGGGGTAAACCATCAATCACTGGATGGCTGATGTCACAGTTGATTGATTGGTCCTACATTCAAGATCATTCTCAGTTGTACTGCAGCGTGCTATGTAGCTGGCACACGGAACATGGTCAGCATGCTATGTGGCTGGCACACAGAATATGGTCAGCATGCTATGTAGCTGGCACACGGAATATGGTCAGCATGCTATGTGGCTGGCACACGGAATATGGTCAGCATGCTATGTTGCTGGCACACGGAATATGGTCAGCATGCTATGTAGCTGGCACACGGAATATGGTCAGCATGCTATGTGGCTGGCACACGGGATATGGTCAGCCTGCTATGTGGCTGGCACACAGGATATGGTCAGCATGCTACATGTATGTGACTGGCACACAGAATATGGTCAGCATGCTATGTGACTGGCACACGGGATATGGTCAGCGTGCTATGTGGCTGGCACACGGAATATGGTCAGCATGCTATGTGGCTGGCACACGGGATATGGTCAGCATGCTATGTGACTGGCACACGGGATATGGTCAGCTTGCTATGTGGCTGGCACACGGAATATGGTCAGCATGCTATGTGGCTGGCACACGGAATATGGTCAGCATGCTATGTGGCTGGCACACGGAATATGGTCAGCATGCTATGTGGCTGGCACACGGAATATGGTCAGCCTGCTATGTGGCTGGCACACAGAATATGGTCAGCGTGCTATGTGACTGGCACACGGGATATGGTCAGCGTGATATGTGGCTGGCACACGGAATATGGTCAGCATGCTATGTGGCTGGCACACGGGATATGGTCAGCATGCTATGTGGCTGGCACACGGAATATGGTCAGCATGTTATGTGGCTGGCACACGGAATATGGTCAGCATGCTATGTGACTGGCACACGGAATATGGTCAGCATGCTATGTGGCTGGCACACGGGATATGGTCAGCATGCTATGTGGCTGGCACATGGAATATGGTCAGCATGTTATGTGGCTGGCACACGGAATATGGTCAGCATGCTATGTGACTGGCACACGGAATATGGTCAGCATGCTATGTGGCTGGCATACAGGATATGGTCAGCATGCTATGTGGCTGGCACACGGGATATGGTCAGCCTGCTATGTGGCTGGCACACGGAATATGGTCAGCATGCTATGTGGCTGGCACACGGAATATGGTCAGCATGCTATGTGGCTGGCACACGGAATATGGTCAGAATGTTATGTGGCTGGCACACGGGATATGGTCAGCATGCTATGTGGCTGGCACACGGAATATGGTCAGCGTGCTATGTGGCTGGCACACGGGATATGGTCAGCATGCTATGTGGCTGGCACACGGCATATGGTCAGCGTGCTATGTGGCTGGCACACGGGATATGGTCAGCATGCTATGTGGCTGGCACACGGAATATGGTCAGCATGCTATGTGGCTGGCACACGGGATATGGTCAGCATGCTATGTGGCTGGCACACGGGATATGGTCAGCGTGCTATGTGGCTGGCACACGGGATATGGTCAGCATGCTATGTGGCTGGCACACGGAATATGGCCAATATGATAAGAGGACATTTAACTTGTTTCCTTCACAAGGTGACAGTAAAGTGAATGTGATTTAAACTCCTGGTTTTGGGAAATACAAATCCTGGAGTGAGTTGAAAATGAAATCTTGTGAATTTGTATTCTAAGAGGATTCCTAATCTTTAATTAAACTTAGACTTACCCTAATAAAATTATCAGAAATATGATCAGACGGACTCCCTTCCTCAGTGTCTGTCTCCTCACTGACAGAGACAGTCATCCCTTCCGGATTGGCATCAGGAAACAAAAACTGGGAATAGAACAAATTAATAGAAGTTCTCTTAAAATCCTTTCATCAGTCAGTTAAAATAAACAGCTGTGGAATGTTTAATGTGGCATAAGCTGCCAAAATTTGGATTAAAATAAAAATTGTATCGTCTTGAAAAGTTGAGCGTACCTTGAGAAAATAATAGATTGGCGTTGAGATAAAAAAGTAAAGCCAGTTACCTGTACAAATGGACAAATTCAAATAACCTGGATGTACGAGTACAGTCTTTGATCCTTCTAAAAACTACCTTAACATATATATCAAAGATTGACATTGGAAGAAAGATCCTATTTCTTGCCAAAAATGACAAACAAGTTTATGCCAATTTAAGGTCTTTTATAAACATAAAATGGAAACACACAACCCTATTCCCAGATATTTAAATACTAAGCTACTTCAGATCCTGGAATCCTAAATACTGTCATATATTTGTTCAGAGAAAAGCCTTATAACCCTACAGATAAAATATTTTTTACCAAAGAACCCCAGTCCCACAGCCCTACACACCAACAACAGTTTGAGATAATCTAACCAATATTTACACAAGCTCATTCCTAAAACTCCAACATACCAATAAGACCTTGTTGAGGAGGTCAGTTGGGATTGGGGAGTCTTCTGGTTTGACCTTTAACCTTGTGGAAGCAGAAGCCATGACTGATGTCAAGGAGGGGATTTTATACGGCACTGGCTCTGTCAGACGTTCTAATGCTTGGCTGATGTCTGCACTCTGCTCTGAAAAAGGAACAAGATTGAATCATTCTCTGTTTGCTGTATTACTCTCAAATTATTTGGTGAATTCAGTTCCATTCAACATGAGCCAACAATTGCAGGTTATAGGCCAGGGGGCTGTTTCTAGACACCGACGTACCTTTGCGCCTGGTCGTAACGTCATGGCAAGAATTACCTTCAACATTACGTTTCGACCCGGCGCAAAGTTACGACGGCCGTAAATGATTTGAGAAACTACCCCCAAGGCTCTACCTTATAGGCCAGGGCTCTACCTTACTACGATGGTGTACGTTTCTTTGAGTGTAAATCAGTGGTAAACTATAGAAACCCTGGTCACAATCGGTGCATGTTGCAGACATATACACCAGCTTTACAAGATAGAACTCAAACAACTATTAATGTTTTGGCTGAAAGGAATTTTACACCTGTAATTAAGATATAAAATGTTGTTACTTATAATATAAGTTTTTAAAATGATACCTTTTTCCTCATCATCCATCAAAGCTTTGCCCAGTAGTTGATCCGTGGTCTCTTTGGAGTTAGCCAGTTGAAGAAACTCAGTCAGATAATCTCCTACAAATATACGTCAAGAAAAGTATCAGCTTTGGTCTGACGTAAATCTGTCACACTCACCAACTAGGCAGAAGGTTTAACAAATTAGGGGTGCCTCTGAAGACGGTAAACCTTCCGTAAAACATATCTGTCATACAAGTATTTTATTTTCTCTTGGTTGAGCCTAAAAACATGGCTAATACAAAGATACATCGACAGTAAAGTTTGCAGGATTAGAATAAAGCCTTTCAGCGTACATCTTGTAGAAAATGCCAAACTCTGGGTATCAATGAATCTATACTAAAGCTAATGAATTACCTAGTAAGCACATGGGGTCATCTGTCATCTGAATCCGGACTGTCCATTGCGGGGCCTGGAGAGGGTCCAAATCCCTGAAACAGAACTCACATTTCTGACCGACTAGTCAACTGGGTATTCTGCACATAAATTACAAAGCAAGACCTGCATGTATGTAGAAACCAAAATAAGGCCTCTCTTACAGTAGAATGCTGTCATATTAGCAATTGATTTGGCTGAAACCCCAAGAAAGAAGCATGTGGTACAGGGTAGCTGTAAAAAGACGAAAACAATCAAGTTTTCTTCCTTGATGTGTTGGTGATGTAGTCTAGGATCACAGAGGATGTACAAACAATCAAGTTTTCTTCCTTGATGTGTTGGAGATGTGGTCTGGGATTACAGAGGATGTACAAACAATCATGTTTTCTTCCTTGATGTGTTGGTGATGTGGTCTGGGATCACAGAGGATGTACAAACAATCAAGTTTTCTTCCTTGATGTGTTGGTGATGTGGTCTAGGATCACAGAGGATGTACAAACAACGTAGTAAAATAACAATGACAGTGATTATAAGAGTTTTTATATAACTTACGAGTATGCTTGATTTTCCACGATCATTTCTTCTGATAAACAAGGCCAAGTGCACGACAAATGAAGTTCACTGAAATTAAAAATATATACAGATAGAGTTTAAAGGTTCTATACATTAGAATGATGAGCACCATATAACAGTATACCGCAGCATATAACAATATACTGCACCATATAACAATATACTGCACCATATAACAATATACAGCACCACATAACAGTATACAGCACCATATACCAGTATACAGCACCATATAACAATATATAGAGGATATTGAACAGTTGTGTTTGAATAGCACTTATATTTTTTCGAGTGAAAGCCGGAGAATAACCCACGAGACGCGAAGCGTCGAGTGGGTTATCCCTCCGCCTTTCAAGAGAAAAAATATAAATGCTGTTCAAACACAACTGTACAATATTCTGTTTATTATTTATACTATCATGTTTTAGGCTGGAGATTGTTTATTAAGTATAAATTTATTAATTATAAAAAAGAAGGTATCAACAAATTTATGACGGAATAGGTTTTCAATAGGTTTTCAGCAAACGTAGGAATATATATCGCTGACCAATGAAACAACAGCATGTCTGTTCTTCTCACGTGACTATCAACTGTCAGATTTGTGGTCATTTGAATGGCCATTTTGTCCCTGAAGTTTTTCGCGATATTTCATGTAGAAAAGAAATTAAATCGAACTCCATGGATTTTAACTCTGCAGAGCACCAGCCACCCGGATAAAAAATTATATTTGAAATTACTTTACATTGTTTAAACGCATCAATGAATGGCAAGTACAGTTACTCGTTACACTCAGTGGTCCGATTCTCCGAAGCCATGCTGCCAACAGACGATCGATTATGAAGTTTTGTTTTATCGTTTTGACTTAGAGTGGTAAGCCGATCCTCTATTGAATCAATTTAGTGTTTTCAGCTGTAATTTATTTATCTTAATGCTAAATATGACTGAAAAGGCTTCATTTAGCCTATCGAAATCCTATGTACTGTTGTTGTTGTACAGCAGACGTCGGTACACAAGAAAGAAGTAGGTCCGACGACGTCAGCGGCTTCGTCGCGTGCATTAAATAACAAAAAGTGTTATTGCACTGCAGTGAATTATAACATTTCTGAGTGACGGAAATCCCTAGTTTTCACTTATGTATAAATAATAAACCGCACCATATAATAGTATACAGCACCATATAACAATATACAGCACCATATAACAATATACCGCACCATATAACAGTATACAGCACCATATAACATAATACAGCACCATATAACAGTATACAGCACCATATAACAGTATACAGCACCATATAACAATATACCGCACCATATAACAGTATACAGCACCATATAATAGAATACAGCACCATATAATAGTATACAGCACCATATAACAGTATACAGCACCATATAACAGTATACAGCACCAAATAACAGAATACAGCACCATATAATAGTATACAGCACCATATAACAGTATACACCATCATATAACAGTATACAGAACCATGTAAAAGTATACAGCACCATATAACAGTATTCAGCACCATATAACAGAATACAGCACCATATAACAGTATACAGTAACATATAACAGTATACAGTACCATATAACAGTATACAGCACCATATAACAGTATACAGCACCATATAACAGAATACAGCACCATATAATAGTAACCAGCACCATATAACAATATACACCATCATATAACAGTAATAGTATACAGCACCATATAACAGTATACAGCACCATATACATTATACAGCACCATATAACAGTATACAGCACCATATAACAGAATACAGCACCATATAACAGAATACAGCACCATATAACAGAATACAGCACCATATAACAGTATACAGTACCATATAACAGTATACAGCACCATATAACAGTATACAGCACCATATAACAGAATACAGCACCATATAATAGTAACCAGCACCATATAACAGTATACACCATCATATAACAGTAATAGTATACAGCACCATATAACAGTATACAGCACCATATACATTATACAGCACCATATAACAGTATACAGCACCATATAACAGAATACAGCACCATATAACAGAATACAGCACCATATAACAGAATACAGCACCATATAACAGTATACAGCACCATATAACAGAATACAGCACCATATAACAGTATACAGTACCATATAACAGAATACAGCGCAATATAACAGTATACAGCGCCATATAACAGAATACAACACCATATAATAGTATACAGCACCATATAACAGTATACAGCACCATGTAACAGTATACAGCACCATATAACAGTATACAGCACCATATACATGTAACAGTATACTATCAGTTATATGACGCCCTTGAGTGGGTATATACACCAAATATCTACCCGTATACCCGCGCAAGGGCGTCATATAACGAATTCATCACCATCCAGAGCAGCTTGTTTAATTAAAACTGAGTATAATCAGCTGCTCTTTATCGGCACTGTTTGGATAAAGAAGGCTTCCGTTGAGGATAAACCTCTTTTCTTGGGCAACAACATAAAAGTGTACAGATATCTACATCCAAACAAAACCACATTTGGGTGGGTCACTAAAACACAAATAAAATGAAACAGATTTCTATAGAAAATCAAACCTCCCTCACCTAACTGGGTCCTCATACGCCCCAAAAGGTAAACTGCCCAGATCCGTAAACCCAACTTCATCACTCACACAATCAGAAATGTCTGAAATGGAAATATGATCAATTTCACTTTAAACAGGAAGTAGAGCGTTAAACCAACTTTTGTATTAAGCATCTGGTTTGATGAAATGAAAAAGTTGAAACATTTAAGGAAATTGTTTTAATACATATTTTAACATAACCCTAGGCAGTTCTGTGTGACGTCACACCAAGACAGTTCAACATCCTATGTCCTAATAGTGTGCTTTAATAACATTACCAAGAATGCACGTTCATGTGATGAAATACATGTATACACATCTCTCTATCAACGTATTATCGAAAAACAATATCTAACTAGAGGCTGATGAAGTTGCAGCGAGGCAACTTCAAGGTCCGGGATCCCCCGTTAAGTTTTTATCAGTTGGTTTTTCGGTATCGTAATTATTTGCCCCATCAAGACAGAAATCTCTGAAATAAAACCTAAATCCGGTAAATTTAATATCTATTTGCTTATATTTTTCAATCATAATTTGAGTTAAAATGTTTTGCACTGTCTCTGATATTTTCAGTTTGGCAACGTACTATGTGTTATTTATATAATGTCACATCAAATTACAATAAGGTCAAGAAATTACTTATGGATAACAACTTCTTGGTTTATTGGGTGACGACGTTTCATTTGACTTTGATAACGATGTAAGAACTACATCGAAACGTCGTCACCCAATAAACCAAGAAGTTGTTATCCATAAGTAATTCTTGACCTTATTGTAACCTTCCAACTTCTAAATGCCATTGAAAGATTTCACATCAAATTGTACCAGATTAGGTCTGACTTCTTAGACATAGTAGTTATGGCGCTGGTCACTAAATCAATGTCACCAGTAAGCAAAAGTCATGGTTGGTCTCAGTGGATAGGCGTACTTACAATTAGCGGTCTGTTTGATTGCTAGCGCCAGATCACAATGAATTTGTCACTATGCTTGTTGTGGTTTTGTGGACCAATTAATCTCTATAAGGGGATAATTGCGTTCTTAACTAATGAGTGAGTGATTGCGCGTTATTTCTTTTCCCAAAATTTTGAATGTAATCTTATGCTCGATTGTGAAAATACCCGTCTATCATGTTACTTGCCAAGATTCTATCAATAAAATGCACATCTTTTATTAACATCCTATGTTTTTTTATTTCCTTGATAAGGGTTTGTGTCTTTGTGGTCGAAGATCTTTCTTATAAATATTTGAACATAGTTTTATTAACATCATATTTTTAAACAGTCATATTTTATTCAGTTTTTATTGAAACTGGTTGATTTTCACACAAGACATAGACCTTGATCAACACTATTGATATGTTGAATTTAAAGTTGATACCTTGAAGCAATTTGGAAAAACTTAAGTTTTTAATTTTTAAATAGAATTCAATATGGCGGCAAAACCGTTCAAAGATGAAAAAAGATGTTGTCTATCTAAATTTAAAAAACCGATTGCTTTATTAGAAAAATTATCTGAGATATGACTCATTAAAGTTTTCAAATATTCAAAATGGCGTGCTGGTCACGTGATTTGTTGCACGTTCATAGGTCTACAAGCACGAGAATTTTCGTTAAGTTCCAATAAATGGTTTTCTAGATATTGCATTTTTTTGAAAAATTAAAAAGATCATAACTTTGACGAATAAAAGTCTGCTATGAATTTTTGCGGAGATTCTTGATTTGGACAACTTAGTAGTCCCCCGACTTCTACTAAGTGTATGTGAAATTTGAGCTAAATCGGATGAACGGTTTCGGAGAAGAAACTTTTTGGACAAATACACCTTTTTCAAAATGGCGGACAAACGGCGTAGCGTAGCGACAATTCAGAAAAAATGGACCTAGATAATTTGTTTAAGAATATGTATGTGAAAGATGAGAGTCATGGCTAGAAAACTGTTTGAGTTATATCACCTACAAAAACCGTGGAAAACAAATAAGAACTAGAAATTGCTGAAGCAATTGCGATTCAAAGTGTGAAGTCGAATAGACCACCATTTCTTAAACACCTTGAAGTAATTTAAGACAAAAACAGTACATGTTTTAATATAAAGGCCTAAAGAAAAAAGCGCGGACCTGAAAGAAAACATTTTTAAATTTTAAAGATTTATTTACGGAAGGCGTTGACTGATAGAATGTATCTAGTACATCTTACCTGAGAAATTTTGATTCATTCGGCTAAACAGTTTTTACTTTTTAAAATGTGTGACGTCATCAAATCTTAATGTTAATTTATTGCTAATAGAGCCAGTATTTTCAATTTGTTAATCGTTGAAACTAGTTTTATTTATGCATATTATTTGTTTACACTGATATATGTTATCGGTTTTGCTCTATAATGCGTCATTTATCCTCGGCATATGTGAGAAAGTCCAATAATACACCTGAAAACGACTAAGTCCAATAATTGAAATTGTTTAACAAAGATTAAAAGTACTTATGAAAATGATAGGAAAGATTTGGCGGTATGTTTTTCTTTGTTTTTCTAAGGACTTTCATACGATATATAATAAAAGTAACTAAAATCTATTTTAGAAAAATGCACACTATTTTGATGACGTCATCAATTTTAAATACCAAATATCTCCTAAACTTTTTGAACGATTTACTTCAAACTTGCACACATATTAGACAATATGTTGAACTATCTTAATTTGCAAAATGAAAGCAATTACATAGTACGTTGTGGAGAAAAAGTTCTTTAAATATTTGGAACCCGATCCAATATGGCGGCCAAACCATTGGTCCAATCAAAAATCGGTTGACATTTTGTGATTAAAAAATTTCTCTTTGAATTTGAAATCGGTTTCTTTCTATCTATATTATTGGCGAAATTAGTATTTTTACAGATTTGAAAAATTTAAAATGACGTCATGGTCACGTGAATTTGATTTGGATTTAATAACCTTAGAATATTAGTCAGATTGATGCAAGCAATAGATGTAGAAAGTTTTGTTACTTTAAGTTAAATAGTTTTTTTAGTTATTGACTTTTAAAAATTGAGGTGATGACGTCAAAATTTCGACCAATAGCGAGCTTCTAGAGTTTTCAACTCAGGTACTTGAAATGTGCAATCAAGATGCGCTTGAGTAAGTCCTACCTATATACGAAATTTAAAGCAAATCCATTGGGTAGTTTTAGAGAAGAAGACCTTTAATGGTTTAGTGCGTTGCCAAGATGGCCGCGAACGTAGCCCTGTTGGAACCACAAAAATACCCAGGTGCTTAATTGATTGGAATTCTGTCGACAGATTTTAAGTTTCAAGAAGTTCAGTTTGGTAGTTTTCGAGAAATAGGCCTGGAACATCGACGCAAGGAAAAAAATAATAATAACTAGAAATTGCTGAAGCAATTGCGATTCAAAGTGTGAATCCGAACAGATAAGAGTTTCACATACTCCTTGACTTTTTTTCCGAAAAGTAATTAAAGCGCCGGAAAGATGTACATGTTTTTCGTTAATCGCCAAAAGAAAAAGCGCGGAAGTGAAAGAAAAATTCCTTAAATTTTAAAGATTAAATTAACGGAAGACGTTGGCTGATGAACTGTATCTACTGCATCATCGCTGTGAAATTTCGATTCAATTGGCTATTTAGTGTTTAATTTATACCGTTTTGAATACAGGATTTTCGTTAATCACCAAACGATAAAGCGCGGACGTGAAAGAAAACATTTTCTAAATTTTAAAGATTCAATTTACGGAAAACGTTGACAGATAAATTGTATCTATTACATCTTACCTGAGAAATTTTGATTCAATCGGCTAAACAGTTGTTAAGTTATTGCGTTCTGAATACAGGATTTTCTATAATCATCAAAGGAAAAAGCGCGGACCTGATAGAAAACATTCTCTAAATTTTTAAGATTTTATTTACGGAAGACGTTGACTGATAAACTGTATCAAGTACATCTTAGCTGTTAAGTTTGAATTCATTCGGGTAAACGGTTTTTAAGTTATAAGGCTTTTAAATATGTGTGACGTCATAAAATCCAAATCTTCGTTTATTACTTATTGAGCCAGTGTTTTCAGTTTGTTGATCGTTGAAACTAGTTTTATTTATGCATATTATGTGTTTACACTGATATATGTTATCTCTTTTGCTCTATAAAGCGTCATTTTTCCTCGGCATATGTGAGAAAGTCCAATAGTACACCTGAAAACGACCAAGTCCAACAATTTAAATTTTGGAACAAAGATTAGAAGTACTTATGAAAATGATAGAAAGCATTTGGCGGTATGTTTTTCTTCGTCTTTTCAAGGGCTTTCAGATCACATATAATAAAAGTAACAAAAATCAGTTTTAGAAAAATTCACACTATTATTGATGACGTCATCAATTTTAAATACCAAATATCTCCTATGGTTTTTATACAATAAACTTCAAATTTGCATTCATAATAGATTATGCTTTGAACTATCTATTGTTACAAAATCAGAGCAAATACTTCTTTTTTTAGGGAGAAGAAAAGATTTACGTATTTGAAACACACAAATAATCATTTTGTGAACAACAAATTGTCTTGTCTCTCTAAATTTTAAATCGGTTTCTTTCTATCTATATTATTAGCGAAATTAGCATTTTCATAGATTTTAAATATTTAAAATGACGTCATGGTCACGTGACTTTGATTTGGATGTTACAACTTTAGGATATTAGGCACATTGATGCAATCTATAGTTGTAGAAAGTTTTGTTACGCTAACTTAAATAGTTTTTTAGTTATTGACTTTGGAAAATTTAAGTGATTTTGTCAACATTTCGACCAATAGCGAGCTTCTGGAGTTTTCAAGTGAGATACTTGAAAGTTGCAATCAAGATGCGCTGAAGTAAGTCCAACCTATGTATTTAATTTGAAGTGAATCCATTGAGTGGTTTTGGAGAAGAAGACCTTTGAAGGTTTAGTGCGTTGCCAAGATGGCCGCGAACGTAGCCCTCGAGAAACAATAAAAGTATGCGCATGCATGATTCATTCAAGTTTTGTCGACAGATCCGAAGTTTTAGTGAGTTGAGATTTGTAGATTTTGAGAAAAAAGGTTTCAACTTGGCGGAAGAAAAAAAAAAATAATAATAATAATAAACACAACGAAAACAATAGATTCAAAGTTTACACTTTGAATCTAATAATAAACACGATGAAAACAAAAGATTCAAAGTTTAATAATAATAATAATACGGAAAAAGCAGAACAATTTCAAAAGGTATCCCCTCCAAGTAGGGGATCCCTAATAATATATAAACAAGTCTTTAGTTTTGCGCCAAAATATATTTCAGGATTACATGATTGATTGGTGTTTTATGCCGCACTCAAGATTATTTCACTTATATGGCAACGTTGCGAGGTTTAGAAGGGGAGGAAACCGACCTTCGCCAAGTACATGGCAACTCTTCCACATACGGCGACAGAGTGAAAAATCCACTCAGAAATTCCGGACTATAGAGATGTATATGACTAGCTTTATGTTGTCTTTGACTACGTTAGAATTTACGCTCTACTTGCACATTAATTGATATAGGCTTTTTTCATGGTATTGTAAGTTTTATTAATACGGACAAGAAAAACTTATTACTGCCCCAAAACCCCCACAGATATTCCCACAGAAGCCTGCAACCAATTCAGATACACCAATGAAATGGATAGGGATTCTTGCTGGGTTCAAACCAGTAACATGATGGGCAAAAAACAGTTTTGTCCTCCTATAATCCTGGCAGTGAAGCCTGAAATCTCAATCAATCAAGTAATCTGTCAATGTGGCAGAGGTTTTACCTGGAGGGCCTTGTGGCCAAGGGGAGTTAACCCATTCTTGGAGAACGTATGTAAACCTGACTGATACGGAGACTGGTGGGACAGACACAGTTGAGGTGCCCTAATAAAAAAATAGACCATACAGGATTAAAATTTATATGGATTTTTTTTCAACCGTTTTATTTAAAACAATTATCAATGTGTTTTCAAAATACATAAACATAGGGAAGATTCAAATTTTGATTACGTTATCTTGCTTCAAAAAGAGGATGTGGGATGGTTGTCAGTTACCAACGGAAGGTCGTGGATTTCCTCCGGGCATAGAGCCTGGTTTCCTCCCACAATAAAACTGGCAAACAAAAAGGGGAATCTGGTGCAAGTTTGTAATAAATATGTCAATATTTCATGGCAAGTGGCAATAAACAGTAATCAGCTATCCCCTTTTTACTAGTTTCAAAAAGGATGCTTCAAATAGAATATTGACCCTTGATTTTGTGCAGATTGTACAAATGTTATACTTTTTTCTTCTATATGATGCGTCCAAATCCCTCTCAGTTGACTTTACATTTGATTGCTCTATGTGCAAAGGTTGCCAGGTATATGGTCGGATTTCTCCCGGGCAAAGAGCCTGATTTCTGTTCTTTTAAATCTTGAATGTGGTGTAAAGCATCAATCAATCAATTAAATGTCCCTGTAAATGAGTTAGCTGCATGTTACCTTTTCCAACTTTTACAGAGTAAAGACTAATTGCCTTTTTGTAGCCTGTCAACACTAAACCTTAAATAAAGTCCCTACCAGCTTTCCTTTGAAGACGTCTAAAAGTCCGGCTAAATGATTGAACTGTGGGGGAATCCTCTTTAAATGAACCATATCATACTGGGTGCATAGTCCAGTCGCCATACACACACCACTATATATCTTACGCCAGTTTTGTAATATTTGAACAAACACTGGAACAGGGCTATGAGAAGAAATTTTGAAAATTAAATATCTGTTGTACAGTATTCAACAATAAATTGCATGAATCAGCATGAAATTGCTCAAAAGTTCAAATAGAAAAAGTACCTTCAGAAACCATTATTAAAGAGGATTTTATAACTAAAAAACTTAAAACTTTTATAAAATACTTAATTTAAATCCTGTTTTAAATCTTAATCACATCTTGAATTATAATCATGTTCATCATTTTATTCAAGGTTTTAATTTCAATTACATTTTTAACTTATATCATGTATTTATCTTTGATCATGTTTTTCAATCCACATTTTCTACAAACTTACCATCCTGTGTTACTTAAAGCTATATTAACAGAGCTGACGAGAAGCTTACATCTGCTCTCCGAATCTATCGCGTCATTCACTGGTGATAAGACAACAAAATCACGAAGACCATACCTAAAAATACACCCGGTAAAAAAAATGGTACAGTCGTGTTAGCTTTACAAAAAGTACTGATGATTTGTTGTCAAATTATCTTTTCCAGAAAGTTCTACTGACCAAGGCCAAAACCTACATGTAACGAAATATCATGGGTTGTGGTTTATTATAACAGCTTATGATTGGGTATAAACGTCTAAATGATATACCCCTTTTTAACACATTAAGAAACTTGTCTCCGTGGTTATTTTAGACAAGAAGATTTTCCCTGTGCTCGTGTGTTGTAGTGTTCAAAAATATATTATCGTGTATATTATTTATAACAACAATTTTATTATTAATAATTGTTGAAAAAACTGTCCCTCCTTTATTTAAACACCTCCAGTAAAAACAGATGCAAACCTAAATAAAAGATTTCTCAGAACAACAGTAAATAAGATTTTGATTGATTGATTATTTTAGATAGTAGTGTAAGTGGATTGACCGAGCTACATGTATTCAGCAAAGCTGTTTGTATTGACGTACATTATTGATGGACAGGTTATTTAATCCAATAGCTGTTTGTATTGACCTACATTATTGATGGACAGGTTATTTAATCCAATAGCTGTTTGTATTGACCTACATTATTGATGGACAGGTTATTTAATCCAATAGCTGTTTGTATTGACCTACATTATTGATGGACAGGTTATTTAATCCAATAGCTGTTTGTATTGACCTACATTATTGATGGACAGGTTATTTAATCCAATAGCTGTTTGTACTTGAATTTGAAGTGTTTCTTTCAGCCATTTTAATTTGATAATCTGCTCTTATGTATGGTTATGCTATAACACAACTGCGTATGAAACAGTTGAGATTCAAAGCCTGTGGTTAGAGAGCAGACGTACCATCGACTTAAACAATGAGCTCTGGAAGGGAAATCGTTGTCCATAGACATCATATCCAAGAAGGCATTCGGGATTTGATCTGAAGAAAGAGAACAAAAGAACAAATAAGTTGTCTTATCACACCCATATCAGCTGAGTTGTAAACACCTTCGCTAAGTCAAAAACTATAAACCAGACAAGCGTCGGCTAAAAGGAAGGGTCTTCAGCGGGATAAATTCGTCACACAGTCTGTGTGTGACCCAATACGGAAATATATGGGGTGAGTAAAACCGCATATTGGGTGAGGTATGGATTTTACTAACCCCATATATTTACATGTACGTATTTCCGTATTGGGTCACACACAGACTGTGTAACTAATATTTTCATTGGTGGAAGTCTTCAGAGGTGCATTTGGTGGTGTACCTATAAAAGCCTGGCTATAGCTATAAAGTAAAAGATGATTGATAGAATTATGTTTTATGTCACACCCAAGATTATTGCCAGGTTTGAATGGGGATGGAAACCCAGTAATTTATACGAGTGTAAAGTTATGCATAGACTAAAGTATTGAGTTGTGCCTCAGACTTGCGGCAGCATTGAGTTGTGCCTCAGACTTGGTGCAGCATTAAGTAGCGTCTGAGCTAAAGTATTGAGTTGTGCCTCAGACTTGCGGCAGCATTAAGTAGCGTCTGAGCTACAGTATTGAGTTGTGCCTCAGACTTGCTGCAGCATTAAGTAGCGTCTGAGCTAAAGTATTGAGTTGTGCCTCAGACTTGCGGCAGCATTAAGTAGCGTCTTAGCTAAAGTATTGAGTTGTGCCTCAGACTTGGTGCAGCATTAAGTAGCGTCTGAGCTAAAGTATTGAGTTGTGCCTCAGACTTGCGGCAGCATTAAGTAGCGTCTGAGCTACAGTATTGAGTTGTGCCTCAGACTTGCTGCAGCATTAAGTAGCGTCTGAGCTACAGCATTGAGTTGTGCCTCAAACTTGGTGCAGCATTAAGTAGCGTCTGAGCTACAGTATTGAGTTGTGCCTCAGACTTGTGACAGCATTGAGTTGTGCCTCAGACTTGCTGCCACATTGAGTTGTGCCTCAGACTTGTTGCAGCATTGAGTTGTGCCTCAGACTCGCTGCCACATTGAGCTGTGCCTCAGACTTGGTGCAGCATTGAGTTGTGCCCAGACTTGCTACAGCCGTATTATCATTATCACTATGCCCGTGTTGTTGTTGCACATCAACATCTTTACTTTGTCGTTTAGGCCTAACTGGAGACTGGTCGTCGGACTCACTGGATGAATCTTTACGTTTACGAGTGATTTCCTTGACATATTCAAGCAGTTCTTGTTGAAGTCCATCAAATTGCCGTGATAACACAGCGCTTTCATTTGAATGATCTTGAGAGCCGCTTACTGTAATGTCGTAAGCATGGTCTAATGTGAGGACGGGTGCAGTCTTGAGCTGACCTACATTTTCAGAGTAAGGCCTATCATTTATGTTTTCGGCCGGTAAGCTCTCTACATTTTTGGAGCAAACAGGGGAGCTAGATTTGTCTTTGGTCCCCGAAATAGATATTTTGTTGGACTTTTTGCCCGATTTCGTTACGGCTTTAGACATTGTCTCTGTGACAGTAAGCCTCGGTCTTAACCTATTGGATGAGTCGAAAAGTATCAAAGCGAGGTCAAACTCCCTCTCAGCCATACACAATTTGTTAAACTCACTGGTGTTGTCTTTTTGAATTAAATTAGTTTCCGAATAATGTTTCAATGCGTGTCATGTATTTATACACGACCAGGCTATCGGATGGCGTTGATAAAGGCCAGATTGCTAGCAGATATCTTAGAGCCTTGTAAGACAAGCTGTTTACACCACAGGCTGGGAATGTCGCTATATGACTTCTGGGAATACTCACGCATCTCACGAGATCCCATGATTACGTCATAAGTAGGACAGGATAGAAAGTAGATCCAGTTCTGGCTACTCATATACATGTAGGATGATTTATCCCACTGATTGAGGACACTCATATACATGTAGGATGTATTATCCCACTGATTGAGGACACTCATATACATGTAGGGTGTATTATCCCACTGATTGAGGACACTCATATACATGTAGGGTGTATTATCCCACTGATTGAGGACACTCATATACATGTAGGGTGTATTATCCCACTGATTGAGGACACTCATTTACATGTAGGATGTATTATCCCACTGATTGAGGACACTCATATACATGTAGGGTGTATTATCCCACTGATTGAGGACACTCATATACATGTAGGGTGTATTATCCCACTGATTGAGGACACTCATATACATGTAGGGTGTATTATCCCACTGATTGAGGACACTCATATACATGTAGGGTGTATTATCCCACTGATTGAGGACACTCATATACATGTAGGGTGTATTATCCCACTGATTGAGGACACTCATATACATGTAGGATGTATTATCCCACTGATTGAGGACACTCATATACATGTAGGGTGTATTATCCCACTGATTGAGGACACTCATATACATGTAGGATGTATTATCCCACTGATTGAGGACACTCATATACATGTAGGGTGTATTATCCCACTGATTGAGGACACTCATATACATGTAGGATGTATTATCCCACTGATTGCGGACACTCATATACATGTAGGGTGTATTATCCCACTGATTGAGGACACTCATATACATGTCGGGTGTATTATCCCACTGATTGAGGACACTCATATACATGTAGGATGTATTATCCCACTGATTGAGGACACTCATATACATGTAGGGTGTATTATCCCACTGATTGAGGACACTCATATACATGTAGGGTGTATTATCCCACTGATTGAGGACCATATACATGTAGGGTGTATTATCCCACTGATTGAGGACACTCATATACATGTAGGGTGTATTATCCCACTGATTGAGGACACTCAATTATACATGTAGGGTGTATTATCCCACTGATTGAGGACACTCATATACATGTAGGGTGTATTATCCCACTGATTGAGGACACTCATATACATGTAGGTTGTATTATCCCACTGATTGAGGACACTCATATACATGTAGGGTGTATTATCCCACTGATTGAGGACACTCATATACATGTAGGGTGTATTATCCCACTGATTGAGGACACTCATATACATGTAGGGTGTATTATCCCACTGATTGAGGACACTCATATACATGTAGGGTGTATTATCCCACTGATTGAGGACACTCATATACATGTAGGGTGTATTATCCCACTGATTGAGGACACTCATATACATGTAGGATGTATTATCCCACTGATTGAGGACACTCATATACATGTAGGGTGTATTATCCACTGATTGAGGACACTCATATACATGTAGGGTGTATTATCCCACTGATTGAGGACACTCATATACATGTAGGGTGTATTATCCCACTGATTGAGGACACTCATATACATGTAGGGTGTATTATCCCACTGATTGAGGACACTCATATACATGTAGGTTGTATTATCCCACTGATTGAGGACACTCATATACATGTAGGATGTATTATCCCACTGATTGAGGACACTCATATACATGTAGGGATGTATTATCCCACTGATTGAGGACACTCATATACATGTAGGATGTATTATCCCACTGATTGAGGACACTCATATACATGTAGGATGTATTATCCCACTGATTGAGGACACTCATATACATGTAGGATGTATTATCCCACTGATTGAGGACACTCATATACATGTAGGATGTATTATCCCACTGATTGAGGACACTCATATATATGTAGGGTGTATTATCCCACTGATTGAGGACACTCATATACATGTAGGATGTATTATCCCACTGATTGAGGACACTCATATACATGTAGGGTGTATTATCCCACTGATTGAGGACACTCATATACATGTAGGATGTATTATCCCACTGATTGAGGACATTCATATACATGTAGGGTGTATTATCCCACTGATTGAGGACACTCATATACATGTAGGGTGTATTATCCCACTGATTGAGGACACTCATATACATGTAGGGTGTATTATCCCACTGATTGAGGACATTCATATACATGTAGGGTGTATTATCCCACTGATTGAGGACACTCATATACATGTAGGATGTATTATCCCACTGATTGAGGACACTCATATACATGTAGGGTGTATTATCCCACTGATTGAGGGCACTCATATACATGTAGGATGTATTATCCCACTGATTAAGGACATTCATATACATGTAGGGTGTATTATCCCACTGATTGAGGACACTCATATACATGTAGGGTGTATTATCCCACTGATTGAGGACACTCATATACATGTAGGATGTATTATCCCACTGATTGAGGACACTCATATACATGTAGGATGTATTATCCCACTGATTGAGGACACTCATATACATGTAGGGTGTATTATCCCACTGATTGAGGACACTCATATACATGTAGGGTGTATTATCCCACTGATTGAGGACACTCATATACATGTAGGGTGTATTATCCCACTGATTGAGGACACTCATATACATGTAGGATGTATTATCCCACTGATTGAGGACACTCATATACATGTAGGGTGTATTATCCCACTGATTGAGGACACTCATATACATGTAGGGTGTATTATCCCACTGATTGAGGACACTCATATACATGTAGGGTGTATTATCCCACTGATTGAGGACACTCATATACATGTAGGGTGTATTATCCCACTGATTGAGGACACTCATATACATGTAGGATGTATTATCCCACTGATTGAGGACACTCATATACATGTAGGGTGTATTATCCCACTGACTGAGGGCACTCATATACATGTAGGATGTATTATCCCACTGATTAAGGCCACTCATATACATGTAGGATGTATTATCCCACTGATTGAGGACACTCATATACATGTAGGATGTATTATCCCATGATTGAGGACACTCATATACATGTAGGGTGTATTATCCCACTGATTGAGGACACTCATATACATGTAGGGTGTATTATCCCACTGATTGAGGACACCCATATACATGTAGGATGTATTATCCCACTGATTGAGGACACTCATATACATGTAGGATGTATTATCCCACTGATTGAGGACACTCATATACATGTAGGATGTATTATCCCACTGATTGAAGACACTCATATACATGTAGGGTGTATTATCCCACTGATTGAGGACACTCATATACATGTAGGGTGTATTATCCCACTGATTGAGGACACTCATATACATGTAGGATGTATTATCCCACTGATTGAGGACACTCATATACATGTAGGATGTATTATCCCACTGATTGAGGACACTCATATACATGTAGGGTGTATTATCCCACTGATTGAGGACACTCATATACATGTAGGGTGTATTATCCCACTGATTGAGGACACTCATATACATGTAGGATGTATTATCCCACTGATTGAGGACACTCATATACATGTAGGATGTATTATCCCACTGATTGAGGGCACTCATATACATGTAGGATGTATTATCCCACTGATTGAGGACACTCATATACATGTAGGATGTATTATCCCACTGATTGAGGACACTCATATACATGTAGGATGTATTATCCCACTGATTGAGGACACTCATATACATGTAGGGTGTATTATCCCACTGATTGAGGACACTCATATACATGTAGGATGTATTATCCCACTAATTGAGGACACTCATATACATGTAGGGTGTATTATCCCACTGATTGAGGACACTCATATACATGTAGGGTGTATTATCCCACTGATTGAGGACACTCATATACGTGTAGGGTGTATTATCCCACTGATTGAGGACACTCATATACATGTAGGATGTATTATCCCACTGATTAAGGACACTCATATACATGTAGGATGTATTATCCCACTGATTGAGGACACTCATATACATGTAGGATATATTATCCCACTGATTGAGGACACTCATATACATGTAGGATGTATTATCCCACTGATTGAGGACACTCATATACATGTAGGATGTATTATCCCACTGATTGAGGACACTCATATACATGTAGGGTGTATTATCCCACTGATTGAGGACACTCATATACATGTAGGGTGTATTATCCCACTGATTGAGGACACTCATATACATGTAGGGTGTATTATCCCACTGATTGAAGACACTCATATACATGTAGGGTGTATTATCCCACTGATTGAGGACACTCATATACATGTAGGGTGTATTATCCCACTGATTGAGGACACTCATATGCATGTAGGGTGTATTATCCCACTGATTGAGGACACTCATATACATGTAGGGTGTATTATCCCACTGATTGAGGACACTCATATACATGTAGGGTGTATTATCCCACTGATTGAGGACACTCATATACATGTAGGGTGTATTATCCCACTGAATGAGGACACTCATATACATGTAGGATGTATTATCCCACTGATTAAGGACATTCATATACATGTAGGGTGTATTATCCCACTGATTGAGGACACTCATATACATGTAGGGTGTATTATCCCACTGATTGAGGACACTCATATACATGTAGGATGTATTATCCCACTGATTGAGGACACTCATATACATGTAGGGTGTATTATCCCACTGATTGAGGACACTCATATACATGTAGGATGTATTATCCCACTGATTGAGGACATTCATATACATGTAGGGTGTATTATCCCACTGATTGAGGACACTCATATACATGTAGGGTGTATTATCCCACTGATTGAGGACACTCATATACATGTAGGATGTATTTTCCCACTGATTGAGGACACTCATATACATGTAGGATGTATTATCCCACTGATTGAGGACACTCATATACATGTAGGGTGTATTATTCCACTGATTGAGGACACTCATATACATGTAGGATGTATTATCCCACTGATTGAGGACACTCATATACATGTAGTATGTATTATCCCACTGATTGAGGACACTCATATACATGTAGGGTGTATTATTCCACTGATTGAGGACACTCATATACATGTAGGATGTATTATCCCACTGATTGAGGACACTCATATACATGTAGGATGTATTATCCCACTGATTGAGGACACTCATATACATGTAGGATGTATTATCCCACTGATTGAGGACACTCATATACATGTAGGGTGTATTATTCCACTGATTGAGGACACTCATATACATGTAGGATGTATTATCCCACTGATTGAGGACACTCATATACATGTAGGATGTATTATCCCACTGATTGAGGACACTCATATACATGTAGGGTGTATTATCCCACTGATTGAGGACACTCATATACATGTAGGATGTATTATCCCACTGATTGAGGACACTCATATACATGTAGGGTGTATTATCCCACTGATTGAGGACACTCATATACATGTAGGGTGTATTTTTCCACTGATTGAGGACACTCATATACATGTAGGATGTATTATCCCACTGATTGAGGACACTCATATACATGTAGGATGTATCATCCCACTGATTGAGGACACTCATATACATGTAGGGTGTATTATCCCACTGATTGAGGACACACATATACATGTAGGATGTATTATCCCACTGATTGAGGACACTCATATACATGTAGGATGTATTATCCCACTGATTGAGGACACTCATATACATGTAGGGTGTATTATCCCACTGATTGAGGACACTCATATACATGTAGGATGTATTATCCCACTGATTGAGGACACTCATATACATGTAGGATGTATTATCCCACTGATTGAGGACACTCATATACATGTAGGGTGTATTATCCCACTGATTGAGGACACTCATATACATGTAGGATATATTATCCCACTGATTGAGGACACTCATATACATGTAGGGTGTATTATCCCTCTGATTGAGGACACTCATATACATGTAGGGTGTATTATCCCACTGATTGAGGACACTCATATACATGTAGGGTGTATTATCCCACTGATTGAGGACACTCATATACATGTAGGGTGTATTATCCCACTGATTGATGACACTCATATACATGTAAGGTGTATTATCCCACTGATTGAGGACACTCATATACATGTAGGGTGTATTATCCCACTGATTGAGGACACTCATATACATGTAGGGTGTATTATCCCACTGATTGAGAACACTCATATACATGAAGGATGCATTATCCCACTGATTGAGGACACTCATATACATGTAGGGTGTATTATCCCACTGATTGAGGACACTCATATACATGTAGGGTGTATTATCCCACTGATTGAGGACACTC
The DNA here is from genome assembly GCA_963971465.1 of Lepidochitona cinerea. NCBI lineage: Eukaryota > Metazoa > Mollusca > Polyplacophora > Chitonida > Tonicellidae > Lepidochitona > Lepidochitona cinerea. Next base: position 27,694,644 of record OZ020564.1, on the reverse strand, counting down.
ATATACATGTAGGATGTATTATCCCACTGATTGAGGACACTCATATACATGTAGGGTGTATTATCCCACTGATTGAGGACACTCATATACATGTAGGGTGTATTATCCCACTGATTGAGGACACTCATATACATGTAGGGTGTATTATCTCACTGATTGAGGACACTCATATACATGTAGGGTGTATTATCCCACTGATTGAGAACACTCATATACATGAAGGATGCATTATCCCACTGATTGAGGACACTCATATACATGTAGGGTGTATTATCCCACTGATTGAGGACACTCATATACATGTAGGGTGTATTATCCCACTGATTGAGGACACTCATATACATGTAGGATGTATTATCCCACTGATTGAGGACACTCATATACATGTAGGGTGTATTATCCCACTGAATGAGGACACTCATATACATGTAGGATGTATTATCCCACTGATTGAGGACACTCATATACATGTAGGATGTATTATCCCACTGATTGAGGACACTCATATACATGTAGGGTGTATTATCCCACTGATTGAGGACACTCATATACATGTAGGATGTATTATCCCACTGATTGAGGACACTCATATACATGTAGGGTGTATTATCCCACTGATTGAGGACACTCATATACATGTAGGATGTATTATCCCACTGATTGAGGACACTCATATACATGTAGGGTGTATTATCCCACTGATTGTACATGTAGGGTGTATTATCCCACTGATTGAGGACACTCATATACATGTAGGATGTATTATCCCACTGATTGAGGACACTCATATACATGTAGGGTGTATTATCCCACTGATTGAGGACACTCATATACATGTAGGATGTATTATCCCACTGATTGAGGACACTCATATACATGTAGGATGTATTATCCCACTGATTGAGGACACTCATATACATGTAGGGTGTATTATCCCACTGATTGAGGACACTCATATACATGTAGGATATATTATCCCACTGATTGAGGACACTCATATACATGTAGGGTGTATTATCCCTCTGATTGAGGACACTCATATACATGTAGGGTGTATTATCCCACTGATTGAGGACACTCATATACATGTAGGGTGTATTATCCCACTGATTGAGGACACTCGTATACATGTAGGGTGTATTATCCCACTGATTGAGGACACCCATATACATGTAGGGTGTATTATCCCACTGATTGAGGACACTCATATACATGTAGGGTGTATTATCCCACTGATTGAGGACACTCATATACATGTAGGGTGTATTATCCCACTGATTGAGGACACTCATATACATGTAGGGTGTATTATCCCACTGATTGAGGACACTCATATACATGTAGGGTGTATTATCCCACTGATTGAGGACACTCATATACATGTAGGGTGTATTATCCCACTGATTGAGGACACTCATATACATGTAGGGTGTATTATCCCACTGATTGAGAACACTCATATACATGAAGGATGCATTATCCCACTGATTGAGGACACTCATATACATGTAGGGTGTATTATCCCACTGATTGAGGACACTCATATACATGTAGGGTGTATTATCCCACTGATTGAGGACACTCATATACATGTAGGATGTATTATCCCACTGATTGAGGACACTCATATACATGTAGGGTGTATTATCCCACTGATTGAGGACACTCATATACATGTAGGGTGTATTATCCCACTGACTGAGGACACTCATATACATGTAGGATGTATTATCCCACTGGTTGAGGACACTCATATACATGTAGGGTGTATTATCCCACTGATTGAGGACACTCATATACATGTAGGGTGTATTATCCCACTGATTGAAGACACTCATATACATGTAGGGTGTATTATCCCACTGATTGAGGACACTCATATACATGTAGGGTGTATTATCCCACTGATTGAGGACACTCATATACATGTAGGGTGTATTATCCCACTGATTGAAGACACTCATATACATGTAGGATGTATTATCCCACTGATTGAGGACACTCATATACATGTAGGGTGTATTATCCCACTGATTGAGGACACTCATATACATGTAGGGTGTATTATCCCACTGATTGAAGACACTCATATACATGTAGGATGTATTATCCCACTGATTGAGGACACTCATATACATGTGGGGTGTATTATCCCACTGAATGAGGACACTCATATACATGTAGGATGTATTATCCCACTGATTGAGGACACTCATATACATGTAGGATGTATTATCCCACTGATTGAGGACACTCATATACATGTAGGGTGTATTATCCCACTGATTGAGGACACTCATATACATGTAGGATGTATTATCCCACTGAATGAGGACACTCATATACATGTAGGATGTATTATCCCACTGATTGAGGACACTCATATACATGTAGGATGTATTATCCCACTGATTGAGGACACTCATATACATGTAGGGTGTATTATCCCACTGATTGAGGACACTCATATACATGTAGGATGTATTATCCCACTGATTGAGGACACTCATATACATGTAGGGTGTATTATCCCACTGATTGAGGACACTCATATACATGTAGGGTGTATTATCCCACTGATTGAGGACACTCATATACATGTAGGATGTATTATCCCACTGATTGAGGACACTCATATACATGTAGGGTGTATTATCCCACTGATTGAGGACACTCATATACATGTAGGGTGTATTATCCCACTGATTGAGGACACTCATATACATGTAGGATGTATTATCCCACTGATTGAGGACACTCATATACATGTAGGGTGTATTATCCCACTGATTGTACATGTAGGGTGTATTATCCCACTGATTGAGGACACTCATATACATGTAGGATGTATTATCCCACTGATTGAGGACACTCATATACATGTAGGGTGTATTATCCCACTGATTGAGGACACTCATATACATGTAGGGTGTATTATCCCACTGAATGAGGACACTCATATACATGTAGGATGTATTATCCCACTGATTGAGGACACTCATATACATGTAGGGTGTATTATCCCACTGATTGTACATGTAGGGTGTATTATCCCACTGATTGTACATGTAGGGTGTATTATCCCACTGATTGAGGACACTCATATACATGTAGGATGTATTATCCCACTGATTGAGGACACTCATATACATGTAGGGTGTATTATCCCACTGATTGAGGACACTCATATACATGTAGGGTGTATTATCCCACTGAATGAGGACACTCATATACATGTAGGATGTATTATCCCACTGATTGAGGACACTCATATACATGTAGGGTGTATTATCCCACTGATTGTACATGTAGGGTGTATTATCCCACTGATTGTACATGTAGGGTGTATTATCCCACTGATTGAGGACACTCATATACATGTAGGATGTATTATCCCACTGATTGAGGACACTCATATACATGTAGGGTGTATTATCCCACTGATTGAGGACACTCATATACATGTAGGGTGTATTATCCCACTGAATGAGGACACTCATATACATGTAGGATGTATTATCCCACTGATTGAGGACACTCATATACATGTAGGGTGTATTATCCCACTGATTGTACATGTAGGGTGTATTATCCCACTGATTGAGGACACTCATATACATGTAGGATGTATTATCCCACTGATTGAGGACACTCATATACATGTAGGGTGTATTATCCCACTGATTGTACATGTAGGGTGTATTATCCCACTGATTGAGGACACTCATATACATGTAGGGTGTATTATCCCACTGATTGAGGACACACATATACATGTAGGATGTATTGATTAAGTTATTTTTTATTTTATAGATTGCATGTTATTACTAATATCAATCATTTGTTTGGACAGGTAAGAATATCTAGCATTATCAGACATTTTGAACAGCAGTAAATATTTCCCACTGGAATATTACAGTGTTCTACTTGTTATAACATGTTACCTTCATTGTCTTCCATATCATCATCCCTTGGTTCACTTTGTCCATCCTCAGACTCACTCTTCTTCAGGTAATAATGAGTGACGGCAAATTTAAAATCGGCAAAGTTTAACTCCGTAGTTTCTTCTTCCCATTGGCCAAATGTCAACTGACCCTAAAAATAAAAAATGATTTACTTTTAAGCCAAGTTTATTAGATACACCTACAACAGAATGGAGCCGCCAAATAATCTATTTATGTATGTATTATAATTATGTATGTACACGTACAAAGGGTCTCACAGTCAAAGGCGATCAAAAACTATCCGTATTATAAATTTCAATTTGCATAGAAAAAAATCTGTTGGGTATAAAATTAAATGAGAACAAAACCTCAGCTTTTTCTGCATCCTTCAACAAAAATTAGATCCCTGATTAAAAGTAGGAATTGTTAAGGAGAGGTATCTGATCTGAATGAATACTACAGAGCTTACAAAGGTAGTTTACCAACAAATGACAAGGCTCTATACCAGGGGTCCCCAATTACCCACACTTGAGATACATGGAACACAATTGTGTGTTACACTGGATAAGACACCACGGTTGACCAAAAGACATCCTGACGAGTTGTCACAGAAGTAAACAGGACTGTATTTAGACAATACAGGACCGTATTTAGACAATACAGGACCGTATTTAGACAATGCAGGACCGTATTTAGACAATGCAGGACTTTGTTTAGACAATACAGGACTGTATTTAGACAATACAGGACTGTATTTAGACAATACAGGACTGTATTTAGACAATACAGGACTGTATTTAGACAAAACAGGACTGTATTTAGACAAAACAGGACTGTATTTAGACTGTATTATATACAAAACAGGACCGTATTTAGACAATACTGGACTGTATTTAGACAATACAGGACTGTATTTAGACAATACAGGACCGTATTTAGACAATCAAGACCGTTTTTAGACAATACAGGACTATATTTAAACAATACAGGACCGTATTTAGACAAAACAGGACCGTATTTAGACAATACAGGACTGTATTTAGACAATACAGGACTGTAATTAGACAATACAGGACTGTAATTAGACAATACAGGACCGTATTTAGACAATACAGGACCGTTTTTAGACAATACAGGACTGTATTTAGACAATACAGGACCGTATTTAGACGATACAGGACCGTATTTAGATAATACAGGACCGTATTTAGATAATACAGGACTATATTTAGACAACACAGGACCAGATAACCTACCTTAGCCACAGCTGGCAATGGCCTTTGATGAACTAGTTTCCACTCGTGCAGCGTTTCCTCAAAACGAGCTATAAATCTGCAATTAAGAAGTTGAAAGTTCAATTTGCATAATTGACCTCTCTGCCAAATAATTCACATGAACAACAGTGGGCAATATTTCCTAATTTAAGACTAATTTGTTTTGGAGCAAAACAAATCCAAATGTTACCTTGTACACAACACATGCCAAATTCAATGCTTTTTATATATTTATGATCACTCCCATCTTATTTTTTTCAAATACATATATATATATATACAGAAAGAAACAAATTCAGCTCTGATAAAATTGTTATTCATAAATTATCCTATAAAAAAATAATTGCTTTACCTTTCCCATTCAGAGGCTGTTGTGAAGTCTGTAATCTCAAAAACATCAGCATCCTATTTAACAAAAGGCGTAAATAGGGTTAATCAAAAGAAATGGTCAATCAAACATTTTATGAAGGGAAATAATACAGACTCCAGATTTATGCCCACTCTCTTGAACAAAAAGTATTTGAACAACTGAACATTTCCATCAAAACAATTTGGGATAACAATCATAGCATATGTCAGCTGAATGCCCTTTGAACACAGATTTTGTCACAGTTGACCTTTGACCTGTCAAATATGAATAAATTATTACGTCATCTGACAGTCACACATTCACTCAGTTTACGGAAAACACGGGTTCAGACAAATAACATGAAGAGATGCAAAAAGTCTTACAAATGTACTACCATGTAAAATTTACGATTCAAATGAAATACACATTTAACAAATAAACTGTTTTAGTGCATGAAGTTAATACGAAAGATTTTCATTGTCAAGCAGTTTTAAAATTATTTAAAAATGATGTGTGCAGAATAAAAATACAGCAATGTTCACTACTGACCACCGTATCACTGCGCTGACTGGCAATATTTAAAGACCTGAAATTCGCGCATCAGAGTCAGTAGTTTGGGTGAACTACTGACTGTAGCATGCGTCACTGCAGACACCAATCTTGAATTTGAAACATCAATGGCTACGGTAAACATTTATTTAGACACTGCTATGGCTTGTTAAAAATGGCGAATTCACGTTTTGCAGTTTGTGTGAATTTTTTCCAAGCGGTCAGCGCACCCAAAGATAAATAATTTTCAAGAAAAAAACACACGGATGCAAAGCTTGAAGTCTGCGGCATTGTTGTTGCACTGCAAAGCGTGCATTACGGTAGGAGTTAAGGAGAACGAAGACATGTTTTGCGTTTTTCAACCACCCAACTCCCGATCAGGAGTGCGGTCTTTGGCTTGTTCAGGAGTGTTACTCCTGTTCAGGAGTACTTCACTAAAGTAAAGGTCTTACTCCGTTATTTGATAATTTCTGACATTTATGGTCGTCAACCTTTACTCGACGCAATGTTACATTCTGTGCACATACTTCCGGTGACGATCGGAAAAGAAAGTATCGTGTGCCAGGAGGACTGCCAATCAAACCGCACGGCTAACACTGACTGATATCTACTATAAACGAGAAAGGGTGCTGCGAAATGCCGTGGTTCTCCGTAAATGGTCTGAAAAACATGTATCAATAATCACAATTAAATTTGAAACATGCATTGGTCTAGCATGATGCTATAGAACTAACACATTCTATTAATCTGATGCCAAGAATTTTATCCATGGCCTTGTGTTTTGACAGTTTTGGAACAGTTGACTGGAGCCGGAGAAGTAAGCTGGAGACCGAAAGTTTTATCCTACGGTATCTTTCTTTGCCTGCGCATTCCTCACAGTTCTGAATAAATACTTTTGACAACAGACTTGATGTGTTAGACAACCGGTACCGTAGGCTAACATTCCACTTTAAATTAAAACGTTTCCCAGTTTGTCGCTGAAGTGAAGCTAGTGTAATCCTATAATATGCATAATTCGGCTTACTACGACTAAAATCTATATATTTGTCGAATTGAATAACCACCATAGTATTCTCAGATGCGTGTATCTAAACTCTTACAAAAAGTCAAATTATTTAGGCCTAATATTAGAAAAATAACTCCTGAATTCTAAATTATCCCCCTTTGCACCCTCTTCTGTGAGTAAGGCCGGTTTGTCGAGATCGTGACAGTTAGGTCTTTTAGGAAACCGCGAAATCAAATACAATCGGTTAAAAAAGGCAAATATTTTCTTACAGATGACAAATTAATAACTATTCCTTTCACAAGACCGTTTTGAAGCAGCTGGGACGCGAAACAAACATCAATTAAGACTGAAAAGTTGGTATTTATTGAGATTTTGCTTTGCTCTTATCGACGTGGGTAAAGCCGATTAAATGACTACGTTGTATCGACCATAGATATCCAAACATAAATAACGAGGTACGGCACCTCAGTACGTTTCCCCAACCTGACTGAAAGACCATTGCTGGTGCAGTTCTCGATACCCCTGTGGTGACAGATGTCATGTATTAAATACAAAGTCAGGGGAAATGAAACAACATTAGCGAATTTTACTCAATGCAAAACTGTATCTCATGCAAATGAGACACTTGAAAACAGACACGTTTGAAAATGTTATTCTTCAAAACGAAACCAACCTCGTCAGCTGCCATTGTTTCGTTGACGTTAGACATTGAAGAGCTTTCAAGGGGACGTAACTCTAACTGACATTTCGAAAGTATTTCTGATGGACCACACAGACAACATTTCTCGGCTAGACGAAGTAGAGAGTTAGGATTGGGCATTTTCAAGTGGAACGTCTGATAAGCTGAAAATATTTTTGGGGTATTGATGCGAATAAATAAAGTAGTAATTTGCCTAAAAAACAAACAATTATGTAGGCGAAGCCTACATTCGAACGCGATGAACATGTTAAGAGTTAAAACTGTCTTAAAACGTAGAAGGCAAGGTTGAAGGTATACCACACTTGCGCGCCATCCGATTTGATGCTGGCTACTGCAAACCACTGTCCCCAACGGCCAACCACTGTCAAACTGGCCAGTTTGCATTCATATATGGCCAGTTTGACAGTGGTTGGCCGTTGGGGACAGTGGTTTGCAGTAGCCAGCATCAAATCGGATGGCGCCCAAGTGTGGTATACCTACAACCTTGTCTTCTACGTTTTAAGACAGTTTTAAGACTGTTTTGGGCCCTGATAAGTCACTATAATTTGTCCGAAAACCATATATGAATGCAAACTGGCCAGTTTGACAGTGGTTGGCCGTTGGGGACAGTGGTTTGCAGTAGCCAGCATCAAATCGGATGGCGCAAGTGTGGTATACCTACAACCTACGTTTTAAGACTGTTTTTGATCCTGATAAGTCACTATAATTTGTCCGAAAACCATATATGAATGCAAACTGGCCAGTTTGACTGTGGCTGGCCGTTGGGGACAGTGGTTTGCATTAGCCAGCATCAAATTGGACGGCGCGCAAGTGTGGTATACCTTCAACCTTGCCTTCTACATTTTAAGACAGTTTTAAGACTGTTTTTGGCCCAGATAAGTCAAGTATCATTAGTCCGAAAACCATATATGAATGCAAACTGGCCAGTTTGACAGTGGTTGCCCGTTGGGGACAGTGGTTTGCAGTAGCCAGCATCAAATCGGATGGCGCGCAAGTGTGGTATACCTACAACCTTGCCTTCTACGTTTTAAGACAGTTTTAAGACTGTTTTTGGCCCTGATACGTCACTATAATTTGTCCGAAAACCATATATGAATGCAAACTGGCCAGTTTGACAGTGGTTGCCCGTTGGGGACAGTGGTTTGCAGTAGCCAGCATCAAATCGGATGGCGCGCAAGTGTGGTATACCTACAACCTTGCCTTCTACGTTTTAAGACAGTTTTAAGACTGTTTTTGGCCCTGATAAGTCACTATAATTTGTCCGAAAACCATATATGAATGCAAACTGGCCAGTTTGACAATGGTTGGCCGTTGGGGACAGTGGTTTGCAGTAGCCAGCATCAAATCGGATGGCGCGCAAGTGTGGTATACCTACAACCTTGCCTTCTACGTTTTAAGACTGTTTTTGGCCCTGATAAGTCACAAAAATTTGTCCGAAAACCATATATGAATGCAAACTGGCCAGTTTGACAATGGTTGGCCGTTGGGGACAGTGGTTTGCAGTAGCCAGCATCAAATCGGATGGCGCGCAAGTGTGGTATACCTACAACCTTGCCTTCTACGTTTTAAGACAGTTTTAAGACTGTTTTTAGCCCTGATAAGTCACTATAATTTGTCCAAAAACCATATATGAATGCAAACTGGCCAGTTTGACAGTGGTTGGCCGTTGGGGACAGTGGTTTGCAGTAGCCAGCATCAAATCGGATGGCGCGCAAGTGTGGTATACCTACAACCTTGCCTTCTACGTTTTAAGACAGTTTTAAGACTGTTTTTGGCCCTGATAAGTCACTATAATTTGTCCGAAAACCATATATGAATGCAAACTGGCGGGTTTGACAGTGGTTGGCCGTTGGGGACAGTGGTTTGCAGTCGCCAGCATCAAATCGAATGGCGCGCAAGTGTGGTATACCTACAACCTTGCCTTCTACGTTTTAAGATTGTTTTTGGCCCTGATAAGTCAGTATAATTTGTCCGAAAACCATATATGAATGCAAACTGGCCAGTTTGACAGTGGTTGGCCGTTGGGGACAGTGGTTTGCAGTAGCCAGCATCAAATCGAATGGCGCCCAAGTGTGGTATACCTACAACCTTGCCTTCTACGTTTTAAGACAGTTTTAAGACTGTTTTGGGCCCTGATAAGTCACTATAATTTGTCCGAAAACCATATATGAATGCAAACTGGCCAGTTTGACAGTGGTTGCCCGTTGGGGACAGTGGTTTGCAGTAGCCAGCATCAAATCGGATGGCGCGCAAGTGTGGTATACCTACAACCTTGCCTTCTACGTTTTAAGACAGTTTTAAGACTCTTTTTGGCCCTGATAAGTCACTATAATTAGTCCGAAAACCATATATGAATGCAAACTGGCCAGTTTGACAGTGGTTGGCCGTTGGGGACAGTGGTTTGCAGTAGCCAGCATCAAATCGGATGGCGCGCAAGTGTGGTATACCTACAACCTTGCCTTCTACGTTTTAAGACTCTTTTTGGCCTTGATAAGTCACTATAATTTGTCCGAAAACCATATATGAATGCAAACTGGCCAGTTTGACAGTGGTTGCCCGTTGGGGACACTAGTTTGCAGTAGCCAGCATCAAATCGGATGGTGCGCAAGTGTGGTATACCTACAACCTTGCCTTCTACGTTTTAAGACAGTTTTAAGACTGTTTTTGGCCCTGATAAGTCACTATAATTTGTCCGAAAACCATATATGAATGCAAACTGGCCAGTTTGACAATGGTTGGCCGTTGGGGACAGTGGTTTGCAGTAGCCAGCATCAAATCGGATGGCGCGCAAGTGTGGTATACCTACAACCTTGCCTTCTACGTTTTAAGACAGTTTTAAGACTGTTTTTAGCCCTGATAAGTCACTATAATTTGTCCAAAAACCATATATGAATGCAAACTGGCCAGTTTGACAGTGGTTGGCCGTTGGGGACAGTGGTTTGCAGTAGCCAGCATCAAATCGGATGGCGCGCAAGTGTGGTATACCTACAACCTTGCCTTCTACGTTTTAAGACAGTTTTAAGACTGTTTTTGGCCCTGATAAGTCACTATAATTTGTCCGAAAACCATATATGAATGCAAACTGGCGGGTTTGACAGTGGTTGGCCGTTGGGGACAGTGGTTTGCAGTCGCCAGCATCAAATCGAATGGCGCGCAAGTGTGGTATACCTACAACCTTGCCTTCTACGTTTTAAGATTGTTTTTGGCCCTGATAAGTCAGTATAATTTGTCCGAAAACCATATATGAATGCAAACTGGCCAGTTTGACAGTGGTTGGCCGTTGGGGACAGTGGTTTGCAGTAGCCAGCATCAAATCGAATGGCGCGCAAGTGTGGTATACCTACAACCTTGCCTTCTACGTTTTAAGACAGTTTTAAGACTGTTTTTGGCCCTGATAAGTCACTATAATTTGTCCGAAAACCATATATGAATGCAAACTGGCCAGTTTGACAGTGGTTGCCCGTTGGGGACAGTGGTTTGCAGTAGCCAGCATCAAATCGGATGGCGCGCAAGTGTGGTATACCTACAACCTTGCCTTCTACGTTTTAAGACAGTTTTAAGACTCTTTTTGGCCCTGATAAGTCACTATAATTAGTCCGAAAACCATATATGAATGCAAACTGGCCAGTTTGACAGTGGTTGGCCGTTGGGGACAGTGGTTTGCAGTAGCCAGCATCAAATCGGATGGCGCGCAAGTGTGGTATACCTACAACCTTGCCTTCTACGTTTTAAGACAGTTTTAAGACTGTTTTTGGCCCTGATAAGTCACTATAATTTGTCCGAAAACCATATATGAATGCAAACTGGCCAGTTTGACAGTGGTTGGCTGTTGGGGACAGTGGTTTGCAGTAGCCAGCATCAAATCGGATGGCGCGCAAGTGTGGTATACCTACAACCTTGCCTTCTACGTTTTAAGACTCTTTTTGGCCCTGAAAAGTCACTATAATTAGTCCGAAAACCATATATGAATGCAAACTGGCCAGTTTGACAATGGTTGGCCGTTGGGGACAGTGGTTTGCAGTAGCCAGCATCAAATCGGATGGCGCGCAAGTGTGGTATACCTACAACCTTGCCTTCTACGTTTTAAGATTGTTTTTGGCCCTGATAAGTCAGTATAATTTGTCCGAAAACCATATATGAATGCAAACTGGCCAGTTTGACAGTGGTTGGCCGTTGGGGACAGTGGTTTGCAGTAGCCAGCATCAAATCGAATGGCGCGCAAGTGTGGTATACCTACAACCTTGCCTTCTACGTTTTAAGACAGTTTTAAGACTCTTTTTGGCCCTGATAAGTCACTATAATTTGTCCGAAAACCATATATGAATGCAAACTGGCCAGTTTGACAGTGGTTGCCCGTTGGGGACAGTGGTTTGCAGTAGCCAGCATCAAATCGGATGGCGCGCAAGTGTGGTATACCTACAACCTTGCCTTCTACGTTTTAAGACAGTTTTAAGACTCTTTTTGGCCCTGATAAGTCACTATAATTAGTCCGAAAACCATATATGAATGCAAACTGGCCAGTTTGACAGTGGTTGGCCGTTGGGGACAGTGGTTTGCAGTAGCCAGCATCAAATCGGATGGCGCGCAAGTGTGGTATACCTACAACCTTGCCTTCTACGTTTTAAGACTCTTTTTGGCCCTGATAAGTCACTATAATTTGTCCGAAAACCATATATGAATGCAAACTGGCCAGTTTGACAGTGGTTGCCCGTTGGGGACACTAGTTTGCAGTAGCCAGCATCAAATCGGATGGTGCGCAAGTGTGGTATACCTACAACCTTGCCTTCTACGTTTTAAGACAGTTTTAAGACTGTTTTTGGCCCTGATAAGTCACTATAATTTGTCCGAAAACCATATATGAATGCAAACTGGCCAGTTTGACAATGGTTGGCCGTTGGGGACAGTGGTTTGCAGTAGCCAGCATCAAATCGGATGGCGCGCAAGTGTGGTATACCTACAACCTTGCCTTCTACGTTTTAAGACAGTTTTAAGACTGTTTTTAGCCCTGATAAGTCACTATAATTTGTCCAAAAACCATATATGAATGCAAACTGGCCAGTTTGACAGTGGTTGGCCGTTGGGGACAGTGGTTTGCAGTAGCCAGCATCAAATCGGATGGCGCGCAAGTGTGGTATACCTACAACCTTGCCTTCTACGTTTTAAGACAGTTTTAAGACTGTTTTTGGCCCTGATAAGTCACTATAATTTGTCCGAAAACCATATATGAATGCAAACTGGCGGGTTTGACAGTGGTTGGCCGTTGGGGACAGTGGTTTGCAGTCGCCAGCATCAAATCGAATGGCGCGCAAGTGTGGTATACCTACAACCTTGCCTTCTACGTTTTAAGATTGTTTTTGGCCCTGATAAGTCAGTATAATTTGTCCGAAAACCATATATGAATGCAAACTGGCCAGTTTGACAGTGGTTGGCCGTTGGGGACAGTGGTTTGCAGTAGCCAGCATCAAATCGAATGGCGCGCAAGTGTGGTATACCTACAACCTTGCCTTCTACGTTTTAAGACAGTTTTAAGACTGTTTTTGGCCCTGATAAGTCACTATAATTTGTCCGAAAACCATATATGAATGCAAACTGGCCAGTTTGACAGTGGTTGCCCGTTGGGGACAGTGGTTTGCAGTAGCCAGCATCAAATCGGATGGCGCGCAAGTGTGGTATACCTACAACCTTGCCTTCTACGTTTTAAGACAGTTTTAAGACTCTTTTTGGCCCTGATAAGTCACTATAATTAGTCCGAAAACCATATATGAATGCAAACTGGCCAGTTTGACAGTGGTTGGCCGTTGGGGACAGTGGTTTGCAGTAGCCAGCATCAAATCGGATGGCGCGCAAGTGTGGTATACCTACAACCTTGCCTTCTACGTTTTAAGACAGTTTTAAGACTGTTTTTGGCCCTGATAAGTCACTATAATTTGTCCGAAAACCATATATGAATGCAAACTGGCCAGTTTGACAGTGGTTGGCTGTTGGGGACAGTGGTTTGCAGTAGCCAGCATCAAATCGGATGGCGCGCAAGTGTGGTATACCTACAACCTTGCCTTCTACGTTTTAAGACTCTTTTTGGCCCTGAAAAGTCACTATAATTAGTCCGAAAACCATATATGAATGCAAACTGGCCAGTTTGACAATGGTTGGCCGTTGGGGACAGTGGTTTGCAGTAGCCAGCATCAAATCGGATGGCGCGCAAGTGTGGTATACCTACAACCTTGCCTTCTACGTTTTAAGATTGTTTTTGGCCCTGATAAGTCAGTATAATTTGTCCGAAAACCATATATGAATGCAAACTGGCCAGTTTGACAGTGGTTGGCCGTTAGGGACAGTGGTTTGCAGTAGCCAGCATCAAATCGAATGGCGCGCAAGTGTGGTATACCTACAACCTTGCCTTCTACGTTTTAAGACAGTTTTAAGACTGTTTTTGGCCCTGATAAGTCACTATAATTTGTCCGAAAACCATATATGAATGCAAACTGGCCAGTTTGACAGTGGTTGCCCGTTGGGGACAGTGGTTTGCAGTAGCCAGCATCAAATCGGATGGCGCGCAAGTGTGGTATACCTACAACCTTGCCTTCTACGTTTTAAGACAGTTTTAAGACTCTTTTTGGCCCTGATAAGTCACTATAATTAGTCCGAAAACCATATATGAATGCAAACTGGCCAGTTTGACAGTGGTTGGCCGTTGGGGACAGTGGTTTGCAGTAGCCAGCATCAAATCGGATGGCGCGCAAGTGTGGTATACCTACAACCTTGCCTTCTACGTTTTAAGACTCTTTTTGGCCCTGATAAGTCACTATAATTTGTCCGAAAACCATATATGAATGCAAACTGGCCAGTTTGACAGTGGTTGCCCGTTGGGGACACTAGTTTGCAGTAGCCAGCATCAAATCGGATGGTGCGCAAGTGTGGTATACCTACAACCTTGCCTTCTACGTTTTAAGACAGTTTTAAGACTGTTTTTGGCCCTGATAAGTCACTATAATTTGTCCGAAAACCATATATGAATGCAAACTGGCCAGTTTGACAGTGGTTGGCTGTTGGGGACAGTGGTTTGCAGTAGCCAGCATCAAATCGGATGGCGCGCAAGTGTGGTATACCTACAACCTTGCCTTCTACGTTTTAAGACAGTTTTAAGACTCTTTTTGGCCCTGATAAGTCACTATAATTAGTCCGAAAACCATATATGAATGCAAACTGGCCAGTTTGACAATGGTTGGCCGTTGGGGACAGTGGTTTGCAGTAGCCAGCATCAAATCGGATGGCGCGCAAGTGTGGTATACCCACAACCTTGCCTTCTACGTTTTAAGACTCTTTTTGGCCCTGATAAGTCACTATAATTTGTCCGAAAACCATATATGAATGCAAACTGGCCAGTTTGACAGTGGTTGCCCGTTGGGGACACTAGTTTGCAGTAGCCAGCATCAAATCGGATGGTGCGCAAGTGTGGTATACCTACAACCTTGCCTTCTACGTTTTAAGACAGTTTTAAGACTGTTTTTGGCCCTGATAAGTCACTATAATTTGTCCGAAAACCATATATGAATGCAAACTGGCCAGTTTAACAGTGGTTGGCCGTTGGGGACAGTGGTTTGCAGTAGCCAGCATCAAATCGGATGGCGCGCAAGTGTGGTATACCTACAACCTTGCCTTCTACGTTTTAAGACTGTTTTTGGCCCTGTTAAGTCACTATAATTTGTCCGAACACCATATATGAATGCAAACTGGCCAGTTTAACAGTGGTTGGCCGTTGGGGACAGTGGTTTGCAGTAGCCAGCATCAAATCGGATGGCGCGCAAGTGTGGTATACCTACAACCTTGCTTTCTACGTTTTAAGACAGTTTTAAGACTGTTTTTGGCCCTGATAAGTCACTATAATTTGTCCGAAAACCATATATGAACGCAAACTGGCGGGTTTTTCAGTGGTTGGCCGTTGGGGACAGTGGTTTGCAGTAGCCAGCATCAAATCGAATGGCGCGCAAGTGTGGTATACCTACAACCTACGTTTTAAGACTGTTTTTGGTCCTGATAAGTCACTATAATTTGTCCGAAAACCATATATGAATGCAAACTGGCCAGTTTGACAATGGTTGACTATTGGGGACAGTGGTTTGCAGTAGCCAGCATCAAATCGGATGGCGCACAAGTGTGGTATACCTACAACCTTGCCTTCTACGTTTTAAAACTGTTTTTGGCCCTGATAAGTCACTATAATTTGTCCGAAAACTATATATGAATGCAAACTGGCCAGTTTGACAGTGGTTGCCCGTTGGGGACACTAGTTTGCAGTAGCCAGCATCAAATCGGATGGTGCGCAAGTGTGGTATACCTACAACCTTGCCTTGTACGTTTTAAGACAGTTTTAAGACTGTTTTTGGCCCTGATAAGTCACTATAATTTGTCCGAAAACCATATATGAATGCAAACTGGCCAGTTTGACAGTGGTTGGCTGTTGGGGACAGTGGTTTGCAGTAGCCAGCATCAAATCGGATGGCGCGCAAGTGTGGTATACCTACAACCTTGCCTTCTACGTTTTAAGACAGTTTTAAGACTCTTTTTGGCCCTGATAAGTCACTATAATTAGTCCGAAAACCATATATGAATGCAAACTGGCCAGTTTAACAGTGGTTGGCCGTTGGGGACAGTGGTTTGCAGTAGCCAGCATCAAATCGGATGGCGCGCAAGTGTGGTATACCTACAACCTTGCCTTCTACGTTTTAAGACTGTTTTTGGCCCTGTTAAGGCACTATAATTTGTCCGAACACCATATATGAATGCAAACTGGCCAGTTTAACAGTGGTTGGCCGTTGGGGACAGTGGTTTGCAGTAGCCAGCATCAAATCGAATGGCGCGCAAGTGTGGTATACCTACAACCTACGTTTTAAGACTGTTTTTGGTCCTGATAAGTCACTATAATTTGTCCGAAAACCATATATGAATGCAAACTGGCCAGTTTGACAATGGTTGGCTGTTGGGGACAGTGATTTGCAGTAGCCAGCATCAAATCAGATGGCGTGCAAGTGTGGTATACCTACAACCTTGCCTTCTACGTTTTAAGACAGTTTTAAGACTGTTTTTGGCCCTGATAAGTCACTATAATTTGTCCGAAAACAATATATGAATGCAAACTGGCGGGTTTTTCAGTGGTTGGCCGTTGGGGACAGTGGTTTGCAGTAGGCAGCATCAAATCGAATGGCGCGGAAGTGTGGTATACCTACAACCTACGTTTTAAGACAGTTTTAAGACTGTTTTTGGTCCTGATAAGTCACTATAATTTGTCCGAAAACCATATATGAATGCAAACTTGCCAGTTTGACAATGGTTGACTATTGGGGACAGTGGTTTGCAGTAGCCAGCATCAAATCGGATGGCGCGCAAGTGTGGTATACCTACAACCTTGCCTTCTACGTTTTAAAACTGTTTTTGGCCCTGTTCAGTCACTATAATTTGTCCGAAAACTATATATGAATGCAAACTGGCCAGTTTAACAGTGGTTGGCCGTTGGGGACAGTGGTTTGCAGTAACCAGCATAAAATCGGATAGCGCGGAAGTGTGGTATACCTACAACCTTGCCTTCTACGTTTTAAGACAGTTTTAAGACTCTTTTTGGCCCTGATAAGTCACTATAATTTGTCCGAAAACCATATATGAATGCAAACTGGCCAGTTTGACAATGGTTGGCTGTTGGGGACAGTGATTTGCAGTAGCCAGCATCAAATCAGATCGATGGCGTGCAAGTGTGGTATACCTACAACCTTGCCTTCTACGTTTTAAGACAGTTTTGAGGATGTTTTTGGCCCTGATAAGTCACTATAATTTGTCCGAAAACCATATATGAATGCAAACTGGCCAGTTTGACAATGGTTGACTATTGGGGACAGTGGTTTGCAGTAGCCAGCATCAAATCGGATGGCGCGCAAGTGTGGTATACCTACAACCTTGCCTTCTACGTTTTAAAACTGTTTTTGGCCCTGATAAGTCACTATAATTTGTCCGAAAACTATATATGAATGCAAACTGGCCAGTTTAACAGTGGTTGGCCGTTGGGGACAGTGGTTTGCAGTAACCAGCATAAAATCGGATAGCGCGGAAGTGTGGTATACCTACAACCTTGCCTTCTACGTTTTAAGACAGTTTTAAGACTCTTTTTGGTCCTGATAAGTCACTATAATTTGTCCAAAAACCATATATGAATGCAAACTGGCCAGTTTGACAATGGTTGGCTGTTGGGGACAGTGATTTGCAGTAGCCAGCATCAAATCAGATCGATGGCGTGCAAGTGTGGTATACCTACATGTACAACCTTGCCTTCTACGTTTTAAGACAGTTTTGAGACTGTTTTTGGCCCTGATTAGTCACTATAATTTGTCCGAAAACCATATATGAATGCAAACTGGCCAGTTTGACAATGGTTGACTATTGGGGACAGTGGTTTGCAGTAACCAGCATTAAATCGGATGGCGCGCAAGTGTGGTATACCTACAACCTTGCCTTCTACGTTTTAAGACTGTTTTTGGCCCTGATAAGTCACTATAATTTGTCCGAAAACCATATATGAATGCAAACTGGCCAGTTTAACAGTGGTTGGCCGTTGGGGACAGTGGTTTGCAGTAACCAGCATAAAATCGGATAGCGCGCAAGTGTGGTATACCTACAACCTTGCCTTCTACGTTTTAAGACAGTTTTAAGACTCTTTTTGGCCCTGATAAGTCACTATAATTTGTCCGAAAACCATATATGAATGCAAACTGGCCAGTTTGACAATGGTTGGCTGTTGGGGACAGTGATTTGCAGTAGCCAGCATCAAATCAGATCGATGGCGTGCAAGTGTGGTATACCTACAACCTTGCCTTCTACGTTTTAAGACAGTTTTGAGACTGTTTTTGGCCCTGATAAGTCACTATAATTAGTCCGAAAACCATATATGAATGCAAACTGGCCAGTTTGACAGTGGTTAGCCGTTGGGGACAGTGGTTTGCAGTAGCCAGCATCAAATCGGATGGCGCGCAAGTGTGGTATACCTACAACCTTGCCTTCTACGTTTTAAAACAGTTTTAAGACTGTTTTTGGCCCTGATAAGTCACTATAAGTTGTCCGAAAACCATATATGAATGCAAACTGGCCAGTTTGACAGTGGTTGGCTGTTGGGGACAGTGGTTTGCAGTAGCCAGCATCAAATCGGATGGCGCGCAAGTGTGGTATACCTACAACCTTGCCTTCTACGTTTTAAGACTGTTTTTGGCCCTGATAAGTCACTATAATTTGTCCGAAAACCATATATAAATGCAAACTGGCCAGTTTGACAGTGGTTGGCTGTTGGGGACAGTGGTTTGCAGTAGCCAGCATCAAATCGGATGGCGCGCAAGTGTGGTACACCTTCAACCTTGCCTTCTACATTTTAAGACAGTTTTAAGACTGTTTTTGGCCCTGATAAGTCACTATAATTTGTCCGAAAACCATACATGAATGCAAACTGGCTAGATTGACAGTGGTTGGCCGTTGGGGACAGTGGTTGCCAGTAGCCAGCATCAAATCGGATGGCGCACAAGTGTGGTATACCTACAACCTTGCCTTCTACGTTTTAAGACTGTTTTTGGCCCTGATAAGTCACTATAATTTGCCCGAAAACCATATATGAATGCAAACTGGCCAGTTTGACAATGGTTGGCCATTGGGGACAGTGGTTTGCAGTAGCCAGCATCAAATCGGATGGCGCGCAAGTGTGGTATACCTACAACCTTGCCTTCTACGTTTTAAGACAGTTTTAAGACTGTTTTTGGCCCTGATAAGTCACTATAAGTTGTCCGAAAACCATATATGAATGCAAACTCGCCAGTTTGACAATGGTTGGCTGTTGGGGACAGTGATTTGCAGTAGCCAGCATCAAATTGGATGGCGCACAAGTGTGGTATACCTACAACCTTGCCTTCTACGTTTTAAGACAGTTTTAAGACTCTTTTTGGCCCTGATAAGTCACTATAATTTGTCCGAAAACCATATGTGAATGCAAACTGGCAAGTTTGACAGTGGTTGGCCGTTGGGGACAGTGGTTGGCAGTAGCCAGCATCAAATCGGATGGCACACAAGTGTGGTATACCTACAACCTTGCCTTCTACGTTTTAAGACAGTTTTAAGACTGTTTTTGGCCCTGATAAGTCACTATAATTTGCCCGAAAACCATATATGAATGCAAACTGGCCTGTTTGACAATGGTTGGCCGTTGGGGATAGTGGTTTGCAGTAGCCAGCATCAAATCGGATGGCGCGCAAGTGTGGTATACCTACAACCTTGCCTTCTACGTTTTAAGACAGTTTTGAGACTGTTTTTGGCCTTGATAAGTCACTATAATTTGTCCGAAAACCATATATGAATGCAAACTGGCCAGTTTGACAGTGGTTAGCCGTTGGGGACAGTGGTTTGCAGTAGCCAGCATCAAATCGGATGGCGCGCAAGTGTGGTATACCTACAACCTTGCCTTCTACGTTTTAAAACAGTTTTAAGACTGTTCTTGGCCCTGATAAGTCACTATAATTTGTCCGAAAACCATATATGAATGCAAACTGGCCAGTTTGACAGTGGTTAGCCGTTGGGGACAGTGGTTTGCAGTAGCCAGCATCAAATCGGATGGCGCGCAAGTGTGGTATACCTACAACCTTGCCTTCTACGTTTTAAGACAGTTTTAAGACTGTTTTTGGCCCTGATAAGTCACTATAATTTGTCCGAAAACCATATATGAATGCAAACTGGCCAGTTTGACAATGGTTGGCCGTTGGGGACAGTGGTTTGCAGTAGCCAGCATCAAATCGGATGGCGCGCAAGTGTGGTATACCTACAACCTTGCCTTCTACGTTTTAAGACTGTTTTTGGCCCTGATAAGTCACTATAATTTGTCCGAAAACCATATATGAATGCAAACTGGCCAGTTTGACAATGGTTGGCCGTTGGGGACAGTGGTTTGCAGTAGCCAGCATCAAATCGGATGGCGCGCAAGTGTGGTATACCTTCAACCTTGCCTTCTACATTTTAAGACAGTTTTAAGACTGTTTTTGGCCCTGATAAGTCACTATAATTTGCCCGAAAACCATATATGAATGCAAACTGGCCAGTTTGACAGTGGTTGGCCGTTGGGGACAGTGGTTTGCAGTAGACAGCATCAAATCGGATGGCGCGTAAGTGTGGTATACCTACAACCTTGCCTTCTACGTTTTAAGACGGTTTTAAGACTGTTTTTGGCCCTGATAAGTCACTATAATTTGTCCGAAAACCATATATGAATGCAAACTGACCAGTTTGACAGTGGTTAGCCGTTGGGGACAGTGGTTTGCAGTAGCCAGCATCAAATCGGATGGTGCGCAAGTGTGGTATACCTACAACCTTGCCTTCTACGTTTTAAGACTGTTTTTGGCCCTGATGAGTCACTATAATTTGTCCGAAAACCATATATGAATGCAAACTGGCCAGTTTGACAATGGTTGGCCGTTGGGGACAGTGGTTTGCAGTAGCCAGCATCAAATCGGATGGCGCGCAAGTGTGGTATACCTACATTCTTGCCATCTACGTTTTAAGACAGTTTTAAGACTGTTTTTGGCCCTGATAAGTCACTATAATTTGCCCGAAAACCATATATGAATGCAAACTGGCCAGTTTGACAGTGGTTGGCCGTTGGGGACAGTGGTTTGCAGTAGACAGCATCAAATCGGATGGCGCGCAAGTGTGGTATACCTACAACCTTGCCTTCTACGTTTTAAGACGGTTTTAAGACTGTTTTTGGCCCTGATAAGTCACTATAATTTGTCCGAAAACCATATATGAATGCAAACTGACCAGTTTGACAGTGGTTAGCCGTTGGGGACAGTGGTTTGCAGTAGCCAGTATCAAATCGGATGGCGCGCAAGTGTGGTATAACTACAACCTTGCCTTCTACGTTTTAAGACAGTTTTAAGACTGTTTTTGGCCCTGATAAGTCACTATAATTTGTCCGAAAACCATATATGAATGCAAACTGGCCAGTTTGACAATGGTTGGCCGTTGGGGACAGTGGTTTGCAGTGGCCAGCATCAAATCGGATGGCGCGCAAGTGTGGTACACCTTCAACCTTGCCTTCTACATTTTAAGACAGTTTTAAGACTGTTTTTGGCCCTGATAAGTCACTATAATTTGTCCGAAAACCATACATGAATGCAAACTGGCTAGATTGACAGTGGTTGGCCGTTGGGGACAGTGGTTGCCAGTAGCCAGCATCAAATCGGATGGCGCACAAGTGTGGTATACCTACAACCTTGCCTTCTACGTTTTAAGACTGTTTTTGGCCCTGATAAGTCACTATAATTTGCCCGAAAACCATATATGAATGCAAACTGGCCAGTTTGACAATGGTTGGCCATTGGGGACAGTGGTTTGCAGTAGCCAGCATCAAATCGGATGGCGCGCAAGTGTGGTATACCTACAACCTTGCCTTCTACGTTTTAAGACAGTTTTAAGACTGTTTTTGGCCCTGATAAGTCACTATAAGTTGTCCGAAAACCATATATGAATGCAAACTCGCCAGTTTGACAATGGTTGGCTGTTGGGGACAGTGATTTGCAGTAGCCAGCATCAAATTGGATGGCGCACAAGTGTGGTATACCTACAACCTTGCCTTCTACGTTTTAAGACAGTTTTAAGACTCTTTTTGGCCCTGATAAGTCACTATAATTTGTCCGAAAACCATATGTGAATGCAAACTGGCAAGTTTGACAGTGGTTGGCCGTTGGGGACAGTGGTTGGCAGTAGCCAGCATCAAATCGGATGGCACACAAGTGTGGTATACCTACAACCTTGCCTTCTACGTTTTAAGACAGTTTTAAGACTGTTTTTGGCCCTGATAAGTCACTATAATTTGCCCGAAAACCATATATGAATGCAAACTGGCCTGTTTGACAATGGTTGGCCGTTGGGGATAGTGGTTTGCAGTAGCCAGCATCAAATCGGATGGCGCGCAAGTGTGGTATACCTACAACCTTGCCTTCTACGTTTTAAGACAGTTTTGAGACTGTTTTTGGCCTTGATAAGTCACTATAATTTGTCCGAAAACCATATATGAATGCAAACTGGCCAGTTTGACAGTGGTTAGCCGTTGGGGACAGTGGTTTGCAGTAGCCAGCATCAAATCGGATGGCGCGCAAGTGTGGTATACCTACAACCTTGCCTTCTACGTTTTAAAACAGTTTTAAGACTGTTCTTGGCCCTGATAAGTCACTATAATTTGTCCGAAAACCATATATGAATGCAAACTGGCCAGTTTGACAGTGGTTAGCCGTTGGGGACAGTGGTTTGCAGTAGCCAGCATCAAATCGGATGGCGCGCAAGTGTGGTATACCTACAACCTTGCCTTCTACGTTTTAAGACAGTTTTAAGACTGTTTTTGGCCCTGATAAGTCACTATAATTTGTCCGAAAACCATATATGAATGCAAACTGGCCAGTTTGACAATGGTTGGCCGTTGGGGACAGTGGTTTGCAGTAGCCAGCATCAAATCGGATGGCGCGCAAGTGTGGTATACCTACAACCTTGCCTTCTACGTTTTAAGACTGTTTTTGGCCCTGATAAGTCACTATAATTTGTCCGAAAACCATATATGAATGCAAACTGGCCAGTTTGACAATGGTTGGCCGTTGGGGACAGTGGTTTGCAGTAGCCAGCATCAAATCGGATGGCGCGCAAGTGTGGTATACCTTCAACCTTGCCTTCTACATTTTAAGACAGTTTTAAGACTGTTTTTGGCCCTGATAAGTCACTATAATTTGCCCGAAAACCATATATGAATGCAAACTGGCCAGTTTGACAGTGGTTGGCCGTTGGGGACAGTGGTTTGCAGTAGACAGCATCAAATCGGATGGCGCGTAAGTGTGGTATACCTACAACCTTGCCTTCTACGTTTTAAGACGGTTTTAAGACTGTTTTTGGCCCTGATAAGTCACTATAATTTGTCCGAAAACCATATATGAATGCAAACTGACCAGTTTGACAGTGGTTAGCCGTTGGGGACAGTGGTTTGCAGTAGCCAGCATCAAATCGGATGGTGCGCAAGTGTGGTATACCTACAACCTTGCCTTCTACGTTTTAAGACTGTTTTTGGCCCTGATGAGTCACTATAATTTGTCCGAAAACCATATATGAATGCAAACTGGCCAGTTTGACAATGGTTGGCCGTTGGGGACAGTGGTTTGCAGTAGCCAGCATCAAATCGGATGGCGCGCAAGTGTGGTATACCTACATTCTTGCCATCTACGTTTTAAGACAGTTTTAAGACTGTTTTTGGCCCTGATAAGTCACTATAATTTGCCCGAAAACCATATATGAATGCAAACTGGCCAGTTTGACAGTGGTTGGCCGTTGGGGACAGTGGTTTGCAGTAGACAGCATCAAATCGGATGGCGCGCAAGTGTGGTATACCTACAACCTTGCCTTCTACGTTTTAAGACGGTTTTAAGACTGTTTTTGGCCCTGATAAGTCACTATAATTTGTCCGAAAACCATATATGAATGCAAACTGACCAGTTTGACAGTGGTTAGCCGTTGGGGACAGTGGTTTGCAGTAGCCAGTATCAAATCGGATGGCGCGCAAGTGTGGTATAACTACAACCTTGCCTTCTACGTTTTAAGACAGTTTTAAGACTGTTTTTGGCCCTGATAAGTCACTATAATTTGTCCGAAAACCATATATGAATGCAAACTGGCCAGTTTGACAATGGTTGGCCGTTGGGGACAGTGGTTTGCAGTGGCCAGCATCAAATCGGATGGCGCGCAAGTGTGGTATACCTACAACCTTGCCTTCTACGTTTTAGGACAGTTTTAAGACTGTTTTTGGCCCTGATAAGTCACAATAATTTGTCCAAAACCATATATGAATGCAAACTGGCCAGTTTGACAGTGGTTGGCCGTTGGGGACAGTGGTTTGCAGTAGCCAGCATCAAATCGGATGGCGCGCAAGTGTGGTATACCTACAACCTTGCCTTCTACGTTTTAAGACAGTTTTAAGACTGTTTTTGGCCCTGATAAGTCACTATAATTTGCCCGAAAACCATATATGAATGCAAACTGGCCAGTTTGACACTGGTTGGCCGTTGGGGACAGTGGTATGCAGTAGACAGCATCAAATCGGATGGCGCGTAAGTGTGGTATACCTACAACCTTGCCTTCTACGTTTTAAGACGGTTTTAAGACTGTTTTTGGCCCTGATAAATCACTATAATTTGTCCGAAAACCATATATGAATGCAAACTGACCAGTTTGACAGTGGTTAGCCGTTGGGGACAGTGGTTTGCAGTAGCCAGCATCAAATCGGATGGTGCGCAAGTGTGGTATACCTACAACCTTGCCTTCTACGTTTTAAGACTGTTTTTGGCCCTGATAAGTCACTATAATTTGCCCGAAAACCATATATGAATGCAAACTGGCCAGTTTGACAGTGGTTGGCCGTTGGGGACAGTGGTTTGCAGTAGACAGCATCAAATCGGATGGCGCGCAAGTGTGGTATACCTACAACCTACGTTTTAAGACTGTTTTTGGTCCTGATAAGTCACTATAATTTGTCCGAAAACCATATATGAATGCAAACTGGCCAGTTTGACAATGGTTGACTATTGGGGACAGTGGTTTGCAGTAGCCAGCATCAAATCGGATGGCGCACAAGTGTGGTATACCTACAACCTTGCCTTCTACGTTTTAAAACTGTTTTTGGCCCTGATAAGTCACTATAATTTGTCCGAAAACTATATATGAATGCAAACTGGCCAGTTTGACAGTGGTTGCCCGTTGGGGACACTAGTTTGCAGTAGCCAGCATCAAATCGGATGGTGCGCAAGTGTGGTATACCTACAACCTTGCCTTGTACGTTTTAAGACAGTTTTAAGACTGTTTTTGGCCCTGATAAGTCACTATAATTTGTCCGAAAACCATATATGAATGCAAACTGGCCAGTTTGACAGTGGTTGGCTGTTGGGGACAGTGGTTTGCAGTAGCCAGCATCAAATCGGATGGCGCGCAAGTGTGGTATACCTACAACCTTGCCTTCTACGTTTTAAGACAGTTTTAAGACTCTTTTTGGCCCTGATAAGTCACTATAATTAGTCCGAAAACCATATATGAATGCAAACTGGCCAGTTTAACAGTGGTTGGCCGTTGGGGACAGTGGTTTGCAGTAGCCAGCATCAAATCGGATGGCGCGCAAGTGTGGTATACCTACAACCTTGCCTTCTACGTTTTAAGACTGTTTTTGGCCCTGTTAAGGCACTATAATTTGTCCGAACACCATATATGAATGCAAACTGGCCAGTTTAACAGTGGTTGGCCGTTGGGGACAGTGGTTTGCAGTAGCCAGCATCAAATCGAATGGCGCGCAAGTGTGGTATACCTACAACCTACGTTTTAAGACTGTTTTTGGTCCTGATAAGTCACTATAATTTGTCCGAAAACCATATATGAATGCAAACTGGCCAGTTTGACAATGGTTGGCTGTTGGGGACAGTGATTTGCAGTAGCCAGCATCAAATCAGATGGCGTGCAAGTGTGGTATACCTACAACCTTGCCTTCTACGTTTTAAGACAGTTTTAAGACTGTTTTTGGCCCTGATAAGTCACTATAATTTGTCCGAAAACAATATATGAATGCAAACTGGCGGGTTTTTCAGTGGTTGGCCGTTGGGGACAGTGGTTTGCAGTAGGCAGCATCAAATCGAATGGCGCGGAAGTGTGGTATACCTACAACCTACGTTTTAAGACAGTTTTAAGACTGTTTTTGGTCCTGATAAGTCACTATAATTTGTCCGAAAACCATATATGAATGCAAACTTGCCAGTTTGACAATGGTTGACTATTGGGGACAGTGGTTTGCAGTAGCCAGCATCAAATCGGATGGCGCGCAAGTGTGGTATACCTACAACCTTGCCTTCTACGTTTTAAAACTGTTTTTGGCCCTGTTCAGTCACTATAATTTGTCCGAAAACTATATATGAATGCAAACTGGCCAGTTTAACAGTGGTTGGCCGTTGGGGACAGTGGTTTGCAGTAACCAGCATAAAATCGGATAGCGCGGAAGTGTGGTATACCTACAACCTTGCCTTCTACGTTTTAAGACAGTTTTAAGACTCTTTTTGGCCCTGATAAGTCACTATAATTTGTCCGAAAACCATATATGAATGCAAACTGGCCAGTTTGACAATGGTTGGCTGTTGGGGACAGTGATTTGCAGTAGCCAGCATCAAATCAGATCGATGGCGTGCAAGTGTGGTATACCTACAACCTTGCCTTCTACGTTTTAAGACAGTTTTGAGGATGTTTTTGGCCCTGATAAGTCACTATAATTTGTCCGAAAACCATATATGAATGCAAACTGGCCAGTTTGACAATGGTTGACTATTGGGGACAGTGGTTTGCAGTAGCCAGCATCAAATCGGATGGCGCGCAAGTGTGGTATACCTACAACCTTGCCTTCTACGTTTTAAAACTGTTTTTGGCCCTGATAAGTCACTATAATTTGTCCGAAAACTATATATGAATGCAAACTGGCCAGTTTAACAGTGGTTGGCCGTTGGGGACAGTGGTTTGCAGTAACCAGCATAAAATCGGATAGCGCGGAAGTGTGGTATACCTACAACCTTGCCTTCTACGTTTTAAGACAGTTTTAAGACTCTTTTTGGTCCTGATAAGTCACTATAATTTGTCCAAAAACCATATATGAATGCAAACTGGCCAGTTTGACAATGGTTGGCTGTTGGGGACAGTGATTTGCAGTAGCCAGCATCAAATCAGATCGATGGCGTGCAAGTGTGGTATACCTACATGTACAACCTTGCCTTCTACGTTTTAAGACAGTTTTGAGACTGTTTTTGGCCCTGATTAGTCACTATAATTTGTCCGAAAACCATATATGAATGCAAACTGGCCAGTTTGACAATGGTTGACTATTGGGGACAGTGGTTTGCAGTAACCAGCATTAAATCGGATGGCGCGCAAGTGTGGTATACCTACAACCTTGCCTTCTACGTTTTAAGACTGTTTTTGGCCCTGATAAGTCACTATAATTTGTCCGAAAACCATATATGAATGCAAACTGGCCAGTTTAACAGTGGTTGGCCGTTGGGGACAGTGGTTTGCAGTAACCAGCATAAAATCGGATAGCGCGCAAGTGTGGTATACCTACAACCTTGCCTTCTACGTTTTAAGACAGTTTTAAGACTCTTTTTGGCCCTGATAAGTCACTATAATTTGTCCGAAAACCATATATGAATGCAAACTGGCCAGTTTGACAATGGTTGGCTGTTGGGGACAGTGATTTGCAGTAGCCAGCATCAAATCAGATCGATGGCGTGCAAGTGTGGTATACCTACAACCTTGCCTTCTACGTTTTAAGACAGTTTTGAGACTGTTTTTGGCCCTGATAAGTCACTATAATTAGTCCGAAAACCATATATGAATGCAAACTGGCCAGTTTGACAGTGGTTAGCCGTTGGGGACAGTGGTTTGCAGTAGCCAGCATCAAATCGGATGGCGCGCAAGTGTGGTATACCTACAACCTTGCCTTCTACGTTTTAAAACAGTTTTAAGACTGTTTTTGGCCCTGATAAGTCACTATAAGTTGTCCGAAAACCATATATGAATGCAAACTGGCCAGTTTGACAGTGGTTGGCTGTTGGGGACAGTGGTTTGCAGTAGCCAGCATCAAATCGGATGGCGCGCAAGTGTGGTATACCTACAACCTTGCCTTCTACGTTTTAAGACTGTTTTTGGCCCTGATAAGTCACTATAATTTGTCCGAAAACCATATATAAATGCAAACTGGCCAGTTTGACAGTGGTTGGCTGTTGGGGACAGTGGTTTGCAGTAGCCAGCATCAAATCGGATGGCGCGCAAGTGTGGTACACCTTCAACCTTGCCTTCTACATTTTAAGACAGTTTTAAGACTGTTTTTGGCCCTGATAAGTCACTATAATTTGTCCGAAAACCATACATGAATGCAAACTGGCTAGATTGACAGTGGTTGGCCGTTGGGGACAGTGGTTGCCA
Source organism: Lepidochitona cinerea (assembly GCA_963971465.1). NCBI lineage: Eukaryota > Metazoa > Mollusca > Polyplacophora > Chitonida > Tonicellidae > Lepidochitona > Lepidochitona cinerea. Next base: position 27,665,771 of record OZ020564.1, on the reverse strand, counting down.
GTAGCCAGCATCAAATCGGATGGCGCACAAGTGTGGTATACCTACAACCTTGCCTTCTACGTTTTAAGACTGTTTTTGGCCCTGATAAGTCACTATAATTTGCCCGAAAACCATATATGAATGCAAACTGGCCAGTTTGACAATGGTTGGCCATTGGGGACAGTGGTTTGCAGTAGCCAGCATCAAATCGGATGGCGCGCAAGTGTGGTATACCTACAACCTTGCCTTCTACGTTTTAAGACAGTTTTAAGACTGTTTTTGGCCCTGATAAGTCACTATAAGTTGTCCGAAAACCATATATGAATGCAAACTCGCCAGTTTGACAATGGTTGGCTGTTGGGGACAGTGATTTGCAGTAGCCAGCATCAAATTGGATGGCGCACAAGTGTGGTATACCTACAACCTTGCCTTCTACGTTTTAAGACAGTTTTAAGACTCTTTTTGGCCCTGATAAGTCACTATAATTTGTCCGAAAACCATATGTGAATGCAAACTGGCAAGTTTGACAGTGGTTGGCCGTTGGGGACAGTGGTTGGCAGTAGCCAGCATCAAATCGGATGGCACACAAGTGTGGTATACCTACAACCTTGCCTTCTACGTTTTAAGACAGTTTTAAGACTGTTTTTGGCCCTGATAAGTCACTATAATTTGCCCGAAAACCATATATGAATGCAAACTGGCCTGTTTGACAATGGTTGGCCGTTGGGGATAGTGGTTTGCAGTAGCCAGCATCAAATCGGATGGCGCGCAAGTGTGGTATACCTACAACCTTGCCTTCTACGTTTTAAGACAGTTTTGAGACTGTTTTTGGCCTTGATAAGTCACTATAATTTGTCCGAAAACCATATATGAATGCAAACTGGCCAGTTTGACAGTGGTTAGCCGTTGGGGACAGTGGTTTGCAGTAGCCAGCATCAAATCGGATGGCGCGCAAGTGTGGTATACCTACAACCTTGCCTTCTACGTTTTAAAACAGTTTTAAGACTGTTCTTGGCCCTGATAAGTCACTATAATTTGTCCGAAAACCATATATGAATGCAAACAGGCCAGTTTGACAGTGGTTAGCCGTTGGGGACAGTGGTTTGCAGTAGCCAGCATCAAATCGGATGGCGCGCAAGTGTGGTATACCTACAACCTTGCCTTCTACGTTTTAAGACAGTTTTAAGACTGTTTTTGGCCCTGATAAGTCACTATAATTTGTCCGAAAACCATATATGAATGCAAACTGGCCAGTTTGACAATGGTTGGCCGTTGGGGACAGTGGTTTGCAGTAGCCAGCATCAAATCGGATGGCGCGCAAGTGTGGTATACCTACAACCTTGCCTTCTACGTTTTAAGACTGTTTTTGGCCCTGATAAGTCACTATAATTTGTCCGAAAACCATATATGAATGCAAACTGGCCAGTTTGACAATGGTTGGCCGTTGGGGACAGTGGTTTGCAGTAGCCAGCATCAAATCGGATGGCGCGCAAGTGTGGTATACCTTCAACCTTGCCTTCTACATTTTAAGACAGTTTTAAGACTGTTTTTGGCCCTGATAAGTCACTATAATTTGCCCGAAAACCATATATGAATGCAAACTGGCCAGTTTGACAGTGGTTGGCCGTTGGGGACAGTGGTTTGCAGTAGACAGCATCAAATCGGATGGCGCGTAAGTGTGGTATACCTACAACCTTGCCTTCTACGTTTTAAGACGGTTTTAAGACTGTTTTTGGCCCTGATAAGTCACTATAATTTGTCCGAAAACCATATATGAATGCAAACTGACCAGTTTGACAGTGGTTAGCCGTTGGGGACAGTGGTTTGCAGTAGCCAGCATCAAATCGGATGGTGCGCAAGTGTGGTATACCTACAACCTTGCCTTCTACGTTTTAAGACTGTTTTTGGCCCTGATGAGTCACTATAATTTGTCCGAAAACCATATATGAATGCAAACTGGCCAGTTTGACAATGGTTGGCCGTTGGGGACAGTGGTTTGCAGTAGCCAGCATCAAATCGGATGGCGCGCAAGTGTGGTATACCTACATTCTTGCCATCTACGTTTTAAGACAGTTTTAAGACTGTTTTTGGCCCTGATAAGTCACTATAATTTGCCCGAAAACCATATATGAATGCAAACTGGCCAGTTTGACAGTGGTTGGCCGTTGGGGACAGTGGTTTGCAGTAGACAGCATCAAATCGGATGGCGCGCAAGTGTGGTATACCTACAACCTTGCCTTCTACGTTTTAAGACGGTTTTAAGACTGTTTTTGGCCCTGATAAGTCACTATAATTTGTCCGAAAACCATATATGAATGCAAACTGACCAGTTTGACAGTGGTTAGCCGTTGGGGACAGTGGTTTGCAGTAGCCAGTATCAAATCGGATGGCGCGCAAGTGTGGTATAACTACAACCTTGCCTTCTACGTTTTAAGACAGTTTTAAGACTGTTTTTGGCCCTGATAAGTCACTATAATTTGTCCGAAAACCATATATGAATGCAAACTGGCCAGTTTGACAATGGTTGGCCGTTGGGGACAGTGGTTTGCAGTGGCCAGCATCAAATCGGATGGCGCGCAAGTGTGGTATACCTACAACCTTGCCTTCTACGTTTTAGGACAGTTTTAAGACTGTTTTTGGCCCTGATAAGTCACAATAATTTGTCCAAAACCATATATGAATGCAAACTGGCCAGTTTGACAGTGGTTGGCCGTTGGGGACAGTGGTTTGCAGTAGCCAGCATCAAATCGGATGGCGCGCAAGTGTGGTATACCTACAACCTTGCCTTCTACGTTTTAAGACAGTTTTAAGACTGTTTTTGGCCCTGATAAGTCACTATAATTTGCCCGAAAACCATATATGAATGCAAACTGGCCAGTTTGACACTGGTTGGCCGTTGGGGACAGTGGTATGCAGTAGACAGCATCAAATCGGATGGCGCGTAAGTGTGGTATACCTACAACCTTGCCTTCTACGTTTTAAGACGGTTTTAAGACTGTTTTTGGCCCTGATAAATCACTATAATTTGTCCGAAAACCATATATGAATGCAAACTGACCAGTTTGACAGTGGTTAGCCGTTGGGGACAGTGGTTTGCAGTAGCCAGCATCAAATCGGATGGTGCGCAAGTGTGGTATACCTACAACCTTGCCTTCTACGTTTTAAGACTGTTTTTGGCCCTGATAAGTCACTATAATTTGCCCGAAAACCATATATGAATGCAAACTGGCCAGTTTGACAGTGGTTGGCCGTTGGGGACAGTGGTTTGCAGTAGACAGCATCAAATCGGATGGCGCGCAAGTGTGGTATACCTACAACCTTGCCTTCTACGTTTTAAGACGGTTTTAAGACTGTTTTTGGCCCTGATAAGTCACTATAATTTGTCCGAAAACCATATATGAATGCAAACTGACCAGTTTGACAGTGGTTAGCCGTTGGGGACAGTGGTTTGCAGTAGCCAGCATCAAATCGGATGGCGCGCAAGTGTGGTATAACTACAACCTTGCCTTCTACGTTTTAAGACAGTTTTAAGACTGTTTTTGGCCCTGATAAGTCACTATAATTTGTCCGAAAACCATATATGAATGCAAACTGGCCAGTTTGACAATGGTTGGCCGTTGGGGACAGTGGTTTGCAGTGGCCAGCATCAAATCGGATGGCGCGCAAGTGTGGTATACCTACAACCTTGCCTTCTACGTTTTAGGACAGTTTTAAGACTGTTTTTGGCCCTGATAAGTCACAATAATTTGTCCAAAACCATATATGAATGCAAACTGGCCAGTTTGACAATGGTTGGCCGTTGGGGACAGTGGTTTGCAGTAGCCAGCATCAAATCGGATGGCGCGCAAGTGTGGTATACCTACAACCTTGCCTTCTACGTTTTAAGACTGTTTTTGGCCCTGATAAGTCACTAAAATTTGTCCGAAAACCATGTATGAATGCAAACTGGCCAGTTTGACAATGGTTGGCCGTTGGGGACAGTGGTTTGCAGTAGCCAGCATCAAATCGGATGGCGCGCAAGTGTGGTATACCTACAACCTTGCCTTCTACGTTTTAAAACAGTTTTAAGACTGTTCTTGGCCCTGATAAGTCACTATAAGTTGTCCGAAAACCATATATGAATGCAAACTGGCCAGTTTGACAGTGGTTGGCTGTTGGGGACAGTGATTTGCAGTAGCCAGCATCAACTCGGATGGCGCGCAAGTGTGGTATACCTACAACCTTGCCTTCTACGTTTTAAGACTGTTTTTGGCCCTGATAAGTCACTATAATTTGTCCGAAAACCATATATGAATGCAAACTGGCCAGTTTGACAGTGGTTGGCCGTTGGGGACAGTGGTTTGCAGTAGCCAGCATCAAATCGGATGGCGCGCAAGTGTGGTATACCTTCAACCTTGCCTTCTACATTTTAAGACAGTTTTAAGACTGTTTTTGGCCGTGATAAGTCACTATAATTAGTCCGAAAATCATACATGAATGCAAACTGGCCAGTTTGACAGTGGTTGGCCGTTGGGGACAGTGGTTTGCAGTAGCCAGCATCAAATCGGATGGCGCACAATTGTGGTATACCTACATTCTTGCCTTCTACGTTTTAAGACAGTTTTAAGACAGTTTTAAGACTGTTTTTGGCCCTGATAAGTCACTATAATTTGCCCGAAAACCATATATGAATGCAAACTGGCCAGTTTGACAGTGGTTGGCCGTTGGGGACAGTGGTTTGCAGTAGCCAGCATCAAATCGGATGGCGCGCAAGTGTGGTATACCTACAGCCTTGCCTTCTACGTTTTAAGACGGTTTTAAGACTGTTTTTGGCCCTGATAAGTCACTATAATTTGTCCGAAAACCATATATGAATGCAAACTGACCAGTTTGACTGTGGTTAGCCGTTGGGGACAGTGGTTTGCAGTAGCCAGCATCAAATCGGATGGCGCGCAAGTGTGGTATACCTACAACCTTGCCATCTACGTTTTAAGACAGTTTTAAGACTGTTTTTGGCCCTGATAAGTCACTATAATTTGTCCGAAAACCATATATGAATGCAAACTGGCCAGTTTGACAATGGTTGGCCGTTGGGGACAGTGATTTGCAGTGGCCAGCATCAAATCGGATGGCGCGCAAGTGTGGTATACCTACAACCTTGCCTTCTACGTTTTAAGACAGTTTTAAGACTGTTTTTGGCCCTGATAAGTCACAATAATTTGTCCAAAACCATATATGAATGCAAACTGGCCAGTTTGACAATGGTTGGCCGTTGGGGACAGTGGTTTGCAGTAGCCAGCATCAAATCGGATGGCGCGCAAGTGTGGTATACCTACAACCTTGCCTTCTACGTTTTAAGACTGTTTTTGGCCCTGATAAGTCACAATAATTTGTCCAAAACCATATATGAATGCAAACTGGCCAGTTTGACAATGGTTGGCCGTTGGGGACAGTGGTTTGCAGTAGCCAGCATCAAATCGGATGGCGCGCAAGTGTGGTATACCTACAACCTTGCCTTCTACGTTTTAAGACAGTTTTAAGACTGTTTTAAGACTGTTTTTTGCCCTGATAAGTCACTATAATTTGTCCGAAAACCATATATGAATGCAAACTGGCCAGTTTGACAGTGGTTGGCCGTTGAGGACAGTGGTTTGCAGTAGCTAGCATCAAATCGGATGGCGCGCAAATGTGGTATACCTACAACCTTGCCTTCTACGTTTTAAGACGGTTTTAATACTGTTTTTGGCCCTGATAAGTCACTATAATTTGTCCGAAAACCATATATGAATGCAAACTGACCAGTTTGACAGTGGTTAGCCGTTAGGGACAGTGGTTTGCAGTAGCCAGCATCAAATCGGATGGCGCGCAAGTGTGGTATACCTACAACCTTGCCTTCTACGTTTTAAGACTGTTTTTGGCCCTGATAAGTCACTATAATTTGTCCGAAAACCATATATGAATGCAAACTGGCCAGTTTAACAGTGGTTGGCCGTTGGGGACAGTGGTTTGCAGTAACCAGCATAAAATCGGATAGCGCGCAAGTGTGGTATACCTACAACCTTGCCTTCTACGTTTTAAGACAGTTTTAAGACTCTTTTTGGCCCTGATAAGTCACTATAATTTGTCCGAAAACCATATATGAATGCAAACTGGCCAGTTTGACAATGGTTGGCTGTTGGGGACAGTGATTTGCAGTAGCCAGCATCAAATCAGATCGATGGCGTGCAAGTGTGGTATACCTACAACCTTGCCTTCTACGTTTTAAGACAGTTTTGAGACTGTTTTTGGCCCTGATAAGTCACTATAATTTGTCCGAAAACCATGTATGAATGCAAACTGGCCAGTTTGACAATGGTTGGCCGTTTGGGACAGTGGTTTGCAGTAGCCAGCATCAAATCGGATGGCGCGCAAGTGTGGTATACCTACAACCTTGCCTTCTACGTTTTAAGACAGTTTTAAGACTCTTTTTGGCCCTGATAAGTCACTATAATTAGTCCGAAAACCATATATGAATGCAAACTGGCCAGTTTGACAGTGGTTGGCCGTTGGGGACAGTGGTTTGCAGTAGCCAGCATCAAATCGGATGGCGCGCAAGTGTGGTATACCTACAACCTTGCCTTCTACGTTTTAAGACTCTTTTTGGCCCTGATAAGTCACTATAATTTGTCCGAAAACCATATATGAATGCAAACTGGCCAGTTTGACAGTGGTTGCCCGTTGGGGACACTAGTTTGCAGTAGCCAGCATCAAATCGGATGGTGCGCAAGTGTGGTATACCTACAACCTTGCCTTCTACGTTTTAAGACAGTTTTAAGACTGTTTTTGGCCCTGATAAGTCACTATAATTTGTCCGAAAACCATATATGAATGCAAACTGGCCAGTTTAACAGTGGTTGGCCGTTGGGGACAGTGGTTTGCAGTAGCCAGCATCAAATCGGATGGCGCGCAAGTGTGGTATACCTACAACCTTGCCTTCTACGTTTTAAGACTGTTTTTGGCCCTGTTAAGTCACTATAATTTGTCCGAACACCATATATGAATGCAAACTGGCCAGTTTGACAGTAGTTGGCCGTTGGGGACAGTGGTTTGCAGTAGCCAGCATCAAATCGGATGGCGCGCAAGTGTGGTATACCTACAACCTTGCTTTCTACGTTTTAAGACAGTTTTAAGACTGTTTTTGGCCCTGATAAGTCACTATAATTTGTCCGAAAACCATATATGAATGCAAACTGGCGGGTTTTTCAGTGGTTGGCCGTTGGGGACAGTGGTTTGCAGTAGCCAGCATCAAATCGAATGGCGCGCAAGTGTGGTATACCTACAACCTACGTGTTAAGACTGTTTTTGGTCCTGATAAGTCACTATAATTTGTCCGAAAACCATATATGAATGCAAACTGGCCAGTTTGACAATGGTTGACTATTGGGGACAGTGGTGCAGTAGCCAGCATCAAATCGGATGGCGCGCAAGTGTGGTATACCTACAACCTTGCCTTCTACGTTTTAAGACTGTTTTTGGCCCTGATAAGTCACTATAATTTGTCCGAAAACTATATATGAATGCAAACTGGCCAGTTTAACAGTGGTTGGCCGTTGGGGACAGTGGTTTGCAGTAGCCAGCATCAAATCGGATAGCGCGGAAGTGTGGAATACCTACAACCTTGCCTTCTACGTTTTAAGACAGTTTTAAGACTCTTTGTGGCCCTGATAAGTCACTATAATTTGTCCGAAAACCATATATGAATGCAAACTGGCCAGTTTGACAATGGTTGGCTGTTGGGGACAGTGATTTGCAGTAGCCTGCATCAAATCAGATCTATGGCGTGCAAGTGTGGTATACCTACAACCTTGCCTTCTACGTTTTAATACAGTTTTGAGACTGTTTTTGGCCCTGATAAGTCACTATAATTTGTCCGAAAACCATAAATGAATGCAAACTGGCCAGTTTGACAATGGTTGACTATTGGGGACAGTGGTTTGCAGTAGCCAGCATTAAATCGGATGGCGCGCAAGTGTGGTATACCTACAACCTTGCCTTCTACGTTTTAAGACTGTTTTTGGCCCTGATAAGTCACTATAATTTGTCCGAAAACCATATATGAATGCAAACTGGTCAGTTTAACAGTGGTTGGCCGTTGGGGACAGTGGTTTGCAGTAACCAGCATAAAATCGGATAGCGCGCAAGTGTGGTATACCTACAACCTTGCCTTCTACGTTTTAAGACAGTTTTAAGACTCTTTTTGGCCCTGATAAGTCACTATAATTTGTCCGAAAACCATATATGAATGCAAACTGGCCAGTTTGACAATGGTTGGCCGTTGGGGACAGTGGTTTGCAGTAGCCAGCATCAAATCGGATGGCGCGCAAGTGTGGTATACCTACAACCTTGCCTTCTACGTTTTAAGACAGTTTTGAGACTGTTTTTGGCCTTGATAAGTCACTATAATTTGTCCGAAAACCATATATGAATGCAAACTGGCCAGTTTGACAGTGGTTAGCCGTTGGGGACAGTGGTTTGCAGTAGCCAGCATCAAATCGGATGGCGCGCAAGTGTGGTATACCTACAACCTTGCCTTCTACGTTTTAAAACAGTTTTAAGACTGTTCTTGGCCCTGATAAGTCACTATAAGTTGTCCGAAAACCATATATGAATGCAAACTGGCCAGTTTGACAGTGGTTGGCTGTTGGGGACAGTGATTTGCAGTAGCCAGCATCAAATCGGATGGCGCGTAAGTGTGGTATACCTACAACCTAGCCTTCTACGTTTTAAGACTGTTTTTGGCCCTGATAAGTCACTATAATTTGTCCGAAAACCATATATGAATGCAAACTGGCCAGTTTGACAGTGGTTGGCCGTTGGGGACAGTGGTTTGCAGTAGCCAGCATCAAATCGGATGGCGCGCAAGTGTGGTATACCTACAACCTTGCTTTCTACGTTTTAAGACAGTTTTAAGACTGTTTTTGGCCCTGATAAGTCACTATAATTTGTCCGAAAACCATATATGAATGCAAACTGGCGGGTTTTTCAGTGGTTGGCCGTTGGGGACAGTGGTTTGCAGTAGCCAGCATCAAATCGAATGGCGAGCAAGTGTGGTATACCTACAACCTACGTGTTAAGACTGTTTTTGGTCCTGATAAGTCACTATAATTTGTCCGAAAACCATATATGAATGCAAACTGGCCAGTTTGACAATGGTTGACTATTGGGGACAGTGGTTTGCAGTAGCCAGCATCAAATCGGATGGCGCGCAAGTGTGGTATACCTACAACCTTGCCTTCTACGTTTTAAGACTGTTTTTGGCCCTGATAAGTCACTATAATTTGTCCGAAAACTATATATGAATGCAAACTGGCCAGTTTAACAGTGGTTGGCCGTTGGGGACAGTGGTTTGCAGTAACCAGCATAAAATCGGATAGCGCGGAAGTGTGGAATACCTACAACCTTGCCTTCTACGTTTTAAGACAGTTTTAAGACTCTTTTTGGCCCTGATAAGTCACTATAATTTGTCCGAAAACCATATATGAATGCAAACTGGCCAGTTTGACAATGGTTGGCTGTTGGGGACAGTGATTTGCAGTAGCCTGCATCAAATCAGATCGATGGCGTGCAAGTGTGGTATACCTACAACCTTGCCTTCTACGTTTTAATACAGTTTTGAGACTGTTTTTGGCCCTGATAAGTCACTATAATTTGTCCGAAAACCATAAATGAATGCAAACTGGCCAGTTTGACAATGGTTGACTATTGGGGACAGTGGTTTGCAGTAGCCAGCATTAAATCGGATGGCGCGCAAGTGTGGTATACCTACAACCTTGCCTTCTACGTTTTAAGACTGTTGTTGGCCCTGATAAGTCACTATAATTTGTCCGAAAACCATATATGAATGCAAACTGGTCAGTTTAACAGTGGTTGGCCGTTGGGGACAGTGGTTTGCAGTAACCAGCATAAAATCAGATAGCGCGCAAGTGTGGTATACCTACAACCTTGCCTTCTACGTTTTAAGACAGTTTTAAGACTGTTTTTGGCCCTGATAAGTCACTATAATTTATCCGAAAACCATATATGAATGCAAACTGGCCAGTTTGACAATGGTTGGACGTTGGGGACAGTGGTTTGCAGTAGCCAGCATCAAATCGGATGGCGCGCAAGTGTGGTATACCTACAACCTTGCCTTCTACGTTTTAAGACAGTTTTGAGACTGTTTTTGGCCTTGATAAGTCACTATAATTTGTCCGAAAACCATATATGAATGCAAACTGGCCAGTTTGACAGTGGTTAGCCGTTGGGGACAGTGGTTTGCAGTAGCCAGCATCAAATCGGATGGCGCGCAAGTGTGGTATACCTACAACCTTGCCTTCTACGTTTTAAAACAGTTTTAAGACTGTTCTTGGCCCTGATAAGTCACTATAAGTTGTCCGAAAACCATATATGAATGCAAACTGGCCAGTTTGACAGTGGTTGGCTGTTGGGGACAGTGATTTGCAGTAGCCAGCATCAAATCGGATGGCGCGCAAGTGTGGTATACCTACAACCTTGCCTTCTACGTTTTAAGACTGTTTTGGCCCTGATTAGTCACTATAATTTGTCCGAAAACCATATATGAATGCAAACTGGCCAGTTTGACAGTGGTTGGCCGTTGGGGACAGTGGTTTGCAGTAGCCAGCATCAAATCGGATGGCGCGCAAGTGTGGTATACCTTCAACCTTGCCTTCTACATTTTAAGACTGTTTTTGGCCCTGATAAGTCACTATAATTTGTCCGAAAACTATATATGAATGCAAACTGGCCAGTTTAACAGTGGTTGGCCGTTGGGGACAGTGGTTTGCAGTAACCAGCATAAAATCGGATAGCGCGGAAGTGTGGAATACCTACAACCTTGCCTTCTACGTTTTAAGACAGTTTTAAGACTCTTTGTGGCCCTGATAAGTCACTATAATTTGTCCGAAAACCATATATGAATGCAAACTGGCCAGTTTGACAATGGTTGGCTGTTGGGGACAGTGATTTGCAGTAGCCTGCATCAAATCAGATCTATGGCGTGCAAGTGTGGTATACCTACAACCTTGCCTTCTACGTTTTAATACAGTTTTGAGACTGTTTTTGGCCCTGATAAGTCACTATAATTTGTCCGAAAACCATAAATGAATGCAAACTGGCCAGTTTGACAATGGTTGACTATTGGGGACAGTGGTTTGCAGTAGCCAGCATTAAATCGGATGGCGCGCAAGTGTGGTATACCTACAACCTTGCCTTCTACGTTTTAAGACTGTTTTTGGCCCTGATAAGTCACTATAATTTGTCCGAAAACCATATATGAATGCAAACTGGTCAGTTTAACAGTGGTTGGCCGTTGGGGACAGTGGTTTGCAGTAACCAGCATAAAATCGGATAGCGCGCAAGTGTGGTATACCTACAACCTTGCCTTCTACGTTTTAAGACAGTTTTGAGACTGTTTTTGGCCTTGATAAGTCACTATAATTTGTCCGAAAACCATATATGAATGCAAACTGGCCAGTTTGACGGTGGTTAGCCGTTGGGGACAGTGGTTTGCAGTAGCCAGCATCAAATCGGATGGCGCGCAAGTGTGGTATACCTACAACCTTGCCTTCTACGTTTTAAAACAGTTTTAAGACTGTTCTTGGCCCTGATAAGTCACTATAATTTGTCCGAAAACCATATATGAATGCAAACTGGCCAGTTTGACAGTGGTTGGCTGTTGGGGACAGTGATTTGCAGTAGCCAGCATCAAATCGGATGGCGCGTAAGTGTGGTATACCTACAACCTTGCCTTCTACGTTTTAAGACTGTTTTTGGCCCTGATAAGTCACTATAATTTGTCCGAAAACCATATATGAATGCAAACTGGCCAGTTTGACAGTGGTTGGCCGTTGGGGACAGTGGTTTGCAGTAGCCAGCATCAAATCGGATGGCGCGCAAGTGTGGTATACCTACAACCTTGCTTTCTACGTTTTAAGACAGTTTTAAGACTGTTTTTGGCCCTGATAAGTCACTATAATTTGTCCGAAAACCATATATGAATGCAAACTGGCGGGTTTTTCAGTGGTTGGCCGTTGGGGACAGTGGTTTGCAGTAGCCAGCATCAAATCGAATGGCGCGCAAGTGTGGTATACCTACAACCTACGTGTTAAGACTGTTTTTGGTCCTGATAAGTCACTATAATTTGTCCGAAAACCATATATGAATGCAAACTGGCCAGTTTGACAATGGTTGACTATTGGGGACAGTGGTTTGCAGTAACCAGCAAAAAATCGGATAGCGCGGAAGTGTGGAATACCTACAACCTTGCCTTCTACGTTTTAAGACTGTTTTTGGCCCTGATAAGTCACTATAATTTGTCCGAAAACTATATATGAATGCAAACTGGCCAGTTTAACAGTGGTTGGCCGTTGGGGACAGTGGTTTGCAGTAACCAGCAAAAAATCGGATAGCGCGGAAGTGTGGAATACCTACAACCTTGCCTTCTACGTTTTAAGACAGTTTTAAGACTCTTTTTGGCCCTGATAAGTCACTATAATTTGTCCGAAAACCATATATGAATGCAAACTGGCCAGTTTGACAATGGTTGGCTGTTGGGGACAGTGATTTGCAGTAGCCTGCATCAAATCAGATCGATGGCGTGCAAGTGTGGTATACCTACAACCTTGCCTTCTACGTTTTAAGACTGTTGTTGGCCCTGATAAGTCACTATAATTTGTCCGAAAACCATATATGAATGCAAACTGGTCAGTTTAACAGTGGTTGGCCGTTGGGGACAGTGGTTTGCAGTAACCAGCATAAAATCAGATAGCGCGCAAGTGTGGTATACCTACAACCTTGCCTTCTACGTTTTAAGACAGTTTTAAGACTGTTTTTGGCCCTGATAAGTCACTATAATTTATCCGAAAACCATATATGAATGCAAACTGGCCAGTTTGACAATGGTTGGCCGTTGGGGACAGTGGTTTGCAGTAGCCAGCATCAAATCGGATGGCGCGCAAGTGTGGTATACCTACAACCTTGCCTTCTACGTTTTAAGACAGTTTTGAGACTGTTTTTGGCCTTGATAAGTCACTATAATTTGTCCGAAAACCATATATGAATGCAAACTGGCCAGTTTGACAGTGGTTAGCCGTTGGGGACAGTGGTTTGCAGTAGCCAGCATCAAATCGGATGGCGCGCAAGTGTGGTATACCTACAACCTTGCCTTCTACGTTTTAAAACAGTTTTAAGACTGTTCTTGGCCCTGATAAGTCACTATAAGTTGTCCGAAAACCATATATGAATGCAAACTGGCCAGTTTGACAGTGGTTGGCTGTTGGGGACAGTGATTTGCAGTAGCCAGCATCAAATCGGATGGCGCGCAAGTGTGGTATACCTACAACCTTGCCTTCTACGTTTTAAGACTGTTTTGGCCCTGATTAGTCACTATAATTTGTCCGAAAACCATATATGAATGCAAACTGGCCAGTTTGACAGTGGTTGGCCGTTGGGGACAGTGGTTTGCAGTAGCCAGCATCAAATCGGATGGCGCGCAAGTGTGGTATACCTTCAACCTTGCCTTCTACATTTTAAGACAGTTTTAAGACTGTTTTTGGCCGTGATAAGTCACTATAATTAGTCCGAAAATCATACATGAATGCAAACTGGCCAGTTTGACAGTGGTTGGCCGTTGGGGACAGTGGTTTGCAGTAGCCAGCATCAAATCGGATGGCGCACAATTGTGGTATACCTACATTCTTGCCTTCTACGTTTTAAGACAGTTTTAAGACTGTTTTTGGCCCTGATAAGTCACTATAATTTGCCCGAAAACCATATATGAATGCAAACTGGCCAGTTTGACAGTGGTTGGCCGTTGGGGACAGTGGTTTGCAGTAGCCAGCATCAAATCGGATGGCGCGCAAGTGTGGTATACCTACAACCTTGCCTTCTACGTTTTAAGACGGTTTTAAGACTGTTTTTGGCCCTGATAAGTCACTATAATTTGTCCGAAAACCATATATGAATGCAAACTGACCAGTTTGACAGTGGTTAGCCGTTGGGGACAGTGGTTTGCAGTAGCCAGCATCAAATCGGATGGCGCGCAAGTGTGGTATACCTACAACCTTGTCTTCTACGTTTTAAGACAGTTTTAAGACTGTTTTTGGCCCTGATAAGTCACTATAATTTGTCCGAAAACCATATATGAATGCAAACTGGCCAGTTTGACAATGGTTGGCCGTTGGGGACAGTGGTTTGCAGTGGCCAGCATCAAATCGGATGGCGCGCAAGTGTGGTATACCTACAACCTTGCCTTCTACGTTTTAAGACAGTTTTAAGACTGTTTTTGGCCCTGATAAGTCACAATAATTTGTCCAAAACCATATATGAATGCAAACTGGCCAGTTTGACAATGGTTGGCCGTTGGGGACAGTGGTTTGCAGTAGCCAGCATCAAATCGGATGGCGCGCAAGTGTGGTATACCTACAACCTTGCCTTCTACGTTTTAAGACTGTTTTTGGCCCTGATAAGTCACTAAAATTTGTCCGAAAACCATGTATGAATGCAAACTGGCCAGTTTGACAATGGTTGGCCGTTGGGGACAGTGGTTTGCAGTAGCCAGCATCAAATCGGATGGCGCGCAAGTGTGGTATACCTACAACCTTGCCTTCTACGTTTTAAGACAGTTTTAAGACTGTTTTAAGACTGTTTTTGGCCCTGATAAGTCACTATAATTTGTCCGAAAACCATATATGAATGCAAACTGGCCAGTTTGACAGTGGTTGGCCGTTGAGGACAGTGGTTTGCAGTAGCCAGCATCAAATCGGATGGCGCGCAAGTGTGGTATACCTACAACCTTGCCTTCTACGTTTTAAGACGGTTTTAATACTGTTTTTGGCCCTGATAAGTCACTATAATTTGTCCGAAAACCATATATGAATGCAAACTGACCAGTTTGACAGTGGTTAGCCGTTAGGGACAGTGGTTTGCAGTAGCCAGCATCAAATCGGATGGCGCGCAAGTGTGGTATACCTACAACCTTGCCTTCTACGTTTTAAGACTGTTTTTGGCCCTGATAAGTCACTAAAATTTGTCCGAAAACCATGTATGAATGCAAACTGGCCAGTTTGACAATGGTTGGCCGTTGGGGACAGTGGTTTGCAGTAGCCAGCATCAAATCGGATGGCGCGCAAGTGTGGTATACCTACAACCTTGCCTTCTACGTTTTAAGACTGTTTTAAGACTGTTTTAAGACTGTTTTTGGCCCTGATAAGTCACTATAATTTGTCCGAAAACCATATATGAATGCAAACTGGCCAGTTTGACAGTGGTTGGCCGTTGAGGACAGTGGTTTGCAGTAGCCAGCATCAAATCGGATGGCGCGCAAGTGTGGTATACCTACAACCTTGCCTTCTACGTTTTAAGACGGTTTTAATACTGTTTTTGGCCCTGATAAGTCACTATAATTTGTCCGAAAACCATATATGAATGCAAACTGGCCAGTTTGACAATGGTTGGCCGTTGGGGACAGTGGTTTGCAGTAGCCAGCATCAATTCGGATGGCGCGCAAGTGTGGTATACCTACAACCTTGCCTTCTACGTTTTAAGACGGTTTTAATACTGTTTTTGGCCCTGATAAGTCACTATAATTTGTCCGAAAACCATATATGAATGCAAACTGGCCAGTTTGACAATGGTTGGCCGTTGGGGACAGTGGTTTGCAGTAGCCAGCATCAATTCGGATGGCGCGCAAGTGTGGTATACCTACAACCTTGCCTTCTACGTTTTAAGACAGTTTTAAGACAGTTTTAAGACTGTTTTAAGACTGTTTTTGGCCCTGATAAGTCACTATAATTTGTCCGAAAACCATATATGAATGCAAACTGGCCAGTTTGAGAGTGGTTGGCCGTTGAGGACAGTGGTTTGCAGTAGCCAGCATCAAATCGGATGGCGCGCAAGTGTGGTATACCTACAACCTTGCCTTCTACGTTTTAAGACAGTTTTAAGACTGTTTTAAGACTGTTTTAAGACTGTTTTTGGCCCTGATAAGTCACTATAATTTGTCAGAAAACCATATATGAATGCAAACTGGCCAGTTTGACAATGATTGGCCGTTGGGGACAGTGGTTTGCAGTAGCCAGTATCAAATCGGATGGCGCGCAAGTGTGGTATACCTACAACCTTGCCTTCTACGTTTTAAGACTGTTTTTGGCCCTGATAAGTCACTTAAATTTGTCCGAAAACCATGTATGAATGCAAACTGGCCAGTTTGACAATGGTTGGCCGTTGGGGACAGTGGTTTGCAGTAGCCAGCATCAAATCGGATGGCGCGCAAGTGTGGTATACCTACAACCTTGCCTTCTACGTTTTAAGACTGTTTTAAGACTGTTTTTGGCCCTGATAAGTTACTATAATTTGTCCGAAAACCATATATGAATGCAAACTGGCCAGTTTGACAGTGGTTGGCCGTTGAGGACAGTGGTTTGCAGTAGCCAGCATCAAATCGGATGGCGCGCAAGTGTGGTATACCTACAACCTTGCCTTCTACGTTTTAAGACAGTTTTAAGACTGTTTTTGGCCCTGATAAGTCACTATAATTTGTCCGAAAACCATATATGAATGCAAACTGACCAGTTTGACAGTGGTTAGCCGTTGGGGACAGTGGTTTGCAGTAGCCAGCATCAAATCAGATGGCGCGCAAGTGTGGTATACCTACAACCTTGCCTTCTACGTTTTAAGATTGTTTTTGGCCCTGATAAGTCACTATAATTTGTCCGAAAACCATATATGAATGCAAACTGGCCAGTTTGACAATGGTTGGCCGTTGGGGACAGTGGTTTGCAGTAGCCAGGATCAAATCGGATGGCGCGCAAGTGTGGTATACCTACAACCTTGCCTTCTACGTTTTAAGACAGTTTTTGGCCCTGATAAGTCACTATAATTTGTCCGAAAACCATATATGAATGCAAACTGGCCAGTTTGACAGTGGTTGGCCGTTGGGGACAGTGGTTTGCAGTAGCCAGCATCAAATCGGATGGTGCGCAAGACCTACTGCGAGGTCTTTATAAATGTCAAGTCCAAACACAGGGGTCCAAAAAATAATAATAACGGGTCCTTTATTTAACGACGCACATGTACATAAATTGGTGGGGTGATATGAAGATCGTTATACAGACGTCAAGGCAACGTCAAGGCAACGTGCCGTCAAGGTCACCGCCCTAAAACATAAAAACAAAATAGCAGTAATCTAGACTGTTACAGTAGCAACATTTTAATTGTCCATACTACATGTTGGTAATGGCAATTTAATTAGTTTTAGTATGTCACCTCTACATTCTTGAAATGACGCTTTTAATGTAAAAGAACCGCACCCACCTCGTCTCAGGGACGCAGGCAAACAATGTTGACTATAAAGTGACCGCTCTCACCGCCTGGCAATATAAATAAAATATTGCAACTAATCTACATAGTTTGTGTCAAATATCTTACAGCATACATGTATATAAACTAGTAAAGACTTGTTTAAAGAAAACAATAAACAACTATTGGTAGCTATTCAATTCATTATTTACATCGTAAATCAAACAAACATTAAAAGAAATTCATAAACATTTACTCACCCCAGTACATTAACGAAAACCCCAGCACAGTCCATCTGGACAGCTTGCCAGCAAAACAACGAATGGTCAATGTTACCACTGACCAGCATGCCACGCTTTTCCAAAGTTGACCAAATCGGTTTGACCAGTCCAGCAACTTGAGGCTACCAACTAGGAGGTAACGCCAACCTAGACAACTAATGCCAACCTGAGGGTCAAGAGGCTACTGCAGTTATAGCCACAAACTGTCAATTAAAGTCTAACGCCACACTCAATTAACATCAACAAAATTAATAACCCGTTACATTCTCCCCTGGCCCAAAGAAGCTCGTCCCGAGATAGCTAAAACCTCCAGTCAACAAAGATAACATGGTGCCACTTACGTTTTCTGGCATTGCCTCTAACCAACCTGTTTGTACTAGTTCCTTTAGAAACACTGCTTTCTGATGCCAATCTCTTAATCCTGACTGTCACTCACTTACATTTTGCCTCATACAGTACTCACCTGAAGTAAACCAGCTGGGAGGTCGTCGTTCTCTCCCTGACCTTCTCGGCAGAGGTTGTGGCCCGTGAAAAATAGACTCACCTGGCGGCTCAGCCACTTCACCAGCACGTAGAGCACTTACGATAGGCATATCTCCTACCTCGTGCTTTTCCGATTCTTCCCTGGAAGGTTCGTTGGAAATGCTTACCTGTTTAGTATCTGACAAAGAATCATCTACAAAAGAAACAAGCATTGGCTCATCAAATTCCTCCTCAGTTTCACAATACTCACTTACCTCTGGTTGTTTTGCTTTGACAACTGATTTCTTCCTCGGGGCCGGTACTGGCTTTGTAATACTTTCACCCGGTATCAACTTTAGATCCAATAGGCAGTAAATGATTTCGATGGAACGTTCGTTCTCGTCCAGTTCCATTCTCCCTTTTAACAACATATACAGGCAGGTCTTTGTTTGGATGAGCAGTGACCATGTATACATCTGGTTCCCACTTATCAGACAATTTATGCTTACCTTCGAACGCTAGTTGTTTCACAAGAATCCTATCACCAACAGTTAAAACAGCATTTCTTACCTTAACATCATAATATTTTTTTCTGTTTTCTACGAGCGACGTTGATACGCTTCCGCAAGCCGGTTTCTCAGATTTTGAACATACGTTTTCGACGGTGAAACCTGAAATTGATCTAAGCCAAATGCAAGGTCAATTGGCAATCTAGGATGTCTACCAAACATAAGAAAAAATGGACATTCATTAGTTTTGTATGACAAGCAAAAGATCACTTCTTCCGGGGGAGGTAAACCTACCGGCCGGTATGTTGCACTACACACTCGATGTTGTTTGAAAAGTCATCTCTACTTAACATGTATATTTGCACACGGCACGCACATACAGGAGGGGTAGAAATTACCATATACCGCAGGCGTAGAGCGACTTAGTATATAGTATATACTAAGTCGCTCTACGCCTGCGGTATATGGTAATGCTTGCAATGCTATCATTCTGCTTCAAAATATCTGGGTCAACCGTCGCACGTGACCAAAGCTTATCGTTGATTGGTTAAAAGTTCCCACTCTGTCCCGAGGGAGGGAAAAGGAACGGCAATCCGCAATAGGTCACTTTTTCCTCATTTTTATCAATTATCGGGGTAGAATCGACTTTAAAACCTTCGTCTCGGTGTTTGTTGCGTAACCCGATCCCGCTGGACGTTGGTTCGCACCTCGTCAAACCCCTCGAATGCAGCGCATTCTCGGGGTTTGACTCGGTGCGAACCAACCTTCAGCGGTATCGGGTTACGCTACAAACACCGCTACGGCGGTATTAAACCCTTAATTATAAGGGTGGGATAACTATTCTCTGTCAACTGACTTTTCATTTTTTTTTTTGTGACAGACGATTAATTTGATTTAATTCTCTTTTAGTGGTCTATTTCAGCACCGTACTGTAACGATAAAAGATGTCCTGCAATAATGCAGCAAAAATCCCACAACAATGCTGCGACCAACTGTAAACCCTACTTCTAAGGTGCTGTACAATGCCACATTTGTCCCCTTGAGTGGATGGACTGACCTCCCCTGACGTACAAACTCAGTTATATAAAGAGGCCAATAAACCATCAAGTTGAAGGGTTTGAAAACCACAATTGACAGGTTCTCCACATTGTTTTAGCGTTCGTCTTTTTTTTTTAATCCTCAACATGTGTTAGTTGATAAAAAATTTTAATATTGAATTGCTTGAGGTTATTTGCCTTGGAAATGTGATACTCTGTTACCAGTTTAGTCCCTGTAACATTCACTCAGTTATCAAAACTATAATCTCCTTCGTTTTGTCTTTTACTTCATGTTTTTAATCTGTCCTTTTTAGATTTTGTTTTATTTCAATTCATTTCTGTTTGTACTCATTTCTTTTGATTCAGTTGCCTTCCATACAAGTGTTTTCTGACTGGGTTTTCACTCGAACGACCTACAGTATGTGGGATGGTTGCCAGTTACCACCGGAAGGTCGTAGGTTTCCTCTGGGCATAGAGCCTGGTTTCCTCCCACAATAAAACTGGCAACGCCGCCATATAAGTGAAATAATCTTGAGCTCGGCATAAAACACCAAGCAATCAATCAATCCATACAAGTGAATTAAATATTCTCTGAAGGCCAGCGGTTGCTTCGGGCAAAGAAATATTTCCTCCCTCGATCACTCAACCTGGTAACTCCGCCATATAAATGAAATAATCTTAAGTGCGACGAACATCAATCAATCAATCAAATTAAACTGACAATTTGTGGTACACACCAACACTATGGTTTAACCGAGTTGATGACCTCGCTGTGTAATACCACTGGAAGGTCATGGGTTTCCTCCCACAATAAAACTGGCAATGCCCCAAATAATTGACATAATCTTGAGTGCGGCGTAAAACACCAAACAATCAAGCAATGAATCAATCACTGCCATTGGTCTTTGTTATGGAGATGAAGTCATTTGAAATTTCTGTATTTCACTCATATTAATTATGTGACTGCATGTAAAATATTGCCAGCCATTATACATTCAACAGCATAATGTACTGAGAAGTCACTTCCATGGAGAATTGAGAACTTTTTACTGACTATATCATCCTAAAACGTATATTACATAGGCAACAATAACAACCTTCTTGATGTGTGCTTTTTGATTATTTACCATTTATTCAAACTAAAGAAAAATACGGACATTACATTGATATTTAGTTCAACCTATCTTAATAAATGTTTTCACTCAGATTGTGCAATTTCCAATTTAAAAAACTGGTCACTGACCAACTGGAATTCCATATCTCTAACAGCATAATAAAGGGCAGTAAAAGTTAAATATCTTTCTTTAAGAATCCACTCACCAAAGTTTTCTATTCTTCTGTTCAGCATGTCTTTTTCTGTAAGTTTGTGTGTTTTTAAGTTTTCATGTTCAATTTCTTAGAAAATATTCCAACATCTTTCCAATGCTAGCAGTGTGGGGACATTTGAAAACCCCCATTTCTTATGCATATATCTTTGTCTAGAGAACCTTGTTTTAACTTATTTGTACATCTTGTTACCTCTGAATAACAGATTTCTGACAGCTATGTCCCTGTCACAGCTTTCAGTATGCAATAGTATGTCACACAAATAACTTAAGATGTTGTCATCTGGGCAACAACAAAAAAATATAAAATCGGGTAAAATAAATGTTGTGATAATGCCAAGATTGTCAAATGTGAGGTTTGCCGTAAGAAAACTAAGGGATGGTATCTTTGTAAGAAGAGTTTATTCTTTTTTGAAAAATAAACGTTAACGGTGAAGAAACTAAAAAAAAAAAAAAACGCTATCATGTGATGCGAGAGTTACGTTGTCATCAAATTGTCCAGCTAATGTGGAAATTCTCGGACATACTGCGGACCATGTGACAGGTAGTCATTGTATAAGGAGAGTTTGAAATCTGTCAGGCCAATTTTAAAGTTTTTTTCTTATGAAGAGAGATTTGGAAGATTTACAACGAAATTCGAACAAATCAATGAGTAAAATGAAAAGAGGAATGCTTTAAACGTGTGTTGAAGGTAAAATCTAAAAGGCAGGTAGCATTAATAGATATTTGAAATTTGGTTTAAATCTGAAAGCCGAAGTCCGTCCAAATACATTTAAAAGCTGTAACTAACATCGCTGATGTTGCGGGAAGACAGTTCATCGATCTGATGATTTACGTGGGAAAATATTCAAAATATAAAAAGCTTTGCATTGCAATTAACAAATTAACATTTCCACTGTATTTCAAAATCAGTTTCGTCAAATGCAGAAATTAATCACAAAAGCATTTCGAGCGAAAAAACGTGAACTTTTGGTGTTTGGGGCTCGTTCAATTTGAATGTTAGCATTCCGTTGCTATTTGTTCTGGGACATCAATCAGTTCAACATAGTTTGTCGTTGTGGGATTGTATCAAACTCCATCATGATTTTCGTCTAAAAATATTCATATAAATGCAATGTGAAATTCTGAACGTATTTCCCCGCTCACATTTCGCACATGATGGATTTAAGTAAAATTAATGTGACGTTAAAAACATTTGGCAGTCAATATTTTGGATCGATCTTCAGCAAAATGCCAGCAATACCAACTCGATTGGTATATCTAAAACTAGAAGTAATTCATTTACTTCTGCTAAAACGCATTTGTTCAAATTGGGTTGTTTTCACTTTGCGCAACTGGAGTTAAAAGTTCACCGATATCTTTGATAGGGTGTTGTGTGGAGGGTAATGGAGGCTCTTGTTCAGTCGGTTAGTGATAGTCCCTCAGTCAGACACAGGCCTTCCATCGGTGCGGTTCGAATCACACTCAGAAAAAAATAAAAATTAAAAAATCTCAGTGGATTTTTAAATATTACGAAGGGTCTGCTTGTACGTTTTCCATTTTTATAGAGGTTTTTTTGCACTCAAGAAGGTTACAGTAGGGAGAAAAGGAATGCCTTGAATTATGTAGTTATTGCACCCAAAATCTCATTCTCTTTTTTGCGGGGTTTGCACCTTGACAAATTGATTACAAAACATTGTCTTGAACTTGTAATTTACCCTTTAAAAGGAGACATCGCGTAAGTTTGTAGTGATTCTCCGTTGACCTTCAGATTATTAGAAAAATACAGAGTGATCAATCTCGGATGAAAGACTAGGTCGACTTTGCGTCAAAAATATACGTTTTAAGAGTTATTAAGTATGGTGGCTGATTTGTGCCATTTCGCGTTCTCGCTTTTTCGCTTCGAGAATTAGGAGGCGAAAACACGAGAATACGAGATTTAACTAAAATCTCGCCGCGAGAATGCGTAAACGCGACAATGAAATATAACCTCGCCGCGAGAATGCGAAAACACGACAAAATATATAATCTCGCCGCGAGAATGCGAAAACTCGAGAATTAACCAAAAGTGCTTTATTTGTGCCATTTCGCGTTCTCGCATTCTCGCAGCGAAAACTCGACATAAATTTAAAATCTCGCCGCGAGAATGCGAGAAAAATAAAATCTCGCCGCGAGAACACGAAAACTAGTCAAAAGTGCTCGTTTTGTGCCATTCATTCTCATGGCGAAAACTCGAAATAATTCTAAATCTCGCCGCGAGAACACGATAATAAACTTACTTCTCGCCGAGAAAACGAAAGTGGATGGAGCGGAAGTAATCTGCAGGCATGCGTATTATGTCAATAATATAATGAACCGATTACATCTAACAGATTAACTTCCCATCACTGACAACTAGGAGCCGTCATGTTATTCAGATGAATGAACTAAATTAAAGCTCCTTACAGCTTATTTCATGCCCATGGAGGGCCTCCGTGGCTCAGTAGGTAGAGCGTTGGACGCTCAATCCAAACAGCCTTCCGCCAATGGGGCGCGGGTTCGAATCCCACTCAGTCCAAAAAAATTGGAAAATCTGGGTTTTCACTCGAACGACCTATGTGGGATGGTTGCCAGTTACCAAGGGAAGTTCGTGGGTTTCCTCTGAGCATAGAGCCCGGTTTCCTCCCACACTAAAACTGGCAACGCCGCCATATAAGTGAAATAATCTTGAGCGTGGCGTAAAACACCAATCAATCAATCAATCCATCCATGCCCAGGGGCATATTTATTGGGTGTATAATCATTTACATATTCTTACATTCTAGATAAACAACTGTTAGGCTATATTTACAAACTGTACAAACATTTATCTTGTAAGAGTTGTCAGTGGGCCGATTTCTTATATTAGAAAGCCTGCAAGATACATTGTTTCAAAAAACCAAAGTAAAGGTCACCTATTTTTAGACTGTTAGCATGGCGACACTGTATTGACTGTGGCATGCACAGATTTATATATAATCATAAAACCCGATATTCAAAGACCGGTGGGATAGAATGGTCAGAGGGGCGAGGGGATAATAAAAACATTCCCACACATATATCGTCAGTTTGGCAATGGGGGAGTGTTTAACTTTTACTCATAAGACTCGTATGACTCTCTGAAGTTATTCTGTAGTGTATTTCGAAAACGAAAGCAGACCGTTCAGGCGGAAGTGTAGACAGTATACGCGCAAGCGTGCAAGCCGTTTGCAAGTTACTTTCGTTTTCTTGTTTTCGCGTTCTCGCGGCGAGATTATAGTGGCACAAATAAAGCAATGGCACAAAAAGAGCGCTATTTCCTTATTTCTTGTTTTCGCATTCTCGCGGCGAGATTTTAAATTTATGTCGAGTTTTCGCGGCGAGAATGCGAGAACGCGAAATGGCACAAATAAAGCACTTTTGGTTAATTCTCGAGTTTTCGCATTCTCGCGGCGAGATTATATTTTTTGTCGTGTTTTCGCATTCTCGCGGCGAGATTATATTTCATTATCGCGTTTTCGCATTCTCGCGGCGAGATTTTAGTTTAATCTCGTATTCTCGTGTTTTTGCCTCCTAATTCTCGAAGCGAAAAAGCGAGAACGCGAAATGGCACAAATCAGCCACCATAATTAAGGGAATACCTTGTCTGACAGTTAGAAAGCAGACAGCCGAAAAAGCACCACACGCGCACCCACAACCCTCTTGCATCTAACTTAGGTCCATTCTCAGTCAGTAAACAAAGCAGACAAACGATTCCTCAATTAAAACTCCACATTCAGCGGTGACCCATCGTTGCCAAGTACATTTTTCTTTATAATTTTATGAAATAAAAGAAAAAATTAAAAATAAAACAAAAATGAAGTTGAAAAGAAAGTTGAAAAAAGAAATGGAAATAAAACAAACAAAAAAGAATCAAAAGCAAAATGAAAAATAAAATGAAACACACAATGAAACACACAATGAAAAACAAAATGAAAATCAAAATGAAAAACAAAATGAAAATCAAAATGACAAATAAAATGAAAAGCAAAATGAAAAACAAAATGAAAATTAAAATGAAAAACAAGATGAAAAACAAAATGGAAAGCAAAATGAAAAGCAAAATGAAAAATAAAATGAAAAGCAAAATGAAAAACAAAATGAAAAACAAAATGAAAATCAAAATGAAAAACAAAATGAAAAGCAAAATGAAAAACAAGATGAAAATTAAAATGAAAAACAAGATGAAAACCTAAATGAAAAACAAAATGAAAAGCATAATGAAAAACAAAATGAAAATCAAGCAAAATGAAAAACAAAATGAAAATGAAAATTAAAACCAAAATGAAAATTAAAATGAAAAACAAGGTGAAAAACAAAATGAAAAACAAAATCAAAATGAAAAATAAAATCAAAATGAAAAGCAAAATGAAAAAAAAAATTAAATGCAAAATGAAAAACGAAATTCTTGTGGCCCATCGCTGCCAAAATGAAAAACAAAATTCCTGTGGCCCATCGCTGCCACTTTATGTACTAGATGACCTCTCCAAAAGGGAACAATGTTGCGATTGATACGTCGCTGCCGACTCGGAGCATGAGTTTCACGCCGCTGTACGCTTTACTCTCAATACAAAGGTGCCTTGGTTTGCTTATACTTTTAATTCTTAGAACGGATGTTTTTTTTTTAATTAATTCCAGTTCTCTCCAATTGCATTTCTTTGCGCTTATCTTTGTTATAGACTGAATTGGAGACAGAGATTGTTGCTATTTGTGCTACACTTTTCAACATCTCTCAACTTTTGTTTACTCAACACACTAAATTAAACGATAATACTACAACACCCAACATCTTGAACACATTTTAAGGGTATTTCATAGACAGTTCATCTAATAGGAAAGTCGCTGACTTCGTTTTAAGAATTGAAAATTTAACACATAATGCAATAAACTCTGTCTATTGAGAGTAAAGGTAGAGCTTCATGAAACTTATGCTCTTTCGGAACTTCGGCTATCTTATCTCGCTACCGATGGGCTTTGACACTTCTCGGACAGTCTGCGTTTTTTATACGATAAATCACCGTATTTTTGGGCTGAATACAGACTAGAAAAAAAAAAACATTTAGAAAGATATTTGTTTATATATATATATATTATTTAGTTTGGTAAACCACACGATTTGCAACGCAAAGAAGATGCAGTTTCGGTACATAAGAATCCTCCAGTGCTTCAATTTCAATTATATAACTGATGGAGGCTGAAAGTCAACAAACAGAGCGTTTCCATCCCTTACATTATCACGGTTAGCACTACACTTTTGTTGGCCCCTCAAGATGATGTGGAAATTGTACGTGCCACGGTCATCAATCACAACATTGTTCCCTTTGGAGAGGTCGTCTAGTACATATAGTGGCAGCGATGGGCCACAAGAATTTTGTTTTTCGTTTTGGCAGCGATGGGCCACAACAATTTTGTTTTTCATTTTGCTGTTGATTTTGTTTTTCATTATGGCCAAAGCGGAGCCATTATGTTTTCGGGTCTTCCGTCCGTTCGTTCGTCTTTCCATCCTTGACCGTATAATAACTCATGAATGATTCATCCGGTCAACTTCAAACTTGGGGTGTGCCTTGACATCGGACAGAGGACGATTGGGATTGATTTTCAGCAATGTGCGCAATCCAATATGGCCTCCATCCGTCATATTGGATTATGAGTATGATTTTCTTGTCCGGGCAATAACTTGTGGATGATTCATCCGATGAACTTCAAACATGGGGTGTGCCTTGACATCGGGCAGAGGACGGCTGGGATTGATTTTCAGCAATGTGCGCAATCCAATATGGCTGCTATCCGTCATATTGGATTTTGAGCATGATTTTCTTGTCCAGACTATAACTTGTGGATGATTCATCCGATGAACTTCAAACTTGGGGTGTGCCTTGACATTGGCGAGAGGATGGAGGGGATTGATTTTCAGCAATGTGCGCGGCCCAATATGGCCGTTCGTCTGTTCGTCCGTCCGTCTTTCCATCCTTGTCCGTACAATAACTCATGAATGGTTCATCCGATGAACTTCAAACTTGGGGTGTGCCTTGACATCGGTAAGAGGACGGTTGGGATTGATTTTCAGCAATATGCGCAGTCCAATATGGCCGCTATCGGCCATATTAGATTATCATCATGATTTTCTTGTCTGGGCAATAACTCATGAATGATTCATCCGATCCACTTCAAGCCTGGGTGTGCCTTGACATCGGTGAGACGGTTGGGATTGATTTTCAGCAATGTGCGCAAACTAATATTGATTCTGTTTTTCATTTTGATTTCGTTTTTCATTTTGTTTTTCATTTTGATTCTGTTTTTCATTTTGAATTTGATTTTGTTTTTCATTTTGATTTTCATTTTGTTTTTCATTTTGGTTTTCATTTAGATTTTCATTTTGTTTTTCATTTTCCTATTCATTTTATTTTTTGCATTTTGGTTTTCATTTTGTTTTTCATTTTAATTTTCATTTTGTTTTTCAATTTGTTTTTCATTTTGATCTTCATTTTGTTTTTCATTGCGTTTTTCATTTTGATTTTTTTTTCCATTTATTTTTTTTTCAACTTCCTTTTCAATTTCATTTTTGTTTCATTTTTTAATTTTCCTTTTAATTCATAAAATTATAAAGAAAAATGTATTTGGCAACGATGGGCCACCATTTGTCCGTGGGAGCTAGGAAAATTACCAATGGCCATTTGGAAACCTCATCTTTTATAAACAACAGTCGAATAGCACACATTTTAAAGATCATTCTTCCGGGCTTGGCCCTTTAACAGGATATGACCTGAACCAAGACTTTCTCGGCTGTTTGGTTACTAACTATCAGGCAGAAAACAAAGCAACAGGGGATTCCTTAAATAAATATTCAAATGTACATTTTTGGCGGAGAGTCGACTTACAGCTTTTCGTCCGAGGCTGATTACTTGTTGATTTTTAGCCCGCCATCATTCTGATGGAGGGCTATTCAAATCGCTTTTCCGTGGTCCGTCGTCCGTCCGTTAACGTTTTGCTTGTTACCTTTATTCCAAAAAAACTACCAGTCCAATCTTAATCAAACTTAACATACATCATCACCCTATGGTCTAGTTGTGCACCGTACATTTTCATCTCATTTGCATATTCTATATGACCACCAGGGAGCGATATTGTTTTTTTTTTGTTACCTTTATTCCAAGAAAACTACCCGTCCGATTTTCACCAAACTTGGCTCACATTATCTCCATATAGTCTAGTTGTGCATCGTACATTTTCATCTCATTTGCATATTCAATATGGCCGCCAGGGGGCGATGTTGTTTTTTTTTGTTACCTTTATTCCAAGAAAACTACCTGTCCGATTTTCACCAAACTTGGCTCACATTATCTCCATATAGTCTAGTTGTGCACTGTACATTTTCATCTCATTTGCATATTCAATATGCCCGCCAGGGGGCGATATAGTTTTTCTTTGTTACGTTTATTGCAAGAAAACTTTCGCTTGTTACCTTTATTCCAAGAAAACTATCTGTCCAATCTTAATCAAACTCAACATGCATCATCACCTTATGGTTTAGTTGTGGATCGTGTATTTTCATCTCATTTGCATATTCAATATGACCGTCAGGGGGCGATGTTGTTTTTCTTTGTTACCTTTATTCCAAGAAAACTACCTATCAAATCTTAATCAAACTTAACATACATCATCTCACCCTATGGTCTAGTTGTGCACCGTACATTTTCATCTCATTTGCATATTCAATATGGCCGCTAGGGGGCGATGTTGTTTTTTCTTCGTTTATTGCAAGAAAACTTTCACTTGTTACCTTTATTCCAAGAAAACTATCAGTCCAATCTTAATCAAACTCAACATACATCACCCTATGGTCTAGTTGTGCACCGTAAATTTTCATTTCATTTGCATATTCAATATGGCTTCCAGGGGGCGATATTTTTTTTTTTTTTACTTTTTTTCCAAGAAAACTAGCACCCAGATTTTCACCAAACTTGGCTCACATTATCTCCCTATAGCCCTGTTGTGTACTGTACATTTTCATCTCATTTGCATATTCAATATGGCCGCCAGGGGGCGATGCTGTTTTTCTTTATCTTTGTTCCAAGAAAAATACCTGACATTAATCAAACTCAACATACATTATCACCCTATGGTCTAGTTATGCACCGTTCATTTTGATCTCATTTGCATATTCAATATGGCCACCAGGAGGGCGATATTGTTTTTTTGTTACTTCTTTTCCAAGAAAACTACTGGTCTGATTTTGACCAAACTTGGCCCACATTATCTCCCTATGATCTACCCTACATTTTCATCTCATTTGCTTATTAAATATGGCCGCCAGGAAGTAATGTTGTTTTTTAACCAAATTTGAAAATAAAACTTATTATCATTATTCCAAGAAAACTACTGACCTGATCTTAACCAAACATGACACACATCATCCCTATAAGTTCTAGCTGTGCACCGTACATTATCATTTCATTAGCATATTGAAGCTGGCTACCAGGTGGCAATGTTGTTTTCAACCGAAGTTTCAAGGGGAGCTTACTTTGTAATTCACAATTTGATTTTCCTCAACAATAGTTATCTCCCTGGAATAAGATTTTTTTATATAGGACCCAATTCCTATATCCAGTTATTGCTGTAACAATCTTTAATATGAATAGATGAACGCGGGCATTAAGATCCCTTTAAGGGATCTCTTGTTTTAGTATGTGACACATCACCTACCTATATCTGAAAACTGTAATTGGTACAGACATGCATCAAAGCTACTCACAAAAAGAAAGAAAGAATGATTTATTTGGTCGATCACCATCAAAAAGTTGTTCGGATGCAATCAAGCTCTTTTGTTAAACCACATACCGATTAACAGGCATTTCCTCAATTACAGAATGCTAAAAGGCCGGGGTGACTGTTTTGGTCGACACATATAGCGAGACCCCAACTACCTTTGGTACGGGGATAAACCGTCTACTCAAAAGCTAGTAATAACTGAATTTTTGTTTAATCCATGCAACAATTACCGAGTTACTCAATGTCAAAAGACTGGTGACTGTTTTGGTCGCCATAAATATCAAGACACCAATTTAATTTTGGTACATGACATATCGTCTAACCATAAGCTTCATATATCAGAAGAAGTAAATTAAATGCAGGCAATAGGGTTAAAGTTATGGAGCGAACACGACCCAACGATGGACAGGCGGTCAACGGTATACCAATATACGCCCACTTTAAGACCGGGCGTATAAAAAGGGATCAGAAAGTAAAATACTATAGCTTGTTAGATTAGAACCGTTGCTGGGCAGTAAAAAAACCACCAGGTAAATATGTGAAGGACTTATTAATTCCTTTTGGACTATGTAACTGTCCAGCAACGTTTGCGAGATTCATATGTATTGGGTGGATGGAACTAGGTTTTAAGTGTAAAGTTTCTGGTGGAATGCGGTGGAACAGTAAGCAATCCAGCCTGATAAGAATACAAACCCTCATCAGCCACTTGACTTTATGTCTCTGAGATGCATTTGTAGAAAGCTTCTTGTCAGGAGTCCCAAAAAGTGTGGCAGTGAGAATCCACTCCAATCTTATATAGAGCTCTTTAACCGGAGGCAACTCAGACCTTCGGCGAGTATTTGTCAACTCTCCCACATCGTGCAACCTAAAATAAAACCCACTCATAAATTTGTCAATTTTTCTTGGACAGCATAAGACTCGAACCCATGACCCAGCGATTGGGGGCCTGTGAAGGACTGAGAGTTTATCACCAAGCCAACTGAGCCATCGAGGCCCATGATTATGACAAAACCCAATGTGAATATATATTCAAGTGATTTTTTAACGCAGAACTCAATGCAATAATGAACTTTTCTGAAAATCATTTATTGCAAAAGAATGAATACAAAAATATATCAATTTCTTAATCATTTTGATGGACGGTATTGACGCTGTGAAAATACAAGCAATAGTGTATAAACCAATAGAAAACTTCTTTAAATAAAAATCTGAAAAATAAAAATGAATATATAATTTTTTACACACAAAAATAAATTCAAATGAGAATCCAAAAATGTTCGTACTTGTATTGCAGAAAATTGCCTTTAAACTGAGATCAAGTTAAGCCTACATCTTCCTTTACAAAAGTTAAAGAAATATCAACACAACCTGTACTATTTTGACTGATATTAAATATCAGCAAGTCATCAAATGTCACATTTTTAAATAAATAAACTGGTATAGAATTTTAAAACAAAACATAACAAAGAAACATGTCACAGTTGTTATTGAAATTTTTAAATTCTATCACAAAAAGTTATCACTGTTGGGATTTTCAAATTCTATCATAAAGAAATATTAAAAAAGTCATAACTGTTGACATTTTTTAATTTTATCACAAATTAATATAGAAAAAATTCAAAAAAACTATTATATAACAAAAATAAATGAAGAAAAATTAAATATGGATATTACAAAATGGTTCTGTTTGGTATACAATATATATAAATGTGTATCACAGATATCATAAATGTGTATCACAGATTCTAAAAGCTGCTTTATACAAAACAAAAATATAGCCAGGTGCTCTTTTCGCAAACTAGACACATACAAAACCCAGCTCTTGTTGCCATTAGATGCCATAGCATATACAAAGACTCGCAAACCAGAACTGATGCAAAGGTATAATATTTAGGAAAATGGGCAAAATTAATGTTACCATATAAAGTAAATACAAATATCCCATAAAAGGATTTCCTTAATAAAAATCTAAGGAACTATAAATACTGAAGAAATGAATAATTCCTAAACAATTAAATACTAAGTAGCAATAACTTTAAGCCAAAGAGAATGAACGAAAATATGTTGAAAAAAAATGTGTAACTTGAGTCAAGGTCATTAAGACCTTTTGTGTTTTAAATCTGATTCTTTCTTGGTGATGTTGGTTTCCAGTTGAGCTAATTGTTTAATTGTTGTCTCTTTCTGTAACAACACTGTCCTCAGTTGTTCTCGAAGAGTGTTTAATTTCTCCACCCCCATAAGGCCTTGACCCTCAACCTTTTGCAGACCTTCCTTCAGATCTGATTCACTTTTCAAAATCTGAAAAACAATGAAAAAATAAAATAATTATTTGTATGCTTCACTTATTTGTTTACTATCACTACTGACTATAGGTAACCAGCGACACAACTGTCTAATAATGACGCATTACATTCTTGATTTACCAATTGCTGGGTGCTTTAGACATACTTGAGGTTTTTTGACGGAGAAACCCCCTCTCTAAACCAAGTTGGAAAACTCCAATGTTTTGTCAGGATGTAAAACCAAACTTATTATCACAATTGTTTACTGAGATTGATTGACATCCCACTCAACAGCTAATGTCATATGTCAATAAAAGTACCAACTGATAATACATCCCTCACACACCAACCCACCACTGT
The DNA here is from genome assembly GCA_963971465.1 of Lepidochitona cinerea. Classification (NCBI taxonomy): domain Eukaryota; kingdom Metazoa; phylum Mollusca; class Polyplacophora; order Chitonida; family Tonicellidae; genus Lepidochitona; species Lepidochitona cinerea. The sequence continues at coordinate 27,633,439 of OZ020564.1, read as the reverse complement.
TTAAATTTGGACATTAGGCTCCTCAGACCACATCAGGAAGGCTAATGTATTTCACATAGCTAATGTTCCTCATTGCTATCAACAAACACAGCTAAAGCTAAAGCCACAATGGCCCCAGTCCAAGGGTTTGTTTGTTGAGAACAGTTTTAAACCCGGGCAACCAGTCTCAATAGACAACTTCCCGTCTCACTAGATCACTTCCCGTCTCAATAGACAATTTCCCGTCCCACTAGACAACTTCCCAAAAGTAAAATCACACATACGAGGTGGATTGGCAGTTTAGAAATAACACCAATTTGGACTCCTTCAGCATTTTGAACATGTGGGAGTAGATAAATTTAATATTTGGACCTCCTATTCAAGGGACATGGCTTTTACCTGGTCAATTTGGACCTCCTATTGAAGGGACATGGCTTTTACCCGGTCAATTTGGACACCCTATTCAAGGGACATGGCTTTTACCCGGTCAATTTGGACACCCTATTCAAGGGACATGGCTTTTACCCGGTCAATTTGGACACCCTATTCAAGGGACATGGCTTTTATCTGGTCAATTTGGACACCCTATTCAAGCAGCATGGCTTTTAACTGGTCAATTTGGACACCCTATTCAAGGGATATGGCTTTTAACTGGTCAATTTGGACACCCTATTCAAGGGACATGGCTTTTACCCGGTCAATTTGGACACCCTATTCAAGGGACATGGCTTTTATCTGGTCAATTTGGACACCCTAGTCAAGCAACATGGCTTTTAACTGGTCAATTTTGACACCCTATTCAAGGGATATGGCTTTTAACTGGTCAATTTGGACACCCTATTCAAGGGATATGGCTTTTAACTGGTCAATTTGGACACCCTATTCAAGGGACATGGCTTTTAATCAGTCAATTTGGACACTCTATTCAAGGGACATGGCTTTTAACCTTTCAGTTTGGACACCATATTCAAGGGACATGGCTTTTAACTGGTCAATTTGGACACCCTATTCAAGGGAAATGACTTTTAACCGGTCAATTTGGACACTCTATTCAGGGGACATTGCTTTTAACTGGTCAATTTGGACACCCTATTCAAGGGAAATGACTTTTAACTGGTCAATTTGGACACCCTATTCAAGGGAAATAACTTTTAACCAGTCAATTTGGACACCCTATTCAAGGGACATGGCTTTTAACTGGTCAATTTGGACACCCTATTCAAGGGACATGGCTTTTATCTGGTCAATTTGGACACCCTATTCAAGGGACATGGCTTTTAACTGGTCAATTTGGACACCCTATTCAAGGGACATGGCTTTTATCTGGTCAATTTGGACACTCTATTCAAGGGACATGGCTTTTAACTGGTCAATTTGGACACCCTATTCAAGGGAAATGACTTTTAACCGGTCAATTTGGACACTCTATTCAAGGGACATTGCTTTTAACTGGTCAATTTGGACACCCTATTCAAGGGAAATGACTTTTAACTGGTCAATTTGGACACCCTATTCAAGGGCAATAACTTTTAACCAGTCAGTTTGGACACCCTATTCAAGGGAAATAACTTTTAATCTGTCAGTTTGGACACCCTATTCAAGGGACATGGCTTTTAACTGGTCAATTTGGACACCCTATTCAAGGGAAATGACTTTTAACCTGTCAGTTTGGACACCCTATTCAAGGCACATGGCTTAAGGCACATGGCTTTTAACCAGTCAGTTTGGACACCCTATTCAAGGGACATGACTTTTAACCAGTCAATTTGGACACCCTATTCAAGGGATATGGCTTTGAACCTGTCAATTTGGACACCCTATTCAAGGGAAATAACTTTTAACCTTTCAGTTTGGACACCTATTCAAGGGACATGGCTTTTAACCAGTCAGTTTGGACACCCTATTCAAGGGACATGACTTTTAACCAGTCAATTTGGACACCCTATTCAAGGGAAATGGCTCTAGACCTGTCAAAATTTTGACACCCTATTCAGGGCAATTGGCTTTAAATCAAACTCAGGTTAACCCCCATGAAAACACCCATATACTTCAATAATCAAATGATATACCTGTGAGAGGTCAGCCGACAGTTTATCCCATTCAGATGTTAATTCAACTAGTTGTGAATCTAAAACATTCCTTGGTGACAACACAACAGGCTTGGGCTTGGCTTTTACACGATTTCTGTGGAAGGAAAAAAAAAGTCATGTACTAAAGGTGGATCTTATTTTGTCAAGAGGTCACCATTAAAACTCAACTTTAAGGATTGAGGTTTTACACAGCACTTAAGATTATTTCACTTAAGTATATTCCTAGAGTTGCCAGTGGTAAACCAAGCTCTTTGCTGGGAAGAAATCCCTATTCTTTGGTGGGTACCTGGCAACTCTTCCACACTGACATTCTTCTTAAGACTGAGAGGGATAACTAATTGTGCGATTTACAAACAATATACATGTAGCTGTCATATCTCAATCGACTGTAAATTTGGTAGTCAACAATAGTTATGCGTGACATTGCAATCACAGAAATATATTCCATGGTTATGTTTCTGAATGGATTTTTCACTCGATCACTGTATGTGGGAGAGTTGCCAGGTACTCGCCAAAGTTCAGGGGTTTGGGCAATGAGCCCGGTTTCTGGCCTCCCACACTAAACCTGGTAACCCCACCATATAACTGAAATAATATTGAGTGCGGCGTAAACACCAATCAATCAATCCATGATTATGAATGACATCACAATTACAGCAAAATATTCCATGGTTAATTTATGCATTTATCACATTACCGCAATATGTTTCATAGTTATGCATCACAGCAATTACAGGAATATAGTCCATAGTTATTCATGACACCACATTACAGCAATATATTCCATAGTTATGCATGACATTGTAATTATAACAATATATTCCATAGTTATGCATGACATTGTAATTATAACAATATATTCCATAGTTATGCATGACATCAAACACATTAACTTACTGTTTAGGCTGTTCGACCTTCAGTCCCTTCAATTCCCGAAGTCGCCCAGAAAGGAAGTCAGAAGAGCTATCATATCCACCTTTAGCAGCTAAATATTGACGGAGGCGAGCATTAGTGGATAATGTCTGCATACCTGGTAAACGAGCGGCCATGGCCTGATGAGAGAAAATAAGTAAATCAGAAAATTGATAAATACAACTGTGAGTCAAAATAAACATTTGTTTGTCTGGTTGTTTTTTAAGTATACATGTAGATACTAGATTATTTCTTATTTATACTTTTTTTACAGTAGTGTTGCGTAAAATACTCAAGTGGGACATACAAACTAAAAATTTTGTGACCTCTGACATTATTTCAAATTATCAAATAATAACCGATTGGTGTTTTATGACGCTGTCATTAGGCTCTAGAAACCAGAGAACATAAGTAAGACCAATAAGCTTTAAACACACATGAGAACATGTACCCATGTACACACCCGTCACAAAACACACATGATCGCATGTACCCAACCGTCACAAAACACACATGATCGCATGTACCCACCCGTCACAAAACACACATGATCGCATGTACCCACCCGTCACAAAACACACATGATCGCATGTACCCACCCGTCACAAAACACACATGATCACATGTACCCACTCGTCACAAAACACACATGATCGCATACACCCACCCGTCACAAAACACACATGATCGCATGTACCCACCCGTCACAAAACACACATGAGCGGATGCACCCACCCGTCACAAAACACACATGATCGCATGTACCCACCCGTCACAAAACACACATGATCGGATGCACCCACCCGTCACAAAACACACATGATCGGATGCACCCACCCGTCACAAAACACACATGATCGCATGTACCCACCCGTCACAAAACACACATGATCGCATGTACCCACCCGTCACAAAACACACATGATCGAATGCACCCACCCGTCACAAAACACACATGATCGCATGTACCCACCCGTCACAAAACACACAGGAGCGCATGTACCCACCCATCACAAAACACACATGATCGCATGTACCCACCCGTCACAAAACACACATGATCGCATGTACCCACCCGTCACAAAACACACATGATCGCATGCACCCACCCGTCACAAAACACACATGATCGCATGTACCCACCCGTCACAAAACACACATGATCGCATGTACCCACTTGTCACAAAACACACAATAATGGAAGGAAATTATCTCTCTTATTACTTAAAGATCAAATCTTGACCATCTGTGAATACATCATGAAAAATGAAAATGCCAAGAAGATAAACTTGGTGGAGGATAAAATATCTTTACCTCAGATGAGAATTTTTTTCTGGTTGGTCCACTGACTTTCATGTCCAGTAATTCACCAATCACATTCTGTTTTACATCTGGACTCTTGATACCAGCCAAAGCCTCTTCGAGTGCTGCTCTATTGTTGGTTATTGATTGATGACCTGTTACAGGCTTATTCTGTGTTCTGGAGAAGAACATATCTTGACAAACAACCTTTAGAGCCTGAAGAAAAGAGGAAAAAAATTAGTTTTTATATCTTTAAAAGGCAAAGTTTAGGTCAATGAAACAATACATATATATTTTAAATTACTGCTTCAAGTGGCATGATATACCAAATTTGGCACTATGTTCATAAATTCAGATAGCCATGGCAATAAAAAGGTTTGAGGTCTGAAATGATTGACATTGGATTAAGGAAAATCCATATACAGTCTAGGGCCTATGAGAACCAAAATAACCCAGACAGATGTTTATTCATTTTAGACCTTGGATTTGTTCTAACACTATATTACCATACATTCCTGAGATTAGTGACACCAAAAAGCTTCTAAGTTGTAATTCTTGAGAAAAATAGCCGATAGTTTGTTAGTCTGTTTGACACAAAAATATCAATATTTTGGCAGCTCAATCCACTTTGAGGGGTTCACAAAGTTTTTTTGTGAAAAAAAGATAGAAACTGTGAAATATTCAAAAGAACAAAATAAAAAGGACAAGATGCAACCATTGACTTTTTGTTTGAAATATTTGATTTTGAACAATGAAATGTATTGTACACTTATTAAAACCTGAAAATATAAACAAAAGTCAACAAGGTTACAAAAGGTCATTAAAATTGTGCTAACTGGCCTATGTACATTGTACTGTTACACATATTTGAGCAGATTAAAGTTAAAATACAATACACAAAGCAACCAACCTTGTAAAACTTCCGTAAGAAATGAGGATTGGCATCATCAGTGAGATCATCAGCTCCTATATGAGCCATGGAATGTACGATGACCAACACAAAGTCGCCAATAGATTCCAAGCGCTCCTTTCTGATGAAGAGAATTTTGCGAGCATTCTCATAGTAGATGGAGTTTCTAAATGGATTGTGCTTGTAGTTGTTTTTAGGAAGACTTGATGCCAGAAGAAGTGTCACTTCAGGAGTTCCAATGGATTCGTGAAGCAGCTCAACAACAAATACACCAAATCTGTAGATCACAAACTGGCTTGGTGAAATGCCGTTTATATCCAATGGTACTAAATCACCACGACACATAAGCTGGGCGTCTTTAACATCAATGAAAGAATTGCTGTAGTCACCACCTGTATAAAGAAACATTATAATCAATTTCCAAACAAAATTTTAATCACTGTTTATACTTGCACGAAGGAAAAAAAATATGAAAGAGTCCTTAACAATTTAGGTTATCGTTTCAAACTTTATTCATACTCTGCAATATAAATATTGATCAATTCTCGATATCCAATGATTTACCTATACACTATTTGTTCACGGCATATTTACAACCAAAAACCATGCTGTGGTTAACTTTAAAGGATTTCTGAACAGGGCTTAAAGCTGGTTTGTGTTTGTTTATGGACTAAATGTTTATTTGAAAAACCTTATTCGAAACGAAACAAAATTTGCATTAGTTCTTTGGTAGTCAAGAAAAGAGTGAAGGGGAAATACAGATAGTGTGTGTATTTTTCGTACTACCAAGAGTGACATACAATTTTGGTCAGACTTGTTTTACAACACACCTACAGCAAAAGGTTGTTGGATTAAACCTTTAAGAAAGTAAACATAACAATATTCTCATAATTCTACATGTACACTTCCTGGAAGAGTGGGACGTGGGGGGGAGAAAGAGCTGGATTCTGATCCATGAATGAACCAAACTTGCTGCCATTTTTCAAGAAAGTATTAAGCCAGAAATAAGTAGAATACAGTGGTTAACAGTCTACTTACCCAAAACAACACCCGATTTTCCACTAGCCTGTCCTGTTGATCCTTTCTCAAGCATGTCCTGAAGATCATTAATTTGTTGAAACAGCGGGGATGCCATTAGAAGATTGACCCAGTCTTGTTCCATACTGCCTGATGATTGCAGCACCGTTGACTGGTTAGACGTTAGTGTTGTTTGTACAGACGCAAGCTGTTGATGGTTTTTGGTACTCTCCATTTGCTGTTGAAGCTGTAACTTATAATTTTCATCTTCGTCTAAGACAATTGCCTTTTGGAGTTGTGCCACTTCACAGTCGTGTCTGAATTTACGCCGGGCCTCCAGTCTTGCTCTGACTGCATCAGCATTACCAAGTTTCTCTTGCTGTTTCTTATCCTCCAATCGTTTAATATTTTGATCATGTTCTTTTAAAATTTTCTCACGTTCTTTCTCTGTTAAATCAGATTTCTGTAAGTCCACCTCTTGCTGTTGTATACGTTCTTGTAGTTGTTGTTGTTTCACACGCTCTTTCTCAGCCTCTCGCTCTTCTCTTCGACGAACTTCTTTTTCATGTTCAGTTTCAAGATCTAGCTCCAGTTGTCTGTTAATCAAAAAAAAAAACATTTAAAAATCATCTTTTACGATTTATAAGTTAAATAAGCTCTTGATGAACCCGTAGTACAGGAAGTACCCATTTGTGGGAATTTAGGCTGAATGTGGACTGTTGATTGCAATGATTGAGGAGAAGGGAAGTATCAACCATCAACTAAATCATGACTATGAAGGACTCATCCTTGGCATCTTTGAAAGATTTGAAAGGGATACCATTAACTTAAAATCAATCTTACCTTAATTTAGCCATTGCTTGTTTGTGTTTTACTTCCTCTCTCAATTGTTCTTCTTGTTTTGACTTGTCTAAATTGGCTTTCATTTTCATCAATATGTCCTGTTTGTATTTGTCCAGTTCTGCGGCTGATCTTTTCGCCTCTTCTTCATATTGTTTTTTCATTTTATCCTCGGGACTTAAATTCTTCATGGCTTCTGCAAGTTCCAGAAGTTGTTTGTTTTTCAGGTCAAGTCTAGCGTAAGTCTCTTCAATGTCACGCTGAGGGTCAAGGTCGTTTTGAGCCTGGTCCATCATCTTTTGTGTAACATTGTCAAAGTCAGTCAGTTGTCTCTGGAACAACAACAGGTGAAAATTCATTGAAGGCATGTTATTTCCCAGTAAAGAGTAAGTATAAGTCCAATATTCTGGGCCATATACTCCATTGATTGATTGATTGATAGTTTCATTTTAAGTTATGCCAGCTCAAGCTTATTTTCCAGGAAATCTTGACCTATTACCAAGCAATAAGCTCACACATAGATTAATTGAACAAAAACATACACAACTTTCCAACATTTCACAACTTTCTTTTAATTATTTAAAAAACGCTTGACCCAGTGTTTGACCCAGTGTAATGGATGCCCTCGAGATGTGCAAGGACTGGATTTGATTATCAACCATAAATAGACACCAAAACTGCCAACTCATTTAAATCAAGTTCAAACTTTCTCAGCTTACCTGCTGTTCAGCTCGTAAGTCGGCTTTTTTATTCTTGACTTCATCTGGAGTTAAGTTAGACGATTTATCAATAAGGCTGAATAACTCCTGAAGAAAAATCAGACTTTCATTCTTTATTTTAAATTCTTCAATTGCGAGCACATGCAATACAGTGCCAGTGTCATTTACCATTTAGCCTTTCCATAATTACTATATAGTATCAAACCCCTCTGTCTGCACTGACTACCCGCGGGGACATCATAGTCTGACCAGAAATATTAAATAATTTAAAGCTCTTGATAGAAAAACCTGTTTGGTAAACATTGTGTTTTAATTTTAAACATCTTTAGAAAGCCGATCAAGTATAAGACCGGATTTCTTCAATTGGGATTATAATCTATCTAATTGTGATTGATCCATTGTAGCAGTATTTCACCCACCTGGTCAAAAGCCTTCAATAATGTTTCACGGCCTGCTAGTCGTTTATTTTCTATTTCACTCAAAACAGCTCTTCTGGCTGCCTCCCTTGCTTTAGACAGCTGTTCTTCCAAGTGTACAGCCTCCCTTGTATGTCTCTGGCTTAAGACTGTATGAATCATGTTATTGACCTGTTCTCCATTTTTGCCCTGAAAAGTTTGAGATTTAAGAACCTCTTTACACCTTCACCACAATATTTTATAGCATTCTTAATTGACTCGTTCATAGTTGGCTTCACAAGCTCATTCTCCAAATATTTAAAAAATAAAATTTAAAACAAAATACAAAATGCATAACAAATTAAAACCAACATATATGTTTTCCAAAATTAATATCACCCTTCTTTCAAAAGCTACCAGAGAATACAGCATTCCAAATGGCATTTTCACAGATATAGATCAGTGTTTAACATACCTGAACAGATTCTCTGAGTGTTGACTTTTCTAATTCCTTTGCAACTTTATCTGTAAGTTGATCTCGCTGTTGTTGTTGCTCAATAGAAAGCTGAAGGGTTTCAGATTCATGTTTGTCTGCCAGCTGTTTCATCTTCTTCTCTTTTCTTTCTCTAAGCTATGAAATGAAATTACAATTGGTCACTCAAGACATATAATACTTAGTGAAACAGACTAAGATTAAATATATTTGATTTACAAAATGTATCTGTAAGACAAAAAGAAGCCATTTCAGAATACCACCATTTTGAGACCTTTCATTAACTTTCCTTACCTTAGCTGCCATTTGCTGCCTCTGTCTCTGCTTCTCCTCGTCCAGGGACTTTCCCAGAGTTTCAATGTTTCTCTGATGCTTTTCTAATAGTCGTTCATACTCTTCTTGTGATATGTCCTTTTTCAGGAGAATGTCACGTTCAAACTTTGCCTGCTGTGTGTCCAGAGCCTGTTAAATGAACATTATCATAATGAGTTTTTCTTCCCGATAAGAGTGAGCAGTTTTTCTCAGTTAATAAATTTTTGTTACATTTTTCATTCATCTAGGAAGTGAATGATACTCCATTAACTCACAGCAAAGAATCTGATCAAACAATCTTTAGCTGTTTGTAAAACAAATTAAAGTCCAAATTAATTCCCTGTAGTACTTTGGGATTACACTTTCTAGAAAAAAGAGGGCAAATCAGAAATGGATAAGATAAGTAGTATTTCAGGTTTGATTCCTTGTTCAGACATCAACTAATATTGCCAGTAGGAATTCTGTCAATTTTTAAAGAGAGCATTGTTTTATTGAATTTTTTAAGACATAAATAATCCAAAAAATGTCTAAGATTGATTGAGGTTTTTTGCTACCCTTGGGATTATATCACTTATATGGCAACATCAGTAGGTTTAGTGGAGGCGAAAACCAGGCTCTTTGTTCAGAGGAAACGCCCAACCTTTGGGGAAGTACCTGGCAACTCTCTTACATACAAATGTAGGACGTCTTTTAAAAAGAGAAAACATGAGCAGCATAACTTCTGGTTGATGCAAACATTTTCTCTTTGTTTTAAGAGAAGAGATACAGATTCAGTACACACCAGTTTCTTTCTGTTATCTGCTTCTCTTTCCTCATTTGCCAGCTCTTTTTCTAAGCTTTGTTCAATTTCCCGTTTTTCTTTCATGTGTTTTCCTTGAAGAGCTTCTTGTTGTTGGAGGTGATTGTTAATAAGATGTTCCCGTTCTTCACCCTGTTCTTGGTCATTGAGTTGCTTACTTATGGAATCCAACACATTGGCCGATTCCTTGTCACCCTTACAAGCCTTTAATAGAGAAGAAAAAATGTAAGATTCTCAAATAATCACAGGCCAGGATAATTGGAATGAATTACAATGTTACCATAATGTAGGACACAAAGGCAAAATTTGAAATTAGAACAAATTAAATCCATGTTCTTGGCAATCACAATAAAACCCCAAAAGACAACATTTTGACCGGTCATGCGGCCTTAAGGAAATGATAACACAGTATTTTCAGATATTTGTTTACATAGTTGCATTTCTTCAATGGACATTATTATTTGTCAATCAAGATCCCTTAATTCTCCAACTTTTCATATTTACATGTTTATTAGTGATTGTTTCCAACTCCTGTGCAACATCTTTTTCTTTGGCCAACTCTTCTCTCATGCGTTTTCTTGCAGCTAGTTTGGCTAATACGGCATCTCGCTGCGTCAGATGTTCATCTCGCATTCGCTGTTCTTGAACAAGATTGTTTTCTTGGAACTCTGATATGATTTTGTCCCTTTCCTGTTCACTGACATTTTGTAATATTTCTCGGAGATCTTTTTCTTGCTCTCTTTGTAAGGTAAACTACAGTTAGAAAAAAGTAAGACATGCAAAAAAAAAAATAGTGAACACAATTTATGATATAACATGTGCATTTATAAAATAAATTAACTTTTGAGTGAATTTTTATCGAAAATCCATGTTTTATAAAGCTATATTAAATTCAGGTCCGTAGAATAAAAAAATTCTCACCTTGCCAGCTTTCCTCACAGCAGCAATGGTAGAGTTATCTTCCCCTTGTCTATCAGAGCTCATTTGGGACATTCGGGCAGACATCAATTCCTCTTTTTCATCAGGCGTCAAAGTTCTTTCTTCATCTTCTGACAGAGACAAAGCCGTTAAGCGGCCATCTTGTTGATTGAGTTTGTTTTTAAGCTCATCATCATCTTGCTTAAATTTGTCAGCCCTTTTTTTCCACTGGGCCAAAAGTTTGTCTTTCTTTTCATTACTAAGGTTCAACTCTTTGACCTGTTTAACCATGTTAGTGTGATACAATGGTACACCCTTTTCTCCATTTGAAGCTCGAGCTGCTGCTAATTCTGCCGCAAATTTCTCCTGTTGTTGTTGAGCAAGCAAAAGCCGATGATTAATTTCATCATTAGTCGGCAAGGATATTTCAGGAACGGAATCTGAAGAAAGACCCTGTGATTTAGCCTCATCCAGATGTTTGCGATGGAGATGTTTCTTCTGAATGCGGCGTTTATCCTGTAGTTTCTTTCTCAGGTCTGCTAACTGCTTTTGCTTCTGGAGCTCTATCTTTTTGTTCAATGTTTGCAAATTCTTTGTGTGTTCTGCAAGAATTTTCTGTTTTTCTTCTTCAGTAGTAGCACTTTGAATCTTGTTTATCAAATTTTCTTGTGCCTCATCAGTGGCTCTGCTCTTTGCATCTTCGCTTGATTTTAGCACATCGTTTATAGAATCCAATTCCTCAGATACAAGGGTATTTTCCAGTTTGGTTGCCTCATAGGCCTGCTTTTCAAAAAGGACTCTTTCTCTTTCAGCAACACTTTTCTGAGAAACATTTGAATCATCTTTCTGTGAGCTGCTAAAATGAGACCTCTGAGTGGTTGAGTTGCCAACCAATTTAGAAGTGGTTGACTTTGGAGGAACAAGTGTTGTATTATTCTTACTGCCATTTCCAAAAGATGTTGCGATATTGATATTCTGTACCATTGAAGCACCTTGAATCATGTTCAGCAGCTCAGGAGATAGGAAGAAAGGTCCACCAGATTGAAGCAGACCTAGGACTTGTCTGAGTAATGGTATCAAGCCAGAATCCTGGCTTCCAGAGCCTTCTGGATTTCCATAAACACCTGTCAACTGACAATCATAATCTCCAGCTAGCAATGCTGTGTGGCATAGAACAGTCTTGGCCTCTCTTGCGAGGAGTTCTGACACCTGCCGTGCATACTCTAATGATGAATGCTGTTGATCAAGCGCTTCCATTCTAGAGCGGATTTGGTCACGCAGTTCAGTCTGAAGTCTGACCTTTGCGTGTTTGTACCTCATTGTGGTAGTGTGATCAGCATCAGGGTTCAAGGAGCCCTCTAAATTAGTCATTCTGTCTTTGTAATTCTTCTCTTCTTTTGAAAGCTTGCTGAAAAACTTTCTTATTGTGTCAGCAAAGCGGACATGGGCCCCAATATGTGATTCTTCACGATCTTTCTCTAGTTCATCACCTTGACGAAGAATCATAACCGTATTGATGGGCAGAACTGTTGAATACTCTTCTTCAGCAGCAGATCTTCTCTGTGATTCCCGCTTGGCAGATTCATTCAAATCATGCGCCTTGGAGTCCACTTCATCTAATTTCTTCTCAAGGTTCTTGGCAGAAACAGAGTCCATATCATAAAGCAGTTGACGAGTGAGTTGGTATTCCTTTTCTGTCAACTCTTCTTCTCGCTGACGTTGACGACGCCAGAATGTGGAACGTGCAACTATTTCATCTTCTAGCAAAGCTGAAGCTCCAAGTGGAGGTTTGCGCTTCATGTGCCTGCTACTTGACAAGGTCACAGGAATAACGTTTCCTGCTTCAGGATTTATTCGTACCCCACAAACAGGACTCCTTTCTCCAGTTATTGGATCAACCGCCATCTTGCTTATCATAATTGGAATTAAGCCTGAAAACGTAAAAAAAAAATCATCCTGATTACGTTGTAAATGTAATAAGAGTTCACAACAAGAGATCAGTGAACTGATCTTAGCCCACCATAGAACACTATCAGAAAGTGAGGCTGCTTCTAACGGATCGCAAATTTGATAGGTGAAATTTATTTCTTCAGTTGGTGGCTGGCTGGACAAGAACAAAGTTTCTTCGGTAGATAGTGGCTGTTATCTGAAAACTCACAACCAACTTTCTTCAAGGAGGCCGCACATTAACGCTACTTACCGGAGCTATATGTACTTGCACACAGGCCAGTCAGTGATATCGCTTGTTTGAGTCCTGTACACAATTAAAATTTACAAAATCCAAAACGATTGTACACATGTTACCAAGATGCATTTAGTGTTTGTTTACAAATCAAAAGATAATGTATATCTGTCAAAAATAGCCCGTGAAAAGTGAAGAATGGGCGACGTATCACTCGTCTGATGAGTAAAAATTTAAACATGACGAAAGTCAGTTTAAAAATTAATGTAAAAAAATGTCCCGATTCGTTCAGAAATTAGTGAACTCTTATAAAAAAATCTTCATGCACGATTTGATATAAATATATGATTGAATAAAAACATTTCAGTTACTTTATTGGTGAATAGCATTTACAATTGCGAAGTCAGTTGCTGTACATAGCTGCCTGAATGCAAATTCGATCGGCAAAATAGTGATTGTACGTTGCCGTGTATTTCATTTCATTTTGAAATATTCCTTCCTTTCAAACTCCGAAAAATACAATATGGATCTTCTTAAGTGTCTTAGGGGACACTCTCCTTTAAAAATATTTATTATTGTTACATTTTTGGAAAGAATTTAGGCGTTTAAAATCCAAATTCGAGAAGGCCATTTTACGACTTCGAACAAGCCGTGGTGGCCGGCAACATGCATAGATAAACTGTTTCTTATAGTCGCCCTTGGAAATCTGAAAGGAGTCGATTTTGATACGTTTTAAAATGACCCGAGGATTGCAATTTCACTCTGAGGTTTAATAAAGCTCCGATAAATGCCTTTTTTCCACTACTCTGGACTAGGAAATTCCAAAATAACGTCCTCAGTGCCAAAAAATAGCTTATTTGTCTTTAACTGGGTCATGCTTTTAAAATGCCTGGCAGGGGCCCTGTGATTGACAGCGGGAACTCGCACTAACAAACTAATTTCACCACCCGATTTTAGCACTTTTTAATCATAGATTCACTGTCAGTATATTGGAGACAAGGAAAACATATATTTAGATCTGAAGCTGTAAATATAAGGAATTCCACAAGCTTTTATTGTCAAATTTAACATCTACTTGTTATATACAAATGCTTGAAGTGTCCGTTCTCACCTAGAAAAGTTGGAAGTTATCAGTGAATTGCGCGTCCGTTAAAGTAAATTAAACCTCTTTAACCGTATTCGAAGATTGACAAAACAAAACACAAAGCAACCAACAGATGCAACATGTGATTTTATTTGTGCATTTTCAAAATCAGTTGAAGTTGTAAGAAAAAATAACCATACGGCTTCAGTGGGGTTTTAGCCGACTTTTCTGCTGTCGCCATACGATGTCTTCGGTAATGAAGCAGGCTAGCACTCTAACGCCAAATGGCGACAGCGGTACCGAATGTGTTAAATGAAAACATCAAGGACGAAAAAAATACACGTTGCATAACTTGACCATATGAGGAAGCAACACAAAAAAAATTCATCAAGATCCGCCTGGTAGTTTTGTTGAGTCCGCGATCACAAACTATGTAGATAGAAATCACAGAAAAGGCTACCGGTCGCCATTTTGGATATGCAAATGAGCGAGTGCATAACAAGGCCATAGGGTTAACATGCGTATAACATTTTACGAACATCCTTTCATTACTTTAGAACAGTGATAAAAAATTAATGGCCAGTGGCCGCCATTTTGAATATGAAAATGAGCAAAAAAGTGTAGTGTGCAACGAGACCATAGGGCTAACATGCGTAAATTAGTTTACGAAAATCCTAGCCTTTCTTTACTTTAGGAGAAAAGTGACAAAAAGAAGAAAAACAAAATGGTCGCCCAGCGGCCATTTTAATATGCAAATGAGCAAAAAAGTACATAGTACGCACCGAGGCCATAGGGTTAACCTGCGTACAAAGTTTTACGAAGATCCTCTCATTACTTTAGGATAAAAGTGATAAAAAGTAGTAAAACAAAATGGTCGCCTAGCGGCCATTTTGATATGCAAATGAGCAAAATAAATAAATGTTGCACAACTAGACCATAGGAGGAACGTGCGTGTAAAATTTAAAGAAGATCCGACTAGGACTTATCTTGGAATCGCGGTCACAAGAGAGAAAAGTAATAAAAAATAGAAAAACCAAATGGTCGCCTAGCGGCCATTTTAATAAGCAAATGAGCTCAGAAAAATAGATGTTGCACAACTAGACCATATGGGGAACCAATACAAAAACATTTCATCAAGATCGGCCTGGTGGTTTTCTAGATTCCGCGATCACAAACTATGTAGGTAAAAATCACAAAATGGCCTCCAGTCATATGCAAATGAGCAAACAAAATAGATGTTGCACAACTAGACCATAAGGGGAACATGTCTGTAAAATTTGATGAAAATCCGACCAGTAGTTCTCTTGGAATCGCGATCACAAGAAAAGTTTACAGACACCGGACGACGGACGACAGACGACGGACCACGGACCACGGACAAAAAGCGATTTGATAAGACCACCATGAGATCATGGTGGTCTAATAAAATCACTGTAAAAATTGAAGTTAATTCTAAAATTAACTCATTTCCTGCTAAATCAGGGTTCAAATTAACAGACTGAAAACACATTAAAACTGTTAAAGGCAACTACAAATGGCTCTACAGAAGCCTGTTTAAAGTTGAGACAATTTTCTCACCAGCACCATCTGGATCTTCCATGGTTCCTCCAAGGGGAACAACTTTGTCAGTTTTTCTGTTAAGTTCAGCACCCAGAATTGGCACTTCTTGTCCTGAGCCAGCGGTATCTGTCATTGTTGTTCCGATAAGGATAGGTAGAAGTTGACCAGTTTGTGAAAACTGATACATCCCTGAAAACAAAAAATGATTAAAATTGGAATGGAATTTACCAGAAACAAATTTGAGAAATTGTAATCGTGTTCTAGAAATCTGGCAGGACACACCTCCCCCACCAGAGCTATCATCAGCCATGAGACATACATGCACGCTCTCCCCAACCCCCCCCCCCCCCCCCACCCCGTAAAAAAATAAATAAATAAGTGGCTATCGCCATCAGGACCCCTCTGGTCTGGGCCAAAGAAACCGAGGATATATTTATTTTCCAGACAATTTGTTGCGAGTGAAAAATACTCCACATACATGCATCACATTTACGAGGTTTTTGGCTGACAGTCATGTAAGGGGCATAACTCTTGGAAAAAACATCCGAGAGCGTTGATTTTCAATAGGCTTCTTGTACTTGCTGTATTAAACAAATGTGTGAAGTTGTAAGTTAAAGACTTTTTTAGATAATGTGTTTACAAGGACCAATGGACAGACAGACGACGGAGGCAACAACAATACCCTTCGTGCAAAATTTGCCCGAGGGGTAAAAACAACCAACCAACCTGCTGATCCACCGGTAGTAGCCAGTATGGCCGCTCTATCATGTCGACGGGAAACATCGTGGACGGCACGAAGGAGATGGGACTTCAGACGATCTCTTGCTTTGGACAACTCCTTCAGGGCAAATTCAAGGTTGTTCTGCTCCAGGCGGACATTTATTGATTTTCCTGAGGCAATATCTTTTGCACCTTGAAATTAAAAGAAAAAAATAACTCGCATAAATATTTGTTAAGTAAGTTGAGTACAATGTAAGTAACAGCCATCCGACATTTGGTGATTTGCTAAGTGAACTGTCCAAACAATTGTGCAATTTATTGAAACAGAATGTGATTCCTTAAACTAATGGTGGGAACTTTGATATACAAAGTGCAATAACATAATACTGAGTCCCAAGTAAACTTGTTCTTTTGATAAGCAACAAACCCCCTAAAATGTAATCATGCTTCACCGTGATTTAAATTCTGTATGTTAATAGGAAATACATGCATCTTGTTTTGTACTGGTTACAGACTTTAATAGTATCCTTTATTTCAACATCAATCATCTTGTTTTTCAAGGTATTTCAAACCCTATTCTTGACAATCAGAATAAAAAGTCTGAATTTTGGCAGTACATGTCACTTCAAAGAAATGGCTTTGTCTATTCCTCAAATGAGGTATGTTAGTCTAGTCTAAATCATCAGAGAAAAAAAGAAACACAATTTTCTAACCGGAGATAACTCCTTTGTAAACTTCTAGGGAATCAAGGACTCTAGCTTCACATGCGAGAACATTGGCATCCAGAAGAGCTGTGTATCCGCCACTCGTAGGCAACACTTCTCCCTCCTGTATATAAGCACCGTAAATACGTGCCAGATTGGCGCTAAGCGGATCAAGAAAAGAGTTCCCTGTGATAAGTGGGTTGGATTGTTTGCCATTATGTAAACCACCAAGAGGAACTGTCTTTCCTGAAAACAACATGGAGAATAAAGATAAGAAAAAACACGGCGCTTAAAAACAAAGTAATTACTTGGTTTCAACTAAGAGAACAAACATTAAGTTTGATATAATGTTATTTGGACTGAATGCATAAAAAATAAAAATTTCGCGATTTAAGTATTCTTTTGTTCTCCCCTCACTCCCCATAAATTCGCGATCATTCACGATTATGAATGGGGACCCCGTGGAGGGTTGACTGCAATCGCAAAACCGTTCGTGAATGAGATAAAAAGTAGTGCTGACGGACTTCACGGGGAGTCTCGCGCGAGTTGAAAGACGTGTCTGTTGTTGGTACATTGTTTAGGATGACTTTACATTTATAGAGGTCTTATATGCTTTCGTTATAATGTTTCTAAGTGTTTCAGTCGATTCTTGATATCTTCGAGGAAGTAGGCCTACTCATATATTGAGGAACAACAACAACAATGAACTGTGTTTCTGTCCGCTTCGGTGGTTAAAAGTTGGTATGCGATCGCCGATTGTTCGCTTAGGCCTACTGTTTAGACTAACCCGTTTAATGAATTGCCGTTCTTATCTTATCACTGTAAATTATACATACAATGATTCTATATGACAAGAAAAGTTTTATTTTGTTTTGAGTAAAATTACAGACCTTTGATGTATGGAAATATTCCCCCCATAAGCTAACAATTTACTGCACGACTACTGAAAAGTACCGTATGTAAGCACGTGTGTTTTTTCATTCCGAAATGAATATGACGGATTGGGTTTTGGGGGGGTGGGGTATATTTTATTCCTTCAATTTAAAAAATGATCCCTATAATATTAAATGTATTTCAATATCCGTTCGACGGTTAGTTACTTTCCGTGAGGATTCCTTAGATTTATTCAGGCCGGACTTTAGGCCTACTTCCGCTCGAGTTGGGGCAACATTTCCTGGTTATCAGTTGTGTACAACTATGCAGGTAGTTTCGTGTTCTCAAACCATGCAAGGTTTGAAACAAATGTATACCATATACTTTTATGATTAATCTATATTTAAGAGTTTGCCTTTTTCGTTAAAATCGACTTTCTCATTTCGTGCATGTGGATTCAAAGAATGCAAGTCGGATATTGTCAAGCCTTACCGTAGTTTACATTTGGACAATTAATATTCATCATGTTGAAATAAATAACTAGTCTTCAGTATGGTCTTTTACATTTTTTTAACGCCTTAAGTGGTCTGGGACTGTAAACGTATTCAAGGGACTAATCCGGACGCTAACTTTGGGTATGGTTTCATATTTTCGGCATTCAGTGAGCAATGCTCTAAAAAGTCAACTCCCAAGAAGGTTGAGAATGTGACGAGTTATAATTTATTCATTTCTTTTTATTTGCTTTGTTTTTCTTAGGTCAATGTCTGAGGTGGCATATCCTGCACAGTGCTACGCAGGTATGAAATTTTAGGGGAATGATGGACACAAAAGTGTACCAAAATATCCTGGGCAGGAGCAGGAGTGCTGACATATTGACCTTTCGTTTGTTTGTTCCGTATTTTCCTTTTAATCTTCTGCGATTTAACAATATTTGGTTGTATTTCCAGTCCGTGTCCTCATGGAAGACAAACAGGAGCAACTAATTCTTGAAATACGTACCTCTGGAGGAGTCTAAACTTGCAGATTGTAGAAGCTGTAACGATTGTTGTGGCCAGCTATGGAAAAGAGTCTGGATTTCAACAAAATATAACACCAAGATTTTTGTATCTGTTGTTTATTGATATAAACTTAAATCAAATAAACATTTGAAGACTATGTACATGCTAGTGTTTTATCAAATAAATATATATCAACTACTTATACATTATGAGGCGTGCCGTATATTAAATGCATACCTTGTAATAATGAAGAATCCAGGAACAGTAAGTATTTTGATGTGAAAAGCCGAACAAAATCAACAACTTCAGTGAAAAGAATGCTAATATATGAAGAAGAAAGAATTATGGTAGGTATAAGCTGTTGAGACTCCAGGATTACCAAGAGGTATGAGCCCATAAATACCCCCGCCCCTCCAACATCAGCTGGCACACCAAATTCAAATGGATGGCAAACACTTCATATTTGTCCATTTACTCCCCAGAGTTCACTTAAAGAGTATCTGTATGGCATTCATAAATTTTATATTTAGATTTAGCTGCTGTCCGGTGAGAATAACTCTGGATTTATTATTGAGCGGCTTCTTGATAAACACAACCTGTTGAGAAAAACACTAAAGATTATCATTTTGATTTTCTGACGTTCAACTTCACATGGGTTATTTGAAAGATTCAGAACTTTTACATCAACTTTCTCCCGGATTACTTCCACTTAAGTTTATCGTAATTGACTTGAAATAAATGCTGTGTCATATACTTTCTGGATCGCCAAAACAAGAAATTAAATTCGGACGAAGTCCTAGGATGAAAAGATGTATACGCTAAAACAGTTGTTATACGTCTGTACGTCTCAACAGCAAGATGGCGAACGCCTGCCATAAAGTCTGAGTAACTATTCCTGTGCAGTTTGTTTCTACAACAACTATTTAGGTCAGAATACAAAGAAAAAAAATACTCGTATAAAACAGATAAATGATCATTTAAAGACTAAACGGAAAGAAAATATATATTTTTTATTTTCACATTGTCCTATACACATTGCTTAAAATTTATTGATTGACTTGTCTAAATATATCCTATGCTTTTATTTTATATTCACGCATTTAAAAAACAAACCAAAAGAAAAACAAGTCTTTTGAGTGTCAATATAACAAATGTTCACGGTCTCACTCTGAGCTCAAACTACAGGAGGTTGATTGGGGAACAGAAAAGCAAAATCTAAAGATCATCACTCTGTTGATATTAGTTATGGTAACTATACATAACCAGCAGCCTTTCTATAACCACCTTTGCCTGATTGGCGTCTTCATTTGTGGAAGAAGCAGGGTCTGTTTAGTGCTCAACAATAATCAACCCGTACCAAACAATCGAGTCGCTGTCGTAATCCACAAACACACTCTGAAAAGTCCGTCTATTACTATTAGTAAATCGTACGTGCTTCCGACGGATTCCAAATTAACAAAAACAAACATTAACCATCCGATTCTGATATGATAAGTTACCAAATCTAAAACGGACAACATATAAAGAAGTTTTCAGCAGAAATGAATTCAAACCATGTCCGTAAAATGAATAATTGTGAGGAACTATATTCTGCAGCGAACTCCGCCATGCTAACAATCATGCTGGCGAATACTAGTTTGCGCATTGGTCAACTGAAAATTTGCCGGCTTTAATGATTGGGACTGTAGCTGACAAAGGTGCGAGAAAAATTCACATACTACATCCTGCAGCGTAAGTTAGTCTGTTTTGCATGGGTCGGTGAGTAATGCGGCTAAGCTTGGCTATCACGCAGCCGTTCACAGCAAGTGTCGGTGGATTACTGCTCGCGAGGAGGCATGTCTCGTTAGCTGACGAAACAAGAGACTAGCTACCAATCGCGAAACACACAGCGTGGTGCTTTAGTGGGGTGGGGTAAATCGCGAAATCATCGTGAAGCAGACCTGAATTTCACGATTGAAGTGATCGCCATAATTGGCTACGCTCCGTAACCTATCCTCTATGAACTTCAAAGGTAACTATATTCAAAAAATTCTGTTTATTTTTAGAATTTTCAATTTAAATAAACTTCAAACAAAAGGAACATTTTAAAAAGTTTTGGGGGGATTAAATAAAAAGTTAGTTAAGATTATTTACCAGTTTCCGGGTCAAGGGTGACAGCTAAAATAGGAACTGGTTGTGATGATTCTGGATCAACCATTAATGACCCAACTTCCATGGCAACTGGTAATCCCGTAACTGGATCGATATGAGTGCCTCCAATAGGGAGAATGGATCCGGTTGTTGGATGTATAGTTATAGCCATTATCGGCACATGAAGTCCACTTTCCACATCTGCAATTGGGTTACCATATTTGAGATCGCTGGGACTTTCCACCGTTGCTAGGTTGGTTTTTAGAGGTTCCCCGTTGCTAGGGTTGGTTGGATACGGTACATAAGGAATAAGTGGATCTTGAGACCTCGCTACTTCCCCTGGAAAAATGGAAAACAAATATAACTGAACAAAAATAACATAATTAAAGGTTTCAACTTGTTTGATCCATAAAATGAGAGGGTATTTCACGTAAAAGTTAATTCAACCCTACATTTGCACTTTAACCAATATACAACAAAGTTCCTTAAATCTATCAAAATTCACAAACCTGTAGCAGAATCAACGGTGACGATAAGTTTTTTTGAAACCGTATCAAAAGCGACATTTCCGTGAATTGGCAAAACTCTGCCTGTTTGGGGATGGACAAAGTGTTCTGGTGGAACATCTACTGCAGCGCCCTCTGGCGTCAAGATCTGTGTACCACCAAGGGGAACAACCATACCTATTGTCTTATTCACTGTGACTAGATCTGACCTTTTGATGGTGTTGTTTTCATCTATAGACAAGAAAATTACATAAAGTTACTTCACCACTTTAAACCATTAATAACTTCTTGAATTCAGCATTAACAATGATTGATTGATTAATGTTTTGTGCTGCACTCAAGATTATTCTATTTATATGCTATGTACCTGCCAATCCTTCCTTAAAAAGCAATCAAGTGAAATATCTATTGGGATTCACATTTTAAAATAAAGTGTAATTAACAAAAAACGAGAATAATCTTGTGTGTGGCATAAAATATCAATCAATCAATCCCAAAATAATGATGACATTAAGAATTGAAATTCAGTCTTTTCATTTTTGAAAAAATAAAAATAAATGAGCTCAAAAACTAAATGTAAGGAAAAAAATGAACCTACTAAAAAGATCTTTGGCTGAGAGTGGATCTCTGGTTCCAGGGCTCACAATTTGACCACCCGTACCTTGTCCAACAACACCCCATGCACCAACACGACGACTTTCATCGGAAACTTCACTAGCCATTTTCTCCAAAAGATTTGAAACTCTACTTTCCATGGCCTGGTGTTGCTCTGTATCAAACTCCCCCTCCTTGGAGATTTCTCCTTTTTGTAGCAGCTCTGAATGTTGTGACAGAACGCGCTCAGCCTCTCGCAAAGCAGCTTCATAAAGTACCTTAGAAAAAGAAAAGTAAACATCATTACAAAGATGGCAGAAAGACTTCATGTACATCTTATTGCTCAGCTGAACAAAGTCATTCAGGCCTATCTGGAGCGCTAAACATTTAAAAGATTGATTGGTGCTTTATCCTGCCCCAAAGATCATTTCACTTATATTGCTATGTTGCAAGATTTAAAGGGACAAACCCGGAACAAAGATAGTTAACATATGTGCTGTTGGACTCTTGGGGTTTCCAAATGGCTATTGGTAACTTTCTTAGCTCCCACTGACAGCTGAATAGCAAGCTTTAATAGGGGAATCCTTTGTCGGCTTTATTTATTGACTGAGAATGGACAGTGGTTCAAGAGCCTTGTGAGTGCGCATGTGGTGCATTTTCCACTGTTTGTTTACTGACTGTCAGACAGAAAACAAAGCAGCCATGAATTCCCTAAATAACCCTTAAATATATTTTTGGCAGAAAGTCGACTTACAGTCTTTCATCGGAGATTTCAACAGTCTTCTTATTTTTCTACTAATCTGAAGGTCAACAGAGAATCACAACAAACTTACTTAATGGAAACCCAAGAAGTAAGTGCTTAAAAGTCTCCTGCACGGAAACCTTAAAAAAGTCACCCAGAATTTTTTTAATTTTTCTTTGGACCGAGTGTAAATCAAGCCATGGATGGAAGGCCTGTATCTGAGAGACTATCACTCAGCTAACTGAGCCTGTATCTGAGAGACTATCACTCAGCTAACTGAGCCTGTATCTGAGAGACTATCACTCAGCTAACTGAGTCTGTATCTGAGAGACTATCACTCAGCTAACTGAGCCTGTATCTGAGAGATTATCACTCAGCTAACTGAGCCTGTATCTGAGAG
The DNA here is from genome assembly GCA_963971465.1 of Lepidochitona cinerea. Classification (NCBI taxonomy): domain Eukaryota; kingdom Metazoa; phylum Mollusca; class Polyplacophora; order Chitonida; family Tonicellidae; genus Lepidochitona; species Lepidochitona cinerea. Next base: position 27,610,260 of record OZ020564.1, on the reverse strand, counting down.
ACTATCACTCAGCTAACTGAGCCTGTATTTGAGAGACTATCACTCAGCTAACTGAGCCTGTATCTGAGAGACTATCACTCAGCTAACTGAGCCTGTATCTGAGAGACTATCCCTCAGCTAACTGAGCCTGTATTTGAGAGACTATCACTCAGCTAACTGAGCCTGTATCTGAGAGACTATCACTCAGCTAACTGAGCCTGTATCCGAGAGACTATCACTCAGCTAACTGAATCTGTATCTGAGAGACTATCACTCAGCTAACTGAGCCTGTATCTGAGAGACTATCAATCAGCTAACTGAGCCTGTATCTGAGAGACTATCACTCAGCTAACTGAGCCTGTATCGGAGAGACTATCCCTCAGCTAACTGAGCCTGTATCTGAGAGACTATCACTCAGCTAACTGAGCCTGTATCTGAGAGACTATCAATCAGCTAACTGAGCCTGTATCTGAGAGACTATCACTCAGCTAACTGAGTCTGTATCTGAGAGACTATCAATCAGCTAACTGAGTCTGTATCTGAGAGACTATCAATCAGCTAACTGAGCCTGTATCTGAGAGACTATCACTCAGCTAACTGAGCCTGTATCTGAGAGACTATCAATCAGCTAACTGAGCCTGTATCTGAGAGACTATCACTCAGCTTACTGAGTCTGTATCTGAGAGACTATCCCTCAGCTAACTGAGCCTGTATCTGAGAGATTATCACTCAGCTAACTGAGCCTGTATCTGAGAGACTATCACTCAGCTAACTGAGCCTGTATCTGAGAGACTATCACTCAGCTAACTGAGCCTGTATCTGAGAGACTATCACTCAGCTAACTGAATCTGTATCTGAGAGACTATCACTCAGCTAACTGAATCTGTATCTGAGAGACTATCACTCAGCTAACTGAGCCTGTATCTGAGAGACTATCACTCAGCTAACTGAGCCTGTATCTGAGAGACTATCACTCAGCTAACTGAGCCTGTATCTGAGAGACTATCACTCAGCTGAGTCAACAGTGTCCCACAAACTGATACTTGAGGTCTCAAACCTACCTGATGTTCTTCTCTCAACTGCTCATCATCTTCAAAGCGTTGTTTTTGTTCTCCCAAAATCATTTCAAATCTTTTTCCAATTTCTTTACGTCTTTCTAACTCTATTTCTAAAGCCTCAGCCTTCTTCTCATAGGCCATCAGATCTTCATCAGTGGCCAATAAGGCGTCTCCTTTCAAATTCATCTTGGCTACCCAAAGCCCTTTAAGAGACTCGGTTTGATTGGCTACTTTCTGGTACATAAGTTTAACCTAAAGGAAATTAATATGGAGATTTTTAACATGATAAAAAACAGGACTAGCAATAAATGTTTTACTAATAATATCAGATTCATGCAAAATGCAAGTTGTTTGTTCACAAGTTTGTATTTAACTGATTTATTTTTCTGAATATCAAGTCGACAATCCAAATATGCAATATTACTGTCAATATGCTGTAGTTTTTCCCTCATTTTGTCTGAATTTTATATTTTTAAAATATACTAGTATAAAATGTGATGTTAAACACAAACTCAATGACACAATGTCAAATTTACACATTTCTTGAGAAGATGTACAAACCTCATCTTTTTGTTTGCCAAGGGTTTGTGTGACATTCTTCGACTGTTTCGACAGAGTGGTGTACAAGGTTGTTGAGCTAAAACCTTCAAGGTCAACTTGTTCATCATAATCCCAAAACTCGTCACCTTTAACCTCTACAGAAGATGCTGTAACAAAACACAGAGTATAAATTAAAATAAAGATTCTTCTGTTAAAAATATTTCAAGTGCGTAAGATATCAATTCCATGATAATTTAAAGATTCTTGATTGAAGAAAAAGCATTTATTCCTGATTGGTCAGTTCAAAGAGATGAATTTTAGTTAGATATGTAGTTTTTTGGTAACTCTGATACGGGGGTAAATAAGAGATAAACACAAAATAGGAAAATAACAATCACTGAGATTAGCCAAATCTCACCATCCAAAATAGCCAATTGAGATCCTGTGTCAGAAGAATCTCGTCCTTCAATGGCTAAGCGCTGACGATGGTACTTCTTGGCTGGGTGAACTGTAGAGCCTTTACTGGCATAATCGTCAAAGTTATACAGACTGGTCAAGAATCGATAGTAGGGATAGAGATACGACGTCTTGGACCAGCCATACTTTCGGAACAGTATCTGAGGAGAGGAATTTTTTCAAAATTTAATTTGATTATTTATATTTTCAGTGAAGAAAGATTGCTGGAGTGATTGACAAATTGACAGTTAAGTCACAAATTCACCGTTAAGGTCATCTTTGGAAATTTAAGAACTGAGTTTATTTGTCAGAAGAAAGTACAGAGTGGAACAGCCAGCCTCGAGTTTTAATTCAGCAGAAATAAGAAAAAAATACTAATTTTCCTGGAAAATTTAAAAGGACACTTAATGTCATGATAAAAATCCCCAAAATCAGGCATTTATTTAACAATGACACCCCAACACTTCATTGAAAATCACTCAATGTATAAAAATACAAAGTTTCTCTGAGTAAAATTTACAAAATGCCCCCTCATCGATGTAGCTAAAGAGCGAGGAAATCAACTCACCAAAGCAAATACCATGATGATCATAACAACAAAGGCTACTGCTAACAGGATGAATATAACCAACCAATCAGGTGACTTGAGGATTTCCTGATCTAATGACACGCCCATTAACACTGTGTAACGCGATGTTGTCGGGAAGAATGGCCCGTCCTCTGAACACTGAGCGTTTGCGGCCATCACACGAATGTACTGATAACATGGAGGAAAAAAAACAAAAGGAAATGTTCATAAAATTTGTTGATGTTTATTCAAGATTTACTAAAAACATGCTGTGGTCATCTTACAATACCAAATAAAAAAGGAGGAAAAGAAAATAAAAGATGAGGCCGTGAAGAAATATATATAAAAATAAAGGTTTTCCAACTGATGACAAGATACCACATCAGGATTGATATGAAATGTGTTCAAGAAAGACAATTCTATATTTTAGTTAGAATTCAGAATCTATTGCGTAAGTTCCTTTGCCGTTTTACATCTTACCCCCAGATCAAATACGCCCTAGAAATAACTATGGAGTCTGCTTACCATTTTCTGATACTGGTTGTTACTGATATAAAAAACATAAACGCCGGGATCGTTGAACTTGTAAGAAAAGAGTGAGACATTGGACGAACTTTGGGCCATCGCCTCAACTAATGTTCTAAATCCAGAATAGTCAAAATTCTCATTTGTGTTGTACAGGTTTTCTCTGAAAAGCAAAAATTGTAATTATGACATAGTTTGGTAATGCAATCAAAGCAAAATATATACACTTGAAATTTGAGTACATTCTTCTTTGACATCAAGGGGAAAGTAGGTATAAACTCTAAATCATCTCAAATTGAGTTTCTGTTCATTTGTTTAACAATTTGTCCAATTTTCCACAATCCCCCTCCCTCAAAAAATAATAGCAATACAAGGCGCAAAAGCTGATTATTTATCTTGGAGCAGACTGATGTTTTGCTTAAGGCATCATTGAGAGTTTGTTTAATACCTACCGGTCATTGCTTAAGGCATCATTGAGAGTTTGTTTAATACCTACCGGTCATTGCTTAAGGCATCATTGAGAGTTTGTTTAATACCTACCGGTCATTGCTTAAGGCATCATTGAGAGTTTGTTTAATACCTACCGGTCATTGCTTAAGGCATCATTGAGAGTTTGTTTAATACCTACCGGTCATTGCTTAAGGCATCATTGAGAGTTTGTTTAATACCTACCGGTCATTGCTTAAGGCATCATTGAGAGTTTGTTTAATACCTACCGGTCATTGCTTAAGGCATCATTGAGAGTTTGTTTAATACCTACCGGTCATTGCTTAAGGCATCATTGAGAGTTTGTTTAATACCTACCGGTCATTGCTTAAGGCATCATTGAGAGTTTGTTTAATACCTACCGGTCATTGCTTAAGGCATCATTGAGAGTTTGTTTAATACCTACCGGTCATTGCTTAAGGCATCATTGAGAGTTTGTTTAATACCTACCGGTCATTGCTTAAGGCATCATTGAGAGTTTGTTTAATACCTACCGGTCATTGCTTAAGGTATCATTGAGAGTTTGTTTAATACCTACCGGTCATTGCTTAAGGCATCATTGAGAGTTTGTTTGATACCTACTGGTTATTGCTTAAGGCATCATTGAGAGTTTGTTTAATACCTACCGGTCATTGCTTAAGGTATCATTGAGAGTTTGTTTAATACCTACCGGTCATAAACAGGGTAATAATCTGGACTAACACTGAACATCATATATGATCCGTAATTCAAACACGTTGTTGGGTTGCGAATACCGCTGAATTGAGATCCGGCCTGTGAGGAAGTTGCCAGAAGACGACGTCGTGATCCGACACCTGAATAATCCACGGTGATATTACCAGAGTAGCTCCCCTTTGCATTGTCTGTGAGAAGGGTTTGAATTTCACCCGGATCTCCATTATAAACACCCAAAAATCCTCCGTCCTCTGCCAAAACAAGGCTGATCGGGTATTCTGACCCATCACGTTTGGCGCAAACATCAGCAGTGAGGGATTCCCTGGCGTTTATTGCAGACAACATGTTCGATGTAGGGATTTCAAACTGGGAACAAGAAAAAAACAATTGCTTATGGCATAAACATATTTTGTTATAAGAAGAAACAATTGACTGGTTTGAATATATCAGAAAATAGTTTGTGGGGGGCATTATAAATCTGAATCCAAAACTATTACAATGGCATTAAATTTGTACCAATAAAGTAAGATATAATTCTTATTTATAGATTGGTTAAGTTTTAAGCCACAATAGAATTTATAAAAATAGAAACTTCTTAACACAAACAATATTAGTTGACCTACAAATTTTACTGTTACAAACAACAGCTAAAATTCCCCAAAAATAAAATGATATCTTACAGCAACTGAGTTATTTGTATCTCGTATTTTGATATACGGCTCGGAGGGCGCAGCGGGACACGTGATGGTGATACGATTCTTCTGGGCTTGTCGACACTCATAATCACAAACAGTTTCAAGGTCATCCGTTTTACATTTACACATGCCCAATAACTTATCGTAGCCGACATAGTTATTATAGCTCCCACAAACCTGCAAATAGAAAACATTTAATTATCTTTAGAACTATGTGCCCCTTCATGTCATTTCTGATGTGACAACGGTTAGTACTGGTTAAACTGGTCAGGTAACAATAAAGCCTTTATCAATGATTGGTCAGGTAACAATAAAGCCTTTATCAATGATTGGTCAGGTAACAATAAAGCCTTTATCAATGATTGGTCAGGATACAATAAAGCCTTTATCAATGATTGGTCAGGATACAATAAAGCCTTTATCAATGATTGGTCAGGATACAATAAAGCCTTTATCAATGATTGGTCAGGATACAATAAAGCCTTTATCAATGATTGGTCAGGATACAATAAAGCCTTTATCAATGATTGGTCAGGATACAATAAAGCCCTTTTCAATGATTGGTCAGGATACAATAAAGCCTTTATCAATGATTGGTCAGGATACAATAAAGCCTTTATCAATGATTGGTCAGTATTAGATAAAATTATACCACTTCAAGAATGGCTGGCTTGCTCAAAAATATCTTCAATAAATATAACAAATTCATACTTAATGATAGACCAAATGCTTTTTAATGTGCAGATTTTCAAAATCCAAAAGAAACATAATGTACGTACAAGTTGAACACATTGTGTTTCCCATTCTGTGGCTGTGAGACATTTTCCATACTGATCTCGTGTCTGACCCTCTGTACACAGATCATAAACACGCTTTATACAATCAGTCTCATCTCCATCCGCCTCATAAAATCCGGCGGCACACGGACACTGACGATCACCAGGCTGTGGAAGCAAAACATGATAAGTACAGTGGTAAATGCATACTCTAAATCATATAGAAAATATTGTAACAAAGACACATTCAACAAAACTGCTTTGGAACATCATGAAATTTGGGACGTCACAAAATGTCCCTGCTGGGTTTGTATAACGTTTTAGTCGCATGGTACGGGTTGAGAGGTACATTTGTGGCCTAGCCCTGATTGTTTGAGTGACAAACGTTAACCAGCCTAGGAAATGGAACCTCCAACAAAAAGAGCCTCAGAAAAAACATGACATTGCCTACCTGGAAGTCTCGTCCAGCACCAATACAGTTACATTCTGATTGGCCAGTGCTGACTTGCGTAGCTTCTCCACCGCACGAGAAACAACCTATTTGACCTTCGAGATGGTTGAAGTGATCAACAGGACAAGGGAGACAATCACCAGACTGTGCAGCATACTCTTCAGTGTTGTACGTGCCCACTGGACATGGGGTTGCCACGGAACTACGCTCAGGACAATAATAACCTGAGAAAAATCCAACAGTGAATGTATGCTAATCATAGTCAATACAGGAAAGAAAATATAAAGGAATTAAAAAATTTTAAATCAAATTTAAATGATAGCATATCCAGGACAGCTGAGAATATTTAAATAAATGACACAGAAAAATACTGTAATAGTAAGCTGCACAAATTATTGAATTCCCATTTATAAATTCAGTTCATATTTTGGATCTTACCTGGAGGACATGGGTAAGAGTTTGTAAAGTTGTATCCAAAAACTGCACTTGAATTACTGCCAGGTTCATCTGTAATCGCCATAGCTTTACAGACAACCCCTGCTCGACATGGATTACAAACAGCACGATTCTCATCATTCCCATAATACCCTGGTCTACACGGCTCACAAGTATCCTCAAAGGTTGCCCTTGGTGACCCGTCATACTCTTTGTAACCCAAGGGACATTTCATTGGCTCAATTGCTCCTGAAAATGATTTACCTAGAGAATTACGGAGATGTCATGGCATCACATTTCTGGGACATTAAACTTAAATAAACATTAAAGGTCAGTAAACAATATTTAAAGTAGAAACATCTTAAGAGATTTTAAAAACCAATCTTTTTTGTCTACTTTTTAAGGAATCTTTGTAAAACTTTACCTGGTGTAGTACCGTTACACTCCTGACCACCACAATAATGACCTGCTGGGCACGGGAGTGGGAAACTGGACATCTGAGGGCAGTAAAACCCACTGGGGCAGGGGGTCTGGGTCTGGGACATGTTACAATAATAACCTGCAATACAAATATAACATAACTTGAAATTATAAGAACAAGGAAATGTTAACTTGGAAGATACTTATTGACACGATTATGTGGTAGGTTGTTTTATTTGATTGACTGCTCTCAATATTATCTCACTTATATGGATTGATTGATTAATTGGTGTTTTGCGCCGCACTCCAGATTATTTCACTTTTATGGCGGCATTGCCAGGTTTAGTGGTAGAGGAAACCGGGCTCATTGCCCGGAGGAAACCCGCGACCTTTGGCGAGTACCAGGCAACTCTTCCACATACGGCGACCGAGCAAAAAATCCACTCAGAAGTTTTTCAATTTTTATTTTGTCTGAGTGGGATTCATACCATTGCCGCATCGATGGAATGTCTGTGTGGAACTGAGGGACAATCACCCTAACCCACCGGACCACCGAGGCCCCTCACTTATATGGGGATTGCCAGGTGTAGTAGGCAGGCATGTAACCATAGACCATCGGAGGGTACCTGACAACCCTTTCATTAAATCCACATCTTTAATTCAAACATCATTCTCTTTTCTCTTAGCCTCAGTTTCACGACGACCCAATCCTCCAAGGTTAAGTAGCTGGTTAATTCTGAGTGGAGGTTTTCAATCAATGACCCAATATGGAAGGGTTTACAGCAAGTCTGATTTCCTCACCACTAAACCTTGTAATGCCACAGTTAAATAATCTTGAGTGTGATGTCAAAGCTTTTCAACAATCCTAGCCATTTATATTTCTTTTCTATAAATCTTTACTGACCTGCTTGACAGATGGTTTCATTCTGTGACCCCTCAGGGCAGAAATAGCCCTCTCTACATTGGGTGCCAACAATGGTAGCGTTAGTGTCGGGGCAATAGAATCCTGCTGGACATGGGTAACAATCAAATACAGAACCAGCAGCAATCTCAGGCCTGTGGGTTCAAGAAGATTATTCAACTGCAGATAAATTACACAAAACAACATTTGACAGTTTTAATTTCAAGTAGCATTTTTAAATACCTTAGATAATGGATACACCTTTTGCACTTGATGAGAGATTGGCTGGAGCTTTCAGTATTCTCAAGATTATTAGACAAAATTATTTGATCGTAACTTTGAACAGGTACCAGGTAGCCGTCCCATAATTTCACAGGGTTGTAAGTTTACAGCATGGATCGTGCGTAATTTCCTAATCTTTTACATAGAAAATGCAACAGATGTAACTTAACAGTTGTCAGACTGATAGTAATGCTCTAAACAGTGGGTGTGGATGCCACCAAGCATTTGAAAGGAAACACTCTCGGAAGACATGACAAGTTCAAACAATTCTCATTTGTTATTTATGTTACCTGTAAGTTCCGGGAGGACATGGTTCTGGACCAAACGTAGCGTTGGTACAGAAAAACCCTGGAGGGCAGGGGCTGATTGTATAATCAGCCATACCTTCTTCATTACACCAATACCCTGGGGGACACGCCTTGCACCAGGATATATCAGTTGCCCCTTCAAGGTCGTTGTATGTTCGCACCGGGCACATTTTGACAGGTTCGCTCGCTTCACAATAATGACCAGGATAACAGGGGACGGAAAGGGTTGAGTTTTCAGGACAGATGCGCCCAGCGGGACAAGGCTGGCATTCAGTCCCCGCAGCTGCACCCTCTTTGTTGATGAAACGTAGCGGTGGGCAAGTGCTTGGTGAAGACGTACCTGGGGTTATATAAAAGACAGCTATGAGATGGTGTGAGTTCGCCATACCAAAACGAAAGCAAATAATCATATTTTTAGGAGCCACACCAATCAGTTTTTTGTTTTATATTCAATAACGCTTCTGAATTTACAAGGTAAATTTGATGTTTGAATAAATAACACATAGGAAAAGAATGAACAAATATCTATTTATCTGCTGAAGTTACCTTCCAAACAGTAATACCCATATGGGCAAGGTCCCCCGCTGGGGCGCAGGGTTGCGTTTGGATTAGGGACATCCATTCCTGTCATACATAGATAGCCCGCTATGCAGTTCCCAGCTATACGTCCACCGAGGCAGTATTTACCTGAAGAAAAAAACATTGACTTATTAACAAGACTTTAAGGAAACAAAGCAGATAGTTAAAGAACAGTCGGTGCAGGAGATTTTTTATTTGTTGATAATTGCACATTTCAAATAACAGATTGATTGGTTGGTGTTTTGCAAGAGTAACAAGGTCTCTTACAGAGGGAACAGCTAGGAAAACCCCCGCTAGTCCCCGAGAAATCCTTGTAGGTACCTTTCCGAACCCCCATCCTTGCTGGTACCTTCCTAAACCCCCATCCTTGCTGGTACCTTCCTAAACCCCCATCCTTGTTGGTACCTTCCTAAACCCCCATCCTTGTTGGTACCTTCCTAAACCCCCATCCTTGTTGGTACCTTCCTAAACCCCCATCCTTGCTGGTACCTTCCTAAACCCCCATCCTTGTTGGTACCTTCCTAAACCCCCATCCTTGTTGGTACCTTCCTAAACCCCCATCCTTGTTGGTACCTTCCTAAACCCCCATCCTTGTTGGTACCTTCCTAAACCCCCATCCTTACTGGTACCTTCCCAAATAGTTTTATCAGGAAAAACCCATAAGACAATTTTGACATTGGGATTTAAACTCTTGAAGTATTGATCTTGGTGGGGGTGGGGAAAATGGTCACATTGAGCCCTTAAGATTTTACAAAAAGAGCGCCAAGAGCGATATACTATTGAAATTTCTTTTCCTTACCGGTTGGGCATTGAGAGCAATCTGAGGCCTGTATAAGTCCTGTAGTAATGTCCGAGGTATATGTTCCATCAGGACAGAGCTGGGGTTCCGCAGTACCATTGGGACAGAAGGAATAAGCTGGACAAGGTTGTGGGAGGCTGGAATTCAGCAGACAATAGAAACCCTCTGGACAAGGGAGACAATCCACCGAACCCTTAAATGGCTGATATGTACCTTGAATCAAGTTTGAACAGAGAAGAGTGTTTTTCTTAAATTCATTTAAGAGTTATGTAAAGAGTTTTTTCTTTAAATTCAAAATAATTTTATAAAGGTCACAAAAACAATTTAAACCATTTCATATTTATAATTAATGATTGGTTTAAAGTTGTTATTTATAGATAAATCTGACCAACTAAGTGAATAAGTGAAACAATCCAATGTAAACATTCATTCATCAATCAATCAAGATGCACCTAAATAGCAAAATACATGTTTACAGAATATAAATATTGCCATTGAATTTTGCGATAGTTAATATGATAATAAGTTAAAATTACCTGGTGCACACCCAATGGGGATGCCCGTTTGGGGTGGACAATAAAACCCCTCAGGGCAGGCATAGTCTGTGGGCGTGGCAGTGTCAATACGTGCCATGTCAGGACAGTAATATCGCTCATCACAGCTTCCTGTTGGAGTTGTGTCCCCTTCATTAGCGCAGTAAAATCCAGCATAACAAGGTCGACAGTCAGATTCTGCAGCACCTCCGGTTTGGTTTCGTACTGTTCCACGAGGGCATCGTGTGGCAGTGGTTGTTCCTGAAATCAAAAAGAGAAAAGAATTGACAATTATACAGACAAAAAAGGTTGTAAAAACACAAGGCAATTCATTGACTGATTTATATTCAATGCTGCATTCAACATTTTCCTTATATGGTTGTATTGCCGGGATTATTGGGGGAGGATAGGGAAGCCATGTAAAACCCCTGGTCTTTCGTTGCTACTTCGGGAAATTAAATGTAAGCACAGGCAGATATTTTGCCATTTATTTAAGATAAAGAAGTTTAATTGTCGGGCCAATCAACGGAAGCTATCTGATTGTGGCCTTGATATTCACTGAGCCATAGAGCTCCCACCCTCAAACTAAACCAAACAAGACCCAATTTTAAGATTATTTACCCAAATAGGGCATGAATCAGACATGGATAATGTCATGTTTTAATTTCCGTCATTAATTTCAGAAAATGTTTAGTTTATCACTGATGTTCAACAAACAGAAAAACTGACCTGAGAGACAATAATGACCAACGGGACACAATCCATTTACACCATCGTTAGGTGTTGGTGTTGTTGCATTTTCCACACACAAATACCCGGCGGCACAGTCAGCACTTGGGGTGTCTAACCCCGATTGATTACAAAACTGTCCAGGTGGGCATCCCAGACATTGATCTAAGGTACTTATACCTGAGTGAGGGTTGTAGGTACCTGTAAATAGATTGGATGGATTAATTGATTGACTGGCTAAATATATGTAAATTCAAGATATACATTTGTGTATAAAGAAGGCCAGTTTATTTCAAATTGTAATGTATCTCAGAAGTTCAACAAAGAGTTGGTACCTGTATGTAGCTGGGATTGGTTGATTGATTGACTGAGTGATTGATTGACTGATTTATAAATCATTCAGCTCTCGTATTATCCCTTCAGCTGGCAACTTGCAGGCATTACAGTAAAAGCTCAGAAAGAATTCCATTCATTTTCTTCTTTTCAATGAGTGTGATTGAGCTTGCCACCCAGCGATGGAAGGTTTAAGACAAATACTAGAATGCTAACACCCACAACCAACTAATCTTTCATTGATTAATTGATGTTCTAAATTTCACTTATTTTACTTAAATGGCGACACTGTCAGATTTAGTAGGGAGAGGAACTGGGCCCTATGCCTAAAGGAAGAGCCCCTGACATTCAGTGAGTACCTGGCACCTCTCCCCCTGTGCCTGAAGGAAGAGCCCCTGACATTCAGTGAGTACCTGGCACCTCTCCCCCTGTGCCTGAAGGAAGAGCCCCTGACATTCAGTGAGTACCTGGCACCTCTCCCCTATCCAATGAAAACAACGATTTTGAAATACTTCAATTTATGTTAGGACTGAGTGAGATTGGAACACGAGACGCGTCACAGGAAGAACACTGTCAGCAGGAGTGACGATTGAACTACTGATACTCCTTTGTTTGACTGACTTACCTAGTGGACAAGGCACCCCATTACCATAAGTACCCTCTGGGCAGTAGTGACCCACTGGACAAGGATCAGTGCTATTCATTCCACTTCGAGGACATGTCTGACCAGCAGGACAGGCTAAACATTGACCTGTTGCATGCATACCAAAATAAAAACAATACTTTAAACAAAAATATATTTTAGTAGAAAAATAAGGTAGAAAATAATGTTTTTTTCTGCTTACAATATATAAATCATTATCTGTTTGGACATATTGCTTACCAAAGTAATCCTTATCTGCTTGGAAATAAACGAATCATTATATGCTTAGAAATCAGAAAATCACTATTGGTTTTCCTTCATTTCTCTTGGCGTTATTTTAAAAAAAATTTAGCTAGTGATAAGTTACAAGAAATAACACCAATGTAAATAACACACCTAATCCTTCACTTGGTGCATAAGTTCCCATGAGACATGGGGTTTCCTTGACAGCACCAGATAAACAGTAGTGACCTTGAGGACAGATGTAACCTTTGACCCCATCCACAGGGTCAGGAATATTGGATCCCTCCAGACAAATATAACCTGCTTTACACGGTAAAGTTATCCCTGTAAGAAGAAAAAACAGCAACATTCATAATTTATAAGGAATTGAAAGAGTTAAAAAATATTGCAAAACAAATTTGGTGCCATTGTCCACTTTCCTTGATACAACAAACAAGGTAATCAAGATAATCTTTCAGTCCCACAACCTAATCTATCTTCCCAAACAGGGTTAGATAAGAACAAACATCACCACTTACCATTTCTTGAACTTTCTGGAGTACAGTAACTTCCTGCTTTACATAAGGTACAGTCAGAAATGTTCTGGTTACCTAAACTGGTTGAAATTGTGCCCTCTGGGCAGGGAGTGGGTGCGTGGCTACCCATGGGGCAATAGTTCCCTATTGGGCAGATTCCATCAGGATCATTAGGCAATATGGTACTACCATTGCAATAAAACCTATAAGAAATACAACATAAATATAGATAGAGGTTTTAATCATTTCAACATTTTCAATTCATGCTCATGAAACCATTTTATTGATAAAAAAAATAACTGGAAATAAGAAACCCATACAGCATAATTAAAGTTTTTAAAATTATATCGCTACCATAAATTCTGTTTCTTTTACATTTCAAGAATATTTTAGAATATTGATTGAAATTGCTGCATTTTATTCAATTGTGCACATCATAAGCTGTGTATATTCAAAGAAGGTCCAACAATGGATCACAGATTGACAAGCATTCTGCCCTATTGGAAGTTGAATATGTATTTTTGTCATGGTAGACACAGTTGACGGACACATACAATTTCAGCCAAGTATCTGAAAAACTGAAATTTGGGGTCTCCCCCATAAAAGAGCTTGGTTTTATCTCCAACCAAACCTTGCAAAACAACAATATAAGTGAAATAATCTTTAGTGATGTACAAAACATTGATCAATCAATTTTCTTATTTCATAAAGACAAAAACCCCAAAAAAGATGAACAAATCATTTTTAAAATTAATGGCCAGAGGCCTGTTCCAAAAAGTGGAGTAACGTAAGTTTTTACGTGACTGTCCTGGCAACCTATACTGTAAGGGGTGACTGTCCTGGTAACCTATACTGTAAGGGGTGACTGTCCTGGTAACCTATACTGTAAGGGATGACTGTCCTGGTAACCTATACTGTAAGGGATGACTGTCCTGGTAACCTATACTGTAAGGGATGACTGTCCTGGTAACCTATACTGTAAGGGGTGACTGTCCTGGTAACCTATACTGTAAGGGGTGACTGTCCTGGTAACCTATACTGTAAGGGATGACTGTCCTGGTAACCTATACTGTAAGGGATGACTGTCCTGGTAACCTATACTGTAAGGGGTGACTGTCCTGGTAACCTATACTGTAAGGGGTGACTGTCCGGGTAACCTATACTGTAAGGGGTGACTGTCCTGGTAACCTATACTGAAAGGGGTGACTGTCCTGGTAACCTATACTGTAAGGGATGACTGTCCTGGTAACCTATACTGTAAGGGATACATTGCTTTGACAGTTACGCAAAAAATATATCTACACTGTTTTTTGAAACAGGCTCCAGAAGACCTACCCTGCAAAACAAAGTCCTTCTGGTTCCGAGAGCCCGGAACTTTGACAATAAAATCCAGGTGAACAGTTTTGACAATCAGTGTTGTTCGTTTGGTGAGTCTTGTTACTAAAGGTTCCAGGTGGACATGGGTACTGGTTGGCTCGCTCAGTACCAATAGGGCAATAGTGTCCCCCGGGGCAGAACATGGCGGACAGATCACTAAGAGGGCCGAGTGAACTGTCACAGAAGTAACCTGCAAAGGTAAACAGAAATTCATAAGTCCCTTTCTAGTGTTAGGCCTTCCATCCATGTGGCTCGCAATTTATATCTCACTCAGACCAAATATAAATTGAGAAACAATTCTCAGTGGGTTTTTCACACGATCAACATATGTGAAAGAGTTGCCAGGTACTGGAGGTTGGCTTTCCTCCAGGCAAAGAGCCCGCTTTCCTCCCCCACTAAACATGGCAATGCTGCCATATAAGTGAAATCATCTTCAGTGTTGCGCGAAACATCAATCAATCACCCAGATGTTACCACAAAAATCAAATGGACTCACCCGCAGGACATGCTTTACACACTGACTGTCCTTCCTCATTTTGGTAGAATCCACTGTTACAGAGGGTTGGTGAGGTACTTCCCTCAGGGCAATAATGTCCTGCAGGACACAGGAAATCAAACGAATTGGGGACACTCTGGCCAGAAGGACAAAAGTAACCTGAAACAAAATATCTTTAACTATTAACACATCATAAAATATAAACAAATTCATACAAAATAATTATTCTTATGGCACACAATTATATTGATTTACATTTCCAGAAGATTTCAAGGTACAATTTGAAGTCTTTATCAAAATAGAAAATCCTACATTACTCTGCTGTCATTACAGCTGGACATCCATAACAAATGGGGTAAAAATTAACGGTAGGCCCCCTATTAATTTGTTTTTTCCTTCTTCTAAATCTGTTACAAAAATGAGTTATAGGTGTTTTTGGACCAGCAATGTACAGTCAAACCTGGTTTAAGCGACCAACTAAGGGAGACGTGAAAAGTGGTCTCTTAAGACAGGTGGTCTCTTAAAAGTGATCGGGCTTTGCCAGTCCTAGGCGATTGCATTTGGACTTATTTCACTGATTTTTGTACATCTCTACGATTTGTATAGGATAAAAAAGGAACTCAACCGCGATATATCTATTGATAATATTATTCGAGATGTTTTTTTTTGTCAATTCTGTTTAGTATAACCAGGTATAATGCAATTCACAGGGTATAATACAAACGGCTAGTGCCCGGCTTTAATTGTAGGCTTTAGTTATTACGACAATAGAGGATTGCCTGCTACAGCGGGATTAAGCATGCGCGGTAAAGCCGCTGTTTTTGTTTTTTTTAAGACCACGTGATGCGTTTTAGCGATTATAGAACCAAGTTTTGGTCGTTTAATAGAGGTTTTGTGTATACTTTATCAGCTTCACAGCTGGTCGCGGTCGCGTTAGACAGGTGGTCGCTCTATACAGTGTCTTAAGTACGGGATTTCGTTCGGGGGGATCGTGGGGTGGCCGCTTAAGACAGTTGGTCGCTGTTTACAGGTGGTCGCTTGTCCAGGTTTGACTGTATTTCCTAGAGAGCTTGTGTAGTCCAGCTCTCTATTCAGAAAGGCATTGGAAACTTGGAATTTATCGCAAGCAAGAGACAATAAAGAAATTTTACCTGGATCACATGATGCACTGGGTGCTGTTAGAGCGGTTCCGTTACAGTATGTACCTCCATCACATTCTGTGCATTCAGAGTCTGAGGATAACCTTACAGTGCTTCCGTATGTTCCGTTTCTACACGGTAATGGTGTGTCACTTCCCACAATACAATAGTATCCTCTCGGACAGTCAATTTCCTGCGGGGATGAGGAGCCTAGAGGGCAGTAGTAGCCACTATCGCAAAATCCTTGAGGTGCGTCAAGGCCAGTTGTGTCACAATATTGTCCAGGGGTACACAGTGACATTGTCGGTGATCCGAGAGGACAGAAGAAACCTATTTCACACTCGCCATTCACTGGCTGTAACCAAGCAACAACACACATTTAATTCAACACTTTCTTTTTAACTCTATATCTTTTGTATGACTTCTTACATTGGTGAATAAACTGAACTGAAAATATCATAAAAATTCGGCAAATTTACTGATGTTATTATTGTATTCACGGCTTGCCATCATAATTCAAATTTTCCATGAATCATTTAGTTCATGTGTATGAAATTGTGATTTCATTGAATGAGGTTTTAAGTCACCCTGGAGATCATCTCAGTTATATGGCAGCATTGCCAGGTTTAGTGGGGAAACAGAGCATTGAGTCGTCATTTTTTTACAGTTTTAGAAATGAATATAAATCTGGACTTACTGTTGCACTTGACGACCCATTGAGACAATACCATCCTGGTGAACAGAGGTCGGTGGGTGCAGAATTTCCATAGCCGCTACAATAGGAGCCGGCCACACAAGGGAGACAATCCTGAACACTATCTTGGCCTGTGAGATTATTGTAGGTACCAGGAGAACAGGGGAATTCAAACGGATCAGTTGTGTTGACTAAACAGAAGTGACCACTTGGACAAATGTTCATTGTATAATCTGATGTGTTGGAATAGCAGTAATATCCATCAGGACAGTTCTTACAGCTGCCCTGATTGGTCAGATCTTGATAAGAACCTGCAGGACAACCAATGGGATAAGCCGTGCCAGAAGGACAATAGTGCCCAACTGGACATTGGTCAGCTATGATTGGATGGTCAGTGTTAACAGGACACTGTGATCCATTGATCATGAGGGGGTTTGATCGGTCTGCTCCGGACACACAGTAAAACCCTTCCATACAGTCACCAGAGGGAGCCGTCAAATTGGAACCTGCAATAAAATGATCAAAGGGGTTATAATAAACTAAGGAGAAAAAAATAACAAAAGCAGACCTGTTAAAAAGCATCAGAATAAATGCTTGTTGTAACTGTAATATTTCCACATGGATAAATTTAAAGGTTGAATCATATCCTAACACATCAATTTTCTGAGGAAGCATGGATGTAACCCTTTATTTGTTAACAAGTAACAAGAAACTTAAACACAGGCATATTTTCTATAGCCCTTGATTGATATTTAAAGGCTTATTATTAAGATTATTTTGCGTATATGGCAACATTGCCAAGTTAAGTGGGGTAGGAAACCGGAAAACCAGAAGATTTGGGGAGACAAGAAGTAACCCTAACTTTGAAAAAAAGTACCTTGACAATATTGTCCAGCCATACAGGGTGTACATTCCTCTACAGCTCTGAGGCCTGTTGTAGAACTATAGGTACCAGCGGGGCAAGCTTGCCACTCATGTCCTGTACCATTGGGGCAGAAATATCCTGCCGGACACGCAGTTTTCACCGTCAGCAAATTGCCTGGGGCAACCAGTTCAGGAATACAGTAATAACCTAAAGAGAAAAACAGAAGTTTGCAAAAGCTGCAAAATTTATCAGAGCCAAAAAAAAAGAAACTTATTTTATTAATTGATGTTTAACACCACACAAAAACTATTTCATATGAGTTGCAGTCTTACCAAGTTTGGGGAGGGGGGGGGGTTACAAATAAACAGCTTTTTTTCTGTGGGTACCTGAAAACCCTACCAACTATAAAGTTAACTAAACAGCCAGAGAAAACTAAATGACCAAAATGGGAATCAAATCTATGACACTTCTCAGCTAAGCCATATAAGAGGCCTGGTTATTACACTCAAGGCTGTTTAACAAATATTAGTGACTGACTTAAGTATAATGTAAGGTGTAAGTTTCATGGAAACAAAGTTGAGAATCTTCATAGAATAAATGTTTGCTGATTTACCTTCCGGGCATGTATGACAAGAGACAGCTCCGTCGTAATCTGTGAATGTACCGCCTGAACAATCCTGGGGTACTGCACTGCCCCCTGGACAGTGAGTTCCTAAGGGGCAGATAACCTCAGTCTCTATGCTAGAACCACGAGGACAATAATAACCTAAACAAAAAACATAAATATACATGAAATAAAAACAAAGATAAAGGATTAACAAAATCCCCCGTCATCACTATATTCTCATTAATGTCCTGTCTCCAGTTGGTAGACTGAATAAACTTGTACTTTTGATTTTATAATATTACAAATCATATATAATTCACTAAAAATCACTAGAGTGTTATCTAAATGGCGACAAAAAGAAACTGAATATCCCATTAAAAAATCCCTTACCCTCTTTGCAAGGTCCAGTGACGTTTGTTAATCCATAAGCATTACAATAATAGCCAGGGATACAGTCTGTACATTGAGAACTCAATGATAACCCTTCCTGGGTGGAAAATGTGCCGTTAGGACATCCAGCTGGAACCTGAGTGGCCAATCCACAATAATGGCCCTCTGTACAGATGATTTGATTGGCTGAGGTAGATATTGGAGGGCAGTAATATCCGGGTGAACATGGCCCAGTTACAGTCGTTAATCCTGGCACAATAAAACGATAGTTTAAGGTAAGATTCAATTGTCTGAAAACAATAATAATAACTCGAATATTTCCCCTTTGAGAAGTTTCATCCATTTTTACTTCCATTATTTGGAATTTTATGGTATTAAGCTTACACGATAGTGTTGAGAGGGGAAGAAACTGTTGCCTTTACATAAGGGATTTTACTGACACGCTGGTATCCATCCCCTTATGTTGATTGTACAAGCTGCACTGTTAGCCAATTACAAGTAAAAATTATGTTTGGGGGGAGAGGAGGGGGGGGGGGATGTGGAGACGGAGGCAAAATCAAAGTTGGCCCAATAATGATTTGTGGATTTGTTCTGTCTTTTGCCTCACACTGAAAATCACTTTGAGGCAGTCCCAAAATGTGTGTGTATTAAAACTGAAGGTCACTTTGGGGCAGTCCCAAAATGTGTGTGTATTAAAACTGAAGATCACTTTGAGGCAGTCCCAAAATGTGTGTGTATTAAAACTGAAGATCACTTTGGGGCAGTTCCAAAATGTGTGTGTATTAAAACTGAAGGTCACTTTGAGGCAGTTCCAAAATGTGTGTGTATTAAAACTGAAGGTCACTTTGGGGCAGTTCCAAAATGTGTGTGTATTAAAACTGAAGGTCACTTTGAGGCAGTTCCAAAATGTGTGTGTATTAAAACTGAAGATCACTTTGGGGCAGTTCCAAAATGTGTGTGTATTAAAACTGAAAATCACTTTGAAGCAGTTCCAAAATGTGTGTGTATTAAAACTGAAGGTCACTTTGGGGCAGTTCCAAAATGTGTGTGTATTAAAACTGAAAATCACTTTGAAGCAGTTCCAAAATGTGTGTGTATTAAAACTGAAGGTCACTTTGAGGCAGTTCCAAAATGTGTGTGTATTCAAACTGAAGATCACTTTGAAGCAGTTCCAAAATGTGTGTGTATTAAAACTGAAGGTCACTTTGGGGCAGTTCCAAAATGTGTGTGTATTAAAACTGAAAATCACTTTGAAGCAGTTCCAAAATGTGTGTGTATTAAAACTGAAGGTCACTTTGGGGCAGTTCTAAAATGTGTGTGTATTAAAACTGAAAATCACTTTGAAGCAGTTCCAAAATGTGTGTGTATTAAAACTGAAGGTCACTTTGGGGCAGTTCTAAAATGTGTGTGTATTAAAACTGAAAATCACTTTGAGGCAGTTCCAAAATGCGTATTAAGTCCCATCAACGGTCACCTACCGGTTTCATTACAGTAGTACCCTCCTATACAGTCACTACATTGGAAGTCTGCTGAGAGCCCTGGGGTGGGGCTGAAGTACCCCAAGGGGCAGGGTATGGGCTCTGTGGTCTGTTCAGGGCAATAGCTGCCCGCTGGACACTCATTAGCCTGGGAACCTGTTGAGAAATCATAAAATAGGTCAGCATATACATGTAGTTTATCTTGAAAGACAGATATATGGAATAATCATTGATGTTTTATATAAGACAAATTCATCCTTGTTTTGATTGTAGATATTACTCTGTATTGGTAAGATTTTTGTACCCAGTTATGGACAAGAGAGACACTTGTAATTTAATATAACTCAAAAAGAGCACTTTATCATGCACCATGGTTCATATTAATTAAACAGACAACTCATTGTGGGATAGCCTTCTGTAACATTCTCTTGCTAAATCATTTAAACAAAAAACATAACAGATTATTTAAGGAATGTGTTCAAACCTAAAGATGGTGTGGCCGAGTCTGCCCCCTCACGGCAGAAGTAACCCGGGGCACAGGGTCGTATAGGGTAACTCAGCCCTTCCATATCACAGGCCATACCCCCAATACATGGCGTGCAGTCGCCCGCTATAGTCACACCTGAAATAACAACAAAACAAGAAATATACTATATTTGAACAAATAATAAAACTCAGCACCTGATAGAAACAAATTGTTTAAGCTGCACCCAAGGGTGTTTTACTTATAAAATAGCATTGTCAGGGATTTTAGTTTTGTTTTTCTATGGTTGTGGGGGGAACTATTTACACAAAGGAATAACATACTTACCCTGGTTACTATTTTGGTCAGGGAGAGTTATCATTATAGATATTTGTAGTTCAATTTTCAAAAACACTTACCCGTCCTATTGTTGAAGGTCCCTCTAGGGCAGGGGAATTCCTCCGCATAACGAGTTCCATTAGGGCAATAAAACCCCTCAGGGCAGATGGAATCTCCATAGGTGACAACAGGACCAAAGGTAGCATTGCAATAATACCCAGAGGGACAAACCAGACAAGTGGACTGGCCGGTCAACTCCTGTTGGAGAATTAATCAATACAAATAAGTAACGAGGTGTTTAAATAAATATTTATAGCTGGCAATTTTCATCAATAGACCTTTTTTTGAATTTTCAAACTTCTGAAAAAAGAGGGGGGGGGGGGGGTCTATTGGAGTGGGGGTCTATTGGAGTGGGGGTCTATTGGAGAGGGGGTCTATTGGAGAGGGGGTCTATTGGAGAGGGGGTCTATTGGAGAGGGGGTCTATTGGAGAGGGGGTCTATTGGAGAGGGGGTCTATTGGAGAGAGGGGGGTCTATTGGAGAGGGGGTCTATTGGAGAGGGGGTCTATTGGAGAGGGGGTCTATTGGAGAGGTGGGGGGTCTATTGGAGAGGTGGGGGGTCTATTGGAGAGGTGGGGGGTCTATTGGAAGGGGGTCTATTGTACAGGGAGGGTCTATTGGAGAGGGGGTCTATTGGAGAGGGGGGTCAATAAAGTCAATTGTTCATCAGGAACTCTGGAAGGAAGGGGGGGGATTGGCCTCTATACCCCTTCTGGTATTTGCTAACAATTACAGATATCATTAGTCAATCCAAAAACAAAACGGTCAGAGGTATTTAAAATTTGATTGAATTTACACCTGTGATCCACTGGTGATAGGGTAATTAGATTGGGCATTCAGCTCTCTAGCAAAAACGCCGCACAATTCTCTAAGCTCCCCCTCCCCTCGCCTTTTAACAAAGCAAAAGTTGTATATATATTTGTTTACAAGTGTACAATTTGTTTATACAGTTCACCTGGAATTGTCCTGAGGGACATGGAGCTGGGTCAGCCAGGCCTCCGACACAGAAGTGACCCATGAGACAGCTATGGTTAGCCGGTGTAGTGGAGATCTGCCCCATAGGACAGTAGTATCCTGGTGAACAATCCCCAGAGGGTGTAGTCAGACCTTCACTACCACAATATTTACCTGGTGGATAAATAAAATTACGATTTTATTTAAAATACAAGGAAATAATAGATTATTGAAATTGTTTTAAAACACTCAAAAACTAAGGTCATATGGTAACAAAGGTTCCAAACGACCAAAAGATTAGTAGTGTTAAACTAAAAACCTCATAATAACTCAATATTTGCAACTTTATTTTCATCACTTCAATTCCTACCTGAAGATTACAAAATAAAGGTTGAAATATTGAGTCATTAGGAACACCATTAGTTTTCTTATGCATAATAGATTTTTAATAATCACTTCATAAACCAATGCCAAGGTGCTTGTGGCAACAATCAACAACTGGTATGTTCCAGTATTTCAAGGATCCACTAAGCTTCCACTGGCTCTCTCTCTCGGTCCATTCTTACCTGCAGTGCAGATCTTACAGGCTGTAGAAACACTATTCCGTTTTGTATCTAGATAGTACCCAATTGGGCAGGGAGTGGGTGCTGGGCTCTGTGGTGGGCAATAGTGTCCCTTAGGGCATTCTGCCCCCGTCACTCCATCAAATGGGCTGTGGTATGTGGCATTCTGGGTACAATAATAACCTAAAAAGGGTATAAAATATTAAATCAACTTAAAGCAATATGACAATATTTACTGAGCAATTTTAAACTCAGACATGGTAGTAGTGATTATATCATATACATGTATATTAGAACCTTGCTTTCAATAAAAGCCCAAAACAAACACTGGATCATTATTATTTCTGATCATCCATACCTTGTGAGCATGGACCAGTAGGTGTGGCCAGTCTATCTCTATCACAATACATTCCTCCAGGGCATGGGATTGGTCCCTCACTACCCATGGGGCAATACTGCCCAGATAAACATTTCCCTCCCTGGGTGGGGACAGTCGGCATGGCCTGTATAGCACCTTCTCTACAATACCACCCTTCACTGGAAATAAAAAAAAACATACAAGAGTTACAACAATCCAAGAAATAGTAGTTTTAATTTGTAGATATGGAGTTGGGGACAAGTTTATTGAAAACCAAGTTATGTTCCTGAAGGTGAATCCTACCTGAGTCTGACGGTTGTCAACAATTTAGATCAAAATGAAAATAAATATATGTTTGTCTGATATTGTAAAACTCAACCCATTACTTTCAGATCAAGGTTTTTAAAAACAAATCTTTCAATGGCATCTGGAAATTGAATAGTTACAATAAGGTGAAGAACTACTAATGGGTAACAGCTGCTTGGTTTATTGGGTTACATCATTTCACTGTAGTTTTCATATCATTATAAAAGTTTCTAAAAAGTTGGTGGAAATAGCACCCCAACTCCCAATATTTCCAGCTTGGTTTGAATTGAAATAAATGCAATCAATTGTTGAAACATTTGACATACCTGCAGTTGGCAGTAGGGGCAGATAAGCCTGATGTCAGACAATAGGTTCCCCCCGAGCATGGCAAACAAGAAGTCTCATTGACTTGAGTTTCAGTGGGATTAAACGTTCCTGCTGGGCAAGGGTTGGTAAAGGGTGCAGTTGATCCAGATGGGCAGAAATGACCCGATGGGCAAGGCTTGTCAAAGTAATCAGTAGAATTTGTTGTACAGTAATAGCCTAATGGAGATAAAACAAGTGAAATATGAATGGTTTAACACACAATGGAGGACATCTTTAATGGTAATTGGATTTCTACAATCTGACAGACTCACCTTGTGGACATGTTTGACATGTATCCTGTCCTTCTAAATCCTGGTAAGTACCCGCTGAACACCCCTCAGGTAATGTGCTACCCAACGGGCATTTGTAACCCCGGGGACATATATCACCAAACCCTACAAATCATCACAAAACTTGGATTTAGTGAGTGAAGATTTAGGTTTTGTAACCACTAGAAATCAATTATGAAATCCTACAAGTTATGGTTGATTGTGTTTTCATGGGGGAGGTACCTGGAGCACTGAATGAAAACTCCCAGACTGAGACTATCAATGTCCTGTATGTATTTCACATTCATTTATATTAAGATAGGTAGGGAATAAAAAGGAACTACACTAACCTGTATGACCTCCCAACAAAGGACATGAAGAATTATATGTGGTATTAGTTGCCCTGTTGTTTGGGTTAGGACGATCAACACCAGATTCACAATAATATCCTGCTGCACAAGGACCTGTGACAGTAGTCGCACCCTCGTGTGAACAGTAATATCCACCGTCACAATCTTTACATTGTTGCACCTAGAAAAAAAAACATTGATGAAATAGAATTCACAAAGATCAACTAGATATGCTGGTAAACTTACAGCCTACCCAATCACTCTGATCTGTTTGATTCATTGATTGTGGTTTACATCAATATGGCAGAATTGCCAATCATTTTAGGGTAGTCTCTCGGTTTTAAACAACACTATTACAGTTCAATACGTAGGGAAGGGTCTATTTATTTCTTCTTCTCCAAAAAGGGAAAAATTATGATGTAAGAGAAACAAAATATAATAATGAGAAAAGGAAGATATTATCATACCAGGTAGAGGTTGGTCTGGGTGCTGTAGGTGCCCTTTGGACATGGTGCCCAATCCAGCCCAGTTCCCTCTGGGCAGTAGTACCCAGCGGGGCAATCATGGTATCCTGACTGTGGGTCTCCGGCTGTCACATTCTCGGGCAAACAATAATACCTAAAAAAAAGGGTACATGTAGTTATCAAATCATATAGCTTTTACATTTGATTATATTTCTACTAAAATATCCTGACAAAGTCTAATTTACAAGATAATTGGCTGAGTAAGTCACATGATAGTGAATTAATTTTACTGTCACACATTAGTGGGGGTTTCACTCAATCGTACGGTTAATTTTAATGTCACACATTATTGGGGGTTTCACTCAATCGTACGGTTAATTTTAATGTCACACATTAGTGGGGGTTTCACTCAATCGTACGGTTAATTTTAATGTCACACATTAGTGGGGGTTTCACTCAATCGTACGGTTAATTTTAATGTCACACATTAGTGGGGGTTTCACTCAATCGCAAGGTTAATTTTAATGTCACACATTAGTGGGGGTTTCGTCAGATTAATCTAAGAGGTTTACAATGTAGCTAAAGCTATTTGAATTATAAAGAGTTATGAATACCAAAAGAGTGATAAAATAAGACAATATAACCTACCCATTAGGGCAAATGTCACACTGCCATTGAGCTGTGCGATTGGTGAAATAGCCATAGGCACATGATTGAGACTCGGCAGAACCCTCGGGGCAATGTAACCCAATTGGACAAACAACAGCAATGGGTGAGGAAGATCCTGAATAAATAAAGCAAACAAAATGAAATTAATGAAAACAAATTACACAGATCTTCCACAAAAGATTGTTATGCAGCTATGTTAGACACAGCTATGTAAGGTCCTGATATTTGTAACCTACAAAGTCATGATGCTTTATTTGTCCAATGGTCAAATGTATATAGGGGACTCACCTTCTGGGCAGTAGTAGCCCTCAGTACAGGGACCCTCCTCTGCCGTTAGTCCAGTGCTTTGGCAGTAATACCCTCCCGTACAGTTTGTACACTCTGACCAATCAGAGAGTCTCGTGGAATTCGAAAATGTTCCGGATGGACATCGTTGGGGAGTATGGGTACCTGTCAACAAAAAATGTTATTTTTAACAAATACATGAATTGGCAAATTGGGTGAGAACAGAATTAGGAAATTGTTAGATATTTTTCTGAAGAACTGTGAATTAGGATCTTTCCAATGACATCACTCTGGACAATGTACATTAATGGAGTGTTTACACGTAACAAAGACTGAAAACCTGGACAGGAATTTGGGTCATTTTAATTTGTCCGTTATTAGCATACAATTTTGATTTGTTTTGAGTGAAAGGATATTTTCAAGATAGTTTCTCAGTGGCATTTAGTAGACAATCAAAATGTAATAAAAAAGTTAGAATTTTAGCCTGTTTACTAATGTATGTAACATTGGATTGAATAGCAATAGTTAAAATGACAA
The DNA here is from genome assembly GCA_963971465.1 of Lepidochitona cinerea. Taxonomy (NCBI): domain Eukaryota; kingdom Metazoa; phylum Mollusca; class Polyplacophora; order Chitonida; family Tonicellidae; genus Lepidochitona; species Lepidochitona cinerea. The sequence continues at coordinate 27,584,302 of OZ020564.1, read as the reverse complement.
TGTCTCTTGGTGTTGTTGCAATCTTGTTTCTTAGCAACCATTACTTCAATGTTACAGATACTTCACAATATCATGATACACATCGGATACAAAGTGTCAGATTTCATTGATTACCTGTAGGACAATATCTCCCCTGAGGACAAACAAATTGTGTTGGTACGTCTGCGCCTGAGAGACAGTAGAAGCCTTCAGTACAAAGTGCTGTCGGTGATGTCAGACTGCTCGTCCCACAGTATGACCCTGCAGTTTTATAATTTGGTAATAAGTTATATGCCAATCATTGGAAGGTTACCCCCCCCCCCCCCCCAATACCTACTAAAAAGAGGAAACATTGTTCACTCCAAGTATTGCAGCAATGGAATCATTTTTTTAATAATGAATTGTTTCTATTTGCAAAAATAAATTAAAAATATTGGTTATTCATCAAAACACAACCATATAACAAAAAAATAGATCTCTTTCCTCCCGCAGTACTACAACGAGACTGTCCCACTTAAACCACCTAATGCAGCAGTTGACAAAGTGCTTATTTAGATAGATTGATTGATGTTTTTTTGCCACAATCAAGATTATTTCACTTATATGGCAGAGTTTTCAATTAAATAGGGAAGTTAACACTCCACCTTGGGCGGAATATGGCCACTCTCCAGCATAGGAAACATTTTCTTTTAAATATTTCTATGGACTGAGTGCAAGTTGAACAAAGTATGATATTTCTCCTTTAATCCATAAAACAATTAGTAAATTTAATCTTGTTCACCTACCAGGACTGCAATCAAGACATTCTGTGATATTCCTCAGTCTAACTGTATTGGAATACGTCCCAACTGGACATGAGAATGGCTCCACTGTTGCCTCAGGGCAGAAGTGACCCACTGGGCATTCAGCAGCGTTGGGGTGTTGATTGGGTGTGGCTGTCATTGCACCTGATCGGCAATAGTAACCAGAGCTGCAGGGCATTGTGGGATAGACGGTTCCCCCAGAACAGTAGTATCCACCTGTGCAGATGACAAATATACTCATATTTAAACAGAGAAAACATTTTGTTGATGGAAAACCTAATTATTGGAGTTCTTTTACTTTTTTAAAAATATTCTTTGCATATCCTGTTAAATATGATATACTTTATGAAAACGTCAATTTATGCCGTACAGAAAGGCTAAAGCTAAAAAAAGTTTGCTTTGAGTAATTAACATTCAATTATATAAAGTTCATAAAAATGGTTCAATAATTTGTGAGCGAAGACTTGCTGAAAACTTTGAGAAACTTTCATATTTATTACAGATTCGATCGTAGGAAGATAATTCCAATTCCATGGAAAATAGTTCTGGCACTGGCAGTGATGATATAAACGTTATCAGTAAAAGTGGTGATATCACTTTAATATATCAGAGCTGTACAACTCTTCATCCCACCTCACACTGAATACTTCCTGTTGATTGGTTAAAACCTGTCACGTGGAGACCTTGCATATTCCATATTACGTTGCCGTGCTGATCCATACAAGGCAACTACCATATATGGCTTGTGACGTCATGTCTAGACACTTGTCAGTCAAGTCTGTTCGAGCCATATATATGAGAAAATAGCTTTCAGAGTTCATTTTCTGCCTTTTATGAAAGTGAAGTTTGAGAAAGAAGGGTAGAATATCGTACAAGTTAGGTCTTCGGTGGGATAAATTTGTAACAATATTCGTTTACTAACCCCATATATTTCCGTATCCCCCCTCGAACAAACCCTGTAACTAATAATTTCTCACTATATAATAAAATATTATATTTTTGATTAGGAATAGGGTTTATGCTCTGTCATTTTTCTTCCACACAACAATTCACATCACAGTCAATCATATTGAATACTAAACCCAAATTCCAGCGGAGAAATAAACACAATCTAAGATGACCTCTCAAAAAAAGGCATTCAGAAAGTATCTGTGAAATTGAGACATACCTAAGCATGGATAACAGCTATCTGCAGATGCCAGTCCAGTGTTGTTGTTGAATGTGCCAAGGGGACATGGATACTCCACGGAAGAACGTGTTCCATTTGGACAATAGTGACCTAAAGCGAGAATAGCATAACTGAGAACATAATGGCTGTATGAAGACCTCCAAAAAAAATGTTGATTGGGGTTTTTGTATCACTACAAGATTTCTATCTCTTTATGGTGAGGTTTTGGGGTTTTAAAGAAAAAAAACTTGTCTAAAACAAATCCCTGACCAGATTTTGATGTCACATGACCATCTGAGGCAGTAAAAACTCAACTATACTATAAATCAAAATGTCATAGAGGATAAGTAAATGTTTTGTCTTATATTAATATAAGTTTGGTTGATGGTTTTGTTTTTAATGCCTAAATCCAGGGAGTTTCCCAAATATGACAATTTGTATATTAGTCCTCAAAGTTAATCAAATAAGATCCAGTAATAAATTGTTGAGGTATTATGACTATTGGGGCAATAACAACATTACCTTCTGGACACACATATGCTGTGTAATTCACAATGGGTCCGAGGTTATTATCACAGAAGAACCCAGCGGGGCATTCCTGACAATCACTTTGCCCCACTAGGTCTTGATATGTTCCCGATGGACATAGCTGGTAGATACTAGACCCAGTGGGGCATTTGTGACCGACTGGACATTCATATAAAGATGGTTGACGAACATTTTGACCCTCAGGACAGTAATAACCTAAAACAGAAAATAACAATATGAAATCATCTGACATTCAGCCTTCAGCTATTGTGACAGCTTATTTTGCAAAACGTGAGACGTCCAAGTCAGATTTATCTAGCCTTTTAGAAGGTATGCCATTGTGACGTCCCGGTCAGATTTATCTAGCCTTTTAGAAGGTATGCCATTGTGACGTCCAGGTCAGATTTATCTAGTCTTTTAGAAGGTATGCCATTGTGACGTCCCGGTCAGATTTATCTAGCCTTTTAGAAGGTATGCCATTGTGACGTCCCGGTCAGATTTATCTAGTCTTTTAGAAGGTATGCCATTGTGACGTCCCGGTCAGATTTATCTAGTCTTTTAGAAGGTATGCCATTGTGACGTCCCGGTCAGATTTATCTAGTCTTTTAGAAGGTATGCCATTGTGACGTCCAGGTCAGATTTATCTAGCCTTTTAGAAGGTATGCCATTGTGACGTCCAGGTCAGATTTATCTAGTCTTTTAGAAGGTATGCCATTGTGACGTCCCGGTCAGATTTATCTAGCCTTTTAGAAGGTATGCCATTGTGACGTCCCGGTCAGATTTATCTAGCCTTTTAGAAGGTATGCCATTGTGACGTCCCGGTCAGATTTATCTAGTCTTTTAGAAGGTATGCCATTGTGACGTCCCGGTCAGATTTATCTAGTCTTTTAGAAGGTATGCCATTGTGACGTCCCGGTCAGATTTATCTAGCCTTTTAGAAGGTATGCCATTGTGACGTCCCGGTCAGATTTATCTAGCCTTTTAGAAGGTATGCCATTGTGACGTCCCGGTCAGATTTATCTAGTCTTTTAGAAGGTATGCCATTGTGACGTCCCGGTCAGATTTATCTAGTCTTTTAGAAGGTATGCCATTGTGACGTCCAGGTCAGATTTATCTAGCCTTTTAGAAGGTATGCCATTGTGTTTTCATGCGTCTGGCTTGGGTGAAAATTCTGTCTTGGGGTAAGTGAATATAATATTTTTGAAGTGCAAAAATGTTGATGATGTTATATTTAGGCTCAGAATTATCAAACCTTGTCACAGAACAATTAAATAGAGATGTTCCTGAACATTTTTTGGACAAATATCTAATTTCTTTACTTATCTGATTCAGTACCTGGATCACAGTCGCCATTAGGTAAGGTGAGACCACTCTCATTACAATACATTCCGGCAGTACACAGCACACACCAGGTGGCGTTTTCCCCGCCTTGGGACGGGAGGTAGAACCCAGGAGGGCATGGTTGTGGTGCAGAGCTTCCGGTGGGGCAGTAGTGACCAGTCGGGCAACGGGCACCTGGAAACAAATATGTATCCTTAATGAGGTGAACATTTTCACTTGGTGTTGATTTCTCAGACTGAGTGACAATAGCAGATAAATGTTGATGTAAAATAAATTGTATTTAAATAAGCATAAATCTAACATGCATTGAATAGCTTATTTTCTTTTTTACCAGTTTTCATTGTAGGAAACCAGCCTCTATTCAAATATGTCAATTTTTGAGATGTTGAATAATTTATTTGGGTTTATACGGTCTGGTCAGTAGGTAAAACCAAAGCATCATCTTAATTCTACATGTATTTAAAAAGTGTGTTTTAGTGTATTACAACAATTTATGATGGGGTATAAAGGTCTAAATGATATACCTCTTTTTAACACAATTAGAAACTTGTCTCTGTGGTTATTTTAGACAAGAAGATTTTCCCTGTGCCCGTGTGTTTTAGTGTTCATAAATATTTAAAACCAAATCTTGAAATTAGAGATTTTTCAGAAAAACCAATGCAAAAGTAAAAGCCATTTATGTCCGATGAAATTACTTATGCAAAATTTGACTTACCACCTATGCCAGATGGTCTATCGGTGGTAGAATTTCCTGTACAGTAATAACCTTCCATACAGTCGCCTCGAGGAGCCGCCATCATGTCTGTGTCACAAAACTGTCCAGGGTCGCAACCGATAGGAGCAGAGCTTCCCATTGGACAATATTCACCTGGGGGAAATCATACATGTATAGATTAAAAGTCTGAAGAATTAGGGGGATAATTTTCATATTCCCTTAGTTATAATACCTACCTGTACAACCACTTGCCTTATTGCCGCCAGGAGATTACAACAGGCATTTTACACACACAATTAAACAATCTTGTCCCTAATGTCCTATGTATCACCCTATGCAATGCCCTGTACAGGATGTACGTTTGTAAGTAGCGGTTAAACAATGTGTTTGGTACCGTTGGACAGGAAAAACAAGCGCGCTTGTTTTGAACCATAAAGTATTTTTTGTTTTCTTCTCCTTTAAACAAAAGGAAGATGAGCACTAAGCACAAACAAACATCCAGTACAGAGCATTACATACATTGTAGGGCATTAGGGACAAGATTGTCTGCGCATCCTCACAGCGATAAGGCAAGTGTTTGTACAGAAGTAGGTATTATTGCTGGGAATATGTAGAGTTAAAATGTACCCATTGATTACAATAAATCGACCTTTCTGTCAGTGTCAATTGATCACAGAAATCTTTTGGATAAATGGCCCTGGCATAGAATTCAATTGAGAGATCAATTTGTTTTCCAGAAAGCTTAATAGCTAAAACCCATTCATACCAATGTCAAAGCAGTTAAGTTTTCTTTTAAGATTAAAGTGAAATTTTAGAAAAATGACCTAAAAAAACTGAAACCCCCAAAAATTGAGGTAACAAAAATTTGATGCAATAAAACCTGTGGTAAAATGAAATAAAATGCAACAAAACTGAGGTAAAGAGAAATAAAAAAATAAATATATTGAGTCAAATGTAAAGTCTATTGGAAGTGGTAAAAAATAGGACCAAATGTCTTTACCTGCCAGACATTTCCCCCCTTCTGGGGAAGTGGGTTGTGCCAGATAAGATCCTAATGAACAGAACCATCCCATATCACACTGTCCAGTAGGGGTGGTCAGACCCTCTCCATCACAGTAATAGCCTGGTTCACATGGTTGACATGAGCTCATGTTAGCCTGGCCTGATAAGAAAAATATATTTAAATTTATTAACACAATATTTTCAGATAAAAACTTCAATTAAAAGTAAAATCGATTACCCACATTGCCTAGTGATGTCACTTTAGAATGGTGATTTGCATATTTGCTAAAAAGAGGGTTTTGCTTTGAAGTGACCACCTTAATATAAACCCTTGTACTGACATGCAAGACTACACACCTACAATTCTATGTAAAGAATACTTTCCGTGAGCAATACCAAACACCCACCCAATACCAAACACCCTCCCGATACCAAACACCCTACCGATACCAAACACCCACCCGATACCAAACACCCTCCCGATACCAAACACCCTCCCCCCCAATACCAAACACCCACCCAATACCAAACACCCCCCTGATACCAAACACCCTCCCAATACCAAACACTCTCCCAATACCAAACACCGCCCCCCCCAATACCAAACACCCCCCCCAATACCAAACACACCCCCCCAATACCAAACACCCATCCAATACCAAACACCCCCCCAATACCAAACACCCTCCTGATACCAAACACCCTCCCGATACCAAACACCCTCCCGATACCAAACACCCACCCGATACCAAACACCCTCCCGATACCAAACACCCTCTCGATACCAAACACCCTCCCAATACCAAACACCCTCCCGATACCAAACATCCCCCTCAATACCAAACACCCCCCCCCCGAATACCAAACACCCACTCAATACCAAACACCCCCCCCCAAATACCAAACACCCTCCCGATACCAAACCCCCTCCCCCAATACCAAACACCCCCCCCCAATACCAAACACCCTCCCGATCAAACACCCTCCCAATACCAAACACCCTCCCAATACCAAACACCCACCCAATACCAAACACCCACCAAATACCAAACACCCCCTCCAATACCAAACACCCTCCCGATACCAAACACCCCCCCAATACCAAACACCCCCCCCCCCCAATACCAAACACCCTCCCGATACCAAACACCCTCCCGATACCAAACACCCTCCCGATACCAAACACCCTCCCGATACCAAACACCCATCCAATACCAAACACCCACCCAATACCAAACACCGCCCTGATACCAAACACCCTCCCAATACCAAACACCCTCCCCCCCCAATACCAAACACCCACCCAATACCAAACACCCCCCTGATACCAAACAGCCTCCCAATACCAAACACCCTCCCGATACCAAACACCCTCCCGATACCAAACACCCTCCCGATACCAAACACCCTCCCGATACCAAACACCCTCCCGATACCAAACACCCTCCCGATACCAAACACCCTCCCGATACCAAACACCCATCCAATACCAAACACCCACCCAATACCAAACACCCCCCTGATACCAAACACCCTCCCAATACCAAACACCCTCCCGATACCAAACACCCTCCCCCCCAATACCAAACACCCACCCAATACCAAACACCCCCCTGATACCAAACACCCTCCCAATACCAAACACTCTCCCAATACCAAACACCGCCCCCCCAATACCAAACACCCCCCCCCCAATACCAAACACCCCCCCAATACCAAACACCCATCCAATACCAAACACCCCCCCAATACCAAACACCCTCCTGATACCAAACACCCTCCCGATACCAAACACCCTCCCGATACCAAACACCCACCCGATACCAAACACCCTCCCGATACCAAACACCCTCTCGATACCAAACACCCTCCCAATACCAAACACCCTCCCGATACCAAACATCCCCCTCAATACCAAACACCCCCCCCCCCCCCCGAATACCAAACACCCACTCAATACCAAACACCCCCCCCCCCCCAAATACCAAACACCCTCCCGATACCAAACCCCCTCCCCCAATACCAAACACCCCCCCCCCCAATACCAAACACCCTCCCGATCAAACACCCTCCCAATACCAAACACCCTCCCGATACCAAACACCCACCCAATACCAAACACCCTCCCGATACCAAACACCCTCCCGATACCAAACACCCTCCCAATACCAAACACCCTCCCGATACCAAACACCCTCCCTATATGTATGCCAAATAAGACATTCCAGAACAAGTTAATAACCTTGTAATCAATATATTTATCTAACAAAAGAAAAAGTAAACAGAGGCCCTTTACCTGTTAGGTTATTGAAGGTCCCCCGTGGACATTTAAACTGGATGTCATACTGGGTGGCGACTGGGCAGTAATGGCCTGAAGGGCACAGTGTACCCGAGTAGGTGGAGGAATTAGATGTACAGTAGTATCCAGCAGGGCACAGTTCACAGGAGGACTGACCAACAACATCCTGTTAGTAATCAATAAAGGTTGGTCAAATGTAAACAAAATCCAAAGTTAGAAAAGAAATTTCAAACCAAAATTATAAAAAATACAAAGATTTTATAAAATTGTAATTCAACAGTTTTCTTTCAAAACAAGAAACAAACTTTGTATTCTATTCTTCTAAAAACGAATAAGAAGGAATGATATCTTGTCTCCTACCTGGTATGTCCCTGCAGGGCACCCTTCAGGAAGAGTTGTTGCCCCAGGGCAGAAATGTCCCTCTGGACACACACCTCCTACACCAATGTGGCTACCTGAAGGGGTGGGTGTGTCAACGCCAACAGTACAGTAATACCCCGGATCACATGACCCTGATGGAGCCGTGAGATTGGTCAGGTCACAATACATGCCGCCCAAACATGGCTGACATTCCAAATCTGATTCCAAACCGAGCACATTACTGAAGGTTCCAATTGGACAAGCTGTCCAGTTACGCCCCGTCCCAGTCAGGCAATAGAAACCCTGGGGACACAGACGATGGCCTGAGGTAGAGTTTCCTAAAATATAATTAAACAATATATAGACAAAACTGTATATGAAGCACTTCATAATTAAATCAACTTTAATTATCATGATCTTAAACTGATTTCGGTATTTTGAGGGTTTACATTATTTTAACCAAATCATAAATTCCTCTGGTAATTTGGACTGAGTAACTAACTCACACATGTTTGATTGATGTTTTAAGTGGGAGTCAAGATTATTTCACTTAAATGGTTGCCAGGTTTATTGGGAGACGAAAATTCCCACCTTCGGACGGTACCTAGCATCCCTTTCACGGAGATCCAGTCAAAAGCTTGGAATCAAGGCATTATTGGCATATGAGAAATTTCACCAATTTTTCAAAGTTTTTTTTTTTAATATACCAAAATAAATAAAATATGATAGAGACGACAGACGTAAAACGTTCCCTTACCTTCCACAATCTCTTCTGGGACACAATAAAACCCAGCTGGACATTCCAGACAATTAGAAGCTTTAGAAAAGTTAGTGAAAGTTCCAGGGTCACATGGTACAGGAAGAGCTGACCCGATTGGACAATGTAGACCAATGGGACAAGGCGTTTCAACAGGGTTTGGAACATTGTTACCACCAGGACAATAGAAGCCAGGGTCACATGACCCAACTGGGTTAGAAAGACCTGAGAAGAATAATGGATTGGATGAACTTTAAATCAGGTTTAGATTTTTGTCTTTTACAAAACTTGCGTTGAGAGAAATATACTGGTTGGACATTTTTGTTGTGGTTAGTTTTGATTGGATTAAAATTCTGCCCACTTTTAGAAATATACAAGTTGGATGTTTTTATGGCACGTTGAACTTAATGTTAATATGACAATAGGTGTCTCCATGGCAGAAGCAGTTATGGAGAACATTTAACAGAAACAACTATACATGGAGAGTAAGTTAGACGTACACAAATTTAACTAAGAAAGATCTTTCTACAGAATTTGCACGTGGAAATAAAAGAAGTAAAGGCAACATAAATTTTTCTCACAGAAAAGCACCAGCTTTCTGTACAGGGGAGGAATTAAACCTTCCTATTTTGCTTCTTTTCTGTAACTATCTTACACCCTCTTGAAGACTTATAAACAGGACCAGATAGACATAGTTAACTATGAATACCCTAATTGTCTACATGTATCTATACAATGTGGGAATAAAGATAGAACATAAATGCTGTGTGTAAGAGTAATTGTAAGCTAGGATCATTTTGTGCAAGCACACCCTAGGGATTGGATCAAACCAGATTGGTGATTACATACCTGTTCCATTACAGTAAAGTCCAGGATCACAGGGGAGACAATCTACTACAGCTTTGTTACCCTGGGCATTGGAGTATGTCCCATTGGGGCAGGGGGTGGGAATGCCAGACCCCTCCGGGCAATAACTACCCATTGGGCATACAATGCTCTGGGAATGATTTGAACCGGCCTCACAATAAAACCTGGAACAAAATGACAATGTATCATGAATTGTCGCTTTCTGAATTGAGGAAACTTACATTGATTGATTGGGGCTTAACGTCGCACTCAACAGCTAAGATTATACGGCGACAAAAGTACCAACCGACCAAAAGATCCCCCCCCCCTCTCACCCACATAGATCTATATTTTGACATTAGGCTCCACAGACCATAGAACGTCAGAAAGTCTAATGTATGTGGCATACTTAATGCTCCTCCTTGCTGGGTCAGCATACATGGCTAAAGCAGGGAACTTACAAAAATTATTCTTGACTCTTAGGCTTGCTCACCATGTTGTGCCCAGTGTCAGTTAATATCTTCAGATTTATTTCTTATATTGGTCAATTACAACACTCTTGTTGCCCCTGATTCAAGGTCTAACGTGCAGACGTATTCTACTCGTGTGTTTGGGAAATCCCAACCCCAACTGTGTGAGAATGTTGTAGGAGATTGTTGGTATGGGTTCAGTATTTGCGAGTACTTGCAAGAGGCGTGAGTAGTTGGCCAGAAAACCACTGGCATTCATTTCATTATTATGATTAGCCAAAGCTGTAAAGAGGCAATTCAAAATACAATACAATTTATTTTTATCAGGAACTCTTTTTAAATGTACATGTAAGTTCCATTATAATGACAAATAATTAAGGCATCCCAATGAGATTTTGTGAACAACATGAGCATTCAACACCTATTGCCAATGTCGAGTTGAACACGATTCAAGACATATTGAAAGCTTGTTTTGTTCGCAAACACTGACTTTGTTGTGATGCCTTAATTATCCTAGTGTTGGACTATAACACTCACCCTGGGTCACAAAGCCCTGTGGTATGAGTAAGTTTGGTGTCAGCGCAGTAACTTCCTGACGGGCAAATTACACAATCCACTTCCTGCTGGAGTCCGGTTTGGTTGCTATAGCTGCCCTTAGGGCATGCCATGGGGTTGGAAGTTCCGACGGGGCAGTAATAACCTTCTGGGCATATGTTTGCATCAATACCTAAAAAAATATTTCCATTGTAAAACATTAGTAATCGATTCACAGTTTCATCAGAGCTTTCAGCTTTGTGTTAGTTGCCATGCACAATCCCAAAAAATGAAATAAAATGCTAGATTATTATGTCTTGTTGAAGCTAAAATATTTTTGGGTTAAACGGCTCATTTGGGTCTATCATATTTATTTGTTGAGGGTTGTTGATTGTTCTGTTTCACAAGGGGGATATATTGTGGCTTATCTCTTCTAGGATTACATTTCAACTTATACAAACTTTATATTTATATAAACCAAAATGCTGTCCCAAACCACAGTATAGCTAATTTCTTTCCATATTAAAATACATATGGAAGAAAATTTGAAAAACTGACACCACAACAAGTGTCAGTATATACAAGTTTCACTGTATATTGACATATTTAGAGCTTTAGGTCAAAATTATTGGAGATGCTCATATTGGTCATAAAATGAACCAAACACTCGGGATAAGTTGACTGGTGGGACATTTAAGGCTTTGGTGTTTGGAATGAATTAACATACCCTTAAAAGAATGTTTTTAAGCAGGTATTATTTTACCTTGGCTGGGAGTAGAAATATTAGCCCCTTGTCTACAGTAATAGCCGGGATTACAAAGGTCAACTGGGGTCACCATGCCTGGCAGAGGGCAATAATAACCACCTAGGCAAGGGGAACAACTCTCCTCTTTTGTCAAACCTGAAATTGAAGCCAGAAAGATTGATGTCAGTAAAAGAAAGGGGTAATTAGTTGCAAAACAAATTATCATATTCTATTTATAAACAAGAGTTTCGGGAAACCCAAAATACGCCCGGAAAGGCACAGTAACTGCAGCCATACCAAAACAAATCCTTCCATATATATATATTTTTGAACATATGCAATGAGTCCTTCAAATATAAAATCTCATCGGGTGTTAAATGTCCAGGTCTTCAGCTTGGAGTCCAGCTAATTCTGACTGGTCAGTGGGCTTGCTGAAGACATCACTGACCAGGATGTTTGCCACATTTTATATAGGTATATTTGAACAGAGCCTAATCTATGAGATGGTCAATGGTGTGTAAATATACAAGTCTTATCTGTTTACACTTACAACCAGGTTTATGGATATTGTCAAACATATCTTTAAGCAGCTATATTTGCTCTACCATATGGGTAATACAACTGAATTGAAGAGCCTTTAAAACAGAGAAATAATTTTAATTCTAAACTTTTTAGGTTTTGGCCACCATAGCTATCACTAAATTATCCAAGGAAGCGGACACACCTTCTACCCATAAGCTATATCCTCAGAAAAAATTGTGCAGATGGAATCAAAACTTTGAAAGTTATGGAGCGGAAGGGAATATTACATAATCCAATATAACTCCCATATTATGTAACCAGTGATGTTAAAAATAGTTCGCGACACACCTTCTACCCATAAGGTATATACTCAGAAAAAATTGTGCAGATGGAATCAAAACTTTAGAAGTTATGGAGCGGAAGGGAATATTACATAATCCAATATAAATCCCATATTATGTAACCAGTGATGTTAAAAATAGTTCGCGACACACCTTCTACCCATAAGGTATATACTCAGAAAAAATTGTGCAGATGGAATCAAAACTTTAGAAATTATGGAGCGGAAGGGAATATTACATAATCCAATATAACTCCCATATTATGTAACCAGTGATGTTAAAAATAGTTTGCGACACACCTTCTACCCATAAGGTATATACTCAGAAAAAATTGTCCAGATGGAATCAAAACTTTAGAAGTTATGGAGCGGAAGGGAAAGCGGACGCCGGACAGCCGGACTGCCGGACGGACGGAGATGATACCATAATACAGCCCGCTTTTCAAGCCGGGCGTATAAAAACCAATGCAGTTTCTTTATTTGAGCAAAATTGACATATGGACAATTTTCTATTTTTAAAAGAATTTTGAAAAAAATGTGTCCGTGCAAAAGATATATTTCTTCTTTTTACATAAATTGATCAGAGTTTTACTCAAGATGATTCCCCTTAGACAACTTTTACCTAAAACATAAAGTTACCTGTTAAGTTATTGAAGGCTCCGATGGGACATGGGAATTCAAAACTAAACCTTGTTCCCAAGGGACAGTAATATCCCATGGGGCAAAGTGTTGTGCTGTTATCAAGTACAACAATATCCATAGTGTTGTCACAGAAGTAACCCTGGGGACAAGGTTTACATTCAGCCTGACTCTCCTGATCCTGGTAGGTTCCATTCTCACATCTGATTGGAGAATCTGATCCTGATGGACAGTAGTGACCAATGGGACATCTGGAAGAATCAGCCAATGAAAAAAGGTGTTAGAAAACTGACATAAACTACGACCAATGAAATGAATTGAAAGAGTTGACTGCTTTTTTAGATATTTATGGCATACTCAAAATGGTATAGGGGTAAAACAATATGACCTTTGGGTGGTTAATTATTAACTGTTCGAGTGGTATTTTACAACACTCACGATTGCTGTCGACCATTCAACATTCAATGTGCTAAGCAGATCAAATCAAAGAAAGAAACAAACTTTTTCATACCTGTATTCGAAAGGTGTTGATGAGTTTTGCCCAGGTGGGCAGTAATATCCCTGTCCACATAGCCCTTGAGGAGATGCCATTCCCACCCCGGGGCAGTATTCACCTCCAGGGCAAACTAAACAATCTAATGGGTCTGCATGCTGTTCTGTGTCCAGGTAAAATCCAGCTGGGCATGGAATGGGTGCTGGGCTACCCTCAGGGCACACATGCCCCACAGGACAAACGTCCCCTGTCACATTATCCGTGGGCATGGGATCGGATGCTTCCAAGGTACAGTAAAAGCCTGTTCAAAATGAAAGGATACATGTGGCTGTCAGTAGAATCAGTAACTATTTTATAAATATTTGAATCAATTAAAGGCCAGCTATAACAGCGTCCAACAACAGAGAAATTGGATTTTATAGAAGTGAAATTTACTAAATAGAAAAAAGAATCACTTCACGAAATTATAATCAAGCAGATAAAAGAATGTGTTTTAATTACAGTATAGATTCTCACCTTCTGTACAGTTGCCGGTCGGTGAAGATAGTCCATCTGTTTGACAATACATTCCAGGGTCACATGGAGTGGGCGCTGGGGACCCAGGTGGGCAATAGAACCCTTTGGGGCAGAGGTCACCCTCTGGGATTGATGGTGTGGCTGAGGTTGAGTTACCACTACAGTACCATCCTGAAAATAGTTCATTGATTAAGAGAACATAATGTATTGTTTTAGAAGACCTCACTCGACTTTCACACAGGGATCTTAACTCGAGTATCTCTACAAAGTGGGACTTTTGTCTTCTTGTTACAGAGATATGATTAGAGTTATACACCTAACACCTAATTATGTCTAACCTTGAAGACAGATTCCTGTGGGGTTTGTTAAGCCAGGTGTTTCACAGTATTCGCCTCCTGGACAAGGGAGACAATCTTGTAACTCTTGGGCCATGGACATATCGTAATGGGTTCCTGCAGGACAAGGGTACTGAATCGGCACCGCAGTGCCTGTTGGGCAATAGTGCCCACTGGGGCAAGGTGTGTCCAGGTATGTTGAAGCACCTGGGTACAAACAAACAGAAAAAGACATAAAAAATCTATGAATCTAATTGACTGAGATCTTATGTCTCACAATATAGTTCCTCGTAACCCCCCGACTTTTGGTGGGTACCTGGTTACCTTGGCACAACTCTAAATATATCTCCATATTTTACAGGTGAAATATTGGATGAATTATCACATTCCTTTTAGTTGAACTTAATTTAACATAAACGGCCAACCATAATAAAGGACAATAACAGGGACAAAATAGTTTCATCCTTGGATAAAATGACCATGAAGACAGCACAAAATACAGGAAAGTATCAGTAAAACTGATGGCTGCTCCACAAACCCCCATCCCAGATATATGTTAAAACAAATTTGAAGAAAGATGAATAGAGGGCAATAACTCTCATGGAGAAAAATGGCACAGCACAGCTGCCTGGTAGTAGGTATAAAGGTTTAATTCACACAATATTAATCTAGATATCACCCAGATACATGTATGGGCAAAATTTGATAGTCTGCAAAAATAAAGGACAATAACTGTAAAAATATTAACATAAAGAATTTATCCGCCGGGTTTCAAACAGATGCCCAAAGTATAAATCGAAATATTGCTCAGGCAAAAGATAAATGCAGAATTTGATGATTTGCAGAAACTTACGACAATAATTACTTAGTAATGAGGGCAAGTTTGAAACCAATCCTCAAAATGTCAACCAAGATATGTTGTAAACAAGAATCCAGACGGGCGGACACGACAACTACATGCTCTCTCGAAAGTTTTTGGGGATCATAAAAATGATACAAAATGTACTAAAAAAAGAAATTTAACCTACCTTGTAGACAATAATATCCCGGTGGACACAGGTGACACTCTGGTAAGCCTGTCACATTACTAAAGGTCCCTGTTCCACAAGGTACTGGGTAGGTGGAACCCAAGGGGCAGAAATGACCCTCAAAACACAACCCCCCTATACCTGTTTGACCACCTGAAGTAAACCAAATTCATGTCATTTTAATGTTTGAAATAATGGCCTAAATTAATTTCATGAAAAACATATATAAAAAATCTGTATTCTGTTAAACAAAAAACTGTTTTAAATTAATTAAACTTTCAACTTGAAAAACCAATTTATTTCCACCCCCATTAATGAAAAAGAAAACAATAATGTCTTACTGAGTATCGACTCTCCTAAAGGCTCATTCTCACGGTGCGATTTGTCGCGCTGACTTGTAGGATGAGATTAAAATGGATGCTTTTTATTGGTCAATAAGATTTGTCAACCAATCAAATGCATCCATTTAATCCGTACGACAAATCGCACTGCACAGTGAGAACGGGCTTTTAGCAACCCTTCCATATTTAATGAAAACTCATTCATTAGATTAAGTGGCATTCAAATCCAAGATCCAACAATGGAAAGCTTGTGTCTGTATTAGAGACTATCAATTTATCCATCACCCACAAACTATAACCCATAGATTGCACATTATTATGATAAATATTCTAAAGCATTGCCACATTTAAATGTCAAAACCTAAAAGGTTATAATATACTGGTGCCTTTATCATTTTCAATGAATGGTCAAACTTTTTAACATAATTTTCCTACCGGTAATTGTACAAGTGCCATTGACGTTAGAAGAATTTCCCCCGGTGGGATCAGCGCGGTCCATTCCGTATTCACAATAATTGCCCTCCTGGCAGAAACCTGTTGGTTCCACAGCAGCGTACTGGTCACAATACTGGCCACCAGGACAAGGTACACATTCAGACACAGACGATAATCCTGTGTTGTTGTTGTAAGTGCCAGGCGGACATTCCTGCCAATTTGCACCTGTTTGATCTGGACAGTAATAACCCTCGGGACAGGGAGCAATCAAATCACCGCTCAAACAATACCTGAAAAATTCATTTTTAATCTCCAAATTAAAAACTGCTTCAAACATAACAGTCAAACCTCTGTTGACACATACATGGAAAATCCAAACTTTAATAATTAGTTTAAAGTGGCTTGAGCTGCCAAAATGTTGATATTTTGACGCTAAAACAGAATGTTGAAATTATTGGTTATTTTTCTCAAAACATGTAATTCAGAAGCTTTTTAGTGCTTCTAGTCTCGAAAATGTACGATAAAGTTTTGTTTTGAACTAACTTTGGCTCAGAATGAATGAATGGTCGTCCCGGTTATTTAAATTTTGTTACTTTTCCAACACTATTACGGTTCATACGGGCCAAATACTGAATGGATTTTCCTCATTACAACGCCAATCATTTAGTTTTTCGATGACCTTCAAAGCCTCTTACTGTCGTGACGATTAGAAATTATCAAAAAGGTGTGAATTTTGGCAGCTCATGCCACTTTAAAGTATATTAATTTCAAAGCAATTGGAAATTGAAATAAGAAGCACTTGTGAAGACTAACTATTTACAAACAGCTCATTTAGCTGCTGCCACAGATATTGGCATGGTATCATCGTAGAAGCCAAAAATTAGAACAATCCGTAAATGGAATCTGTAACAAAATCTACCTAAAATAACGAATGTTTCTTACCAGCCTGCAGGACATGTGTCACATTCAGCCGCTAGTGTGTGGTTCATATAGGTTCCGTTGCCACAGGGGACTGGTGCCACTGACCCAAGTGGACAGTAGTGACTCAAAGGACAGGGGAATTCACTGGGCTGAGAAGTGCTCTGGGCTGGGGGACAGAAGTAGCCAGGCAGGCAGGGACCTGATGTGACATTCATTCCTTCCTTGTCACAGAACTCCCCTGCAGTACATGGGGTGCATTCAGCAGAACTATTCAACCCATAATAAGGATTAAATGTGCCCTGAAATACAGAAATTATCGTGAGAAAATCCCATTTAGTATCAGGTACAACAGCATTTGATGACAGTATTTTGACAATTGGCCACTCAGCCAGTACCATGTGACCTAGCCAAACATTCAAATTGGTTAGGCAAATTCAAACAAAGTGGCTATTCGACTAACCTTTTCCACAATTTGGTTTGGCCATGTGGCACTGCCAGAGACGTCAATTGTAAGGGCAGCATCATATCTATTGTAAATTCTAATACACCTCCAACTCGTCTAACATTACAGAGATAGGGAAGCCAGGGACCCATTATCTGATGCAATAAAGGGTTCCTGCTGGTTTCAACCACGTTGTGCTATAACTTAGGGGTGAGTTGGTGTAGAATAATCTTGGACCAAACGCCCTGAGTGACAGCTGTGTTCTAACACGTCATAGGATTTAAACTGCATGACGTCATTTGATTACTTGCGTCGTTGACAAGTCACTTGAGGGAGAGAAAGAGCAGTGTTCGATACATGTAACCTCACAACATTCCGGAATTATGACGTCATCGCGTTTGAGCTGACAGCACTGATTTCACCCGCAATACGTTCTACATATGGGTTGGTCCGAAACATTTCTGATTGGCTCTGGTTACCCAAGGGAGGGTCTAAATGTTCCTATGCAAGTTGGAAAGGCTGGTTTTCTGATTAAAATTCTTACGTTTGGGATACTGAAATTGAATTAATTTACATATGATATGCATTAGAATAGAAAAAAAAAACTTCCTGGTGAGCTGTGTGTTGCTGAATAAAGGGTCAATACCCCTCGCCCTCAAATAGTGGTATTTTCCACAACTGACCCTTAATTCAGCAACACACAGCTCACCAGCGCGTCCTTTATTTCTTAAGTAATAACCATGACAATCTACCAGTTAAGCGGACAGTACAAATACTATTACAATAATAGAAATGGAAACCATAATGGTTGCCAGTAATGGTAATGTTAACAGTTGTAGTAGTGAGGAACTGATAATTATACCAGTTATTGATAATGGAATCACTTTTGATTGGCACTTACATGTAGTGCATATTAAAGCAAATCATTTTCTTGCTGATTACATCTGTGTTTGTTAACGATGTTATTGATGATTGCATCTGGGTCTAGGCCCTTAACCTAACCTTTCTTCAGGCTTATGACTATCTGACAGTATAGAACATCAGGAAAGCTCATGAATTTGGTATACTAAATGTTCCTCCGTCAGTGATTCACAGAGTATGGCACCTTACATCACTACTACATAACGGGTGTCTTATCCATACAGCCATCTGGCTGCCTCTAAAAAAAAGTCTAATAATCTCACCTGTGGACACCTGTCAGGTGTTTCTACACCCTCCGGGCAATAGTGACCAGGTGGACAAATATCATTTCTGCGGGAATTAGAACCTTGTACACAGAAATAACCAGCATAGCACAATCCTGGAATGAAGAATTGAATAATAGTTATATTGCACTATATAGGCTATTTGCTGAGAGGGGAGAACGCCCAGAGTTATCAATCAACATCAAAATGAACAGGACCGGCTGAGGTGCATGAGAAATGACTCAATGATATACATGTACATGTATGTCTCACAGGCACCCTAGGGCAATGGCCTCTGTTTAAAGTCAGGATTTCTCACCCACCCATATGTACGAGTTGGTATTAAATTCATAGCATTATTTGATCCCTTGATGAGGTATACAAATATTATCTGAAAGATTTCCATCTTTATGCAGAAGGACCAAATTATAAATGAAATTCAAACAGAGCTTACATTGCTCCTTCTTCTCCAGATATAGTGGACTGATTGAAATTTTAAGCCACACTCAAGATTATATGAATAATATGGCTCTTTGTCAGATTTGGTAGGACAGGAATCCGGGTTATTTGCTGCGCAACTTTATTCTACTCCAAGAATTCATCGCTCCATTGGACAATTAGTTGAGGCTATTTGATTATTTGATACAGCTTATATAAAGTTGCAGACTAACTGTTTGAAGCAGAAAATGTAACCATATGTGTCTATGTAGGTTTTCTCTTACCTTCAGGGGCAGATAACCCTTGGCTTTCACAATAATATCCTCCAGTACAAAGTGTGCATTCTGATTGGTTGGTTAGCCCTGAGGCACCTCCGTAAGTTCCGGAAGGACAAGCGACTGGATTAGCTGTACCTTCCACGCAAAAGTAACCTAAACATTGAACAAAACATTCTCAATAAAAACAAAAATATCTTGCATGAAATATCATATTTTTTGTACAAATATTTTCACCTGAAACCTCAAGTCACTTGTAGGTTTTTTAAAGCAGAATTTTGCCTGTGATAAAAGAATTCAGATTATTGGCCTGTATTACCTTGAGGACAGATGTCAGCATCAGGACCTTGACTTGGTGTTGACGACTCCGCCAAAAGTTGACAGAAATAGCCAGAAGAGCATGATCCATCAGGGGAGATAAGTCCAGTTTGACTACAGAATTTCCCGGCGGAACACGGTGTACAATCGCTACTCTGATTGACCCCTGACCTATTGTTGAATGTTCCTAACGGACATGGCCATTGGTCACTTCGCACAGTACCTGTGAAATAGTGATAACAAATTAGTTCACGCTGACAGACAAAAACACATTGACTTGTCTTGCTCAGAATGAAGGACATTAAAGCATTTATGTGTGGATGTATGAGGAGAGAAGGGAGGAGGGGGGGGGGCATGTATGAGGAGAGGGGGGGGGGTGTATGTATGAGGAGAGAGGGTGGGGGTCGTATGTATGAGGAGAGGGGGGAGTATGTATGAGGAGAGAGGGGGGGGTGTATGTGAGGAGAGAGGGGTGTGTGGGTGTATAGGAGAGAGGAAGGGGGGGGGGGTGAATGTATGAGGAGAGAGGGGAGGGGGGGGGTGCACACAATCAATACTCAATCTGTATCAATCTTTCCCTAATGCTCAAATCCCACAGATTTAAAAAAAACTGAGCTAATTTCTGTGAAGGTTTCCCCCAACGACAGGTGCTTCATACTATGCATCATCAGAAACCATGTTATTTCTCTGGACAAACAGCTCTGTAAAAGCTCAAATTATGATTTTACATAAAAAATCAACAAAATGGTGATTTTAATTGTGTTGAATCTGGTGAATTTATTTCATGTTTAACATACCAGGTGGACAGTAGTATCCTTCAGGGCATTTCACCGTGTCGTTTACAACAACAACTCCCACACTGTTGTCACAGTAATAACCATCAGGACAAGTTTTACAGGTGTCTTGACCAATCAAATCCTGGTAGAAGCCACTTGGACATATGATTGGTTCATATGTTCCCTCAGGACAAAAATGACCAATCAAACAAGGGTAAGAGTTTGGAGTTATTTCCCCTTGTGGACAGTAGAATCCTGCACTGCAATTACCTGTGGACAAAAATATTAATAATATAAAAAAAGTATAAAAAAACAACTGGTGATGTCTTTAATTTTTTTTATCATAAGTATGGAACCCACGTTTAAAGAGAGTTATTATTAAAAAAAGTTATTATGCAAAAGAAACAATGCATTTTACGCTGTGTATAAATAATCTAAAAAACACATTAAAGACTTATTTTATTTGTATGTTTTTTTTTTATTTCTCTCGGAAGTAGCTTCAAAAGTATAAATAAACAAATAACCATTAATTGAATCCTCTGGCATCCACATGTATGGAAAGATAGAAAAGTACATCAGGAAAGTGCATCAAATATTTACTTACTTTCATGTTACATTTGAAAAACAAATTAAAATTTAAGAAATTTATAAGCACTATAGACGCATCCTTACCGGAAGATACTGTGAGATTGTAATCACCACAATATTCGCCAAGAGAACAAGGGAGACAATCCAGTATATCTGTGTTACCAGAGCTAGGGCTGTAAGTGCCGGGGGAACAGGCTTCTGGCCAAGCTGACCCAGACAGACAGAAGTACCCCGGGGGACAACGATCACCAGTGCTTCCATCTACTGGGGTGGCTGAGTGGGATCTAGCACTACAGTAATAACCAGCGGAACAGTTCCCAGTCGGTTCCGAAAGTCCAGAAAACTGACAATACTGGCCACCAGGACAAGGTAACGGGTCAGAGGAACCTACAATTCAATGAATACATTGACAAATACAAAATACCAATCCCTCCCCTCACTTCAGATCCAATAAAGGGGTATACTGACAAATACAAAACTCCAGACTGTGTTAGTTGGCTCGTGAGTTAGGCATATCATGTTAGGGTGCTGCAGAATATAGTTCCTCACAACTCATTATTGTACATTATTTGAGTTAATTACTGTTGAACACTTACGATATGCTGTTTTGATTTTTTCTGTTTTAGATTTGATAATGTATAATATCAGAATAATATCAGTGGAGTGTTAGCGATCATTAGATTTTGTTTTTCTGTTCACTGTAATTTGAACTGAGACTTGATGACATGTTATTTCTTTCTTTTTTGTAAATTGACAAAAAGCATCAATGATACCTTCAGGGCAGTAATATCCTGGTTGACATTCCCCACCATGTGTGGTGGAATTGGTACTGGAGGAACCACCAGTACAGTACCAGCCGCCAGTACAGTTTCCAGTTGGGGCGTCATTTGCATACCCCTCGCAGTATTGACCCCCGGGGCAAGACAAACAGTCATCAAGGGCAACAGCTCCCATTGAAGGATTGAACGTTCCAGGTGGGCATCGAAATTGGGTGGAGAATTCTGTACCATTAGGGCAGTAGTGGCCTAAAATGACAAGACAAACAAATTTTAATTGACAAATGGCAAATATATCAAGTATCGTGAAATAACAAAAAAAAACATATACTGAATTTTCTAACATTCATGTTTATTCAACATTGTAACACGTGTCATTTCCCTACACATTATATGACAAAGCTGTGGTATAAACTTGCATATACGCAGTCGTCATATTTGTGTGACGACATAGAACTGAAAGACATCATCTCCCAAACGCAAGTGGGGATGCCAAGCTGTTGTATGTGCCCATTGGTTTGCCTGCCAACAAAACTGTTGGCCACAGAATTTCAAAATGGTTAAGTTTGACAGCGTCATTCCATCAGCTAAAAGTATTAATACGTCTATGAAATATATTAGGTCTATCTGTATTTCACAAAATGAATCCAGCAGCTCTATCATTTTTTAAGCTATAGATTCACGTCCAAGGGTCAATCGAGAAGAAACTATTCAGCCAAAATGTAGGCATGGCAAATGTTCAGTTTCAATGGAAAAAAATAGCAAACAAAAAGTGTTTGAATAAAACTAACGGATTGATTCTCTGCGTATATTCTGTGATAACTGCAAAAAACAGGAAGGCCCTCGTCCAAAAACAATGGACGCTTCCTTTTTTCTTGCAGTTATTACAGTGTATACACAGAGAATCAATCCATTATTTGTTAATTCAAATGCTATAAAAAGTCTTGCAGCTTAAGAATTTTTCAATATTTTACACACAGTAATAGATCCATAATTTTTTACCATTGTTTTTTTTTTTGTTGATCTATTTATAAAAAATCAATATCAAGCTTTCAATAGAATAAAATGTGCCCCAAAATAACATAAAAGTGGACCTACCAAATGGACAGACAGAAAACTGGAAGTCAATGGAACTCATCAAACAGAAATAACCTTGGGGGCAAAGGTCACAGGTCATTTGTCCTTCAGAAGAAGCATAAGTTCCTGGCTCACAGGGAATTGGTAAGGACGATCCCATTGGACAATAATGACCTATAGGACAAACTCCCCCCACTCCAGTGAAGAGCGCCTGCTCTGGGCATGTGCAGTTTGGAGAGGAAGAGTTGTCTGCTCCTGGTTGTGGACGGTCAACACCAGATGTGCAATAATAACCTGAAAAGATGAAAAAGATTTGATTTTATTGTCCTAAATCCAAGTGGTACGGAGACACAATTCAAGACAAAAATATATAAACGTAACAATAGCTATTATTTTATTATTCTTTAACTTAGTCCCTAGTTATGAAGACGCTATCGAAGACAAATAAAGATAAACTTAACAATAGCTATCAGTTGAAAAAAGGTATTGTTTTACCTGCTGAACAGTTTCCACTTGGTTCAAAAAGATGTTCTCCATCACAGTACATGCCACTGTCACATGATGTACACTGACCAATCAGAGACAAGCCTTCCTGGTTGCTATAGGTACCAGCAGGACAAGACTTCCAGTCAAGCCCAGTTCCTGAAAGAAGAAAAATGACAAAATATTTATATTTTTCAACTTGTAAAATAGAAGAACCCATTTAAATCAAACAGTCCAGTGCATTTCTTTATATATGTCCCAGGCAATGGAAATATGTTCAATGCTAGAAACAAAAGCAGTGTGAGAAATAACATGTTAAACATTGTAAATTGTTAGCACATGACCTCAAGGCAAAGAGCCTGCTTTCCTCAGTACAACTGAAATAATCATATAAAAAATCAATCAATCTTGGAGTATGGGATGGAAAAGGAGGAAATCACAAACAATGAAACACACAATCCAAAAAAGATGGCCACATGAAGAGGATACTACATTGGTGTTGGGTTGGCACCTTTGGTTGACATGTTTGTCGCAGTTATCCAGCCAACAGTAGAACACTGTAGGCCCAATCACACCTAGCTCCGGCATGTAGCGTTGATGTGAGGCCCAAAGGGCCGAACGCTACGGAGGGTAGCCATGTTTCAAAAAGGTAACTTCCTGAATGGTTGAGATACAGTGCTCTCCCCTTACCCCTCTATCTAATACATATAATATATATTAAGGGGAGAGCACTATGTGTGCCTGTGGTTGAGAATACAAAACATGGCCGGCGTGTTAGCGGGAAAGTGTTCGAACCAGCTCTAGATATGGATGTAATGCAATAACTCTGGCCTATAGTTTGACGAAATGGATATCAAGACAGAAACGGTCGGTCATTCATTTTAATGCATTTATTGCATCGGTGAAAGATTTTTTCCAAAGAAAAAGGGGTCACTATATAGTTGAATCGTAAAGTACATCGGTAGAAAATGGTGTCCATTCTACAATCCTGAGCTCCAGCTCATAAGAGGATTGTTTACTAGAATTAAATCACACCTTACAAATAAAACAGAAAAAGAAGCTCACACACATTATCATTGATGAAAAATATTTGATTTGAACAAAAACAATTACCTTCAGGGCAATAATAACCAACAGGACAAGGCTGATTGTTTAACGTAGCATTTTCTGGTTGAACAGGTAGGCAATACAATCCTGGTGGACAGGGGAGACAACTCTCTGCTCCAGTTATATTAGCATAAAATCCTGCCGGACATTCCTGAAACCCCCAAAAATGAAGTCCCTTTATACCCGTCAAATTTTTAACACATGAAATCGAGAAATAAAATTTAACTAAAGTAATTTATTCCAGCAATTTACAATATAGTTGGCTGTGATAGACAGAAAGCCAATTGACGTCACTGAAAAATGTTAATTGCATTATGGGATATAAAAGAGTTTTTCTTTGAAGTGGCCGCCTTGTTACAAACCCTTGAAGTGAGAATGCATGCATGCCTTTATAATTTTCTGTGAATATTACACTGGGATTGCCATGCCATAACACATAGCACCAGAAGCATGTGACCTCATTAGGTATTATGTCTATAACAAAAGTAGGAGTTGTCAATCATGATAAAACCAGCCTAGTTGGGTGTCTTTACCTGATAGATGGCTGATCCATTGGGGCAGTGGACTCCCCTGGGGCACAACAAGTGGGCAGGATTGGGTTCATAAATACCCTCTGGGCAATAGTATCCACCCCAACAAGGTAACAAATACTCAGTCATACCTTGAAAAGAAACCAGGCAATTAATTAACATTCGGACATGGAAAAAGTTGATGGAAAACCATCTAGTCAAAACCACCAGCATTATATTTACCGTTATCACCAGCCAGAGAAATTTCAGGGTATTTTATTGGCTGAAATGGCCAGAATGTGAGCCAGAATGAGAGCTTTCCATGTAGACATTTGATTCTGTATCACCACAGAGTTTAATAAGGAGTCAAGCACTGATATTTCCATGGAGTGACAGAATTCTTCAGTCAAAATCCAAAACCCTATCGTGACGTTTTGCTTGTCTCAGACATTATAGTATTATATTTACCAGCATCAGGACAATAGAAACCTCCTGGACAGTTTGTACATTCTCCCACCGCAGTGAGACCAGATGCATTGGAAAATGTTCCTCTTGGGCAGGGTGTTGGGGTGACACTTCCTTCTCCACAATATGACCCCGGAGGGCAAAGGTTGAAGGTTGCGACATCAGCTGCGCTCACACAATAGTACCCTGTAATGTAAACAAATTGTCAAATATGAATACAAAAATTTATGGTTTTCCTGCAAATGTGGGGGTACCTCCGTCTCTCTCACCAACACAAACCCTCCGTAGATACGTTTGATATTTAAAGTGAGTTGTTCACAAAATGGCTGTATGTGGAAGGAATGCCAGGTTCCCCTGCTACTGGCAACTCCACCATGTAAGTGAAATAATCTTCTATGGTGTTAAACAATAATCATGGAGTGAATGTTTAAATTTCAGCCAAACGATAAAATGAAGCCTGAATTAGAACAGCATGATATGGCAGATTGGCACCTGAAGAAACAGGGGTACATGCAGGGTGCTAGTTGCCTAGGATGAGGGCTGATATATGCTTTTTCATTCTTCAAATGAAAATATTTTCAAACATAAATAAAGAGGTTGAGGGTTTTCTTCCCAGTCATAAATCCTGAGAAAGCTGCAATATAAATGAATCCTTATTGGTTCATTGGCTTCAGAGAGTACTTGACTCAAGGTTAGACAGAGAGAGAATTGCCTTGCCCACAGCTCCTAAAGCAGTATTTATAATTCTGAAGAATTGAGCTCTCTGCTTGTGGAACTCAGCCTTGCAATTTAATATCATCAGGGAGCCAAACTTCTTTGGGGGTGTCTGACCTTTAAAAGTGAGTGCTGGTGAGCGTGTGTGTGCCATTTTGTGGAGAGGTACCTGCCGTTTTGTGAAGAGGTAAATTTCAATCAACCAATCATATTGAAGATATAGTTCTCACCTGCTTGACATGGGGGTCCATAGGTAGTCATGTTGAAATCTGGACAATAAAATCCACCTGTGCAGTTAGAGCATTCAGTAACATCTTGACGACCAGTTGTGGGGTTGAAGGTCCCTGGGGGACAGGAAAGGGGTGTGGCTGAACTTTCTGGACAATAAAACCCAACAGGGCAAATATCAGCATTATTACCCATGGATGGGGAGGGGCTATCTGAGCCATACAAACAGAAGTACCCCGAGTGGCAATTTCCAGAAGGGCCACTCAGACCCACTTGGTCACAATACTGCCCTGGTAAGCATGGAATACAGTCAGATGACACAGTTCTGTGTGTAATATTGTTGAACGTCCCCAAGGGGCAAGGGTTATCAAATGCGCTCCTTGTATTTGGTGGGCAATAGAATCCAGTTGGGCAGGCAGAATCGTTGTACAAGACGACAGGCTCCGCAACATTATCACAGTAAAAACCTTGGGGGCAACTTTTACATGTAACCTGGCCGAATTCATCTTGATATGATCCTGATTGACACCTTAAAGGAGCAGAGCTACCAGTGGGGCAATAGTGACCGAGGGTGCAGTTAAAGCCGTCAGGAGTGGGCGAATCTTGGCCCCCGGGGCAGAAGTATCCTGCGTCACATAAACCACTTGGTAAAGAATTTCCGCTTCCAGCACAATACATTCCAGGTGTACAGGGTAAACAATCTGCTAACTCCATGTTACCTGTGCTATTCAGGTAGGACCCTGGCTCACAGAGTAAAGGGGCAGGGCTGCCTTCTGGGCAATACACACCTGTTGGGCATAGCTCACCTAAAAGTAGACATAATAATGACATGAAGTTTCGGGTATCTAAGCTAGAAACGTCTGATAACATTATCAACAAATGAAAATCATTTGAAAGAATTTAAAAATACTTTTTGTTATATTTTGAGTTATATTTGGAAAATATTATGAGAAAAACAACATACACTAGAAAAATTAGCCTGCCAACAATAGAAATATAGACACATTTTGGGGGATAAAGTTGTTGAATAATGACAAATTTTATCTTCTGATTTGGGTTCCAGTCAGAAACAGAAAAACAAACCAGTGTTGCCACAGCAAGACACAAACAAATACGTCATATAGCACATACCTGTAACATTTCCGTCTGTTGGATTAGGAACAGTTGCCATGGCAACACAGTAATAACCAGGGTGACATGGTCCTGAGGTTTGGTTTAGAAGATCTGTTGCACAAAATTGACCAGGGGAACAAGGTAAAGGACTGGATGACCCTGCTGGACAGAAAAATCCTGCCAAACATCGATCTCCTTTAACA
This sequence comes from Lepidochitona cinerea, assembly GCA_963971465.1. NCBI lineage: Eukaryota > Metazoa > Mollusca > Polyplacophora > Chitonida > Tonicellidae > Lepidochitona > Lepidochitona cinerea. The sequence goes on along the minus strand of OZ020564.1, from coordinate 27,556,489 downwards.
CCCGATGGTGTGGCCACAGTGGCGCCCCCTGTACAGTAATATCCTGCATCACAAATACCCAAAGGAACAGCCAGACCATCGGAATGACAATACTCTCCACCTTAAATAAACAATCATTTAATCTAATTAGGACTCCTTCAATTTTTTTTGACATCGATGATTTAAAACCATCAATCAATAAATCAATCATGCCCAATGAAACTTTAAGACTGATTGGACCACATAAGTTGAATGCATATGTTGTCATTACAGTTATTCCCCTAGCACTTTCATTTGGGCATTTAACAGCCCAATTATCATCAAACTTATGTTGACTGAACCAGAACCAGAAATTGTAGCAATTCAAACTATAACATGTAGCTGCCACGTCACATTGGTTAGCTTGGATCTGACATGCCACGATCGTTGACATAACTATGGATAGGATTACAGAACAGTAGTCTTGATTAGACTGGCAAACCCAGTTTATACCCTCATAAAAACTGATGGCTAGGTAAGAAAAATTAATTGATTGATCACTCTGACAACCTGTAAGTAGATTTACTATGTTTGATAAGCAAAAGCCATTCTAGAGTTTTGGTTACATTGGTCACATATCAAATGACATGTGACAGCCATTCCATGTATATAGTTCATAGATCCAAGTAAACAGTTTGATAGATTAAAATAAACAAAGAAGAGTACTACAAACTAACCTGGGCATTGGACACATTGAGAGAGACTCTCCCTGTGAGTCACATTGTTAAAGGTTCCTGAAGGGCAGGGAAATTGGTTCCAGTAACCCGTTCCCTCGGGGCAATAGTGCCCAAGCGGGCAAGCATTATCAGTGTAGTTAACGGTGCTATCTGGGCAGAAGTAACCTGTGGGGAAAACAAACTGTTTTATTAACACAAAGTTATTTAAATTGTAGAAATTGATACCTGGATAATTAAAAAAAATCTTCCATTGTAAATAAAAATTTCCAAAATGTTTAGAAAATTTGGGTACCTTTTGGACAAATCTGGCAGGAATGAGATCCTTCTACATTGGAATAAGTTCCATTTTCACACGCAATAGGATAGACACTTTGAACACCACCGGGACAGTAATGACCAACAGGGCATACTCCACCATACCCAAGCTCTCTGTTGTCATAGCAATTGTTGCTCAGGGGCTGTGATTGGTTTATCCCTGAGGGAGTAGGACGATCAATTCCATAAACACACCAATAGCCGGCGGAACAATCACCTGGACACAATGAAAATTTCAAAATAAAATAACATTTTTGAAAAGAAATTACTTTTGGAGAAAAAAACTATGATTTACTTTATCTAAGTGTTACTGTGTAACATATTATAATGACTCTTTTGTATCTCTCCAACACTAAATGTATTATTACGGCCGTTATTCTGGCCCGTAACAACATCTCAGAGGGATATCAAAAGGGGGGCTTTTATGGCAGCAGAAATTTTTTGAGATACTAAAAATTAATCTAAAAACTAAAAATAAACATGAAAAACAACCATATATAAACACCTAAAGCATTATTAAACATGATATGTTCTCCATCATTTTTATTTTATAATTATGATTGTATCAACAAAGGGGAAGTTGTTAACACAATTACCTGATGGTGAAGTTAAATGGTCTCCATCACAGTATTTGCCTGCGGGACACGGTTTACACTGACTTTCAGCATACAGACCCTCAACATCGCTGTAAGTCCCACGTGGACAGGACTGCCAATCGTACCCTGTACCAGTCGGGCAATAGTAACCCCGCGGACAAATCTCACTTTGACCCTGGAGAACGCAGTAATACCCAGCGGCACACGGATAACAAGTGATTGCATGAGTATGGTTAACCTAAAAGTCAAGTACATCTTTAATTACAGGTTGTATTTTATGGCATTCAAAAATGTTTCACTGGTATTGTCAGAACCTTCGTTCAAAGCCAGGATGAACTCAGATAACTCACAACATATTTCCGGACAGAGTAGAACCTGAACCCACAGCCCATTGGTGCAGGAATGTTCAGATTAAGGTTCCATTGTTACAATAACTGTAGGCAGTTTTAAGCCAAAAGTCACTAACATAATTATGATTGAAATAAATCAGCCAGAAAATCTTTGATAAATAGCTTAAATCGATTGATTGATTTGTGTTTTTGCGACCAACTCAATATTTTTCCACATAGTTAAAATCACACAAACCAAAATCATACATATAAAAAGGGGGAGTAACTCACAGCACTGTTGTTTCTGCAAGGGACGGGCATAGCTACCCCTTCTGGGCAGTAGTGGCCAATGGGGCAAAAAGTAAGAGCAGGTTCACGGTCAACTGTTCCAGCAGGACAATAATAACCTAAAAATAACACATACTGTAGATGTTAATAAAGTTGTAATGAATGCACAGTTCTCAATATGAGTACAAAAAGGCAATCCATAGTCCATATCACAGCTATTTCAGAGTCCATATCACAGCTATTTCAGAGTCCATGTCACAGCTATTTCAGAGTCCATATCACAGCTATTTCAGTACCCTTGGAATAAAGTCGATATATAGTGTCCTTCAATGGTCTACAATTAAGGATATTGTCTTTGAGGAGCTTTGTTCAGTGTGTAGGAGGCCTGTAGCAGAGTAATGTATGCACATAGTATGGAATGACATTTAAGGTAGTTATAAGGTTACGCTCCTTCAAAAAAATGTCCTTAATTCTTTGCTTCATTAAGTTTGTTGTTATTACCTTCTCCACATAGTCCTGTAGGTTCAGTTAATCCATTTGTCTCGCAGTAATATCCACCAGGACAAGGCATGCAGTCCGCTTCACGAACCAGATTTGTGACATTTGAAAATGTACCTAGTGGATAGAACTCAGATCATCAAATATGTTCATATCATAACCCATAAAATTACAAAGAGTTTACTTGAGGCCTGAGATACTAACAAAAAATTGAAAAAAAAAAAAAAAGGTTTGAACCCTCCAATCAATGAGTAGTCCTCAACAATATAATGAGAAAGATAATTAAGACATCTCCATGAAGAAAAGTTTAGTGAATAACATGAGCTTTTGACAGTTATGCTGATGTGTTTATCCATAACAATGGACATCAGCATAGGCATACAAACCATGTGTTGTTTACAAAAACTTACTTCATGGTGATGCCTTTTTTTTCTCCTTATAATGAAACCCAGATTTAAAGAGTTTCAAAAATTTCTTAGCCTCAACATTATACATGTACAAGAATGAATGAATGAATAGAAACTTTATTTAAAGAGGGTGAAGGAATCAAATTAACAATATTATATCTTTCAGAAGAACTAACCGGCTGGGCATGGACTTGGTGAGATACTAGCTTCAAGACAATATGATCCAGTGGGGCAGTCAAGATGTGTTGCCAATGAGGCCGCCAGGGGGCAGTAGTAGCCAGCGTAACACAGACCACTTGGTGATGTCAAATTCAACTCACCACAATAGTAGCCTAGAAAAGATGAAAATGGCCACAGAGGGTTACAGATTATTGGTGTGCATAACAAAGGCGACATCAGGGGTATGATTAACACCAATTCACAGATAGATCTTGATTGTGGGGCAAAAAGAAAATAAATGGATTCATGAGACTATAACAACTTTTATATTTTTATCAGAGGGATGATTAAATAGCGTTTACACAAAAATATGCTATAAAGGAAAAACTAACTTAGATTCTTACTAGAAAGGCCAATGAGGTACATGTACCATTGGTGGGGTTTGGGGAGTTATACGTTATGTATTTTTTATGATAAAATCAGTCATAGAGGGACAAAAATCATCCTTCTTTACAAGAAAAGCTATATAGACAAGTTTCTTAAACAATCAGTCACCATTGTCCTAAAGCTGCTAGCTAAAGAAGCTTCTTGTCTGCTCACCTGGGGTGCAATCCAGACATTCTGTGACGTTAGCAAGCCGGGTGTCATTAGAGTAGGTCCCCAAGGGGCATTTGAAAGGTTCTGAAGTTTGGGTGGGACAGTAAAATCCTGCAGGGCACTCATCAGCCTCATAACCTTGAGAAGGTGTCCCAGACTTAGCATTTTGGCGACAATAATACCTGAAAGATGTTCATAATAAAATCTCCCAATTTTTGAAAGAGTTTCCTTTGATTGATGATTATTTCAATGATGACAAAAATGTGAGGCAGTTCGTTAAAACTCTTCCCCTTGGGATGTGTGTGTATGTCATGGTTACGGGGAAATTGATGGATTTCACATCTCACTCAACATTATTTCCAATTTATGTATATGGTGGATATTTTGTTTATGGTTTATTCAGAACACAGCCAAACAATGTTCTTCATTTAACAGGTATGGGGGGGGGGGGGGGGGGGGCTGGATTTCAATCAATTAGGTTTACATATATCAAGAGAAGGTTGGGTGATCCAGCTGCCACAGTTTCCATTCCCCCAATAAGGGAACTAATATTGAGGGGGATGTATAACATTATTGGCCAATTCAACCTTATGCACTGACTGTGATGTAGTTAATGATATAATCCAAAGTCAGTCCACAAAGCCATACCCACACCTGAGGGAGATATCTATACAGTGAAACGAGCAGCAACACAATGTCTTACCCTTGTAAACAAATCTTTGAGTAGTCTATTTGTGCCTCCTCGTCACAATAATACCCCCCGGGGCAGGGTGTACACTGTGTGACATCACTCAACCCTGTGGCATTGCTGAACGTTCCTCTTGGACAGGGGAATTCCACGGAATAGCGAGTTCCAGCTGGACAATAATGACCTGCATGGCAAAATTAATTCACACATTTCAGATTTTCAATTTGCAGAAGATTAATAAATCAATTAAAGTGGCATGAGCTGCCAAAATTCAGACTTTTTTCATAATTTATGATGATCACGATAGTAAGAGGTTTTGAAGGCCATCGAAAAACTAAATGATTGGCATTGGAATGAGGAAAATCCATACAGTATGTAGCCTACACGAACCGAAAACGTGTTCGCAAAGTAAACAAAATTTAAATAACCGGGACGTCCATTCATTCAATAATTTCAACATTCTGTTTTAAGGTCAAAATATCAACATTTTGGCAGCTCATGTCAATTTGATCAATTGGAGTTTCTCGCCACACTCAAGATTATTTTACGGACTCAGAAATTTTGAAATTTTGTCTTTGGGCAGGGCGTGATTCAAACTCGTGACCCATCAATGAAAGGCATGTGTCGGATTGAGAGATCGCAATCAACAAGTTAAAACTTATGTTTTTTTATTTAGATTGATGACAAGAAATTACTTTGAGATTAATACACAATATTTAAACTTTCATTGTAGATAATTCTTAGATCAACAAACAAACAAAAAAATTAGCAATGAAGCAATGAAGCCATTGTTTTTCATGGTAGGGGAATCTTTGCCAGTGATAATAATGTACATGTATTATCAAGAAGAAGTTAACATACAGAATGTTAGATGAAACTTGTACAGTACCTGGAGGGCAGTAACTAGAGTTGTAAAGTACAACGGGTGCAACAGTGTTGTCACAGAAAAATCCTGGCAGACATGTTTTACATGACCCTTGACCTGTCTCATCTTGATACGACCCAGACATACATCTGATTGGTTCGTGGAAACCACTTGAAGGGCAATAATGACCTAAACATTTCAGAAAGTAAAATAAAATTGATCAGTAAAATTGTAAACCAAATTAACAAAATAGTTTTTCTTGAACCGGAGCTGTTGTCTTTGAAATCGGAACAAAATAAATTGCAGATATTAACAATATTTTTTAAAGTATTTTCAAGTAGAATTTTTTTACTTTAATGCTTATACTTTTCTAAAAAAAAATAGAATTTTTTCAACTAATTTGATATAATGCCTCACTTAGAATAAAAAAATATAGAGATCTACCAACGAAAAAAAACATTACCTTGTGGGCATGTATACTCAGGGGGATCAGACTGACTCTGACCTGTAGGGCAGTAGTATCCCGCTGCACATGGCCCAGTGGGCATGGGGTTACCGTACCCAGCACAGTAAGACCCCTGAGTGCAGGGGATACAGTCAGTAAGGTTCCGCCCACCTGTAGTATTAAGGAACGTTCCAGGAGGACAATAAGTTCCGTTGGAACTACCCAATGGGCAATATTGCCCTTCTGGGCAGACATCACCTGTGAATCAAGAGGTTAATTGAATAATCAATTTCAGAGACAATTGATTGTATTTGAGAGATGTAAAAAAAAAAAAAAAATTCTAAATTGAAAATAAAATGAATTCATAGTGAAGTTTTAAATTTGGCCCTTGCAAGGTGGCATGGTAGAGGCGACAGTTGTCCAATATACGATTTCATTTCCAGGCAATTTCTACTTGATTTGAGGAAGGACCCATCCATAGATAGCTTGTGTCACCTTATCAACTGAGCCAGGTTATAAAATGGAAATATTCTTCTTACCATAGAGTTGTCCAACTGGAGTGTTAGTGGGAGAGCCGGACACACAGAAATAACCTTCATTGCATCCACCAGTAGGGGCAGATAACTCTGTAAAAGGATAGGAAAAGTTGACAAATATCTAATACATTATATTTCCATTAGTAGAACTCTTCAATGTGGAGGTGCATTTGGTGCTTTGAGTGGGACAGCCCCCTTCTCGTTATAATGCAAAGCAATACAAACAATGAAAGAAATTTTTAATATTTCTATTTTTAGTATCTGAGGTAAAATCCAAAGAAATAGTTTGATCTTAAAGCCTATCAAGAGTTTTCTGTACGATTCCCCATTCATTTAATACAAGGCCTGTCCCAGAAATCTCACGAGAGTGGGGAAATGCTTCCTCTTTTCAATAGAGAGCACAACAAGGGGAGTAACTTTTCCTGGATGGAAATATAAAATATAGTTTGACTGATGAATGAATTGATTTGATTGTTTGATTGTCGGGTGTTTTATTTTGCACTCAAGGACCTTTCCCATATATGGCAGGACACGCTTTCCTCTTTGAAACCAACGTACAATATTTTCTAAATTTTGTTTTTTTTCTTCTTAAAATGCACTCAACTATTTACTGACTATAGAATCATAATAATGCCTTATAAACAAGCTGGTCATTGACCCAGTTTACACCTAACATGAGAAATATGAACCAAATTTTTGAGATTGTAAATCAAAAACAAACAGACCTGAAATCATAACCGTAATTAAACATTGAATTCATGTGGTTTTTGACCAATCAACATTTGGTCGTCCCTTTTAGGTATACCACCATTCAGATATATAAAACATAACTGGACGTATTTACTTTGTTCCACATTTCATTTAATTTTAATTATAGTAAGCTCATAAAAATTAGGTTTTTTACAAATAGCAGACTGCGAGTGTGACAACATAGATTCTTAACTTACCCACTGTCTCACAGTAAGTGCCAGGATTACACAGCAATTCTGAAGAGCTTCCTTTGGGACAGAAGTTGCCCTGGGTGCATTGCCCTCCCTGTGCAGCATTGGAGGGCTGGGCAGATGTCGCCCCACTGACACAGTACCACCCTGGATCACATTCATCAGTTGGTAAACTCAACCCCTGACTACCACAATAAAACCTGTCCAATCAAACACAATATATGACAGAAATGTATAGAAAAACATGAAAATAATATGAGCAATGGTATGGCGGCCAGTACACGTACCCTCAAAGAATAACACATAAATGGTATGGCGGCCAGTACACGTACCTTTAAAGAATAACACATAAATGGTATGGCGGCCAGTACACGTACCTTTAAAGAATAACACATAAAGCTTACCCTGGTGAACACGACAGACAGTTTGAGGCAGCTGAACGAGTTGTGTCGTTGTTATACTTCCCGATCGGACACGGGTTTGCAAATGGCTGTTTAGATCCAGAGGGACACCAATATCCACTAGGGCAAGGTGTTGGTTCACTGGTACCTTGTAAACAGTAATATCCTGGTGGACATGCCAGACAACTGACACTCCTTGTCTGATTGGTGTACGTTCCAGCATCACACGCAGTGGGCACGTCTGAACCAACTAAACAATAATGACCTACAGAAAAAAAAGATAATCCTCAGTCACTTTACAATGTAGCTTGTAGTTCCATTGATATGTACTTAAAATCAACGACATACAAGTTATTTGGATAAAAGACTTTTTATTCTTATGTTTGTCTAAGCCATGTTATAGCGACATTGCCACGTTTAGTGGGAGACAAAACGAGGCTCTTATTATTTGGTCTGAGTGAGATAGGATCCCATGCACATCAAAGGAAGGCCTGAGTCAGACTATCGCTCTAACCTACTGAGACCCATTACCTTGGAACACCCTCTATTGAAGTGTTATGAAGAGGCTTTATAAAGAATAGCAACAATCAAAAAACCTCCATTTATTAACGTCACACTCAGCATAGTCTTAGTGTGTATGTTACCTTCATTGTCTTCATCTCCGGAATGTGAAGATAATACAAAATATTCCTACCTGTGGGACATTCATCGCCATATGATTGGTTAACAGGAGCGGGGTCAGCTGATTGGCCAGAACAATAAAATCCAGCGTCACATTCTGGGCCTTTGTCAGTCATGTTGATATAGGGACAGTAATGTCCTCCTGGGCAATCTATACAATCACTCACAGCTCCATACCGGATAGCAAATCTGCATAAAAAGCCATTGATTGTGATGCTCTAATTAAGATTGATATTTTTCTTTGAAGCAGCAATATAATTGATTCAGACAAAACTTCTTGTTGGGGGTATGGGGTGTTAAGGGGAAATGGATGGAGTGTTAAGGGGAAATGGATGGGGGTATGGGGTGTTAAGGGGAAATGGATGGGGGTATGGGGTGTTAAGGGGAAATGGATGGGGGTATGGGGTGTTAAGGGGAAATGGATGGGGGTATGGGGTGTAAAGGGGAAATGGATGGGGGTATGGGGTGTTAAGGGGAAATGGATGGGGGTATGGGGTGTTAAGGGGAAATGGATGGGGGTATGGGGTGTTAAGGGGAAATGGATGGGGGTATGGGGTGTTAAGGGGAAATGGATGGGGGTATGGGGTGTTAAGGGGAAATGGATGGGGGTATGGGGGGTTAAGGGGAAATGGATGGGGGTATGGGGGGTTAAGGGGAAATGGATGGGGGTATGGGGTGTTAAGGGGAAATGGATGGGGGTATGGGGTGTTAAGGGGAAACGGATGGGGGTATGGGGTGTTAAGGGGAAATGGATGGGGGTATGGGGTGTTAAGGGGAAATGGATGGGGGTATGGGGGGTTAAGGGGAAATGGATGGGGGTATGGGGGGTTAAGGGGAAATGGATGGGGGTATGGGGTGTTAAGGGGAAATGGATGGGGGTATGGGGTGTTAAGGGGAAATGGATGGGGGTATGGGGTGTTAAGGGGAAATGGATGGGGGTATGGGGTGTTAAGGGGAAATGGATGGGGGTATGGAGGTTAAGGGGAAATGGATGGGGGTATGGGGTGTTAAGGGGAAATGGATGGGGGTATGGGGTGTTAAGGGGAAATGGATGGGGGTATGGAGGTTAAGGGGAAATGGATGGGGGTATGGGGTGTTAAGGGGAAATGGATGGGGGTATGGGGTGTTAAGGGGAAATGGATGGGGGTATGGGGTGTTAAGGGGAAATGGATGGGGGTATGGGGGGTTAAGGGGAAATGGATGGGGGTATGGGGGGTTAAGGGGAAATGGAAGGGGGTATGGGGTGTTAAGGGGAAATGGATGGGGGTATGGGGTGTTAAGGGGAAATGGATGGGGGTATGGGGTGTTAAGGGGAAATGGATGGGGGTATGGGGTGTTAAGGGGAAATGGATGGGGGTATGGGGGGTTAAGGGGAAATGGATGGGGGTATGGGGTGTTAAGGGGAAATGGATGGGGTATGGGGTGTTAAGGGGAAATGGATGGGGGTATGGGGTGTTAAGGGGAAATGGATGGGGGTATGGGGTGTTAAGGGGAAATGGATGGGGGTATGGGGTGTTAAGGAGAAATGGATGGGGGTATAGGGTGTTAAGGGGAAATGGATGGGGGTATGGGGTGTTAAGGGGAAATGGATGGGGGTATGGGGTGTTAAGGGGAAATGGATGGGGGTATGAGGTGTAAAGGGGAAATGGATGGGGGTATGGGTGTTAAGGGGAAATGGATGGGGGTATGGGGTGTTAAGGGGAAATGGATGGGGGTATGGGGTGTTAAGGGGAAATGGATGGGGATATGGGGTGTTAAGGGGAAATGGATGGGGGTATGGGGTGTTAAGGGGAAATGGATGGGGGTATGGGTGTTAAGGGGAAATGGATGGGGGTATGGGGTGTTAAGGGGAAATGGATGGGGGTATGGGGTGTTAAGGGGAAATGGATGGGGGTATGGGGTGTTAAGGGGAAATGGATGGGGGTATGGGGGGTTAAGGGGAAATGGATGGGGGTATGGGGTGTTAAGGGGAAATGGATGGAGTGTTAAGGGGAAATGGATGGGGGTATGGGGTGTTAAGGGGAAATGGTTTACATATAACAATCATTGAATATTTCTTTACATGTAGGCTTAAACAGTTAAATAACAAGTAAGGCAATAGAAGCACCTGGGTTATTTTAACTTAAATTAGACTTATTTGAAGAAAGTCATTGACCATGCATTGGTTCACTGGTTACAATGGCACAAGATTGGTTGCTTGAATCTTGGTTGTTGTCCCCTCTGATCCCAATTGTAGGGCGCTACAATCCTCTCTCTACTGAGTTGCTACAATCCTCTCTTGGCTGAGGCGCTACAATCCTCTCTTGGCTGAGGCGCTACAATCCTCTCTCTACTGAGGCGCTATAATCCTCTCTCTACAGAGGCGCTACAATCCTCTCTCTACTGAGGCGCTACAATGCTCTCTTGGCTGAGGCGCTACAATCCTCTCTTTACTGAGGAGCTACAATCCTCTCTTGGCTGAGGTGCTACAATCCTCTCCTGGCTGAGGCGCTACAATCCTCTCTCTACTGAGGCGCTACGATCCTCTCTCTACTGAGGCACTACAATCCTCTCTCTACTGAGTTGCTACAATCCTCTCTCTACTGAGGCCCTACAATCATCTCTCTACTGAGGCGCTACAATCCTCTCTTTACTGAGGCGCTACAATCCTCTCTTTACTGAGGAGCTACAATCCTCTCTTTACTGAGGCGCTACAATCCTCTCTTTACTGAGGAGCTACAATCATCTCTCTACTGAGGCGCTACAATCCTCTCTTTACTGAGGCGCTACAATCCTCTCTTGGCTGAGGTGCTACAATCCTCTCCTGGCTGAGGCGCTACAATCCTCTCTCTACTGAGGTGCTACAATCCTCTCTCTACTGAGGTGCTACAATCCTCTCCTGGCTGAGGCGCTACAATCCTCTCTCTACTGAGTTGCTACAATCCTCTGTCTACTGAGGCGCTACAATCCTCTCTCTACTGAGTTGCTACAATCCTCTCTCTACTGAGGCGCTACAATCCTCACTTTACTGAGGCGCTACAATCCTCTCTCTACTGATTTGCTACAATCCTCTCTTTACTGTGGCGCTACAATCCTCGCTTTACTGAGGCGCTACAATCCTCTCTCTACTGAGTTGCTAAAATCCTTTCTCTACTGAGGCGCTACAATCCTCTCTTGGCTGAGGCGCTACTATCCTCTCTCTACTGAGGCGCCAAATCCTCTCTTGACTGAGGCTCTACAATCCTCTCTTTAATGAGGCGCTACAATCCTCTCTCTACTGAGGCGCTACAATCGTCTCTCTACTGAGTTGCTACGATCCTCTCTTGGCTGAGTCTACAATCCTCTCTTTAATGAGGCGCTACAATCCTCTCTCTACTGAGTTGCTACAATCCTCTCTCTACTGAGGCGCTACAATCCTCTCTCTACTGAGGCGCTACAATGCTCTCTTGGCGGAGGCGCTAAAATCCTCTCTCTACTGAGGCCCTACAATCCTCTCTCTACTGAGGCGCTACAATCCTCTCTCTACTGAGGCGCTACAATCCTCTCTCTACTGAGGCACTACAATCCTCTCTCTATTGAGGCGCTATAATCCTCTCTTGGCTGAGGCACTACAATCCTCTCTCTACTGAGGCGCTACAATCCTCTCTGTACTGAGGCGCTACAATCCTCTCTCTACCGAGGCGCTACAATCATCTTTCTACTGAGGCGCTACAATCCTCTCTTTACTGAGGCGCTATAATCCTCTCTCTACTGAGGCGCTACAATCCTCTCTCTACTGAGGTGCTACAATCCTCCCTCTACTGAGGCGCTACAATCCTCTCTTGGCTGAGACGCTACAATCCTCTCTCTACTGAGGCGCCAAATCCTCTCTTGACTGAGGCTCTACAATCCTCTCTTTAATGAGGCGCTACAATCCTCTCTCTACTGAGGCGCTACAATCCTCTCTCTACTGAGTTGCTACAATACTCTCTCTACTGAGTTGCTACAATCCGCTCTCTACTGAGGCGCTACAATGCTCTCTTGGCTGAGGTGCTACAATCCTCTCTCTACTGAGGCCCTACAATCCTCTCTCTACTGAGGCGCTACAATCCTCTCTCTATTGAGGCGCTACAATCCTCTCTCTACTGAGGCACTACAATCCTCTCTCTACTGAGGCGCTACAATCCTCTCTGTACTGAGGCGCTACAATCCTCTCTCTACTGAGGCGCTACAATCATCTCTCTACTGAGGCCCTACAATCCTCTCTCTACTGAGGCGCTACAATCCTCTCTTTACTGAGGTGCTACAATCCTCCCTGTACTGAGGTGCTACAATCCTCTCTCTACTGTGGCGCTACAATCCTCTCTCTACTGAGGCACTACAATCCTCTCTCTACTGAGGCACTACAATCCTCTCTCTACTGAGGCACTACAATCCTCTCTCTACTGAGGTGCTACAATCCTCCCTCTACTGAGGCGCTACAATCCTCTCTCTACTGAGGCGCTACAATCATCTCTCTACTGAGGCGCTACAATCCTCTCTTTACTGAGGTGCTACAATCCTCCCTCTACTGAGGTGCTACAATCCTCTCTCTACTGAGGTGCTACAATCCTCTCTCTACTGTGGCGCTACAATCCTCTCTCTACTGAGGCACTACAATCCTCTCTCTACTGAGGTGCTACAATCCTCTCTCTACTGAGGCACTACAATCTTCTCTCTACTGAGTTGCTACAATCCTCTCTCTACTGAGGCCCTACAATCCTCTCTCTACTGAGGCGCTACAATCCTCTCTCTACTGAGGCGCTACAATCTTCTCTCTACTGAGTTGCTACAATCCTCTCTCTACTGAGGCCCTACAATCCTCTCTCTACTGAGGCGCTACAATCCTCTCTCTACTGAGGCGCTACAATCCTCTCTGTACTGAGGCGCTATAATCCTCTCTCTACTGAGGCGCTACAATCCTCTCTCTACTGAGTTGCTACAATCCTCTCTCTACTGAGGCGCTACAATCCTCTCTCTACTGAGGCGCTACAATCCTCTCTCTACTGAGGCGCTACAATCCTCTCTCTACTGAGGCACTACAATCCTCTCTCTACTGTGGCGCTACAATCCTCTCTCTACTGAGTTGCTACAATCCTCTCTCTACTGAGGCGCTACAATCCTCTCTCTACTGAGGCCCTACAATCCTCTCTCTACTGAGGCCCTACAATCCTCTCTCTACTGAGGCGCTACAATCCTCTCTCTACTGAGGCGCTACAATCCTCTCTCTACTGAGGCGCTACAATCCTCTCTCTACTGAGGCGCTACAATCCTCTCTTGGCTGAGGCGCTACAATCCTCTCTCTACTGAGGCCCTACAATCCTCTCTCTACTGAGGCCCTACAATCCTCTCTCTACTGAGGCCCTACAATCCTCTCTCTACTGAGGCGCTACAATCCTCTCTCTACTGAGGCGCTACAATCCTCTCTCTACTGAGGCGCTACAATCCTCTCTCTACTGAGGCGCTACAATCCTCTCTTGGCTGAGGCGCTACAATCCTCTCTCTACTGAGGCCCTACAATCCTCTCTCTACTGAGTAAGCTATGGAGGTGATTATACAAGTGTATATTGCCAGGTAAATTGTTCTTACCCGTATGTTCCTGAGGGACAGGGTGTTGGTATCACACTCCCTTCTGGGCAATAATAACCTTTAGGACAAACTCCAAGGACAATACTGTCATCGTTACCTGGAGTGGGTGTGGTTGCCCCATACCGAGACCAAAACCCGGCACCAATTAGGCCCGTTGCGTTAGTTTTACCTATGAATAAAGATTAAAATCTTTGTTAAATAAATGTGTACACTGAAAAAAAAGAGAAAGCCCAAAAACAAATAAACCAGAAGTTTATCTATTTACACCCCAAACTTTCTCTTTTGAGAGTGCAAAATAAAACAAAAAGTAAGAAGCCATATGATTGTCTTTCCAAAGAATACCTACCCTCTCCTTCACAGTAATAACCTGGGTCACATTGTGTACAATCAGACTCTTGAGTCAATCCTTCTCGAGAACCATAGGTCCCAGCTGGGCACAGGGTTCCTTGGGACACAGGGATATTTACTGTGCTAGCTGGACAATATTGACCTGAACAAAAATACAAAATAAGTAGAATCAATAATTCATTGGTTTAAGATCATTCTGTGGAAATTTTAAAGAAAATCACTGATGAGAACACTTCTAAAATCACTGATGAGAACACTTCTAAAATCACTGATGAGAACAGTTCAAAAATCACTGATAAGAACACTTCTAAAATCACTGATGAGAACAGTTCTAAAATCACTGATGAGAACAGTTCTAAAATCACTGATGAGAACAGTTCTAAAATCACTGATAAGAACTCTTCTAAAATCACTGATGAGAACAGTTCTAAAATCACTGATGAGAAAACTTGTAAAATCACTGATGAGAAAACTTGTAAAATCACTGATGAGAACACTTCTAAAATCACTGATAAGAACACTTCTAAAATCACTGATAAGAACACTTCTAAAATCACTGATGAGAACACTTCTAAAATCACTGATAAGAACACTTCTAAAATCACTGATGAGAATACTTCTAAAATCACTGATGAGAATACTTCTAAAATCACTGATAAGAACACTTCTAAAATCACTGATAAGAACACTTCTAAAATCACTGATAAGAACACTTCTAAAATCACTGATAAGAACACTTCTAAAATCACTGATAAGAACACTTCTAAAATCACTGATGAGAACACTTCTAAAATCACTGATAAGAACACTTCTAAAATCACTGATAAGAATACTTCTAAAATCACTGATGAGAATACTTCTAAAATCACTGATGAGAATACTTCTAAAATCACTGATAAGAACACTTCTAAAATCACTGATAAGAACACTTCTAAAATCACTGATAGGAACACTTCTAAAATCACTGATAAGAACACTTCTAAAATCACTGATGAGAACAGTTCTAAAATCACTGATGAGAACAGTTCTAAAATCACTGATAAGAACTCTTCTAAAATCACTGATGAGAACAGTTCTAAAATCACTGATGAGAAAACTTGTAAAATCACTGATGAGAAAACTTGTAAAATCACTGATGAGAACACTTCTAAAATCACTGATAAGAACACTTCTAAAATCACTGATAAGAACACTTCTAAAATCACTGATGAGAACAGTTCTAAAATCACTGATGAGAACAGTTCTAAAATCACTGATAAGAACTCTTCTAAAATCACTGATGAGAACAGTTCTAAAATCACTGATGAGAAAACTTGTAAAATCACTGATGAGAAAACTTGTAAAATCACTGATGAGAACACTTCTAAAATCACTGATAAGAACACTTCTAAAATCACTGATAAGAACACTTCTAAAATCACTGATGAGAACACTTCTAAAATCACTGATAAGAACACTTCTAAAATCACTGATGAGAATACTTCTAAAATCACTGATGAGAACACTTCTAAAATCACTGATAAGAACACTTCTAAAATCACTGATAAGAACACTTCTAAAATCACTGATAAGAACACTTCTAAAATCACTGATGAGAACACTTCTAAAATCACTGATAAGAACACTTCTAAAATCACTGATAAGAATACTTCTAAAATCACTGATGAGAACACTTCTAAAATCAGTGATGAGAACACTTCTAAAATCACTGATAAGAACACTTCTAAAATCACTGATAAGAACACTTCTAAAATCACTGATGAGAACACTTCTAAAATCACTGATAAGAACACTTCTAAAATCACTGATAAGAATACTTCTAAAATCACTGATGAGAACACTTCTAAAATCAGTGATGAGAACACTTCTAAAATCACTGATGAGAACACTTCCAAAATGTGAAAAGATAAGAGAAAAGCTTACCTTGTGGACAGAAAATGGGTTCAGATCCGGGGAAACACAGGTACCCAGCGACACAAAGATCACACACGGAGAGGCCAGTGTCGTTGGCATAGTAACCAATGTCACACTGAGCATATGTGTCAGAACCTTTGACGCAAATATGATGCTTCGGGCAAATGTCTCCTGTCGAGCTGTTAAATGGTGAAGGTGACAAGGCACCCCCCGTGCAATAATAACCCGGGTCACACTCACCTTAAATAAGAAAAAACCAAAGTTAAGAAGGTTGATTGAGCAATCAGACAATAAAGCCATAATGGTTGTTGGTCAAGTGAGTGACTTACATGGTTGTTGGTCAAGTGGGTGACTTACATGCATGTTGGTCAATTGGGTGACTTACATGCATGTTGGTCAAGTGGGTGACTTACATCATGTTGGTCAAGTGGGTGACTTACATGCATGTTGGTCAATTGGGTGACTTACATGCATGTTGGTCAATTGGGTGACTTACATGCATGTTGGTCAAATGGGTGACTTACATGCATGTTGGTCAAATGGGTGACTTACATGCATGTTGGTCAAGTGGGTGACTTACATGCATGTTGGTCAAGTGGGTGACTTACATGCATGTTGGTCAAGTGGGTGACTTACATGCATGTTGGTCAAGTGGGTGACTTACATGCATGTTGGTCAAGTGGGTGACTTACATGCATGTTGGTCAAGTGGGTGACTTACATGCATGTTGGTCAAGTGGGTGACTTACATGCATGTTGGTCAAGTGGGTGACTTACATGCATGTTGGTCAAGTGGGTGACTTGTACTTGTACTTGCTACATTAAACAAATGTGTGAAGTTTTAAAAATGTGAGTGAAAGGCTTTTTTAGATAATGTGTTTACAAGGCTTTTTATAGCAGCGGTAATGTACATGTAAGGGGCATAACTATTGAAAAAAGCATCCGAGCATGTTGATTTTCGATAGGCTTCTTGTACTTGCTGAATTAAACAAATTTGTGAAGTTTCAAAGTTGTCAATAAAAGACTTTCAGATAATGTGTTAACAAGGTCCAATGGACAGACAGACAAACGGATGACGGAGGCAACGACAGTAGCCTTCGGGCAAAATTTGCCGGAGGGGTAAAAATCACAGAAACTGCTCAATTTATGTAATTAAGTTAACACAACCATACAACATAGTCTTGAAGGTCTCTGTGATTTGCTTCCAAAGGTCCTAAAGCCTGTTGCCATTCCACAGGACCTCTCCCCTTCCCACTCACACACATACAAACTTACCAGTTGGTGCTATGAGACCAGTGTCATTACAATACATTCCAGGTAAGCATGATAAACATGAGGATAAGTCAGTGCCCAGTTGTGCCGGGTTGTACGTTCCTATTAGGCATGGAATCATAAACGCTGTGCCTTCCGGGCAATAATGACCCTCTTGACAAACGTCACCATAAAGTATCGCTACTTTTTGGCCCGAGGTGTCGTTGTTGTATACAGGGTCAGCAGATTGTGCAGACCCCCAGCAGATATGCCCTGCTTTACATTTGCCTGCAGGTTCCACGGCACCATTATCCTGACAGTAGTACCCCAGTGGACAGGGAGTGCAATCATCCAAGGAGGATTTGTGGGTTCTGCAAAATAAACATCACTTATATGATTGCTGGATTTATATTTGGCTGCTTTTTCTGTCACAATGAAGACATTTAATGGGGGAAGCAACTGCGCTCTTCTTATGTTAAAAAAAAGACAGCTTCTTATTGACACTTGGTAACTACCCCCCTCCACAAACAACAACTTCCCATTGGTACTTGGTAACTAACACCCTCCACAAACAACAACTTCCCATTGGTACTTGGTAACTAACCCCCTCCACAAACAACAACTTCCCATTTGTACTTGGCAACTAACCCCCTCCACAAACAACAACTTCCCATTGGTACTTGGTAACTAACACCCTCCACAAACAACAACTTCCCATTGGTACTTGGTAACTAACCCCCTCCACAAACAACAACTTCCCATTTGTACTTGGCAACTAACACCCTCCACAAACAACAACTTCCCATTGGTACTTGGTAACTAACCCCCTCCACAAACAACAACTTCCCATTGGTACTTGGTAACTAACACCCTCCACAAACAACAACTTCCCATTGGTACTTGGTAACTAACACCCTCCACAAACAACAACTTCCCATTGGTACTTGGTAACTAACCCCCTCCACAAACAACAACTTCCCATTTGTACTTGGCAACTAACACCCTCCACAAACAACAACTTCCCATTGGTACTTGGTAACTAACCCCCTCCACAAACAACAACTTCCCATTGGTACTTGGTAACTAACACCCTCCACAAACAACAACTTCCCATTGGTACTTGGTAACTAACACCCTCCACAAACAACAACTTCCCATTGGTACTTGGCAACTAACACCCTCCACAAACAACAACTTCCCATTTGTACTTGGCAACTAACCCCTTCCACAAACAACAACTTCCCATTTGTACTTGGCAACTAACCCCTTCCACAAACAACAACTTCCCATTGTTACTTGACAACTAACCCCTTCCACAAACAACAACTTGTCATTTGTACTTGACAACTAACCCCCTCCACAAACAACAACTTCCCATTGGTACTTGGTAACTAACACCCTCCACAAACAACAACTTCCCATTGGTACTTGGTAACTAACACCCTCCACAAACAACAACTTCCCATTGGTACTTGGTAACTAACACCCTCCACAAACGACAACTTCTCATTGGTACTTGGTAACTAACCCCTTCCAGAAACAACAACTTGTCATTGGTACTTGACAACTAACCCCCTCCACAAACAACAACTTCCCATTGGTACTTGGTAACTAACACCCTCCACAAACAACAACTTCCCATTGGTACTTGACAACTAACCCCTTCCAGAAACAACAACTTGTCATTGGTACTTGACAACTAACCCCTTCCAGAAACAACAACTTGTCATTGGTACTTGACAACTAACCCCTTCCACAAACAACAACTTGTCATTGGTACTTGACAACTAACCCCTTCCACAAACAACAACTTGTCATTGGTACTTGACAACTAACCCCCTCCACAAACAACAACTTCCCATTGGTACTTGGTAACTAACACCCTCCACAAACAACAACTTGTCATTGGTACTTGACAACTAACCCCCTCCACAAACAACAACTTCCCATTGGTACTTGGTAACTAACACCCTCCACAAACAACAACTTCCCATTGGTACTTGGTAACTAACACCCTCCACAAACAACAACTTCCCATTGGTACTTGACAACTAACACCCTCCACAAACAACAACTTCCCATTGGTACTTGACAACTAACACCCTCCACAAACAACAACTTCCCATTGGTACTTGACAACTAACCCCTTCCAGAAACAACAACTTGTCATTGGTACTTGACAACTAACCCCCTCCACAAACAACAACTTCCCATTGGTACTTGACAACTAACCCCCTCCACAAACAACAACTTCCCATTGGTACTTGGTAACTAACACCCTCCACAAACAACAACTTCCCATTGGTACTTGGTAACTAACACCCTCCACAAACAACAACTTCCCATTGGTACTTGACAACTAACACCCTCCACAAACAACAACTTCCCATTGGTACTTGACAACTAACCCCTTCCAGAAACAACAACTTGTCATTGGTACTTGACAACTAACCCCTTCCAGAAACAACAACTTGTCATTGGTACTTGACAACTAACCCCTTCCACAAACAACAACTTGTCATTGGTACTTGACAACTAACCCCTTCCAGAAACAACAACTTGTCATTGGTACTTGACAACTAACCCCTTCCAGAAACAACAACTTGTCATTGGTACTTGACAACTAACCCCTTCCACAAACAACAACTTGTCATTGGTACTTGACAACTAACCCCCTCCACAAACAACAACTTGTCATTGGTACTTGACAACTAACCCCTTCCACAAACAACAACTTGTCATTGGTACTTGACAACTAACCCCTTCCAGAAACAACAACTTGTCATTGGTACTTGACAACTAACCCCTTCCACAAACAACAACTTGTCATTGGTACTTGACAACTAACCCCTTCCACAAACAACAACTTGTCATTGGTACTTGGTAACTAACCCCCTCCACAAACAACAACTTCCCATTGGTACTTGGTAACTAACACCCTCCACAAACAACAACTTCCCATTGGTACTTGGTAACTAACACCCTCCACAAACAACAACTTCCCATTGGTACTTGGTAACTAACCCCCTCCACAAACAACAACTTCCCATTTGTACTTGGCAACTAACACCCTCCACAAACAACAACTTCCCATTGGTACTTGGTAACTAACCCCCTCCACAAACAACAACTTCCCATTGGTACTTGGTAACTAACACCCTCCACAAACAACAACTTCCCATTGGTACTTGGTAACTAACACCCTCCACAAACAACAACTTCCCATTGGTACTTGGCAACTAACACCCTCCACAAACAACAACTTCCCATTTGTACTTGGCAACTAACCCCTTCCACAAACAACAACTTCCCATTTGTACTTGGCAACTAACCCCTTCCACAAACAACAACTTCCCATTGTTACTTGACAACTAACCCCTTCCACAAACAACAACTTGTCATTTGTACTTGACAACTAACCCCCTCCACAAACAACAACTTCCCATTGGTACTTGGTAACTAACACCCTCCACAAACAACAACTTCCCATTGGTACTTGGTAACTAACACCCTCCACAAACAACAACTTCCCATTGGTACTTGGTAACTAACACCCTCCACAAACGACAACTTCTCATTGGTACTTGGTAACTAACCCCTTCCAGAAACAACAACTTGTCATTGGTACTTGACAACTAACCCCCTCCACAAACAACAACTTCCCATTGGTACTTGGTAACTAACACCCTCCACAAACAACAACTTCCCATTGGTACTTGACAACTAACCCCTTCCAGAAACAACAACTTGTCATTGGTACTTGACAACTAACCCCTTCCAGAAACAACAA
Source organism: Lepidochitona cinerea (assembly GCA_963971465.1). Taxonomy (NCBI): domain Eukaryota; kingdom Metazoa; phylum Mollusca; class Polyplacophora; order Chitonida; family Tonicellidae; genus Lepidochitona; species Lepidochitona cinerea. The sequence goes on along the minus strand of OZ020564.1, from coordinate 27,535,160 downwards.
CTTGTCATTGGTACTTGACAACTAACCCCTTCCACAAACAACAACTTGTCATTGGTACTTGACAACTAACCCCTTCCACAAACAACAACTTGTCATTGGTACTTGACAACTAACCCCCTCCACAAACAACAACTTCCCATTGGTACTTGGTAACTAACACCCTCCACAAACAACAACTTGTCATTGGTACTTGACAACTAACCCCCTCCACAAACAACAACTTCCCATTGGTACTTGGTAACTAACACCCTCCACAAACAACAACTTCCCATTGGTACTTGGTAACTAACACCCTCCACAAACAACAACTTCCCATTGGTACTTGACAACTAACACCCTCCACAAACAACAACTTCCCATTGGTACTTGACAACTAACACCCTCCACAAACAACAACTTCCCATTGGTACTTGACAACTAACCCCTTCCAGAAACAACAACTTGTCATTGGTACTTGACAACTAACCCCCTCCACAAACAACAACTTCCCATTGGTACTTGACAACTAACCCCCTCCACAAACAACAACTTCCCATTGGTACTTGGTAACTAACACCCTCCACAAACAACAACTTCCCATTGGTACTTGGTAACTAACACCCTCCACAAACAACAACTTCCCATTGGTACTTGACAACTAACACCCTCCACAAACAACAACTTCCCATTGGTACTTGACAACTAACCCCTTCCAGAAACAACAACTTGTCATTGGTACTTGACAACTAACCCCTTCCAGAAACAACAACTTGTCATTGGTACTTGACAACTAACCCCTTCCACAAACAACAACTTGTCATTGGTACTTGACAACTAACCCCTTCCAGAAACAACAACTTGTCATTGGTACTTGACAACTAACCCCTTCCAGAAACAACAACTTGTCATTGGTACTTGACAACTAACCCCTTCCACAAACAACAACTTGTCATTGGTACTTGACAACTAACCCCCTCCACAAACAACAACTTGTCATTGGTACTTGACAACTAACCCCTTCCACAAACAACAACTTGTCATTGGTACTTGACAACTAACCCCTTCCAGAAACAACAACTTGTCATTGGTACTTGACAACTAACCCCTTCCACAAACAACAACTTGTCATTGGTACTTGACAACTAACCCCTTCCACAAACAACAACTTGTCATTGGTACTTGACAACTAACCCCTTCCACAAACAACAACTTGTCATTGGTACTTGACAACTAACCCCTTCCAGAAACAACAACTTGTCATTGGTACTTGACAACTAACCCCTTCCACAAACAACAACTTCCCATTGGTACTTGGTAACTAACCCCCTCCACAAACAACAACTTGTCATTGGTACTTGACAACTAACCCCTTCCACAAACAACAACTTGTCATTGGTACTTGACAACTAACCCCTTCCAGAAACAACAACTTGTCATTGGTACTTGACAACTAACCCCTTCCACAAACAACAACTTGTCATTGGTACTTGACAACTAACCCCTTCCACAAACAACAACTTGTCATTGGTACTTGACAACTAACCCCTTCCACAAACAACAACTTGTCATTGGTACTTGACAACTAACCCCTTCCAGAAACAACAACTTGTCATTGGTACTTGACAACTAACCCCTTCCACAAACAACAACTTCCCATTGGTACTTGGTAACTAACACCCTCCACAAACAACAACTTGTCATTGGTACTTGACAACTAACCCCTTCCACAAACAACAACTTGTCATTGGTACTTGACAACTAACCCCTTCCACAAACAACAACTTGTCATTGGTACTTGACAACTAACCCCTTCCACAAACAACAACTTCCCATTGGTACTTGGTAACTAACACCCTCCACAAACAACAACTTGTCATTGGTACTTGACAACTAACCCCTTCCACAAACAACAACTTGTCATTGGTACTTGGTAACTAACACCCTCCACAAACAACAACTTCCCATTGGTACTTGGTAACTAACACCCTCCACAAACAACAACTTCCCATTGGTACTTGGTAACTAACACCCTCCACAAACAACAACTTCCCATTGGTACTTGGTAACTAACACCCTCCACAAACAACAACTTCCCATTGGTACTTGACAACTAACCCCTTCCAGAAACAACAACTTGTCATTTGTACTTGGCAACTAACCCCTTCCACAAACAACAACTTGTCATTGGTACTTGACAACTAACCCCCTCCACAAACAACAACTTGTCATTGGTACTTGGCAACTAACCCCTTCCAGAAACAACAACTTGTCATTGGTACTTGACAACTAACCCCCTCCACAAACAACAACTTCCCATTGGTACTTGACAACTAACCCCCTCCACAAACAACAACTTGTCATTGGTACTTGACAACTAACCCCTTCCAGAAACAACAACTTGTCATTGGTAACTACATGTACCTCCCTCCAGAAAAACATGTATACAGAGAGAGCACTAAGATAAATGCAATAGCAGGTGATAAAAGTAATTTGTGGGAAAAGATTGTAGCTGAAACTGATAATACACACTGGTAAAGAAAGACATTTTAGAGCTTTGTGAACAGCAATTGAATACACCAGTGATTGCTGGAGACAAAAGACATTCAAACCCAAAATGAATTTTTGTTTACGATCTTGTTTACGGTTTAGGGGCATTTTCATAAGCAATTAATCTCCAGCCATATTAAAGTAAAAAATAAACTGAAGAAATAAGAAGAAGGTGGTTAATGAGAATTGACAGTATTGGGTAAACTTACTCATTGGAGAATGTTCCCGGAGGGCAGTCCATGGGTACATATGTTCCATTAGCATCTCCACAGTATTGACCCGCAGGACAGGCAAGATGATCAGTCATGGCTTTGTTAGGGCAATAGAAGCCAGGTTCACAGGTGATACATTCCCCTGCTCCGTAATCCGGCATGTATGTACCAATTTGACACTCAGACTCTGCTACAGACCCATTCTTAGAATAGTGACCTTGGGAAAAAAAATGAATGTAATGTGTACTACTAATTTCCCTATTATTTCATTTCTTTGCAGAATTAATCAAAGATGATAATGCCATGAGAAAGGGATAAGAAAGGTTGCTGATCAGTTAGCAAGATGATCTCATGTGTAGTCAGGATTGCCACTTAGGTCATCCTGTGAAATTCTACACAAGTACATTTTAAAAGTGAACCCATAAAAGCTACTCACCAGGTTCTGTGATATTTTGTCTGGGAGTTTTAGCAGCACCCACACAGTAGTATCCTGCCCAGCATTTCCCAGTGGGCTCTCCCCCAGAGATTGAGGAGCAATAATAACCCGGGTCACAATCAAAACAGTCATAATAATTCACAGCACCAGAAACGTTACTGTACGTGCCAGCAGGACAAGGTTTAGCTTCATAGGAACCTGTGAACAAAACAACAACAACATATTGGTAAATCCTTCATGCGGAAAACCAATTAGAATTTATAAAATGTGATATTAAGGATTTTGACATAAAAGTGCAGCCCTAAAATATTTTGGGGTAAATAAATATGAGGCCTGTAAACACAATTATGCTTGTAAATGTGTTTGATAATTGTTGTTCAGATTCAGCAAGTCCCATATGACGATATGTCTTACTTTGATATAGCAGCATTATTACATTGACGTCAGCACAAATCATCCAGTCCAAAATAGCTCAGTGACTTATTTTCAGGTTGTCAAAAGCAACACTCAGGGTTTGTACAACCTTTAGGTTAATTGATTGATTGATTGTTTGGTGTTTTATTCACTTAAAACTTTATTTCACTAATATGGCGACGTTGCCAGTTTTATTGTGGGAGGAAACCGGGCTCTATGCCCTGAGGAAACCCACGACCTTCCATTTGTAACTGGCAACCATCCCAAATAGGTCGTTCGAGTGAAAAACCCAGTCAGAAAATTTCCCAATTTTTTTTGGACTGAGTGTGATTTGAATACGCGACCCATTAGTGGAAGGCTGTTCGGATTGAGCGTCCAACGCTCTACCTACTGAGCCAAAGAGGCCCCCTGACCTTTAGGAACTTTTGGCAAAAACATGTTGACAGAGAGGTCAATTGCTGTCAGTATTGATCTTCATTAGCACATGACAACATGAGGGAACACCGTTTGGAGATTTACGCTGACCTATCCAACCACATGCTTAACTTGTTTCATCTGCTAAATTCTAGAAGTACAATGTACCAAAGCATTATTGGAAAATATAGGTTAGTGTATAATATCCCATTGTTGAATCTGCATTGCACTCTCACTGCAGCGTGTGTAAGGTGCAATGTTCAAACCCTAAACGTATTGGCTGTTCACGCATTATTGCAGCTTATATAATTACATTGACGGAAATATGGAGATTACCTAATGTACAGTAGCCACCAGCAGGGCAAATTGCCCCCGTTGTGCCATCCGTAGGTCCAGCTGATGTGGCTCCTCCGTAACAGACAAACCCGGGGTCACATGGACCCCTGGGCATCAGTAGACCGGGGGCGTCGCAGAACGACCCCGCATCACAGTCTGTACATTCACCAACAGCCTTCAAATCTGAAAATATCAAAATCAAATGTACATGTTCAAGGACAAAATCTTTATAGGGAAATTGAAAACATTGTGGTCCATCCCAAAATAATAGTGTATATAAAATCTAGAGAAATTGTTACTTACTTTGGGCATCCCCGTAGGTTCCGATTGGGCACGGACTTGGGGCAGATACTTCCGCCACACAGAAATATCCTCGATCACAGTTAATTGGTTCGGCTGTGCCCAATGGGCAATAAAATCCTGGAGGGCAAGTGATACAGCTTCCGACATCAGGGGTAGCAGAAACATTTGTGTAGGTTCCTTCAGGGCACGGCACCTGGGTTATTGAAGAAACTGAAGTTTAAAATCTGGAGCATATGTACCAAATTTGGACTCTCTGTATGTAAAATCTCTATAAATAAAGTCTCAATCTGGGTTCTTCCACCATACCCCTCCTTATAAAATGGCAGTAGAATGTGTTCCTTTTGTTTAGAAAACAGTGATAAATACCCAAACTAATAAATGTGTAATCTCAAAGAGTATTTCTCACTCGATCAGGTATGAAGAATGTGGTCCCCAGGTAACTACTGAATAACCCAGTTTTCCTAGCCCCATTAAACTGACAGCGCCTCTATATAAGCGAAATATTCTTGAGTACAGCTTAAAACATCAATCAATTTATCCACCCAAGTATCAATAGAAAAGTATTAAAAACAACATCATAAATTAATTTCTAAATTTTTTTACAGCGAATACCTGTTGCGGTCCGTAAGATCCGATATTGGCGGGGTCAGATCCATAAGGATTGGTGAACCCCGTCAGGCAGTAATAGCCAGGGTCGCATGACCCTGTGACGGTAACAGACTCCTCTTGACAGTAGTAGCCAGCGGGGCAGGGATCGCAGTCAAGCGTACTCTGACCACCCAGATCAGGGTTGATGGTACCCACTGGGCAATTCACTTCCTCTACAGTAGCTATGTCAACAAAAATTAAATAATTATTAATCATGACAAGGAGTAATTTGTGTTCAGCGGTTTCCATGTACCACCTGAAGAGCTTTCCTCACAGCACACGTTCACACACTAAACCTGCCAACCTGATTAATTGATTGGGACTTGATGTTCCACTCAACAGCTACGGTTATAGGGCCACAAAAGTAACCTACTAACCCAAACCCTAGGGTGCTACCTAAATTTTAACATACAGTTTCACAGACCATAGAACATTAGGAAGGCTAATGTAGTTGAAAAATTTAGGTAGTTCAAAATTTCAACCCAATTTGAATTGAGCTGAGTTATCATTTGTGCACATAATAAAAGTCAATATACATGTATCAACTTTTTACAGGGATGTTTTAAGTGCCAAAGAAAAGACAGCACTAAATTCTGTCAAGTTTGAAAACACGTCATTCTACTTCCCTTACTTAGCGCCATGTGGAAAGTATCCCTGAACCTTACCTTCAGGACAATAATGCCCCCGGGAACAATCTGTGGCCTCAGAAACAGAACTCAATCCTCCAGCACAAAACTGACCAGCAGGACATTTTTTGTTGTTTACCATATCAGAGTATGATGTAGTTGAATTGTCACAATAGTACCTGGAGGATAAATATAGACAATAAGATTATTATTAAGACTTTGCCAAAGAGGATCTGAATGAACTTAGAAAGGAGAGGACAGAAACAAGTTTCCATTTAATTGTAAAATGCAGAAATGTAGCTGATTGGCAGGAAAACCTAAATACTTAAAATCAACAATCTTTCTGTGACAACACATCTAATTTTCAGTTACAAATGAATATAACTTAGATAAATATTTTAGTTAAACTAACCCGACTTCACAAGGTGGGCATTCCCACTGGCCAGGCTTGGTGTATTTCCCCAATCCACATGCCGATGGGGTGATGGTTCCGATACCACAATAATACCCCGCTGTGCATGTCATACAGTCAGACTCCCCTTTTGCAGTATCACCTGACATACACAGATAAATATCAGCAAATAAACAAACATGTTACTCAATATACTTCCAAATACACATGCTGATGAGATGAGGGTTTCCAATTTACTATATTTAATGCAGTTATCAGGTATTCACATAAAAACAGAGAAATAAGTACAGAATTATAAAACATCACATTGACTTACCTCCAACATAGTCGTCTGTGATTCCCACAGTTGAGGGTATAATCCCAAAGGGCATGTAAGTGCCCTGAGGGCAATTCTCTGGGAGGCTCACAGCAAACTCACAGAATTTACCTGAAAATATATCAAATAGATTTCTGTCAAACACAACAGAGATAATGCAAGACGATGTATCTATCCCAAACATTCCTCAATTTACAGTTAACGCTATCATTATACCACTGTGTCTGAGGCATAACCAAACATAAAATCAAACATTTTAGCACAAAATTAAACTGAATTCCTAATATTATTTAGAAATCAAATAGATGTACAAGAGGGTGATCATTTAACAGAATGGAACTGTCAAATAATCCCCTTATGTATATATATATATATGTAGAGGGAGCTAATTTATCAGTGGCTTTATAGGAAGCCCATTGGATGCAAACAGAATATCGGGAATCATTAGAGTGGCATAAGACACCAATCAACAAATCAATTAATTTAATGTTCATACCTTGAGTACAATTTTTACACTGTGCTTCCTCGTAAAATCCATATTCATCATTATAGGTTCCATTGGGGCAACCAAACTGACTGGCAAACTTAGTACCAGATGGGCAGTAATAGCCGGGAGGGCAGACATCCGTCGGGGTCGACTCTCCACCTATAGGAGGGACAAAAAACAACATTCAACTATAATCTAATTTACACGCAAAAGAAATGTTTGAGCTGTGCAGAACATCTCCTAAAAAAGTGATACATTTACATTTCTTCAAGTCTTTATATTTCAGTTGATAGAACAATGGAATCTCAAGCTGACACAAGCTCGGTCATCCAGTGGGTTAGAGTGACCTTTCATCAATGCGGAGCGGGTTTGAGACCAAATAAGAATTAAACAATTTCTGAGTGGATTTTTCACTCGATCGCTGTATGTGGAATAGTTGGGGATTCCTCCCCCACAAAACCTGGCAACGCCGTCATATAAGTAAAATAATCTTGAGTGCGGCGTAAAACCTCCATCAATCAATCTCAAGTTGACACAGATGGATCAAACACAGATTCAAATGTCACAATTGAACAAATAAGTTGTGAGTGAGGTTTTCAGTTGTTTCAGCCGAAGGTCAGAGGTTTCCTCCCTCACTTAACCTGGCAACGCTACCATATCTGTTCAATAATCTTGTGACATAAAACATCAATCAGTTAATCAATCAACCAATGAATTGTTTTATGTCATTATGTGCTTTCATTCAAGAAAAAATTATTTAATATATTGGCATAATTTATATTACTTTTTAAGTTGGCAAAAGTCTCCTACAAATATTTTGCATAATAATATTTTACCGTTGCAGTAGAAAGTTTGTGGACAAGTATCACATTGGGCTGCCTCATATAGATCGGATCTGTTGCTGTAAGTGCCTGCTGGGCAGGGGAACCTGACAGGTGATGGAGTTTGCAGCGGGCAGTAGAAACCAGGATTACATGGCTTTGGTGGATTCAACATTTCTCCTAAGCAAGGAAACAAATTAACATGAAATACAATTACAGAACAAGAAGAATGTACACACTATAACAACCCGCCATTTTTTTTTGGTAAATACATTATAATTTTCCCACTGGTAAAGAAAAGATGGGTATTGGTTAAAGTGATTATAAGCAGAGTGCTTCATTTGAATATAAAAACTACTGCAAAAATAATCTATAATACAAACAATGAAGAGAATTTTAAAGAAAAGGTGGGATGAGTTTATTGAGAGAGACAAACCTGTTCCAAACCCACAGTATTTTCCTTCCGGACAGGGGTCACATTCGTCAGCAGAGGTTAAGTTAGTCTTGCCACTAAATGTCCCTGGGAGGCATGGAAATTGATCTTCAGTAATTGTCCCTGCTGGGCAGAAATAACCTAGGGAGGAACAAAACGTGACATAATGACAAATATTGAAGACTACATACATGGTAACATATTTCTGATTAAAGTGACATGAGCTGTCAATATTCACACATTCTTCATAAGTTGTGATTGCCATGATAATATGAGGGTGTGAAGTTCATTGAAAAACCTATTGATAAACATTGATATAATGAGCCCACATATTTTATACGTGAAACATGTCTCGGAAATGATTGTATAGAACCTTTTCAGTGACACAGGTCTCCAACATGATTGTATAGAACCTTTTCAGTGACACAGGTCTCGGACATCATTGTATAGAACCTTTTAAGTGACACAGGTCTCTGACATGATTGTATAGAACTTTTTCAGTGACACAGGTCTCTGACATGATTGTATAGAACCTTTTCAGTGACACAGGTCTCAGGCATGATTGTATAGAACTTTTTCAGTGACACAGGTCTCTGACATGATTGTATAGAACCTTTTCAGTGACACAGGTCTCAGGCATGATTGTATAGAACCTTTTCAGTGACACAGGTCTCAGGCATGATTGTATAGAACCTTTTCAATGACACAGGTCTTCTACATGATTGTATAGAACCTTTTCAATGACACTGGTCTTCTACATGATTGTATAGAACCTTTTCAATGACACTGGTCTTCTACATGATTGTATAGAACCTTTTCAATGACACAGGTCTTCTACATGATTGTATAGAACCTTTTCAGTGACACAGGTCTCAGGCATGATTGTATAGAACCTTTTCAATGACACAGGTCTTCTACATGATTGTATAGAACCTTTTCAGTGACACAGATATCCAACATGATTGTAGAGAACCTTTTCCGTGACACAGGTCTCCGACATGATTGTATAGAACCTTAATTTGTACAAGCCATAGTGTTAATCAATATTAAATCAATCAGTTAATCTTTTGCTGTTTTAAACCGTCCTAATATTGCCAATCCACTTTAACATACTGATTGCTTAAAGGTTAATCACATCTTTTGTTATTTTTTCTCACAAGGACCAATAAATCTACAAATACCAATGATATAGATCGGACATTAATCCACTAATAGTAGACAAACCATATACGTTTACATCAATGATTGTTTTATCAGGCAGTCTCAGTCAAAACAAGTTTGAAAATGTCCAATAAAAAAATAAACAGCCCCCCCCTCCCATAAAAACCCAGTAAGGAAACAAAACAATAACTACCTTCTTTGCATGGTACAGTATACGTTGGCTGTCCTACTTCAGGACAGGCAAATCCAGGTTCACATTTACGACAGTTCAGCGGATGTCCTGTATTGTTGTTGGGGTTGTAATATCCTCCGTCACATGGGATTGGGGCAGTGCGGGGCTCAGCCTCATTTCCCCAGGGGCAGTATGATCCAGATGGACACATTATACACTGGGTGGCATCTGAAGGGGAAAACCATTCAGTTTTATGGAATACAAACAGGGTTTTAATGGTTCTATATTTAGGATAAGGTATATAACAAGTGAAATTATAATACATTTATGGGTGATAACAATTTATGGATGCATTTATCCACATGGAAAGGTAAATCGGAAAAGATATAACAGAAAAAAAAGGTATAAAAAATCAAAACAAAACCCTTACTTTCCAGTGCTAGTTCAGAGCTATATGTTCCAATAGGACATGGATTTTGGAACCCGGAACCCTGACCCCCAGTACAATAGAACCCGACGGGGCAGTCTAACCCATCTGTTGTCGAACCACTTGGACAGTATTTCCCAGCGGGGCAGGGCAAGCATTGTGATTGGCTGGTTGCATTTTTATCAGGTAAGTAAGTTCCCCCTGAAATTGAAATATTTGAATTTTAGTAAAAAGCATCTGTTGTTTTTTAGTAATAAAGTCTGTATATTTATACAATCTTGTTAGTTGATTGATTGAACAAAAAACCATTGAGTGACAAAAAAATCATAAATAACACCTACGGGTGAAATGTGATAACCCTTACCTGGGCATGGGTACTCAGTTGGGGAAGTGGTGCCCGGCAGACAGAAATGACCCTCGGGGCACATTGTGTCCTCATATGTTACAACACCCGGGCCTTGGCAATAAAAGCCTGAAGAAAAACAAAACAATTAGAAATTGTTTCACTGACAGTACAGAACTGTGAGTGATGATAGATTGGTGTTTTACGCCACAATAAAGACTATTTCACTTTTATGGAGGTGTTGCAAGGCTAAGTGAAGGAGGAAACTGGGTTCTTTTCGACAGAAACATGTACTTAGAAGGAATGCGAATATTTCAGAGAAATTAGAACAATAAATGTTAATACAGAAATAAATAGAATGTAAACAATAAACTATAGAAAGAGCCAGTGGTCCCCCACCTACACACACACAGACAACAAACCCCTGAGTGTGATAAGAAAGTAAACATAAATATGAAAATTTGTTTTTTGAAGGAGATGTTATACCTGCTGGACATGTCAAACAATCATTTTCACTGATTGAACCATTAAGTGGGTTATATGTTCCAGACGGACATCGATAACTATCTTTTCCATCACACCATGACCCTGGCTCACAAATATCAGCATCTGGGCTGGCACTTGTTGACCCCTGAGAGCATGTGTAACCATAGTTACAGGGAAAACATTGAATGGAGGCTCCGGTAGAATAGAAGCCTGGTAAACATTCCTCCATTTTGGAAACTGAAAAAAAATTAAAAAAGAAACAATATTTAGAATTATTTAACTACAGCATATAACTATACTTTTTAGAGATTTTATAAATAAGTTAAGGCACTTAAGCAATTTTAAAAACCCGTTGATTGCTGGATCAACTGATTTATTAAACTGCACTCAAATTAAGGCGTTTATTTTTTACTTGACAAAGTACTTCCTATGATTTCATGCCATCTGCCGGTGTACTAGTGAACTAATTCCATTCATTCCATAACTTTCCCAATCATCAGATTCAAACTAAAAAATATGGCTGCATTGGTAATCACACCATCGGTAGACAGACATTTGTTCATTTACAGAGATGGAGAGAAAAGAAACAACCTTGTATAACAAATATGTTTTTGAAACAAAGGGAGACAACTCACATTCTGGCTCTGGGCATTTGTTTCCAGGTTCACAGGCTGTACAATTGGTTGCCTTGGCAACACTGTTGTAACCAAGGGAACATCTTTCTGGTCCGGTTATCGTTGACGGACACATGAACCCTTCAGCACATGCTGTACACGTCTTTTGACTTCCGTAAGAGTAATAGCCACCAGCACAGACAGTTCTGAAAGATGATTGGATGAAATTGTTAACAAACATATGTATTAATAAAATATGATTGGATGAAATTATAAACAAACATATGTATTTAAGAAGTATGATTGGATGAAATTGTTAACAAACATATGTATTGTATGTCTTCTTTTGGGATCAAGGGATTTTAAAACAAAACTGCTAAAAAAGAACTTCTGTACTTTTTCAGGAAAATTTAATTACAAATTAAACATAAAAATGGTTTACATGTCGTATTAAGCTCTCAAGTCAATAAAATTCCTATATGTTTACAAAAATGAAAACCATATTACCATCATTTATAAAATATCAAAAACAAACAATACGGACCTGCTGTCTAGATCGACGTCCGGGCACTCATAACCGGCTGGGCATTCCGTACATACCGTCTGGTTACCCACAGAGAATGTCCCATCTGGGCACGGAATCTCAACATCTAAAGACGGAGACGGGCAGGCACTGAAAACAAAATTCAACAAAAAATGATTCACTTTTCATAAATGAAAATTATGTGATCATTCCAGTCATCGTATTTCAGTCATCGTACTACATGTAGTGATAAATAATTATAATTTCTCATTTATGTTCATCTAAAATACATTTTTTTTACTAAACAACAAATTCTAGTCACAAAAACAACTATTTGACGACACTTGTGTAAATTTTACTGAAAATATCTTGCTTGTAAGCCTTTATGTTGTGAGAGAAAAATTGTGAAAATATTCTTTGTCATTTACAAGTCATTAGCAAATACATGTATAACCTAAATGTAATACAAGTATGAATGCTACTGAGAAAGACATTGTTTAAACTTACAAGCCAGCAGGGCACTCTGTATGAATGCTGCTGAGAAAGACATTGTTTAAACTTACAAGCCAGCAGGGCACTCTGTATGAATGGTGCTGGGAAAGACATTGTTTAAACTTACAAGCCAGCAGGGCACTCTGTATGAATGGTGCTGGGAAAGACATTGTTTAAACTTACAAGCCAGCAGGGCACTCTGTATGAATGCTACTGAGAAAGACATTGTTTAAACTTACAAGCCAGCAGGGCACTCTGTATGAATGCTACTGAGAAAGACATTGTTTAAACTTACAAGCCAGCAGGGCACTCTGTATGAATGGTGCTGAGGAAGACATTGTTTAAACTTACAAGCCAGCAGGACACTCTGTATGAATGCTGCTGAGAAAGACATTGTTTAAACTTACAAGCCAGCAGGGCACTCTGTATGAATGCTACTGAGAAAGACATTGTTTAAACTTACAAGCCAGCAGGGCACTCTGTATGAATGGTGCTGAGAAAGACATTGTTTAAACTTACAAGCCAGCAGGGCACTCTGTATGAATGCTGCTGAGAAAGACATTGTTTAAACTTACAAGCCAGCAGGGCACTCTGTATGAATGCTGCTGAGAAAGACATTGTTTAAACTTACAAGCCAGCAGGACACTCTGTATGAATGCTACTGAGAAAGACATTGTTTAAACTTACAAGCCAGCAGGGCACTCTGTATGAATGCTACTGAGAAAGACATTGTTTAAACTTACAAGCCAGCAGGGCACTCTGTATGAATGGTGCTGAGGAAGACATTGTTTAAACTTACAAGCCAGCAGGACACTCTGTATGAATGCTGCTGAGAAGTCAATTGTTTAAACTTACAAGCCAGCAGGGCACTCTGTATGAATGGTGCTGAGGAAGACATTGTTTAAACTTACAAGCCAGCAGGGCACTCTGTATGAATGCTGCTGAGAAAGACATTGTTTAAACTTACAAGCCAGCAGGACACTCTGTATGAATGCTACTGAGAAAGACATTGTTTAAACTTACAAGCCAGCAGGGCACTCTGTATGAATGCTGCTGAGAAAGACATTGTTTAAACTTACAAGCCAGCAGGGCACTCTGTATGAATGGTGCTGAGGAAGACATTGTTTAAACTTACAAGCCAGCAGGGCACTCTGTATGAATGCTACTGAGAAAGACATTGTTTAAACTTACAAGCCAGCAGGGCACTCTGTATGAATGCTGCTGAGAAAGACATTGTTTAAACTTACAAGCCAGCAGGGCACTCTGTATGAATGGTGCTGAGGAAGACATTGTTTAAACTTACAAGCCAGCAGGGCACTCTGTATGAATGGTGCTGGGAAAGACATTGTTTAAACTTACAAGCCAGCAGGGCACTCTGTATGAATGCTGAAAGACATTGTTTAAACTTACAAGCCAGCAGGGCACTCTGTATGAATGCTGCTGAGAAAGACATTGTTTAAACTTACAAGCCAGCAGGGCACTCTGTATGAATGGTGCTGAGAAAGACATTGTTTAAACTTACAAGCCAGCAGGACACTCTGTACACAAACTTTGTCCACCAGTAGAATATAGGCCAGAATCACATGAGACTTTCAAGTTGTCATTTGTATATGGACAATAAAATCCTGCTGGGCACTTTGTGCAGTCGGTCGAGCCTTGAAGTGAGAAGTACCCTGGGAGACAGGGGACCATTGCTGAACCATCAACATTTGGACATTTATTGCCCGCTTCACACAGCGTACAAGAAATTTGACTATCGTTGCTATAGCTACCAGAGGGACAGTTGATAATTGATGCAGTTCTGTGGAAAGGAAAACAAAAACAGGGTTTTAGGGACAACAAGCATGATTCAAAATGAGCACAAATAGTTTGGAAATGATGAGATGGAGTATTTGGAAGGCGTGAAAATATGTTTGGCATGTTCAGATTGATTTCTTTGCAATATGGAGTTTTTCTCCACACACTTTTTTAAACATTATCATGATGTGGTTTGACAGCTCTCCCTCCCCTCCCAACCGATGAAACATCATTCTCCTTAATGTAAAGCCCTAAAACCTTTGACTGGCATAAAAACCTTGTGTCACAGATCCAAGATGTTTTTAAATAAATTTATCCAAAAATGTGCAAGTTATCCCAGTGACATGCTCTATAGTTACCTGGTATTTGGACAGTACTTTCCTGCTGGACAGGGTGTACATACAACTTCTCCTCCCACGGAATATGTCCCCTGGGCGCAGGCACTGTTTTGGGTGGGGTCTGTAGAATCAGGGCATGCGTACCCAGCAGGGCATTGTGTGCATGATGTCTGTCCAGCAGAACTTTGGTACTCTAAAGGAAAATTGGAAAATCAGAATTTTCAGCCAATGAAAACTCATTTAGCTATTCACATGATATGATAAACAATGTCCAATCCACTGATAATTTATGTGGAAACATCAATCAATGGAAAGTCATTCTCCGGTGATATGATTAAAATATAAAATATTTCAACTTATGAAACCAATATGTTAAAACATTGAAAAATGAAAATGTCATATATTGCATTCAGTGGTCACATGGCTTATCTCTTGCCCAATGAAAATCCCTATTGAACATACACCTCTTGATAACGAATGAAATGCATTAATTGGTCACATGATAACTTGACAATATTCTTAACAAAGAAAAGGTATCTTATCTTTAAACATTCAACATATGTGCAGCTTCACCAATGCAATTATATCCAATGAAAAAGCCTACCTGGGTCACATGACTCGGGGGCAGCTGTCGTAGACGGACATTGAGAGCCTGCAGGGCACAGGATACAGTCTCCAGACAAAGGGACGACATTGTAGGTTCCAGGGTTGCAGGGAACAGGGGGTGAAACAGCATCAGCACATTCATGACCTAGTTACAAAGATTTTATCAGAGAATATTAAAGGAGGAGAAAACAAATAAAAACTGGCATATACACTAAACGGACGGCGAATTTCCCTTTCCAATGGTACCATAGACATATTTTTACGATTTTTCCCCACCGCACAGTCCTAAAGTGAAGTTATATAAAACCGTTGGATTTCGACTGAGACCGACTTGCTTACTTGGCCGCCATCATCACAACAGTGCTTAGGGGTGTGTCTCCTTCGGCCAATCAGTAGACGCATACCCAGCAATTCAAAGCGCACGTGCGAGTGAAATTGGTCAACTTTCTTAGTCTGCCATTTAAGCCTAGGTTAATTGCTAGGCACATCTGTTTCCGGTCAATTTCTCGCTTTACAAATGGCGGTCCCCATCGTTTTTGTGACCCAATTTAAACATGTGCAATTTTCTGCATCACCATAAAACGTAGGTAAGATTTACAGCTTAAAAATTGATACTCTAAGGGTGATTGTTCGTTACAATTTCATGTTGTTTTTTTGTTTTCTCCTCCTTTAAGAAACATTAAAACAAATACCTCAACAACAAATACCAAAACAAGATAAAGCATTTAGATTGATTGACTGATCATTTACGCCACATTCAAGATTACTTCAAGTATATGTTGGTGTTGCCAGGTTTATTTTGGGAGGAACAGATTCAGTGGCCTCTAACATCTCAACCTACTACTCAGGTGTAAAAGGGAAACAGCAGCCAGTTATCAACTGAAGTTGTAAGGTGGCGACAAATTTAAACCTTAAGTGACTTAGCTGTGTTTCCAAGTGATATGATAAGCTGTTTGCAAATTATTGATAAAAAAAAAGAAAGATATGTGGATATTTTCGCTATATAACCGCCCCCCCCCCCCCCCCCCCAATACACACACACAATTTGAATTACCTGCTGGGCAGTCGGTGCAAGTTGTGGCGCCCCCTAGGGAGTAAGTTCTGGAAGCACAGTTTGTTTTTTGAGTTGCGTCACAATAAGAACCAGCCGGGCAAAATGTGCAGACAGAGGAACCTGCTGTGGCGTAAAACCCGGAGCCACATGGCGTTTCTACAGAGGCTCCCTCGGGACAGAAATTTCCTGCTGTACATGTACTGCAGGTCATTGCTATGGAAATAAACAAGATGATATTTGACAGAATTAGATAATTGATTGTTTGGTGTTTTACGCAGCGCTCAAGATTATTTCACTAATATGACGGCATTGCCAGTTTTATCATGGGAGGAAACCAGGCTCTATGCCAAGCCCTTCCGGTGGTAACTGGCAACAATCCCACATAGGTAGTTTGAGTTCAATCTCAGTCTAACAATGTTCTTGCCATATTTAAGATGCGTAACCATTGTCAATGTCTTACAAAAGGATTCCAGAAAATTCTACTGATCAAGGCTAAGCTCCTGTCAGTCGTCAGCCTAATGAAATATCGTAGGTTTGGTTTGTTACAACAATTTATGGGGTATAAAGGTCTAAATGATATATCTCTTTTTATTAGAAACTTGCCTCCATGGTTATTTTAGACAAGAAGATTTTCCCTGTGCCCATGTGTTTTAGTGATCATAAATATACATATTGGCATAGCTAAGTTGACAACCTGTGATAGTTAAAAACAACATATAAATGTACATCATGTTATACACTGGCTTACATCCGTCAGCACTGAACTCTCCTCCATTACACTTTACAGGTGTGGCAGAGGCAGAACTACATGAGTAACCTCCGGGGCAGGAAGTGCAGGATGTTTGCCCTGCTTGGGAGATGGTATCTGAAATACAAAAGCACACATTGTTATTATTCAATAACATATATAAATGAAATAAAATACATTGATTGATTTTTTTACTTAAATGGTGACATTGGCGGGTTTGGAGAGTGAAAACAATAGAAGAAAAAAACTTTGATCAATTAGTCATTTGGCTTCTAACATTGCCTGTAAACAGGAAGTTCATTGAGAAACAAGTGCTTTGGAATTTGAAGTTACGCTAAGGCATGTTCTCACTGTGCGATTTGTCGTACCAACATGTAGCATGCGATTCAAATGAATTCATTTGATCGGTTGACAAATCGTATAGACCAATTAAAAGCATCCATTTTAATCGATTCACACAAGTCAGTACGACAAATTGCACAATGAGAACGGGCCTTTATATAACAACGTTGACATGGGGACAAAACCGGGCTAGATGATCATGTGACATAACTTGGATTGCAGCAAAGTTTTAGATGTATTGATATGAGGTGACATTAACAGGTTTAGTAAAGGAGGTTTGAGTTGGTATGAGCTCAAGCAGGCCCCTTGAATACAAATGATAGCGTATGTACTATACCTGAAGGACATGTGGATGGGGCGTTGTTAACTGAAGGGCAATACGATCCAGCAGGACATATTGTACAGGCAGCATCACCCAATAGGGAATAATACCCAGGGCTGCAATCAGCAGGTGCTTGTCTGAAACAACAGCAGAAAACATTGAAATGAAACTACAGCAGAAAACATTGAAATGAAACGACAAGGATTTATACAAGATAATTTACAATGGAATAACAAAAAGATGAGCTGTCAATATCAAATAATATAGTACTGATGGATTTTTGATGTCAATAGATTTTGAAATTCCAACAACATACTTACATGTACTTTGTTAATTTTATTTCATATGGGTAATTACAGGGTTTATCGATAGAGGAAACCAGGCCTTGTGTTTGTACCTGGAAAGCATCCTAATTACTTAAACCAAATAGAAAACCAACCAAAAAATTGCATTGTTTTTGCATGTGTTAGGCTCGAACTGGTGACCCAAAGTTGGATTGAGCACTTTAGCCACAGACATATTTATATGTGATAAATATATATAATAAAAGTATTCCCTACGTTGGATTAGTACATTCCTTCCCAGCTGGACACTGTTCACACAACGTCTGAGAATTATCAGGAACTTCGTCTGAAAATTAAGACAATAGTGTAAACCAAAGCATGAGGGTTTTTTCAATCAAAACACAGGAACTCCAGACTTTTATTAAAAAAGCTAATAAACAAAAAACTGTAGGTTTTCAAGGCATTCAAAATACCCCCCCCCCCCAAATAGAAAAAAACAACAAAAATAATAGATATTTAGAATAAAATTGACTTTATTACAAACCACATTTTCATTTTATCAAAAAAAACAACATTAATTAGTAGCTAAAGGCTCTTTGATAAATAAATCAAGAAAGTTTAACATTAGATTCTCTTACCGTTAGCACAAATAGTACAGATGGATTGACCAATCTGCGAGACGTATCCGGGGTCACATGGTAGTGGAGAGGAAGTAGCATTCGGACAATAAAACCCCGCATCACATGTCTGACAGGAACTGGAGGCTGCATAAGATCGTGGAGGCAAGTATAAAAACATGGTATGATTTTCCGCAATTTTTCTTTTTCTGGACAACTATTTATCATCAAAAGGGATTGGGGCTTAACGTCACATTCACCAGCTAGGGTCACATGACATGGTCAAATGACACAAAGATCACCCTCTCATTTTGACATTAGGCCAATGTATTTTGCACATTTGTGTTACCATTCACTCCAAAGCCACATTTTGATTTAAAACATGTCTATTATTGGGGTATTTTAAGTCTTTGTGAATAATAAATTGATTATTTGATAATATAGTGGCAGGGGTCTTGTCCATATAGCACTGTAAAAACCAGAAGAATTAAAGAAATAATTTTTATATTCCCCCTAGATATAACTAAAATATCTTGTCACAAATGTCCTACATGTATATAGTGCTTTGTATCAGTTTATAGTTACCTCCCTTTGTATGTGGGGCGCATGAGAATTGTATGTGAATCAAGACTAGAGTTAGTCAGCCTGGTTGATATTTGTTACTGAAAACCACAATTTCATTCGCAAGGATCAATTCTAACTAAGAAAGCGCTTAAAGGTCATATGACGCTGTATGTAAAATTTGAAAACCGTATCCGAAATGATACTGGAGTTATTTTTCTAACGTTGATATTTGGTAAACAGACTGACAGAGTGACTTATAGAGCTGATAGTCACAGGTTATTATACTTAATGTGTTCACTTGCTGCATACGCTGAACACAGAGGATGCATAAACCGCTCATGCGCCTCTGCATACAAAGGGACGTAACTCTAGACCTGACTATCATTACATGGTATTACATAGAAGACTTTTCGTTTATTGTGTAAATCGCATTTTGTATCTATCTCCTCACGTCGATAAGGTTTGTGTTTGTACAGACGTAGGTATCATCGCTGGGAATCTATAAATTTATAAGATCTTAGGAGCCTAAAAAGGGATATCTCTGGAATGGGAGACAAAGGGGAGATAATCAAAACCCCCCAAGGGAGATAACTCACCATTGGTACTGCTATAAGTGCCACCCAAACAAGGTTCACAGTTGGCTTGAGCATCCAGACTGTAAAGGCCAGCTTCACATGGTACAGCAGACTTCTGATTGGGGCAGGAATGACCAGCAGGACAAGAAACACATGATGTCTGACCTGAACCAACAACAACAACATTTGATAGTTAGGATTTATGATAAATTAACCAATAAAGATGGAAATGCTACACAAAGAACACCATATCAAGCCTGGAAGAAAAACACCAAACATTTCTGGGTAAATTTCTGATTTGTGGTCGTTTAGCATGCACTAATTTACCAATGACAGCATTTTCTGAGTTATTTTTCATAAAACAAATTTGGAAAAAAATGTTAATGACACAAAATAAATCAGAAATTTTTGTAGTCTTTGTTGAAAACGTGGTGTTTGACCTTACAATCAAAATTATTGCACTAATCATATGGCTTTGTTATCAGGTGTAATGAGGAAGGGATCAAGCAATTCATCAAATGATTTTTCCCAAAAGAACGGTGTTCTATTTACCTTCATTTATGGTGTAAAATCCGTCTTCACATGGAACTGGACCTTGGTCAGTGGCCACACACTTAAACCCTGTTGGACAAGGGGTACATTCACTGGCTCCTGCTAAAGCATAGTGGCCAGAGGTACAGTTAGATGGAGAAGCAGTCCCATTGGTCGGACAGGAACTCCCTGCAGGACAAAGTGTGCACCCTGTAGCTCCTGATGTACTGTAACTTCCTGATGGGCAATCCTTAAAAAAATAGAATTATTGTTCAGAATGTGAAGAGTAATGCATTAGCAAATGGAGATTTTTTTAACTAAATGAGAGAATCTGAGAATTGGTCATTTATTTATGTCATCCAAACATGAATAAAATAATCTGTCCCCGGAAAGAACAAGGTACAGCATCCAAAAGGTGGGCACATAAAATCATTGAAGTCTAGGGGTGCGTAGAGTTAGCACCAACACCCGCTGTACCAAAGGTCTGTTAGTTTGAAGGTCCTTTAGTCAGAAGGCTTATTAGTCCGAACACCTGTTGTTCCGAAGGTCCGCTAATCTGAAGGCCCATTTGTCTGAACACCCGTTGTACCGAAGGTCTGTTAGGGTTAGCTATGGACCTTCGGACTACAGGCCTTTGGGCTACAGGACCTTCAGACTAACGGACCTTCGCACTAACAGACCTTTGGCACAGCGGGTGTTCCGACTAATGGGCCTTTGGACTAACGGACCTTCAGACTAACGGACCTTCGGAACAGCTGTCTGCACCCAACGACTAGGCATATTTTCTTTTTGGAAAGAGAAAAATAATACTTACAAGACAATCTGACAGATCTGTTTGACTGGGTAGATCATTATAAGTACCTGGGGGACAGTCTATACTGGTCGACGAAGCACCTTCACAACTGTAAAGGAACAATTCAAACTTTTGTAATTTTTTACCTTGGGAAGATTTATTCAAAATAGTTCACAAAGATTCAACAAAAAACATGAGGCCAAGAGATCTAACAAAAGTTTCATATTGAAGCCGGTTTGAACCACTTTGAGCTATAAACTAGTGGTGACTTTGTGTAGAATAATGTTGGAACTAACGCTCTGAGTGACAGTTGTGTTCCAACGCGTCAGAAGATTCAAACTTTAAGACGTCATTTGATTACTTGGCTGATTGAGATGCCACTTGGCAGAGAGCTGAGTTTGATCATGACAGAACATTTGAACTGACAGCACTGATTTCACCGGGCATACGTTCTACATATGGGTCACTCCAGGACATTTTTGATTGGCTTTGGATACTCATGGGATGGTCTAAAACTTCTTTTGCAGGGGCTGTTTTTTTTTTAATAAAAACCCTTAAATTTTGTACAATGGAATTGAGTTAACTTGCATACGACATGCATTAGAATAGTCTAAGTACATTTAAATGACGTCCTGGTCAGCTGTGTGTTGCTGAATAAAGAGTCTGTAGACAAAATACCACTATTATTTGAAGACTCGTGGCTTTCTCCCTCAAATAGTGATATCTTTCACCTATGACAGCAACACACAGCTCACTAGGACGTCATTTATTTCTATTCTAATGTATATTAGCATGAGCTTTTTTCATAATTTCTGATCGTCACGACAGTAAGAGGCTTTGAAGGCCATCAAAAAACTAAATGATTGGCGTTGGAATGAGGAAAATCTATACAGAATGTGACGTGTTCGAGCCAAAATAGTGTTTGAAAAGTAAAAAAAATGTAAATTCCCGAGATGACCATTCATTCATTCTAAACCAAAGTGAGTAGAAAACAATACTTTATCGTACATTCTTGAGACTAGAAGCACTAAAAAGCTTCTGAATTATACACCTTGAGAAAAATAGCCAATAATTTCAACATTCTGTTTTAACGTCAAAATATCAACATTTTGGCAGCTCATGCCACTTTAATAAAGCGTGCAAGTTTATGGAGTTTTCTGTTAATGAACAGACTTATTTGTTTTTGTCTTCTGTTTCATCATTCTGGAATCTGCATGAACTGTGTGAGTTCTCAGATTAAAGTTTTCTTTCCACTGTTTGTATAATATTTGCCTTTAAAATTGTTACTCTACTTTTCAAATATATATAAAAATTTGTACATAAAATCTTGCTGGTCTTTTATAATTCTTCGTTTATAATTTTGTAACATAAAAATGGAAAAGTTACAAATATCCAGTCCATAAATTGGGCAATGTTTTTATTTCAACGTCAATCCTTACAATTGTTTATTAAGCTACTTCAAACACTGAGGTTCTAATGACAATCTAAATTTATTAAAAATATTTTGCAGGTCATGCCTCTTCCATTTTTGTTAACTTGAATCTAACAATATCTCAGTTTGTACAGACCACAGGATGAGTGGAATTTCCTTTTTCCAGAATCAATCATTTAGTTTTCGTCCTAATAGTTAAAACCAAATGAAAAAACAACCTAATAAAAACAAGTCATTAAACTGGTCAGTTGGAGGGGGATTAACCTCAGTCAGAATCAGCTATGTAACAACAGTACACAGAGATAAGCAGCTTTGGTTGACCACTCTGTATTGTGGACAAGCCACTGGCCAGTTTCTATGAATGGGAAAACACAATAGGGTCTGGTACAAGAATCACAGAATGGGTGTGTAAATACCTACAGTCAGGTTGTAAACAGGATATTAAACACCTCAGACTGCAGTAGTTACTGAACCATGTGGCAAAACATCCAGTGACCATGGAAGTCACAAGTAATACAAGAAGTTAACGCTTTTCGGTTCAATACTCATTGACCAGTTGGGTTTACACTTTCAGTATTACAATTTACAAGAAATGAATGAAGAAAATTCACAAGAGGATAAAAATTATTTATTCACAAGGTGGAGGTTCTAATATCAACCCTTACGATTAATTAAACAGTAGTAATCTTGAGTGAGATAAAAAACATCAATAAATCAATCAACCAATCAAACATTATTGGGTAAAAATGTTAGCCCTTTTCGTGCTTTGCTATGGATAAAGGAAATTTATGGATAGATATGGTTTATGGATTACAAGTCGTATCACAGTCTATTCAACCTTAGCTTATATTAATGTGACAAGTGAAACAGGTGAACCCTTTCAGTGGCAATTCACCAGATATCTGTGACCAGAGTCGAACATTAGGAGTCACTAGTCAGTGCTTCGTACATTGGATCCTAAAGAGTTAACAGATTTTTGGAGACGAATTATTTTCTTTAAATTGCATAATCTTCCGAATGTGGCAAAAAAAAATTAAATTAATCCTAATTTGCTAATTTTTCCAAATTTTTATCAAGAAGTAGAAAATAGTATTTATCCGCTGATATCAATGTTTGTAAATTTAAATATACCCTTAAGTAGTTTTCATGAGCAACATAAACACTAAAATATACTCATACAGCTTGAAGTTTGTCCATTATTTATAGCACACATCTTTGCTTCATACTGCTCCTGGTTTTACAGTTAGAATTAATGAAAAACATTCGAATTTTGGCAGCTCATGCCACTTTAAAGCCAACAGGTCAGTCAAAAAGACGATTTCTTATTTGAGTGTTTGTCCCTGTAATATTCTTGCTTTGTGGAGTTTTAATTCTGAAATACAATCCACAGGAGGACTACAATAAACGTCTCAACTACCATGCTGATAATGTCACGCTTAATAAATTACGAACCTGAAAGAACTTCTTTGTAAACAGAGTTAAATGGTATGTGTAAATACAAGACTTGAATCATTGCCAACTAATCATGCTTATTACCTATACTACAGGTAAGGACAGAAGGTACCTGAAATAACACACACGCCCTTTTACCAGGTTTTATATTCATTGATTGATGTTTACGCCATATTCAAGATTATTCAAATTTAAGGCGACTTTCCCCAGTTTAATGGGGAAGAAAGGCCGGCTCATGGAAACACATCGTTTTAACAGTTTATATAAGTTATTTATTTGTGCTTTACCAGCTATATTATAGCAGTGTTGAAATTGGGCTGAAATTAATTATTACAGAAGCAGGGTTTTTTAATTGTCTGTGCTGAGCTGTACTGAGATTGGTATGATATCTGAACAGAAGGCACTTTGTCTAGTCCCCCTTCCCCCACTCCAGACCACCATCGAAGTAAAACAATAATTGTCAATCGGGCAAGTAACTTCCTGTTACAAATTGAGTATGATTTCTAAACTGCTGTCCATTTATCTAGCCTATGGGGCCCATTGTTCCTGTCCATTTATCTAGCCTATGGGGCCCATTGTTCCTGTCCATTTATCTAGCCTATGGGGTCCATTGTTCCTTCCTTAAGGTGAGGTAATAGTGAATTCTTGGTCTGTTACATTATTCATTGACGGGGGTGATTAGCTACATTCATAGCTGCAATAAACATATACCTGATACCTGTAATGAATTATTTACCTCGTTAACAGGCCTCCATATTAACATGGCGTAGAACAGAATTTGTAACAGGAGATCGGGATAGCCACTCAACACTTATATGTAATCAATTGATTGTTGAACAATGTTTGTTTTATTGCACATATAATATGGCTTTGTCACAAGATATATTGAAATAGGAAACTCAGTCTCCTGCTGATACCTGTCCAACATTCCACACAGGTAAACCAGGAAAAAAACACAGTAAAAAAATATTAAATGTAAAAAAAAAATGCTATACGTAAAAATATTAATATATTATATACAAATAAAAAAGGTCACAGTGTTACTTAAAGTGGCATGAGCTGCCAGAATGTTGATATTTTGACGTTAAAACAGAATGTTGAAATTATTGGCTATTTTTCTCAAGACATATAATTCAGAAGCTTTTTAGTGCTTCTGGTCTCGAAAATGTACGATCAAGTATTGTTTTGAACTAACTTTGGCTTAGAATGAATGAATGGTTGTCCCGGTTATTTAAATTTTGTTTACTTTTCCAACACGTTTTCGGTTCTTACAGGTCACCACCTACTGTATGAATTTTTCCCATTCCAACGCCAATCTTTTAGTTTTTCGATGGCCGTCAAAGCCTCTTACTGTCGTGACGATCAGAAATTATGAAAAAGTGTGAATTTTGGCAGCTCATGCCACTTTAACATTACAAATGTGGCTGACAGCCAAAAGTAAGGATGTTACATATATTATAGTTCTGCGCATGCAACTGTCTACCTAATATAGTATAACAGGTCATTAAGCAGTTATAACAAACTGAACACAAGGGGGAACTACCTGTATTTCTCAGTGGGGGGGTATCTCTTTTCACCTTACGGAATGTAAAACCATACTAGGGTTGTGTTATATTGAATGGTAGTTCATAATACAAGAGAAAAGCTTTCATCAAATACATACAAACTTGGTGATCTTTTCTCGGTCTATAGCCAGATAGATCTATACATAATGGTGAGACATTGAAATTCAGGTCTACTGCCACTTTTTACATATTTTGTTCTTGTGTGTGTGAGTGAGATGTAATATGATGGGTAATAAGTCCACAGTTATAAGAATTGTTTGAAATTCTCTGTACATAAAATAACAAGCAATTACTGACTTTTGGTTGAACGAATATTTCCCAATATTTGTCAGATGAGATCAGGTCACTTTAACATGACATATGTATGAAGAAGTTAGCAAATTGAGGCGCTCTCTTACATGCTAAAAATCCATAATTCTTTTATTTCTTAATACATGTAATATCTGGGTGGATATTTTTATTTTGGCGTTGCTCTACGCAGACTGATTTTAAACAATATCTGGCAAATATACATTGTAGTACATAAATAACAAGAAATGTCTACCTGGGTCTTAAAAATGTAATATAAGGCATGAGATAGTGATTTGAGAGAGGACAGATTCGTGGGATAAAGCATTGCACTAGGTGAACAAATAAAATAATATCTGACATAAAATATAATAAAAATGTCTATGAAAGTTTTTTATATCAGCATGTTTTGAATACAAGGCGTGAGAGGGAATTGGAAAAGATCCAACAAGTTTGTTTGCACATCAATGTGATCTTCATATTAAAATGACAGTTAATGTAGAAATAGTGACTGAAAGGCACTCTCAGTACGTTATCTGTAGATAGATCTACATTACCATAAACTCTTCAAAAATTATACAAAAAATAAAATTTCACCAATCTGTTTTTTTTTTTTCAGCCACCAAATGACAAAATTTCTAGAATATGGTGGATTTGATTCAATAATTGGAATAAATACAGATGGATATCAGATTAAAATCAAATGAACCTCGTATTCAACACTTGACAGACCAGTGAAAATTGTGAAAACCTCTATTAGACAATAAGACTTTTAGGCCACGTAATGTAATTTTAGCTGTTTCAGATATTTTTAATTTTAGTTTTTTTTTAGAAGAGGGACTTCACTCCAAACATAAAATTCAAAACCAAATCTATTGTAAATAACCAGGCAATTAAATGTTTGGTAGTAACATAAACTGTATTCAGGATGGTCTCAGGGTATGCCAAGTTGTTGTAATAAACCCATAAATAAGACCCATGATATTTCATAAGGTTGAAGTTGCACGAATCTTAACTGTGGTGAAATTAAAGAAAACACTATAATGGGAAAAAAAAGTGAAAGGTACTTATGGACAAAGGTAGAAGACAGACAACGAAGTTTAGCCCTGATTAGTAGATCTTTCAAACTCTTGTTATCTTAATAATTGGCTGTATAAGTATGTATATGATGGAAGAAAAGTTCACAGCCCAAACAGAAATTTGTTTTATGGTGTCCAAATTGATCTTGTTGAAACTATTTTCTGCGAAGAGCGAGTCCAAATTTATCTCCCATTTCTAACACATTGAAAACAAAAGACGTGGTGATGTCTTAATTTTTTATCATTAGTATGGAGCCCCTTGTTTAAAGAGAGTTTCAAACATTTCTTACATTGAAAACAGTCTGCCAAAATCATCTTATTTCTAAACTACCAGCCAAACATAAAGGGCAATTCTAATAAGATGTTAAATTTTCCAAGGGCAACAGATACGCATCCCAAATAGGTCCCTTGTATGAAAACCTGCTCAGGGCAAAAAAAAAATCAAATCAAACGAGGCAAACATGTGAATTACTAAATGATAAAAATTGACTCACTATTTTCCTTGAGGGCATGACACACAAACTCCGCTATCGTAATATTCCCCGGCGGCACAGTTTGCAGCGCAATCCGTGGAACAATCACATGCAGCTAGAAAATAAATTATTTTAAAACAATTCTTCATATTAAGTCACTATAGTTTTTTTTAAAATAAAACTAAAAAATAAAGCTTAGGCCCTATTCAATACAAAAATTGATTTCAGTTAATTTTTGTTGCATAATTAACATTTTGCAGAATTTCTTGAGCGAAGTATTCAATTAAAAAAAATTAACTTTATTATATTCTTGTCATTACAGAACCCCGTCCCCACTCTCTATAAACCAGAAAATGTCCATTTTATAAAAAAATTTATAAACTGACTTTTAAAAATAGAAAAAATTAAATTGTTTAAAAAATTAAACTTACCTTGAACATAATTGGAAGCTCTTATATAAAAAATAAACACGATCAAAAATTGAATTTTATTCCAATGATGAATTTTGTAAGTCCGCATTTTAAAAAAAAACAACGTTGAATTGACAGATCAAGGCCAGCTTGTCTGTTTTTCAACTTAGAATAAATAAACAATGGTGTTGTTGTTGTATCACATCATCATTCGCACGGGTATCTGTTCAAACGTGAAATCGATCGCCTGAACCGTGCGATGATTTGAGTTTCACTCCGAAAACAAAATAAACTTTCCAAACAGCATCCAAGAAACTTGAATCCGAATCGGTACTGAGTAAATACCGTTTCAAGAAAAACTTTAGACGAGTGTAGTCTTTTTTCGGAGTCAGTGAAATTAGTTTCTATCGAAATTTCCTGTCCACCTTGCTTGCCCAATGTTTATGTGCATCTGTCAAAACCCATGTGCGCTTTGCAAAAGTCAATAGACCTCGTACATTGTCTTGTGTAAACAATAAATGAAACGTACGAGCAGCTCATGCATATCCATTACTTGTATTATTTGGTTCTTGTTGTGGCTTGTTCATAAATAATTTATATAAGAGGTTTAAAGTATTGTCATTGGTGTTTGAGAACGGTTAATTTCAGACACACGGGTTCAGTCAGGTCAACATGCTGACCTAACTAACTAGTTGATAAACAAGTTGGCAAATTGTGGATTATATAAATCAACTATGCACAAAAAAGTAATATATTAAATAAAAACTATATATTATAAGTTTATTTTATTATAAGATGTACAGTAACTGATGTTTGTAAAAATGATAAGTTATAATAAATTTCCAGTAAAAAATGTTTAGGACCCTCTTAAATATTTTTACTTTATAAAAGTTAACCATAAATTAGAAATTAACACTGCGTAAGGTTATATACAAGTTACAACAAAGAAAAAAAGACCACAACAAATAAAATAAGCCCCCCCCCACCCCCCTTCTCCCCCACCGATCCCCTTGAAAGAAACGTAAGAAATGCTGTAGGCACATCTGCAAAAAAAAAACCAAAAACTTTGCTCGCACAATTAGGAGTTGAAAATGTATCCATTTATATCATTATCAACATCAGAACGACAGAAGTACATGTAGGCTACATGCAAGTTTAATATTAATATTATAATAAACAACTTCTGTTTATTTATTATTAGTTACCGGTAAATATTTATATAATAGACATGTTTGTCCCACTTCATTTCTAACCCCAAAAAATAAACAATAAAAACAATGCTATTTCTTTGGTATAGTATTCAAATGTATCCAGGGATTATTTTTAAGACAATAATATAAGATAACAAATCTCGGCTTCCATACTTTTAAAACATGGCGGCTCACAAGTAATTTTGTGTTGTTATAGACGCTAAAACATAGGAAGGGAGTGGTCTAAGAAGCTGAATGTACTTTTTAAAGAAGTCATGAGACATGTCGTCTGTGATTCTTCAAGTTGGACAGTGTGGCAATCAGATAGGGGAGTATTTTTGGAAGAAAACTACCCGGGACGACACCTCTGAAAAATGGTTTGTTTTCAAAATCAAATTGAATCAATCGATCTGTCAAGATATAAATTCAAGTTGTTATATTTTGGATTTCATAAATTAAATAAAGTATTTGACAATCTTAATCAGGACATAAAAAGACATGTTCTACTTGTCCCTACAAAGTCAAAATCTCATGTGTATTGTACAAACTAGTAATGATGTAAAATGTGCTCAGTAAGCACAACATTCAAAGGGACGTCACTCTATTACTCAGGTGTGAATTATCCCCCCCTTAGTGTGCAGAGCACATAGATATCTTATAATAACTAGATTGACTAAGTGCTGTCTGCTGCGTAGTAGAGAACGGCACAATAGTCTGTAACAACTTGGTAACATAAGTCAAACATCACTTAGCAAGATGGCGACTTAGTTGCCGGAAGTCGCTTTTCGTTAGCCAATCAACTTATAATAAGATATCTATGGCAGAGCACATAGTTTGCATTAGACTAGAAAACAACTTGTTGATGAAAGTAAAAAATCAACTAGCAATATGGCGGACTTACTAGTTGGAAATTGCTTGTCATTAGCCAATCTAGTTATTATGATATATCTATGTGAGAGCATCATGTTTCCAAAAGTTTTTAACTTTTTACGTTAATATATATTTCCTTGTGTTTTCACCCTATACAGGCTTTATGTAGTGTCCATTGAATGGACAAATTTCAAAAAGTCTTAAACCGTGGGTATTTTTTACTCCTCTAAATTTTTAAAAGATGTAGTCCGCGTTCACTTTCTATCTGTTCTTGTTGAAAAACTCTTTCTACCCTTCTTTCAGCTATGTTTACAAGTCACATGATGGTCACCTGAGGTCTCTGAACATCGACTCTGAGTCAAAAGTTGTCCGGAAATTGCAGAAGAGTTTTAAAATACGGTATACATATATATAAAAATAAATGAATCCAAAAAGCAAATTAAATAAACAAAGTAATTACCGTAGTTGCCAAGGAGATTAAACCATTTCTTTGCCCTCAGAATGCCCCTGATCCACCATTGGTACCCAAATAGGGCAATTTAGTTAAAAACCCCAATTAAAATGTTTGAGCCACAGAAGCCCTGATCAGACGCCAGTCAAATTCTCTCCAATATAAATGGGTCAATAATCATAATGTATTGATGAACCCAGCAAACTACATTATGACAAACCACCTTTTTTTACCAGGCAGTTAAAACCAATTGAAAAAAGTTTGATCAAGTTCTGGTTGTTCTAAGCACCGTCAGCTTAACTGGCTGTTAGAAGACCGTTATAAACAAAACGTTACAAGCAGGGATTGAAATAATGGCCTGTCGATGACAGGTAGTTTTGAAGTGCGACAGGTCCAAATAAAATCTACCTGTCCCATGCAACATGTTGAGTAGTCATATGTGTTTATATGTTAGTATTTTACAAGGAAAGTGTTTTTAAAAAAAATGAAAGATTTATTAGAAATCAATTGTTTAGCCTGACGAGTCCGAGATTGCAGTAACAACATGTTGTCACATTCCCATCATCCGATCGTACGTAAATACAATATTGAAACCGACCTATGGCAAAATAAATGTGGTGGATCATATATGTCTATGATACTGTACAAGGAGTAGCTATAATAGATTGTTAATCATCAGTTAAGGTGCAACTGGCTCCTGGTGTTTTTTTTTTACTGTTTTTGTTCTTTAAGGGACTCAAATATTGTTTATGGGAAGAGAGGAAGAGGGACAAATTGGGCTTTAGGTGAGAACAATTTCTCGAGTGCTTTGCTGTGTTCTTCTTACAGCCCCTCTCAGGTTGAGTTAGGGGACTGAATCCTTAATAGTTCATTTTTGAGACTGCTTCATTGTTCGGCCTACCGCTTCCCGACTGACCAGTCTTCAGCCCGCTCAGGTCGATGCGAGTTAGCCAGATGGGAACTTCCTCATCAAATTATGCAGACTGGCACGCCACTAGGGATGAGGTAACAAAACAACGTCACTGAAACGCTGAGTAAAAATGATCACATGATAAAGTATCGGTCGCTGATTGGCTGCAGCCTTAAGATTAATCAAGACACAATCGGAAGACTGATCTGCAACCGATCTGAAGAGTCTTAAAGCCGCTCAGGTTGAAACAAGTACTCCTGACGGAGACTATCGGGTCTGATCTTAACTTGACCTAAGCTGGGCTTAAAAGTGAAATGGTCTTCAACATTGTGTAAAAGTCCAATCAATCAATTTAATATAAAAGCTGTGTTCTACACGGATAAGGATTGTACCTACCAACCACATAGGGCAATAGAATTAAAAAACCCAATTAAAACCGGTCAGAAAAAAGTCTTCCCAATATAATCAGATCAAATTGTATAGAGTTTTGGTTGTACAGAGATGTTGCCAAAAGAGTAAAGACAGATTCTTTTGTTTTTATGTGCCATTTAAGTTAAATAACTTAGAGTGTGATATAAAACATCAATCAATCAATGCACATTATCAGGATATCCTCTCCAATCAATTTTGTATTTTGCTAAGGCTATAATGGACTGAATACCCCTGGCGATGATCACATGTTAGAAGATACTTTAGAAAGTTTACGAAAAGAATCTGAAAGGTAGGCAATGTATTATCAATTACCTTTTGCCATATTTCCTTGTTACATAATCTGTATTAAAGTAAGTGTAAATGACCCATCCAGAGCTAAACACATTCTTATTTTTAGATTATAAAACTTCACATTGTTTTCAAACGTTCAGTTAGGCGACGACCATAAGGACCAATCACAAAATTGATTTTCCAAAGCGACACATTCATTTTCTCCCCAGGTGTGATTATTTCTCCGGTATTTTGCTGTTCCACAGTCTGAGCGGGGGCACTGGGTCAGGTAAGAAAGTCAATTATCAAACTTCTCTAATGAATGCCATTTATAAGAAGAGAATTATGTTTCTTATTTATTTTTAAATATTTTATATATGGTTGGTAATGTAATAATTAAAGAAAAAAGTTAAGCACTCCCCTGAAAAGTCTGCACAGACAGATAAAATCATTGGTGTGGGGAGTTTGTTGGCAAACTGATGTTGCAGAAACGATTGTGATCATAAAGGGCAACATTCTGGCAATAAGAAATCACCATTAATGTCAATAAGCTATACAATTTATTCAGGATATTGTTACGCAAATCAAAAGTCGGATCTGTTGAAGGGGTAACTGCGCGGATTTGAATCCTTAAGAGCACATTTGGGATAGGATGGGCAGAAAAATTCAAGCCTAGAGCCTCCTGTACAAAATCTGCAGGAATTGGAAGCCGCATTACATCAGTATTGGCGGCAGTTACCCTTTCAACAGATTTGAAGTGTCACTGGAGGCTATACACGCTATTGACCTTCTGCTCTAGGGATGTGTTCTACACAATGAACGTGGCATTTTTACTTCAATATGCCAATGTGAAGCCAGATGGACTCTGAAGTTTCACACTTATAAGCATCTTTTTATTTTGTTAAAATACACTTTTGATTTTGATCTCCCTACACAAATGAATTTATCGGTTGGTCCAGATTTTCCAGGGGGGTGCTTAACTTTTTTCTTTGTGTATATTTTCTTCTTAGAATTTTCACACATCACAATTTCACAATATACATTTTTTTAATTCATTGGGTACGATGCATTATGGTCATTTGGTTTTGGTTACACAGATCACAGTTCTGACCCTCCCCCCCCCCCCCCCCCAACTCACTAGGTGGCCCTTACCTCTATTGGAGTGTCCTTTGTTAACCAAAAGCTCCTTTGAGCAATCTTCAACCAATAATACATGTATAATGAACCAAATAAATTATATTTTAGCATTTTTGTTTTCTTTCTAGGTTTTGGTTCTCGGTTATGTAAGGAAATCCGAGATATTTATCCCCTACAATATCTATTGGCCTGTAGTGTCACCCCTTACATGACGGGAGAAAGCCCCCTACAACATTATAATACGTCCTTGACCATATCAGCTTTACAAAGGTTGGTTTAAAGGGGACACATAAGAAAAATATATTATAGTTCATTTCAGAAATATCAAAACGTGTTGAGATTATTTGTTTTGAAAGAAATAATGATTGATCATTCACAGAGGTATGATCTTTTGACCGGTGGGTATTTTTGTTGCATATTACCAAACACACTGTTAGGTAGGACACAGCCATCACCAGGAATATAATACAAGAAATGTTATGGTCTGTGAAGTCTGTTGTTTTCTTTCTTGTATTATATTCCTGATGATGGCTGCGTAGATCTACCGAAATATAGAATATCATTCAACTATGGCTTCAGTTTTCGGAGTTGCATTTGTTTTGTTTTACACTGTTATGTGTCAACCAGACCTAACCAGACCAGGACTCCTGTGTCGTTCTCTATGGTACTAAGAATAACCAGACCAGGACTCCTCTGTCATTCTCTATGGTACTAAGAATAACCAGACCAGGACTCCTCTGTCGTTCTCTATGGTACTAAGAATAACCAGACCAGGACTCCTCTGTCGTTCTCTATGGTACTAAGAATAACCAGACCAGGACTCCTCTGTCATTCTCTATGGTACTAAGAATAACCAGACCAGGACTCCTCTGTCATTCTCTATGGTACTAAGAATATAACATACACCTTGACGTTTGTACCATAGAGCTCAAATCTTCTTGAGAAATCGATAGGAGTGAACTGCTGCATGCACTCTGTCAGTTAAGTTTTAAAATGACCGCATGTCATTGATCAAATATAAAGGAATCACCGTGTTGAAATAAAAATTGTTAGCTCATGCTGTAAAAATTAATCGAACTTGTAAGAAGATGTTTAAATACAGTGTCATCATCAACCAGATCATTTATCGTTACTTTTATAGAACAAAAACACCACAGACTTCCGAAGAGACTTGAATCAGACCAACATTACATGATAGAACTGAACACCATGGACATTTTACTTTAGGTTTCGAATATTCTGGGCTGTGACCACCAAATAAAAATTATATCCAACACATCCCAGATTTTTCTGCTATCTCAGTATATAGAAACACCTAAGTTCTTGATTGAATGTAAATATGATTGGATCAATTTCATTACTTTGTTTGAATTTCAGATATACTGATGGCGTCATCCTAATTCACAATGATGAAATGTTAAACAGGGTTAGAAAGCGGTCTGATACGGAGGGTGCCAGTTTTGTACATGTTAATACAGCTATAGCTGACTCCCTGTGTGGGGTGCTTCTACCTACTGACACTCTCAAAAACAAGTAGGTTTATTAACGTTTACTGACTCACTGTGTGGGGTGCTTCTGCCTACAGACACTCTCAAAAACAAGTAGGTTTATTAACGTTTACTGACTCACTGTGTGGGGTGCTTCTACCTACAGACACTCTCAAAAACAAGTAGGTTTATTAACGTTTACTGACTCACTGTGTGGGGTGCTTCTACCTACAGACACTCTCAAAAACAAGTAGGTTTATTAACATTTACTGACTCACTGTGTGGGGTGCTTCTACCTACAGACACTCTCAAAAACAAGTAGGTTTATTAACGTTTACTGACTCACTGTGTGGGGTGCTTCTACCTACAGACACTCTCAAAAACAAGTAGGTTTATTTACTGACTCACTGTGTGGGGTGCTTCTACCTACAGACACTCTCAAAAACAAATAGGTTTATTTACTGACTCACTGTGTGGGGTGCTTCTACCTACAGACACTCTCAAAAACAAGTAAGTTTATTTACTGACTCACTGTGTGGGGTGCTTCTACCTACAGACACTCTCAAAAACAAGTAGGTTTATTAACGTTTACTGACTCACTGTGTGGGGTGCTTCTACCTACAGACACTCTCAAAAACAAGTAGGTTTATTAACGTTTACTGACTCACTGTGTGGGGTGCTTCTACCTACAGACACTCTCAAAAACAAGTAGGTTTATTAACGTTTACTGACTCACTGTGTGGGGTGCTTCTACCTACAGACACTCTCAAAAACAAGTAGGTTTATTAATGTTTACTCACTCACTGTGTGGGGTGCTTCTACCTACAGACACTCTCAAAAACAAGTAGGTTTATTAACGTTTACTGACTCACTGTGTGGGGTGCTTCTACCTACAGACACTCTCAAAAACAAGTAGGTTTATTTACTGACTCACTGTGTGGGGTGCTTCTACCTACAGACACTCTCAAAAACAAGTAGGTTTATTTACTGACTCACTGTATGGGGTGCTTCTACCTACAGACACTCTCAAAAACAAGTAGGTTTATTTACTGACTCACTGTGTGGGGTGCTTCTACCTACAGACACTCTCAAAAACAAGTAGGTTTATTTACTGACTCACTGTGTGGGGTGCTTCTACCTACAGACACTCTCAAAAACAAGTAGGTTTATTTACTGACTCACTGTGTGGGGTGCTTCTACCTACAGACACTCTCAAAAACAAGTAGGTTTATTTACTGACTCACTGTGTGGGGTGCTTCTACCTACAGACACTCTCAAAAACAAGTAGGTTTATTTACTGACTCACTGTGTGGGGTGCTTCTACCTACAGACACTCTCAAAAACAAGTACGTTTATTAACGTTTACTGACTCACTGTGTGGGGTGCTTCTACCTACAGACACTCTCAAAAACAAGTAGGTTTATTTACTGACTCACTGTATGGGGTGCTTCTACCTACTGACACTCTCAAAAACAAGTAGGTTTATTTACTGACTCACTGTGTGGGGTGCTTCTACCTACAGACACTCTCAAAAACAAGTAGGTTTATTAACGTTTACTGACTCACTGTGTGGGGGGCTTCTACCTACAGACACTCTCAAAAACAAGTAGGTTTATTTACGTTTACTGACTCACTGTGTGGGGTGCTTCTACCTACAGACACTCTCAAAAACAAGTAGGTTTATTTACGTTTACTGACTCACTGTGTGGGGTGCTTCTACCTACAGACACTCTCAAAAACAAGTAGGTTTATTTACGTTTACTGACTCACTGTGTGGGGTGCTTCTACCTACAGACACTCTCAAAAACAAGTAGGTTTATTAACTGACTCACTGTGTGGGGTGCTTCTACCTACTGACACTCTCAAAAACAAGTAGGTTTATTAACGTTTACTGACTCACTGTATGGGGTGCTTCTACCTACAGACACTCTCAAAAACAAGTAGGTTTATTTACTGACTCACTGTGTGGGGTGCTTCTACCTACAGACACTCTCAAAAACAAGTAGGTTTATTAACGTTTACTGACTCACTGTGTGGCGTGCTTCTACCTACAGACACTCTCAAAAACAAGTAGGTTTATTAATGTTTACTGACTCACTGTGTGGGGTGCTTCTACCTACAGACACTCTCAAAAACAAGTAGGTTTATTTACTGACTCACTGTGTGGGGTGCTTCTACCTACAGACACTCTCAAAAACAAGTAGGTTTATTTACTGACTCACTGTGTGGGGTGCTTCTACCTACAGACACTCTCAAAAACAAGTAGGTTTATTTACTGACTCACTGTGTGGGGTGCTTCTACCTACAGACACTCTCAAAAACAAGTAGGTTTATTAACGTTTACTGACTCACTGTGTGGGGTGCTTCTACCTACAGACACTCTCAAAAACAAGTAGGTTTATTAACGTTTACTGACTCACTGTGTGGGGTGCTTCTACCTACAGACACTCTCAAAAACAAGTAGGTTTATTCACGTTTACTGACTCACTGTGTGGGGTGCTTCTACCTACAGACACTCTCAAAAACAAGTAGGTTTATTAACGTTTACTGACTCACTGTGTGGGGTGCTTCTACCTACAGACACTCTCAAAAACAAGTAGGTTTATTAACGTTTACTGACTCACTGTGTGGGGTGCTTCTACCTACTGACACTCTCAAAAACAAGTAGGTTTATTTACTGACTCACTGTGTGGGGTGCTTCTACCTACTGACACTCTCAAAAACAAGTAGGTTTATTTACTGACTCACTGTGTGGGGTGCTTCTACCTACAGACACTCTCAAAAACAAGTACGTTTATTAACGTTTACTGACTCACTGTGTGGGGTGCTTCTACCTACAGACACTCTCAAAAACAAGTAGGTTTATTTACTGACTCACTGTATGGGGTGCTTCTACCTACTGACACTCTCAAAAACAAGTAGGTTTATTTACTGACTCACTGTGTGGGGTGCTTCTACCTACAGACACTCTCAAAAACAAGTAGGTTTATTAACGTTTACTGACTCACTGTGTGGGGGGCTTCTACCTACAGACACTCTCAAAAACAAGTAGGTTTATTTACGTTTACTGACTCACTGTGTGGGGTGCTTCTACCTACAGACACTCTCAAAAACAAGTAGGTTTATTTACGTTTACTGACTCACTGTGTGGGGTGCTTCTACCTACAGACACTCTCAAAAACAAGTAGGTTTATTTACGTTTACTGACTCACTGTGTGGGGTGCTTCTACCTACAGACACTCTCAAAAACAAGTAGGTTTATTAACTGACTCACTGTGTGGGGTGCTTCTACCTACTGACACTCTCAAAAACAAGTAGGTTTATTAACGTTTACTGACTCACTGTATGGGGTGCTTCTACCTACAGACACTCTCAAAAACAAGTAGGTTTATTTACTGACTCACTGTGTGGGGTGCTTCTACCTACAGACACTCTCAAAAACAAGTAGGTTTATTAACGTTTACTGACTCACTGTGTGGCGTGCTTCTACCTACAGACACTCTCAAAAACAAGTAGGTTTATTAACGTTTACTGACTCACTGTGTGGGGTGCTTCTACCTACTGACACTCTCAAAAACAAGTAGGTTTATTAACGTTTACTCACTCACTGTGTGGGGTGCTTCTGCCTACAGACACTCTCAAAAACAAGTAGGTTTATTAATGGTTACTGACTCACTGTGTGGGGTGCTTCTACCTACTGACACTCTCAAAAACAAGTAGGTTTATTAAGGTTTACTGACTCACTGTGTGGGGTGCTTCTACCTACTGACACTCTCAAAAACAAGTAGATTTATTTACTGACTCACTGTGTGGGGTGCTTCTACCTACTGACACTCTCAAAAACAAGAAGGTTTATTAACGTTTACTGACTCACTGTGTGGGGTGCTTCTACCTACAGACACTCTCAAAAACAAGTAGGTTTATTTACTGACTCACTGTGTGGGGTGCTTCTACCTACTGACACTCTAAAAAACAAGTAGGTTTATTAACGTTTACTGACTCACTGTGTGGGGTGCTTCTACCTACAGACACTCTCAAAAACAAGTAGGTTTATTAACGTTTACTGACTCACTGTGTGGGGGGCTTCTACCTACAGACACTCTCAAAAACAAGTACGTTTATTAACGTTTACTGACTCACTGTGTGGGGTGCTTCTACCTACTGACACTCTCAAAAACAAGTAGGTTTATTTACTGACTCACTGTATGGGGTGCTTCTACCTACTGACACTCTCAAAAACAAGTAGGTTTATTTACTGACTCACTGTGTGGGGTGCTTCTACCTACTGACACTCTAAAAAACAAGTAGGTTTATTAACGTTTACTGACTCACTGTGTGGGGTGCTTCTACCTACAGACACTCTCAAAAACAAGTAGGTTTATTAACGTTTACTGACTCACTGTGTGGGGTGCTTCTACCTACAGACACTCTCAAAAACAAGTAGGTTTATTAACGTTTACTGACTCACTGTGTGGGGTGCTTCTACCTACTGACACTCTAAAAAACAAGTAGGTTTATTAACGTTTACTGACTCACTGTGTGGGGTGCTTCTACCTACAGACACTCTCAAAAACAAGTAGGTTTATTTACTGACTCACTGTGTGGGGTGCTTCTACCTACTGACACTCTCAAAAACAAGTAGGTTTATTAACGTTTACTGACTCACTGTGTGGGGTGCTTCTACCTACAGACACTCTCAAAAACAAGTAGGTTTATTAACGTTTACTGACTCACTGTGTGGGGTGCTTCTACCTACAGACACTCTCAAAAACAAGTACGTTTATTAACGTTTACTGACTCACTGTGTGGGGTGCTTCTACCTACTGACACTCTCAAAAACAAGTAGGTTTATTTACTGACTCACTGTATGGGGTGCTTCTACCTACTGACACTCTCAAAAACAAGTAGGTTTATTTACTGACTCACTGTGTGGGGTGCTTCTACCTACTGACACTCTAAAAAACAAGTAGGTTTTTTAACGTTAACTGACTCACTGTGTGGGGTGCTTCTACCTACAGACACTCTCAAAAACAAGTAGGTTTATTAACGTTTACTGACTCACTGTATGGGGTGCTTCTACCTACAGACACTCTCAAAAACAAGTAGGTTTATTAACGTTTACTGACTCACTGTGTGGGGTGCTTCTACCTACAGACACTCTCAAAAACAAGTAGGTTTATTTACTGACTCACTGTGTGGGGTGCTTCTACCTACAGACACTCTCAAAAACAAGTAGGTTTATTTACTGACTCACTGTGTGGGGTGCTTCTACCTACAGACACTCTCAAAAACAAGTAGGTTTATTAACGTTTACTGACTCACTGTGTGGGGTGCTTCTACCTACTGACACTCTCAAAAACAAGTAGGTTTATTAACGTTTACTGACTCACTGTGTGGGGTGCTTCTACCTACTGACACTCTCAAAAACAAGTAGGTTTATTAACGTTTACTGACTCACTGTGTGGGGTGCTTCTACCTACAGACACTCTCAAAAACAAGTAGGTTTATTAACGTTTACTGACTCACTGTGTGGGGTGCTTCTACCTACAGACACTCTCAAAAACAAGTAGGTTTATTAACGTTTACTGACTCACTGTGTGGGGTGCTTCTACCTACAGACACTCTCAAAAACAAGTAGGTTTATTAACGTTTACTGACTCACTGTGTGGGGTGCTTCTACCTACTGACACTCTCAAAAACAAGTAGGTTTATTTACTGACTCACTGTATGGGGTGCTTCTACCTACAGACACTCTCAAAAACAAGTAGGTTTATTAACGTTTACTGACTCACTGTGTGGGGTGCTTCTACCTACTGACACTCTCAAAAACAAGTAGGTTTATTTACTGACTCACTGTATGGGGTGCTTCTACCTACTGACACTCTCAAAAACAAGTAGGTTTATTAACGTTTACTGACTCACTGTGTGGGGTGCTTCTACCTACAGACACTCTCAAAAACAAGTAGGTTTATTAACGTTTACTGACTCACTGTGTGGGGTGCTTCTACCTACTGACACTCTCAAAAACAAGTAGGTTTATTTACTGACTCACTGTATGGGGTGCTTCTACCTACTGACACTCTCAAAAACAAGTAGGTTTATTAACGTTTACTGACTCACTGTGTGGGGTGCTTCTACCTACAGACACTCTCAAAAACAAGTAGGTTTATTAACGTTTACTGACTCACTGTGTGGGGTGCTTCTACCTACTGACACTCTCAAAAACAAGTAGGTTTATTAACGTTTACTGACTCACTGTGTGGGGTGCTTCTACCTACAGACACTCTCAAAAACAAGTAGGTTTATTAACGTTTACTGACTCACTGTGTGGGGTGCTTCTACCTACAGACACTCTCAAAAACAAGTAGGTTTATTAACGTTTACTGACTCACTGTATGGGGTGTTTCTACCTACTGACACTCTCAAAAACAAGTAGGTTTATTAACGTTTACTGACTCACTGTGTGGGGTGCTTCTACCTACTGACACTCTCAAAAACAAGTAGGTTTATTTACTGACTCACTGTGTGGGGTGCTTCTACCTACTGACACTCTCAAAAACAAGTAGGTTTATTAACGTTTACTGACTCACTGTGTGGGGTGCTTCTACCTACAGACACTCTCAAAAACAAGTAGGTTTATTAATATTTACTGACTCACTGTGTGGGGGGCTTCTACCTACAGACACTCTCAAAAACAAGTAGGTTTATTAACTGACTCACTGTGTGGGGTGCTTCTACCTACTGACACTCTCAAAAACAAGTAGGTTTATTAACGTTTACTGACTCACTGTGTGGGGTGCTTCTACCTACAGACACTCTCAAAAACAAGTAGGTTTATTAACGTTTACTGACTCACTGTGTGGGGGGCTTCTACCTACAGACACTCTCAAAAACAAGTAGGTTTATTAACGTTTACTGACTCACTGTGTGGGGTGCTTCTACCTACTGACACTCTCAAAAACAAGTACGTTTATTAACGTTTACTGACTCACTGTGTGGGGTGCTTCTACCTACAGACACTCTCAAAAACAAGTAGGTTTATTAACGTTTACTGACTCACTGTGTGGGGGGCTTCTACCTACAGACACTCTCAAAAACAAGTAGGTTTATTAACTGACTCACTGTGTGGGGTGCTTCTACCTACTGACACTCTCAAAAACAAGTAGGTTTATTTACTGACTCACTGTGTGGGGTGCTTCTACCTACTGACACTCTCAAAAACAAGTAGGTTTATTAACGTTTACTGACTCACTGTGTGGGGTGCTTCTACCTACTGACACTCTCAAAAACAAGTAGGTTTATTAACGTTTACTGACTCACTGTGTGGGGTGCTTCTACCTACAGACACTCTCAAAAACAAGTAGGTTTATTAACGTTTACTGACTCACTGTGTGGGGTGCTTCTACCTACAGACACTCTCAAAAACAAGTAGGTTTATTAACGTTTACTGACTCACTGTGTGGGGTGCTTCTACCTACAGACACTCTCAAAAACAAGTAGGTTTATTAACGTTTACTGACTCACTGTGTGGGGTGCTTCTACCTACTGACACTCTCAAAAACAAGTAGGTTTATTTACTGACTCACTGTATGGGGTGCTTCTACCTACTGACACTCTCAAAAACAAGTAGGTTTATTAACGTTCACTGACTCACTGTGTGGGGTGCTTCTACCTACAGACACTCTCAAAAACAAGTAGGTTTATTTACTGACTCACTGTGTGGGGTGCTTCTACCTACTGACACTCTCAAAAACAAGTAGGTTTATTAACGTTTACTGACTCACTGTGTGGGGTGCTTCTACCTACAGACACTCTCAAAAACAAGTACGTTTATTAACGTTTACTGACTCACTGTGTGGGGTGCTTCTACCTACAGACACTCTCAAAAACAAGTAGGTTTATTAACGTTTACTGACTCACTGTATGGGGTGCTTCTACCTACAGACACTCTCAAAAACAAGTAGGTTTATTTACTGACTCACTGTGTGGGGTGCTTCTACCTACTGACACTCTAAAAAACAAGTAGGTTTATTAACGTTTACTGACTCACTGTGTGGGGTGCTTCTACCTACAGACACTCTCAAAAACAAGTAGGTTTATTTACTGACTCACTGTGTGGGGTGCTTCTACCTACTGACACTCTCAAAAACAAGTAGGTTTATTAACGTTTACTGACTCACTGTGTGGGGTGCTTCTACCTACAGACACTCTCAAAAACAAGTACGTTTATTAACGTTTACTGACTCACTGTGTGGGGTGCTTCTACCTACAGACACTCTCAAAAACAAGTAGGTTTATTAACGTTTACTGACTCCCTGTGTGGGGTGCTTCTACCTACTGACACTCTCAAAAACAAGTAGGTTTATTTACTGACTCACTGTGTGGGGTGCTTCTACCTACTGACACTCTCAAAAACAAGTAGGTTTATTTACTGACTCACTGTGTGGGGTGCTTCTACCTACTGACACTCTCAAAAACAAGTAGGTTTATTAACGTTTACTGACTCACTGTGTGGGGTGCTTCTACCTACAGACACTCTCAAAAACAAGTAGGTTTATTTACTGACTCACTGTATGGGGTGCTTCTACCTACAGACACTCTCAAAAACAAGTAGGTTTATTAACGTTTACTGACTCACTGTGTGGGGTGCTTCTACCTACAGACACTCTCAAAAACAAGTAGGTTTATTTACTGACTCACTGTGTGGGGTGCTTCTACCTACAGACACTCTCAAAAACAAGTAGGTTTATTAACGTTTACTGACTCACTGTATGGGGTGCTTCTACCTACAGACACTCTCAAAAACAAGTAGGTTTATTTACTGACTCACTGTGTGGGGTGCTTCTACCTACTGACACTCTAAAAAACAAGTAGGTTTATTAACGTTTACTGACTCACTGTGTGGGGTGCTTCTACCTACAGACACTCTCAAAAACAAGTAGGTTTATTTACTGACTCACTGTGTGGGGTGCTTCTACCTACTGACACTCTCAAAAACAAGTAGGTTTATTAACGTTTACTGACTCACTGTGTGGGGTGCTTCTACCTACAGACACTCTCAAAAACAAGTACGTTTATTAACGTTTACTGACTCACTGTGTGGGGTGCTTCTACCTACTGACACTCTCAAAAACAAGTAGGTTTATTAACGTTTACTGACTCACTGTATGGGGTGCTTCTACCTACTGACACTCTCAAAAACAAGTAGGTTTATTAACGTTTACTGACTCCCTGTGTGGGGTGCTTCTACCTACAGACACTCTCAAAAACAAGTAGGTTTATTAACGTTTACTGACTCACTGTGTGGGGTGCTTCTACCTACAGACACTCTCAAAAACAAGTAGGTTTATTAATGTTTACTGACTCACTGTGTGGGGTGCTTCTACCTACAGACACTCTCAAAAACAAGTAGGTTTATTAACGTTTACTGACTCCCTGTGTGGGGTGCTTCTACCTACTGACACTCTCAAAAACAAGTAGGTTTATTTACTGACTCACTGTGTGGGGTGCTTCTACCTACTGACACTCTCAAAAACAAGTAGGTTTATTAACGTTTACTGACTCCCTGTGTGGGGTGCTTCTACCTACAGACACTCTCAAAAACAAGTAGGTTTATTAACGTTTACTGACTCCCTGTGTGGGGGGCTTCTACCTACTGACACTCTCAAAAACAAGTAGGTTTATTTACTGACTCACTGTGTGGGGTGCTTCTACCTACTGACACTCTCAAAAACAAGTAGGTTTATTAACGTTTACTGACTCACTGTGTGGGGTGCTTCTACCTACTGACACTCTCAAAAACAAGTAGGTTTATTAACGTTTACTGACTCCCTGTGTGGGGGGCTTCTACCTACTGACACTCTCAAAAACAAGTAGGTTTATTTACTGACTCACTGTGTGGGGTGCTTCTACCTACTGACACTCTCAAAAACAAGTAGGTTTATTAACGTTTACTGACTCCCTGTGTGGGGTGCTTCTACCTACAGACACTCTCAAAAACAAGTAGGTTTATTAACGTTTACTGACTCACTGTGTGGGGTGCTTCTACCTACTGACACTCTCAAAAACAAGTAGGTTTATTTACTGACTCACTGTGTGGCGTGCTTCTACCTACTGACACTCTCAAAAACAAGTAGGTTTATTTACTGACTCACTGTGTGGGGTGCTTCTACCTACAGACACTCTCAAAAACAAGTAG
This sequence comes from Lepidochitona cinerea, assembly GCA_963971465.1. Classification (NCBI taxonomy): domain Eukaryota; kingdom Metazoa; phylum Mollusca; class Polyplacophora; order Chitonida; family Tonicellidae; genus Lepidochitona; species Lepidochitona cinerea. The sequence goes on along the minus strand of OZ020564.1, from coordinate 27,490,343 downwards.
GTTTATTAACGTTTACTGACTCCCTGTGTGGGGTGCTTCTACCTACTGACACTCTCAAAAACAAGTAGGTTTATTTACTGACTCACTGTGTGGGGTGCTTCTACCTACTGACACTCTCAAAAACAAGTAAGTTTATTTACTGACTCACTGTGTGGGGTGCTTCTACCTACTGACACTCTCAAAAACAAGTAGGTTTATTAACGTTTACTGACTCACTGTGTGGGGTGCTTCTACCTACAGACACTCTCAAAAACAAGTAGGTTTATTTACTGACTCACTGTATGGGGTGCTTCTACCTACAGACACTCTCAAAAACAAGTAGGTTTATTAACGTTTACTGACTCACTGTGTGGGGTGCTTCTACCTACAGACACTCTCAAAAACAAGTAGGTTTATTAACGTTTACTGACTCACTGTGTGGGGTGCTTCTACCTACTGACACTCTCAAAAACAAGTAGGTTTATTTACTGACTCACTGTGTGGGGTGCTTCTACCTACTGACACTCTCAAAAACAAGTAGGTTTATTAACGTTTACTGACTCACTGTATGGGGTGCTTCTACCTACAGACACTCTCAAAAACAAGTAGGTTTATTAACGTTTACTGACTCACTGTATGGGGTGCTTCTACCTACAGACACTCTAAAAAACAAGTAGGTTTATTAACGTTTACTGACTCACTGTGTGGGGTGCTTCTACCTACAGACACTCTCAAAAACAAGTAGGTTTATTAACGTTTACTGACTCACTGTGTGGGGTGCTTCTACCTACAGACACTCTCAAAAACAAGTAGGTTTATTAACGTTTACTGACTCACTGTATGGGGTGCTTCTACCTACTGACACTCTCAAAAACAAGTAGGTTTATTAACGTTTACTGACTCACTGTATGGGGTGCTTCTACCTACTGACACTCTCAAAAACAAGTAGGTTTATTAACGTTTACTGACTCACTGTGTGGGGTGCTTCTACCTACAGACACTCTCAAAAACAAGTAGGTTTATTAACGTTTACTGACTCACTGTATGGGGTGCTTCTACCTACTGACACTCTCAAAAACAAGTAGGTTTATTAACGTTTACTGACTCACTGTGTGGGGTGCTTCTACCTACAGACACTCTCAAAAACAAGTAGGTTTATTAACGTTTACTGACTCACTGTATGGGGTGCTTCTACCTACTGACACTCTCAAAAACAAGTAGGTTTATTAACGTTTACTGACTCACTGTGTGGGGTGCTTCTACCTACAGACACTCTCAAAAACAAGTAGGTTTATTAACGTTTACTGACTCACTGTATGGGGTGCTTCTACCTACTGACACTCTCAAAAACAAGTAGGTTTATTAACGTTTACTGACTCACTGTGTGGGGTGCTTCTACCTACAGACACTCTCAAAAACAAGTAGGTTTATTAACGTTTACTGACTCACTGTATGGGGTGCTTCTACCTACTGACACTCTCAAAAACAAGTAGGTTTATTAACGTTTACTGACTCACTGTGTGGGGTGCTTCTACCTACAGACACTCTCAAAAACAAGTAGGTTTATTAACGTTTACTGACTCACTGTGTGGGGTGCTTCTACCTACAGACACTCTCAAAAACAAGTAGGTTTATTAACGTTTACTGACTCACTGTATGGGGTGCTTCTACCTACTGACACTCTCAAAAACAAGTAGGTTTATTAACGTTTACTGACTCACTGTATGGGGTGCTTCTACCTACTGACACTCTCAAAAACAAGTAGGTTTATTAACGTTTACTGACTCACTGTGTAGGGTGCTTCTACCTACAGACACTCTCAAAAACAAGTAGGTTTATTAACGTTTACTGACTCACTGTATGGGTGCTTCTACCTACTGACACTCTCAAAAACAAGTAGGTTTATTAACGTTTACTGACTCACTGTGTGGGGTGCTTCTACCTACAGACACTCTCAAAAACAAGTAGGTTTATTAACGTTTACTGACTCACTGTATGGGGTGCTTCTACCTACTGACACTCTCAAAAACAAGTAGGTTTATTAATGTTTACTGACTCACTGTATGGGGTGCTTCTACCTACTGACACTCTCAAAAACAAGTAGGTTTGTTAACGTTTACTGACTCACTGTGTGGGGTGCTTCTACCTACAGACACTCTCAAAAACAAGTAGGTTTATTAACGTTTACTGACTCACTGTGTGGGGTGCTTCTACCTACTGACACTCTCAAAAACAAGTAGGTTTATTAACGTTTACTGACTCACTGTGTGGGGTGCTTCTACCTACTGACACTCTCAAAAACAAGTAGGTTTATTAACGTTTACTGACTCACTGTATGGGGTGCTTCTACCTACAGACACTCTCAAAAACAAGTAGGTTTATTAACGTTTACTGACTCACTGTATGGGGTGCTTCTACCTACTGACACTCTCAAAAACAAGTAGGTTTATTAACGTTTACTGACTCACTGTGTGGGGTGCTTCTACCTACAGACACTCTCAAAAACAAGTAGGTTTATTAACGTTTACTGACTCACTGTATGGGGTGCTTCTACCTACTGACACTCTCAAAAACAAGTAGGTTTGTTAACGTTTACTGACTCACTGTGTGGGGTGCTTCTACCTACTGACACTCTCAAAAACAAGTAGGTTTGTTAACGTTTACTGACTCACTGTGTGGGGTGCTTCTACCTACAGACACTCTCAAAAACAAGTAGGTTTATTAACGTTTACTGACTCACTGTGTGGGGTGCTTCTACCTACTGACACTCTCAAAAACAAGTAGGTTTATTAACGTTTACTGACTCACTGTATGGGGTGCTTCTACCTACAGACACTCTCAAAAACAAGTAGGTTTATTAACGTTTACTGACTCACTGTGTGGGGTGCTTCTACCTACTGACACTCTCAAAAACAAGTAGGTTTATTAACGTTTACTGACTCACTGTGTGGGGTGCTTCTACCTACAGACACTCTCAAAAACAAGTAGGTTTATTAACGTTTACTGACTCACTGTGTGGGGTGCTTCTACCTACAGACACTCTCAAAAACAAGTAGGTTTATTAACGTTTACTGACTCACTGTATGGGGTGCTTCTACCTACAGACACTCTCAAAAACAAGTAGGTTTATTTACTGACTCACTGTGTGGGGTGCTTCTACCTACTGACACTCTAAAAAACAAGTAGGTTTATTAACGTTTACTGACTCACTGTGTGGGGTGCTTCTACCTACAGACACTCTCAAAAACAAGTAGGTTTATTTACTGACTCACTGTGTGGGGTGCTTCTACCTACTGACACTCTCAAAAACAAGTAGGTTTATTAACGTTTACTGACTCACTGTGTGGGGTGCTTCTACCTACAGACACTCTCAAAAACAAGTAGGTTTATTAACGTTTACTGACTCACTGTGTGGGGTGCTTCTACCTACTGACACTCTCAAAAACAAGTAGGTTTATTAACGTTTACTGACTCACTGTGTGGGGTGCTTCTACCTACTGACACTCTCAAAAACAAGTAGGTTTATTAACGTTTACTGACTCACTGTGTGGGGTGCTTCTACCTACAGACACTCTCAAAAACAAGTAGGTTTATTAACGTTTACTGACTCCCTGTGTGGGGTGCTTCTACCTACTGACACTCTCAAAAACAAGTAGGTTTATTTACTGACTCACTGTGTGGGGTGCTTCTACCTACTGACACTCTCAAAAACAAGTAGGTTTATTTACTGACTCACTGTGTGGGGTGCTTCTACCTACTGACACTCTCAAAAACAAGTAGGTTTATTTACTGACTCACTGTGTGGGGTGCTTCTACCTACTGACACTCTCAAAAACAAGTAGGTTTATTAACGTTTACTGACTCACTGTGTGGGGTGCTTCTACCTACAGACACTCTCAAAAACAAGTAGGTTTATTAACGTTTACTGACTCACTGTGTGGGGTGCTTCTACCTACTGACACTCTCAAAAACAAGTAGGTTTATTAACGTTTACTGACTCACTGTGTGGGGTGCTTCTACCTACTGACACTCTCAAAAACAAGTACGTTTATTAACGTTTACTGACTCACTGTGTGGGGTGCTTCTACCTACAGACACTCTCAAAAACAAGTAGGTTTATTAACGTTTACTGACTCCCTGTGTGGGGTGCTTCTACCTACTGACACTCTCAAAAACAAGTAGGTTTATTTACTGACTCACTGTGTGGGGTGCTTCTACCTACTGACACTCTCAAAAACAAGTAGGTTTATTTACTGACTCACTGTGTGGGGTGCTTCTACCTACTGACACTCTCAAAAACAAGTAGGTTTATTTACTGACTCACTGTGTGGGGTGCTTCTACCTACTGACACTCTCAAAAACAAGTAGGTTTATTAACGTTTACTGACTCACTGTGTGGAGTGCTTCTACCTACAGACACTCTCAAAAACAAGTAGGTTTATTTACTGACTCACTGTATGGGGTGCTTCTACCTACAGACACTCTCAAAAACAAGTAGGTTTATTAACGTTTACTGACTCACTGTGTGGGGTGCTTCTACCTACAGACACTCTCAAAAACAAGTAGGTTTATTTACTGACTCACTGTGTGGGGTGCTTCTACCTACAGACACTCTCAAAAACAAGTAGGTTTATTAACGTTTACTGACTCACTGTGTGGGGTGCTTCTACCTACAGACACTCTCAAAAACAAGTAGGTTTATTAACGTTTACTGACTCACTGTGTGGGGTGCTTCTACCTACTGACACTCTCAAAAACAAGTAGGTTTATTTACTGACTCACTGTGTGGGGTGCTTCTACCTACTGACACTCTCAAAAACAAGTAGGTTTATTAACGTTTACTGACTCACTGTATGGGGTGCTTCTACCTACAGACACTCTCAAAAACAAGTAGGTTTATTAACGTTTACTGACTCACTGTATGGGGTGCTTCTACCTACAGACACTCTAAAAAACAAGTAGGTTTATTAACGTTTACTGACTCACTGTGTGGGGTGCTTCTACCTACAGACACTCTCAAAAACAAGTAGGTTTATTAACGTTTACTGACTCACTGTGTGGGGTGCTTCTACCTACAGACACTCTCAAAAACAAGTAGGTTTATTAACGTTTACTGACTCACTGTATGGGGTGCTTCTACCTACTGACACTCTCAAAAACAAGTAGGTTTATTAACGTTTACTGACTCACTGTATGGGGTGCTTCTACCTACTGACACTCTCAAAAACAAGTAGGTTTATTAACGTTTACTGACTCACTGTGTGGGGTGCTTCTACCTACAGACACTCTCAAAAACAAGTAGGTTTATTAACGTTTACTGACTCACTGTATGGGGTGCTTCTACCTACTGACACTCTCAAAAACAAGTAGGTTTATTAACGTTTACTGACTCACTGTGTGGGGTGCTTCTACCTACAGACACTCTCAAAAACAAGTAGGTTTATTAACGTTTACTGACTCACTGTATGGGGTGCTTCTACCTACAGACACTCTCAAAAACAAGTAGGTTTATTAACGTTTACTGACTCACTGTATGGGGTGCTTCTACCTACTGACACTCTCAAAAACAAGTAGGTTTATTAACGTTTACTGACTCACTGTGTGGGGTGCTTCTACCTACAGACACTCTCAAAAACAAGTAGGTTTATTAACGTTTACTGACTCACTGTGTGGGGTGCTTCTACCTACAGACACTCTCAAAAACAAGTAGGTTTATTAACGTTTACTGACTCACTGTATGGGGTGCTTCTACCTACTGACACTCTCAAAAACAAGTAGGTTTATTAACGTTTACTGACTCACTGTGTGGGGTGCTTCTACCTACAGACACTCTCAAAAACAAGTAGGTTTATTAACGTTTACTGACTCACTGTGTGGGGTGCTTCTACCTACTGACACTCTCAAAAACAAGTAGGTTTATTAACGTTTACTGACTCACTGTGTGGGGTGCTTCTACCTACAGACACTCTCAAAAACAAGTAGGTTTATTAACGTTTACTGACTCACTGTATGGGGTGCTTCTACCTACTGACACTCTCAAAAACAAGTAGGTTTATTAACGTTTACTGACTCACTGTGTGGGGTGCTTCTACCTACAGACACTCTCAAAAACAAGTAGGTTTATTAACGTTTACTGACTCACTGTGTGGGGTGCTTCTACCTACAGACACTCTCAAAAACAAGTAGGTTTATTAACGTTTACTGACTCACTGTATGGGGTGCTTCTACCTACAGACACTCTCAAAAACAAGTAGGTTTATTTACTGACTCACTGTGTGGGGTGCTTCTACCTACTGACACTCTAAAAAACAAGTAGGTTTATTAACGTTTACTGACTCACTGTGTGGGGTGCTTCTACCTACAGACACTCTCAAAAACAAGTAGGTTTATTTACTGACTCACTGTGTGGGGTGCTTCTACCTACTGACACTCTCAAAAACAAGTAGGTTTATTAACGTTTACTGACTCACTGTGTGGGGTGCTTCTACCTACAGACACTCTCAAAAACAAGTAGGTTTATTAACGTTTACTGACTCACTGTGTGGGGTGCTTCTACCTACTGACACTCTCAAAAACAAGTAGGTTTATTAACGTTTACTGACTCACTGTGTGGGGTGCTTCTACCTACTGACACTCTCAAAAACAAGTACGTTTATTAACGTTTACTGACTCACTGTGTGGGGTGCTTCTACCTACAGACACTCTCAAAAACAAGTAGGTTTATTAACGTTTACTGACTCCCTGTGTGGGGTGCTTCTACCTACTGACACTCTCAAAAACAAGTAGGTTTATTTACTGACTCACTGTGTGGGGTGCTTCTACCTACTGACACTCTCAAAAACAAGTAGGTTTATTTACTGACTCACTGTGTGGGGTGCTTCTACCTACTGACACTCTCAAAAACAAGTAGGTTTATTTACTGACTCACTGTGTGGGGTGCTTCTACCTACTGACACTCTCAAAAACAAGTAGGTTTATTAACGTTTACTGACTCACTGTGTGGGGTGCTTCTACCTACAGACACTCTCAAAAACAAGTAGGTTTATTAACGTTTACTGACTCACTGTGTGGGGTGCTTCTACCTACTGACACTCTCAAAAACAAGTAGGTTTATTAACGTTTACTGACTCACTGTGTGGGGTGCTTCTACCTACTGACACTCTCAAAAACAAGTACGTTTATTAACGTTTACTGACTCACTGTGTGGGGTGCTTCTACCTACAGACACTCTCAAAAACAAGTAGGTTTATTAACGTTTACTGACTCCCTGTGTGGGGTGCTTCTACCTACTGACACTCTCAAAAACAAGTAGGTTTATTTACTGACTCACTGTGTGGGGTGCTTCTACCTACTGACACTCTCAAAAACAAGTAGGTTTATTTACTGACTCACTGTGTGGGGTGCTTCTACCTACTGACACTCTCAAAAACAAGTAGGTTTATTTACTGACTCACTGTGTGGGGTGCTTCTACCTACTGACACTCTCAAAAACAAGTAGGTTTATTAACGTTTACTGACTCACTGTGTGGGGTGCTTCTACCTACAGACACTCTCAAAAACAAGTAGGTTTATTTACTGACTCACTGTATGGGGTGCTTCTACCTACAGACACTCTCAAAAACAAGTAGGTTTATTAACGTTTACTGACTCACTGTGTGGGGTGCTTCTACCTACAGACACTCTCAAAAACAAGTAGGTTTATTTACTGACTCACTGTGTGGGGTGCTTCTACCTACAGACACTCTCAAAAACAAGTAGGTTTATTAACGTTTACTGACTCACTGTGTGGGGTGCTTCTACCTACAGACACTCTCAAAAACAAGTAGGTTTATTAACGTTTACTGACTCACTGTGTGGGGTGCTTCTACCTACTGACACTCTCAAAAACAAGTAGGTTTATTTACTGACTCACTGTGTGGGGTGGTTCTACCTACTGACACTCTCAAAAACAAGTAGGTTTATTAACGTTTACTGACTCACTGTATGGGGTGCTTCTACCTACAGACACTCTCAAAAACAAGTAGGTTTATTAACGTTTACTGACTCACTGTATGGGGTGCTTCTACCTACAGACACTCTAAAAAACAAGTAGGTTTATTAACGTTTACTGACTCACTGTGTGGGGTGCTTCTACCTACAGACACTCTCAAAAACAAGTAGGTTTATTAACGTTTACTGACTCACTGTGTGGGGTGCTTCTACCTACAGACACTCTCAAAAACAAGTAGGTTTATTAACGTTTACTGACTCACTGTATGGGGTGCTTCTACCTACTGACACTCTCAAAAACAAGTAGGTTTATTAACGTTTACTGACTCACTGTATGGGGTGCTTCTACCTACTGACACTCTCAAAAACAAGTAGGTTTATTAACGTTTACTGACTCACTGTGTGGGGTGCTTCTACCTACAGACACTCTCAAAAACAAGAAGGTTTATTAACGTTTACTGACTCACTGTATGGGGTGCTTCTACCTACTGACACTCTCAAAAACAAGTAGGTTTATTAACGTTTACTGACTCACTGTGTGGGGTGCTTCTACCTACAGACACTCTCAAAAACAAGTAGGTTTATTAACGTTTACTGACTCACTGTATGGGGTGCTTCTACCTACAGACACTCTCAAAAACAAGTAGGTTTATTAACGTTTACTGACTCACTGTATGGGGTGCTTCTACCTACTGACACTCTCAAAAACAAGTAGGTTTATTAACGTTTACTGACTCACTGTGTGGGGTGCTTCTACCTACAGACACTCTCAAAAACAAGTAGGTTTATTAACGTTTACTGACTCACTGTGTGGGGTGCTTCTACCTACAGACACTCTCAAAAACAAGTAGGTTTATTAACGTTTACTGACTCACTGTATGGGGTGCTTCTACCTACTGACACTCTCAAAAACAAGTAGGTTTATTAACGTTTACTGACTCACTGTGTGGGGTGCTTCTACCTACAGACACTCTCAAAAACAAGTAGGTTTATTAACGTTTACTGACTCACTGTGTGGGGTGCTTCTACCTACAGACACTCTCAAAAACAAGTAGGTTTATTAACGTTTACTGACTCACTGTATGGGGTGCTTCTACCTACTGACACTCTCAAAAACAAGTAGGTTTATTAACGTTTACTGACTCACTGTATGGGGTGCTTCTACCTACTGACACTCTCAAAAACAAGTAGGTTTATTAACGTTTACTGACTCACTGTGTAGGGTGCTTCTACCTACAGACACTCTCAAAAACAAGTAGGTTTATTAACGTTTACTGACTCACTGTATGGGGTGCTTCTACCTACTGACACTCTCAAAAACAAGTAGGTTTATTAACGTTTACTGACTCACTGTGTGGGGTGCTTCTACCTACAGACACTCTCAAAAACAAGTAGGTTTATTAACGTTTACTGACTCACTGTATGGGGTGCTTCTACCTACTGACACTCTCAAAAACAAGTAGGTTTATTAATGTTTACTGACTCACTGTATGGGGTGCTTCTACCTACTGACACTCTCAAAAACAAGTAGGTTTGTTAACGTTTACTGACTCACTGTGTGGGGTGCTTCTACCTACAGACACTCTCAAAAACAAGTAGGTTTATTAACGTTTACTGACTCACTGTGTGGGGTGCTTCTACCTACTGACACTCTCAAAAACAAGTAGGTTTATTAACGTTTACTGACTCACTGTGTGGGGTGCTTCTACCTACTGACACTCTCAAAAACAAGTAGGTTTATTAACGTTTACTGACTCACTGTATGGGGTGCTTCTACCTACAGACACTCTCAAAAACAAGTAGGTTTATTAACGTTTACTGACTCACTGTATGGGGTGCTTCTACCTACTGACACTCTCAAAAACAAGTAGGTTTATTAACGTTTACTGACTCACTGTGTGGGGTGCTTCTACCTACAGACACTCTCAAAAACAAGTAGGTTTATTAACGTTTACTGACTCACTGTATGGGGTGCTTCTACCTACTGACACTCTCAAAAACAAGTAGGTTTGTTAACGTTTACTGACTCACTGTGTGGGGTGCTTCTACCTACTGACACTCTCAAAAACAAGTAGGTTTGTTAACGTTTACTGACTCACTGTGTGGGGTGCTTCTACCTACAGACACTCTCAAAAACAAGTAGGTTTATTAACGTTTACTGACTCACTGTGTGGGGTGCTTCTACCTACTGACACTCTCAAAAACAAGTAGGTTTATTAACGTTTACTGACTCACTGTATGGGGTGCTTCTACCTACAGACACTCTCAAAAACAAGTAGGTTTATTAACGTTTACTGACTCACTGTGTGGGGTGCTTCTACCTACTGACACTCTCAAAAACAAGTAGGTTTATTAACGTTTACTGACTCACTGTGTGGGGTGCTTCTACCTACAGACACTCTCAAAAACAAGTAGGTTTATTAACGTTTACTGACTCACTGTGTGGGGTGCTTCTACCTACAGACACTCTCAAAAACAAGTAGGTTTATTAACGTTTACTGACTCACTGTATGGGGTGCTTCTACCTACAGACACTCTCAAAAACAAGTAGGTTTATTTACTGACTCACTGTGTGGGGTGCTTCTACCTACTGACACTCTAAAAAACAAGTAGGTTTATTAACGTTTACTGACTCACTGTGTGGGGTGCTTCTACCTACAGATACTCTCAAAAACAAGTAGGTTTATTTACTGACTCACTGTGTGGGGTGCTTCTACCTACTGACACTCTCAAAAACAAGTAGGTTTATTAACGTTTACTGACTCACTGTGTGGGGTGCTTCTACCTACAGACACTCTCAAAAACAAGTAGGTTTATTAACGTTTACTGACTCACTGTGTGGGGTGCTTCTACCTACTGACACTCTCAAAAACAAGTAGGTTTATTAACGTTTACTGACTCACTGTGTGGGGTGCTTCTACCTACTGACACTCTCAAAAACAAGTAGGTTTATTAACGTTTACTGACTCACTGTGTGGGGTGCTTCTACCTACAGACACTCTCAAAAACAAGTAGGTTTATTAACGTTTACTGACTCCCTGTGTGGGGTGCTTCTACCTACTGACACTCTCAAAAACAAGTAGGTTTATTTACTGACTCACTGTGTGGGGTGCTTCTACCTACTGACACTCTCAAAAACAAGTAGGTTTATTTACTGACTCACTGTGTGGGGTGCTTCTACCTACTGACACTCTCAAAAACAAGTAGGTTTATTTACTGACTCACTGTATGGGGTGCTTCTACCTACTGACACTCTCAAAAACAAGTAGGTTTATTAACGTTTACTGACTCACTGTGTGGGGTGCTTCTACCTACAGACACTCTCAAAAACAAGTAGGTTTATTAACGTTTACTGACTCACTGTGTGGGGTGCTTCTACCTACTGACACTCTCAAAAACAAGTAGGTTTATTAACGTTTACTGACTCACTGTGTGGGGTGCTTCTACCTACTGACACTCTCAAAAACAAGTACGTTTATTAACGTTTACTGACTCACTGTGTGGGGTGCTTCTACCTACAGACACTCTCAAAAACAAGTAGGTTTATTAACGTTTACTGACTCCCTGTGTGGGGTGCTTCTACCTACTGACACTCTCAAAAACAAGTAGGTTTATTTACTGACTCACTGTGTGGGGTGCTTCTACCTACTGACACTCTCAAAAACAAGTAGGTTTATTTACTGACTCACTGTGTGGGGTGCTTCTACCTACTGACACTCTCAAAAACAAGTAGGTTTATTTACTGACTCACTGTGTGGGGTGCTTCTACCTACTGACACTCTCAAAAACAAGTAGGTTTATTAACGTTTACTGACTCACTGTGTGGAGTGCTTCTACCTACAGACACTCTCAAAAACAAGTAGGTTTATTTACTGACTCACTGTATGGGGTGCTTCTACCTACAGACACTCTCAAAAACAAGTAGGTTTATTAACGTTTACTGACTCACTGTGTGGGGTGCTTCTACCTACAGACACTCTCAAAAACAAGTAGGTTTATTTACTGACTCACTGTGTGGGGTGCTTCTACCTACAGACACTCTCAAAAACAAGTAGGTTTATTAACGTTTACTGACTCACTGTGTGGGGTGCTTCTACCTACAGACACTCTCAAAAACAAGTAGGTTTATTAACGTTTACTGACTCACTGTGTGGGGTGCTTCTACCTACTGACACTCTCAAAAACAAGTAGGTTTATTTACTGACTCACTGTGTGGGGTGCTTCTACCTACTGACACTCTCAAAAACAAGTAGGTTTATTAACGTTTACTGACTCACTGTATGGGGTGCTTCTACCTACAGACACTCTCAAAAACAAGTAGGTTTATTAACGTTTACTGACTCACTGTATGGGGTGCTTCTACCTACAGACACTCTAAAAAACAAGTAGGTTTATTAACGTTTACTGACTCACTGTGTGGGGTGCTTCTACCTACAGACACTCTCAAAAACAAGTAGGTTTATTAACGTTTACTGACTCACTGTGTGGGGTGCTTCTACCTACAGACACTCTCAAAAACAAGTAGGTTTATTAACGTTTACTGACTCACTGTATGGGGTGCTTCTACCTACTGACACTCTCAAAAACAAGTAGGTTTATTAACGTTTACTGACTCACTGTATGGGGTGCTTCTACCTACTGACACTCTCAAAAACAAGTAGGTTTATTAACGTTTACTGACTCACTGTGTGGGGTGCTTCTACCTACAGACACTCTCAAAAACAAGTAGGTTTATTAACGTTTACTGACTCACTGTATGGGGTGCTTCTACCTACTGACACTCTCAAAAACAAGTAGGTTTATTAACGTTTACTGACTCACTGTGTGGGGTGCTTCTACCTACAGACACTCTCAAAAACAAGTAGGTTTATTAACGTTTACTGACTCACTGTATGGGGTGCTTCTACCTACAGACACTCTCAAAAACAAGTAGGTTTATTAACGTTTACTGACTCACTGTATGGGGTGCTTCTACCTACTGACACTCTCAAAAACAAGTAGGTTTATTAACGTTTACTGACTCACTGTGTGGGGTGCTTCTACCTACAGACACTCTCAAAAACAAGTAGGTTTATTAACGTTTACTGACTCACTGTGTGGGGTGCTTCTACCTACAGACACTCTCAAAAACAAGTAGGTTTATTAACGTTTACTGACTCACTGTATGGGGTGCTTCTACCTACTGACACTCTCAAAAACAAGTAGGTTTATTAACGTTTACTGACTCACTGTGTGGGGTGCTTCTACCTACAGACACTCTCAAAAACAAGTAGGTTTATTAACGTTTACTGACTCACTGTGTGGGGTGCTTCTACCTACTGACACTCTCAAAAACAAGTAGGTTTATTAACGTTTACTGACTCACTGTGTGGGGTGCTTCTACCTACAGACACTCTCAAAAACAAGTAGGTTTATTAACGTTTACTGACTCACTGTATGGGGTGCTTCTACCTACTGACACTCTCAAAAACAAGTAGGTTTATTAACGTTTACTGACTCACTGTGTGGGGTGCTTCTACCTACAGACACTCTCAAAAACAAGTAGGTTTATTAACGTTTACTGACTCACTGTGTGGGGTGCTTCTACCTACAGACACTCTCAAAAACAAGTAGGTTTATTAACGTTTACTGACTCACTGTATGGGGTGCTTCTACCTACAGACACTCTCAAAAACAAGTAGGTTTATTTACTGACTCACTGTGTGGGGTGCTTCTACCTACTGACACTCTAAAAAACAAGTAGGTTTATTAACGTTTACTGACTCACTGTGTGGGGTGCTTCTACCTACAGACACTCTCAAAAACAAGTAGGTTTATTTACTGACTCACTGTGTGGGGTGCTTCTACCTACTGACACTCTCAAAAACAAGTAGGTTTATTAACGTTTACTGACTCACTGTGTGGGGTGCTTCTACCTACAGACACTCTCAAAAACAAGTAGGTTTATTAACGTTTACTGACTCACTGTGTGGGGTGCTTCTACCTACTGACACTCTCAAAAACAAGTAGGTTTATTAACGTTTACTGACTCACTGTGTGGGGTGCTTCTACCTACTGACACTCTCAAAAACAAGTACGTTTATTAACGTTTACTGACTCACTGTGTGGGGTGCTTCTACCTACAGACACTCTCAAAAACAAGTAGGTTTATTAACGTTTACTGACTCCCTGTGTGGGGTGCTTCTACCTACTGACACTCTCAAAAACAAGTAGGTTTATTTACTGACTCACTGTGTGGGGTGCTTCTACCTACTGACACTCTCAAAAACAAGTAGGTTTATTTACTGACTCACTGTGTGGGGTGCTTCTACCTACTGACACTCTCAAAAACAAGTAGGTTTATTAACGTTTACTGACTCACTGTGTGGGGTGCTTCTACCTACAGACACTCTCAAAAACAAGTAGGTTTATTAACGTTTACTGACTCACTGTGTGGGGTGCTTCTACCTACTGACACTCTCAAAAACAAGTAGGTTTATTAACGTTTACTGACTCACTGTGTGGGGTGCTTCTACCTACTGACACTCTCAAAAACAAGTACGTTTATTAACGTTTACTGACTCACTGTGTGGGGTGCTTCTACCTACAGACACTCTCAAAAACAAGTAGGTTTATTAACGTTTACTGACTCCCTGTGTGGGGTGCTTCTACCTACTGACACTCTCAAAAACAAGTAGGTTTATTTACTGACTCACTGTGTGGGGTGCTTCTACCTACTGACACTCTCAAAAACAAGTAGGTTTATTTACTGACTCACTGTGTGGGGTGCTTCTACCTACTGACACTCTCAAAAACAAGTAGGTTTATTTACTGACTCACTGTGTGGGGTGCTTCTACCTACTGACACTCTCAAAAACAAGTAGGTTTATTAACGTTTACTGACTCACTGTGTGGGGTGCTTCTACCTACAGACACTCTCAAAAACAAGTAGGTTTATTTACTGACTCACTGTATGGGGTGCTTCTACCTACAGACACTCTCAAAAACAAGTAGGTTTATTAACGTTTACTGACTCACTGTGTGGGGTGCTTCTACCTACAGACACTCTCAAAAACAAGTAGGTTTATTTACTGACTCACTGTGTGGGGTGCTTCTACCTACAGACACTCTCAAAAACAAGTAGGTTTATTAACGTTTACTGACTCACTGTGTGGGGTGCTTCTACCTACAGACACTCTCAAAAACAAGTAGGTTTATTAACGTTTACTGACTCACTGTGTGGGGTGCTTCTACCTACTGACACTCTCAAAAACAAGTAGGTTTATTTACTGACTCACTGTGTGGGGTGCTTCTACCTACTGACACTCTCAAAAACAAGTAGGTTTATTAACGTTTACTGACTCACTGTATGGGGTGCTTCTACCTACAGACACTCTCAAAAACAAGTAGGTTTATTAACGTTTACTGACTCACTGTATGGGGTGCTTCTACCTACAGACACTCTAAAAAACAAGTAGGTTTATTAACGTTTACTGACTCACTGTGTGGGGTGCTTCTACCTACAGACACTCTCAAAAACAAGTAGGTTTATTAACGTTTACTGACTCACTGTGTGGGGTGCTTCTACCTACAGACACTCTCAAAAACAAGTAGGTTTATTAACGTTTACTGACTCACTGTATGGGGTGCTTCTACCTACTGACACTCTCAAAAACAAGTAGGTTTATTAACGTTTACTGACTCACTGTATGGGGTGCTTCTACCTACTGACACTCTCAAAAACAAGTAGGTTTATTAACGTTTACTGACTCACTGTGTGGGGTGCTTCTACCTACAGACACTCTCAAAAACAAGTAGGTTTATTAACGTTTACTGACTCACTGTATGGGGTGCTTCTACCTACTGACACTCTCAAAAACAAGTAGGTTTATTAACGTTTACTGACTCACTGTGTGGGGTGCTTCTACCTACAGACACTCTCAAAAACAAGTAGGTTTATTAACGTTTACTGACTCACTGTATGGGGTGCTTCTACCTACAGACACTCTCAAAAACAAGTAGGTTTATTAACGTTTACTGACTCACTGTATGGGGTGCTTCTACCTACTGACACTCTCAAAAACAAGTAGGTTTATTAACGTTTACTGACTCACTGTGTGGGGTGCTTCTACCTACAGACACTCTCAAAAACAAGTAGGTTTATTAACGTTTACTGACTCACTGTGTGGGGTGCTTCTACCTACAGACACTCTCAAAAACAAGTAGGTTTATTAACGTTTACTGACTCACTGTATGGGGTGCTTCTACCTACTGACACTCTCAAAAACAAGTAGGTTTATTAACGTTTACTGACTCACTGTGTGGGGTGCTTCTACCTACAGACACTCTCAAAAACAAGTAGGTTTATTAACGTTTACTGACTCACTGTGTGGGGTGCTTCTACCTACTGACACTCTCAAAAACAAGTAGGTTTATTAACGTTTACTGACTCACTGTGTGGGGTGCTTCTACCTACAGACACTCTCAAAAACAAGTAGGTTTATTAACGTTTACTGACTCACTGTATGGGGTGCTTCTACCTACTGACACTCTCAAAAACAAGTAGGTTTATTAACGTTTACTGACTCACTGTGTGGGGTGCTTCTACCTACAGACACTCTCAAAAACAAGTAGGTTTATTAACGTTTACTGACTCACTGTATGGGGTGCTTCTACCTACTGACACTCTCAAAAACAAGTAGGTTTATTAACGTTTACTGACTCACTGTGTGGGGTGCTTCTACCTACAGACACTCTCAAAAACAAGTAGGTTTATTAACGTTTACTGACTCACTGTGTGGGGTGCTTCTACCTACTGACACTCTCAAAAACAAGTAGGTTTATTAACGTTTACTGACTCACTGTGTGGGGTGCTTCTACCTACAGACACTCTCAAAAACAAGTAGGTTTATTAACGTTTACTGACTCACTGTATGGGGTGCTTCTACCTACTGACACTCTCAAAAACAAGTAGGTTTATTAACGTTTACTGACTCACTGTGTGGGGTGCTTCTACCTACAGACACTCTCAAAAACAAGTAGGTTTATTAACGTTTACTGACTCACTGTATGGGGTGCTTCTACCTACAGACACTCTCAAAAACAAGTAGGTTTATTAACATTTACTGACTCCCTGTGTGGGGTGCTTCTACCTACTGACACTCTCAAAAACAAGTAGGTTTATTTACTGACTCACTGTGTGGGGTGCTTCTACCTACAGACACTCTCAAAAACAAGTAGGTTTATTAACGTTTACTGACTCACTGTGTGGCGTGCTTCTACCTACTGACACTCTCAAAAACAAGTAGGTTTATTTACTGACTCACTGTGTGGGGTGCTTCTACCTACTGACACTCTCAAAAACAAGTAGGTTTATTAACGTTTACTGACTCACTGTGTGGGG
Organism: Lepidochitona cinerea; assembly: GCA_963971465.1. Lineage (NCBI taxonomy): Eukaryota > Metazoa > Mollusca > Polyplacophora > Chitonida > Tonicellidae > Lepidochitona > Lepidochitona cinerea. The sequence continues at coordinate 27,472,993 of OZ020564.1, read as the reverse complement.
TGCTTCTACCTACAGACACTCTCAAAAACAAGTAGGTTTATTAACGTTTACTGACTCACTGTGTGGGGTGCTTCTACCTACAGACACTCTCAAAAACAAGTAGGTTTATTTACTGACTCACTGTGTGGGGTGCTTCTACCTACTGACACTCTCAAAAACAAGTAGGTTTATTTACTGACTCACTGTGTGGGGTGCTTCTACCTACTGACACTCTCAAAAACAAGTAGGTTTATTAACGTTTACTGACTCACTGTGTGGCGTGCTTCTACCTACAGACACTCTCAAAAACAAGTAGGTTTATTTACTGACTCACTGTATGGGGTGCTTCTACCTACAGACACTCTCAAAAACAAGTAGGTTTATTAACGTTTACTGACTCACTGTGTGGGGTGCTTCTACCTACTGACACTCTCAAAAACAAGTAGGTTTATTAACGTTTACTGACTCACTGTGTGGGGTGCTTCTACCTACAGACACTCTCAAAAACAAGTAGGTTTATTAACGTTTACTGACTCACTGTGTGGGGTGCTTCTACCTACTGACACTCTCAAAAACAAGTAGGTTTATTCACGTTTACTGACTCACTGTGTGGGGTGCTTCTACCTACTGACACTCTCAAAAACAAGTAGGTTTATTAACGTTTACTGACTCACTGTGTGGGGTGCTTCTACCTACTGACACTCTCAAAAACAAGTAGGTTTATTAACGTTTACTGACTCACTGTGTGGGGTGCTTCTACCTACAGACACTCTCAAAAACAAGTAGGTTTATTAACGTTTACCGGCTCACTGTGTGGCGTGCTTCTACCTACTGACACTCTCAAAAACAAGTAGGTTTATTTACTGACTCACTGTGTGGGGTGCTTCTACCTACTGACACTCTCAAAAACAAGTAGGTTTATTAACGTTTACTGACTCACTGTATGGGGTGCTTCTACCTACAGACACTCTCAAAAACAAGTACGTATGTTTATTAACGTTTAATTGATTGATCTTTTATTCATCATAAATGAATACAAATCAGTCTATTTTTCTAGTATCTGTGGACTGACTGGCAAGTTTATCGGTTTTCCCCCTGGCAAAGAGCCGACTTCTTTCCTATAGACTCGGTCGCCGTATGTGGAAGAGTTGCTAGGTACTCGCCGAAGGTCAGGGTTTTCCTCCAGGGCAATGAGCCTGGTTTCTTCCCCCCACTAAACCTGGCAATGGCCCTATATAAGAGAAATAATCTTGAGTGCTGCGTAAAACATCAATCAACCAAACAACCAACTTCCTGTAGATAAACCAGCTAACAATGTGGAGGCTTAAGTAAATAATTTTGAGTGTGGTGTAAAACATTTATCAATCAATCAACTTTCCCTGATTTAGATAACATATATTTCTGGACCACAACAGAAAATTGAATGTGGATGGTTAGTTTTGGTGATTGCATAAGAATTTTTTTGTTCATGAATTTTTGGATTGATTGTTTGGTGTTTTACGCTGCGCTCAAGATTATTTCACTTATATGGAGGCGTTGCCAGTTTTATTCTGGGAGGAAACCGGGCTCTGTACCCGGAGGAAACCGACGACCTTCCGCTGATAACTGGCAACCATCCCACATAAGTCGTTCGAGTGAAAACCCAGTCAGAAAATTTTCCAATTTTTGGACTGAGTGGGATTCGAACCCGCGACCCATTGGTGGAAGGCTGTTTGGATTGAGCGTCCAACGCTCTACCTACTGAGCCACGGAGGCCCCTGAATTTTTGGAGAAGACATGCATGTAAGTGGAAAATTTAACTAAATCCCCTAAATGTGTCCTTGCTTTGAATAATACACCAAGCAGTTGATCGACAGCAGTTTAATATTTATTCTGAAATTATCAGAAAATAGAAATTTGGATGATAACAGGTATTTGACAATTGTACCACGGAATGTATTGAAATTACACAGATTGTGAGTGGTTTTGGCCTGTATAGAATGGTTATTACTAGCCCGGTCTAGAGAGCGACTTATTTTATATTTGGCTGGTAATATGAATCACCCCCTAGCCCGAACCACTCTCTCAATCCAATTAAGGTATAAGTTTTAATTTGAACCATACACTTTCGAAAATGACTGCACACGATAATTTACACGACGCCAAATCCTGGAAATTCACCTTTATTGAAAGACGAGACGTTAAGCAAGATTTTCAGGCACACGACTTGTACGTAACTGTTGTTTTAGGAACGATTCCCCCTAAGATACTTACTATCTTCCACAAAAGTGACAAGAGAGCGTTGACCTAATAGTTGACCTAATTCTCAAATTGTGCATGCTCCTCACAGCTCCCTCTGAAGGTGCCGAACAAACGACCCGTGACTTTTGTAAAAATGAAGATCTGTCACTGGTGCAGGGCGGAAGTAGGTCATGACCGAAGATATATGAGTGACGTATTTCTACGACGCCCCACCCAGTTTAACTGGTCGTTTAAATGATTTACCATGGCGGTTACGTCAGGTTGAAAGCCAGTGGACTTCGAAACAAATATTGACTGCATAAGGGAAAGTTTACGACTTTACAGCCGTGTTAGTTTGACAAACTCCTTCTTTCTGATCTATACTATCAGATTGTAGTGGTAAATTTTTCATTCTTACTCTTTTTATTATGAAATTTTCTCCGCCGTTTTTTTCGGCGGGACTGCTTCAAAAATATTGTTTATTTAATATGGAAGTAACCTGGGCTATGACGAATACCCAGATTTCTCGGCTAGGTTATTACCAACATACTATCAGCAGTGTTCTATCGAACCCCACTCAAGTTCCTATATTAATAAAATGGTCTCGAGTGCGATGTAAAATGTTAATCAATTATTTTCACAGAGGTATCAGCGTGGGCCAGGAACCCTGGGAAATGATCAGATCAATTTGTCCTATGCCAGAGTTAAAATTCATGACCATCGGACATGCTGCAAAAAGGTAATTCGCCATTTGATCAGCCTATGTGGACGGACTGCTGGGTACCTGGAGTTAACCCTGAGCTAAGAACCCCCCCCCCCCCCCCCCCCACACACACACACACATTAACATGACAACTGCACCAAATAAAATAATCTTGAGAGGGGCCGCATTAAAAAGTCAATTACTCAGTGGACTTTTAACCAATCAAAAGGTGTGGTTTTCTTGCCTCGACTGTACTCAAGACGAATGGGTGGAGAATGGCATTACGGTAAATCCAAGTTGGTTGAGGAATTCTTTGTCATTTTCAAGTAATGTCTATACAATAATTGCTCAAGTTTGGATATAAATGTATTCAATTCTGTATGATTTTTGTTTTCTACAGCCAGCTGTCCTGGGAAGGATTGGTATCTAATATTACACAAGCTCACAGAAACAGAGATCACCTTGGTAACCCTGTATCCTTTAACTGGCAACAAATGTTTTCATCTTTTTTAGGAAGATGTTGGGATCAAACAGTTTTAATGCACATTTAGTTTTTTTTATCAAATCCTTCATTTTGAACAGATCCCATCAATAAGCAGCCTCATTGTTGCCAGGGGCGACCCCACTGGAAGCTTCTTTCGTAACCTGACAAAAATGGAGGAGAGAATCAAATCTGCGTACCATCATGCCCCGTGGAATCCATTCCCTGTGGATTTTTGGTCAGGTAAGTTTGAAAGTAAAGTCACAGTGTATGTATGGGTGTGTATGTTACAGAGAATACTGGTGGATCAATTCTTATTTAACTTTCAGCGGAACCAAAATAGGAGGTGCACATCCTCAAATGATATCCAGTGTGTCAACCAAGTTTTTAAAAAATCCGATAAAAACTGTGGGACGAGATGCGATGACAAGAAATGATTACGGACAGACAGACAGACAGACAGACAAACAAGCTGATCGCTATATCCCCCCGCATTATATGCCGGGGGGATAATAAACCTGACAATGTTGAATTTTTGACTGATTGACAGGTGGCTGATAGTTCACTTTATTACATGGAGTGAAAATCTAAGTGAAGTATTGCTCTCAGCTCAGTATAAGACTATATAGACAATTAGTGGTTGCCATCACATCTCCTCCCACAGTTTTTATAAGATTTTTTTTGAAAATTGGTGGATATGCTGGATATCATGGGAGGATATGCACCTCCTATTTTGATGGCGCTGGTCAAATTATTTTCAGAGTTACTGTCCTTTTTCGACAGTATAGCAGAGATATCTTATAATAACTTAAAATAAATAATAAATCTTATGCGGGGCCGGGGGGATACGACTGTGAAAGAAACACTGTGGAGTTTAAATGATATTTATTTATTTTTTGCAGCCAAATCGTACATTCCAGGGGTGAAAGGCCAATCTTCTGTAACCATAGCAACCAATACTGCAGGTGTCATGGAATTTCTAGACACTGTTTCATACAAATCACAGTTAATGTTTTCCCAAAAAGCATATCTGCATTGGTACCAAAAATATGGCGTCACAGAGGTACGGTATTTAAGAAATAGATGACGTCAGTGTGAGCTTTAGGTTGCTGAATAAAGGATCAGTGGCGGAAGATATCACTATTTGAGGGCGAATAAAATGGTATTTCTGCAGCTGACCCTTTATTTAGCAACACACAGCTCACCAAGACGTCATTTATTTCTATTCTAATGCATATGATATATATTTATGATCACTAAAACACACATTAATTCAATTTTGTGTACAAAGTGTAAGAGGACTTTCCAACCTGCATAAGATTTTTTAAGACTCTGCCACGAGTAACCAGAGCCAATCAAAAATGTCCTGGAGCAACCCATATGTAGAACATATAGCGGGTGAAATCAGTGTTGTCAGCTGACGTGATCGATGGAACGTGATCGAACACTGCTCTCTCTCAAGTGACATCTCAATCAGCCATGTAACCAAATGACGTCATCAATTTGTAATCGTCTGATATGTTTGAACAGCTGTGACTTAGATCGTTAGCTCCAAGATGAAAAATTATGGGATATTTAAGGGATCCTGTTTAAAGTGAATGTTTTCTTGCAAGCCCTTGCCTCATGGCTGCACACCTATACTCTCAGCTCAAAATACTTTCAATCTGCAATATTTCTCCCCCTCTTATAACCCCAATGCATTATTAAACAAGTGCTCCATTTTCTTAAAATTAAAATTTCCGCTCTGTAATGATCGACCATTTTTCTCCATTGTCTTTGTAAATATGATAATCCTTTACTTTAAACCAAAACACATAGGACAACTTGTACTACTTTGTACATGGTGATGTTTTAATATGAGCTTTCTGACGAAACTTTCACAATCAGTTCTTATTTTAATTACAAAGATCGCGAAGATGAAAAACTTCGAAGTAATGTTATTTACAAGGTTACATGTGGTGATTGCCCTGCATCTTATGTGGGACTTACATCCAGACATATTAATCAGAGGTTCTCCGAGCATCACATTATGCACCAAAACAGTGGCTCCTCTGCAGTTGCAAATCACTGTTACAATAACAATCACAATCCCAACACATTGTCATGTGAGATAATTGACCAGGCTAAGAACAAGCTTAACTTAGCATACAAAGAGTCCCTTCATATCTCAAAATTAAATCCTGTATTAAATGTTCAAATTTCATCCGTTCCTCTCCGCTTATTCAATGTGTAACCAACTGTCTCCATTCTAAAGATAAGGTTGTCTTATCGTCTGTGTTATATCCTGATGTTACAGCACACCTGCTTATTCTATGTCCTCCATATCTTAATACATGTAGTTAACTCTTGACCTGTAATAGGATTGCCCCCCCCCCCCCCCTCCCTTACCTTAGATTGTGGTGATTTCAACTACAGTTAGGAATCACAACTTATCAGTGATTATAACTTTTGTATTTGTTTTGTTCATTCTTGCTGTGTATATAATGCCTGTTTAACCATGCCGACGTTGTGTTGCTGTAATTTCTGATGATGAGAGTAGTTTCTCTCGAAAGCTCATATTAAAACATCACCATGTACAAAGTAGTACAAGTTGTCCTATGTGTTTTGGTTTTAGTAAAACCGCTCCATAGAAGAACCTTTACTTTAAACTTCACGGATTTGGGTGTTCACTAAATTCATCTACATGAAATTTAACTGCATAACTATGTGTCTCTATTTTAAATTAATTTATTCAAATTCAATTTGTAATTAGAGTGGTGTGTTTCATGATGCTTGCGGGCAGTTTTTGTTGATAATGAAATTTGAAACCTCATAACTGAGAAACCAGGCTAAAATTCTTGAAAATACACAAAAGCTTGTACGCTTTAGTCTCGTAGTCAATAGCAAGTGAAATTACCTACACATTTATTAAAAAAAGAGAGAAATGCGCCGTAAATTTGGAAATGATGCCATTTATCTTGTTCCTCTCTTGTAGGATGACTTCACGGATGCCTTCGAGTCCATGGCATCAATGTACCAGAGTTATTCAGAAGCCATCCATTAAAAAGCTTTCCAAAAAGAGAGAACGTAACTTTACTGCTGCCATGGCTTTAGCCTCTTTTGACCCGTTAGGTGAATCTTTGTGGCCCCTTTGTCTGGACGTTGTGACTCTTTATGGCCTGTTTTCGAGGACTTTCAGGTCCTTTCATTGACTTTTTGAGAATATTCATTATAAAGGCTTATTTACATATTTATTATTTTTGTAATATATATATTTTTTAATATTCTGTTAGTGTTATTGGCTCTGTAGATTGATTGATTGATTGTTTGGTGTTTTACGCCGCGCTAAAAATTATTTCACTTATATGGCGGCGTTGCCAGTTTTATTGTGGGAGGAAACCGGGCTCTATGCCCTGAGGAAACCCACGACCTTCCGTTGGTAAGGCTCTGTAGAAACAAATCCATCATCTAACATTGTTTCATTGATTGTCTCATGAATCCTGATTGTCAGGAGAATGTGACCGTAGGAAAAACTGACTGAATACAACAAAAAATATCAGTTGAACCAGTAACCCATTCAGCACAGTTGCTTTGAGACTCCAGTCCTTTGGAATATCACAAAGCCATAACACTGGATTTATTGTTCAACCTTGAGCATCTTCTCAAGGTCACTACCTTTGTCTTAGAAGAGGAACCTTGAGGCTCCTCAATGGCAAAAGTTGGTAGAGCAATAGTTTCACCTTTCATCAATGAGGTGACTCCTGGTTAGATTGATCATAGTACCTCAGTCCGACACAGGCCTTCCATCTATGTGGCATTGGATTGAATGCCAGTAAGACCAAATAACAAGAGTTTTAGTAAACTCAACATACGCCCGCCGTGGCAAAGTCAAACTGCGATGATTAACAACTTTACATTTAATATAACATTTGTTTTCATTTCATCAATTGAAATTTCTTGTTCACATTAGAAGTTTTTCTTTTCTGAATTTGATGAAGCTGCAACTAAATACCAGTACGTTATAGTACACATATGTTCTCTGTTCAGGTAAATTCAATCACATTTTAATTGCAAAATCTGAAATATTGTGGCTGTTTTGACATTGCTGTTATGTTCCATAATTGGGAAGGAGCAATCAATGCAATAGCTTACAATTCTTGATTTTTTACAGTTTTGACTTGGACACTGTTCTATTGGACTTGGCTATAATAGTTATAGTACAAAGCAAACAATCTTCAGGCTGACCACTCATATTATGGTGTGTAAATATACAAACCTTGTGTGTCCACTTCAGTGGATGTCATTGTCCCCTTATCTCTATTTAAACATCCCCCAAAAATATGTGTACCCATATCAAATTTGGTATGCGACACATCATCTATCTATAAGGTATATATACTCTAAAAGAATTGGAGAGATTATATCAAAACGAAAGAAGTTCTGGAGCCAAAAGGGAATGGTATGTGAAACACCGTCTGCCCATGAAGTATATACTCTGAAAAAATCGTCTAGATCGGATCAGAACTTTAGAAGTTATGGAGCGGAAAGGAATATTACATAATCATATATGGCTGCTGATGCAACGGGTGAAGTCAGAAATGGTACACGACACACTGTCTGCCCATAAGGTATATACTGTCAAGATGGGATCAAAACTCTTCAAGTTATGGAGCGGAAGGAAATGAAGATTACATAATCTAATGTAGAAGCCACATTATGCAATCGACGATGTCATAAATGGTTCATGACACACCTTCTACCCGCAAGGTATATGTTGTGAAAGAATTGTAAAGATTAGATCAAAACCCTTCAAGTTATGGAGCGGAAGGGAATCCGGGCCGGACGGTGATACCATAATACGACCGACATTTTTTAAGTCGTGCGTATAAAAATTTAAAGATTTCTGAGTGGATTTTCACTCGAGCGCCAAGTACTTGCCGAAGGTTAAGGATATCCTCCGAGCAGAGCCAGGTTTCCTCCTCCACTAAACCTAGCAACGCCGCCATGTAAGTGAAACATCAATCATTCAATGAGTTTAGGGTTCAAATCCCACTCAATGTAGAGATTGTATTTATATTTGATCATCTTGTGTCGAAGTGTTGTCGGGTACTTTAAAGGTCAGCGGGTAATGTCACCATGGTCAGCGGATTCTTCCCTTACTATACCGGGTAATGTCACCATGACGTCCATGAGTGAAATAATGTAGAATGTAAAACATAAATCAGTTTAACCATGAAAATTGTATGTGCGTCAAGATATGCTGATGGTGGTAATCTCAGAATGTGGGAGGTTTCCTTCAGGCATTGAGGCATCAACAAAACCGAGCTAGGTTGCCCTTGAAGGTGTAACTCATGTCAGCCCTCAACGGAAGGTTGTGGGTTTCCTCCGGGCATAGAGCCCGGTTTCCTCCCACAATAAAACTGGCAACGCCGCCATACAAGTGAAATAATCTTGAGCGTGGCGTAAAACACCAAACAATCAATCAATCAATCATGTCAACCCTCAAGCAATCAATCATTATACAGCACAGAATGTGGTAGATCCCCTCCCCACCCACCTTATTCAATTTCTTGGGTTGAGTTCAAATACAAGTGAGAGCCTCGGTAGCTCAGTTGAAAGAGCACTGGTCTAAGTCATCCACAAACCGCACATCAATGAGTCACAGGTTCCAATCTTAGAGTTTAAGAAATATTTTCGAGTGCAATTTTCACTTGATCGGCCTACATGACGATATAGGAAAATGTCCAGTTACAGGTCGAAGGTTGGGGGGTTGCCTACAGGGAAAGAGCTCAGTTTCCTCCCCACCTGGCAACACCCACATAGGCCTACAGGTAAATTAATCTTGAGTCATCCATCAACAAATACAACTCTGCCCCAACAAAGAACGATAGCAGTACTGAGTCACACATACGGGTTAAAACAACTTAGCCCAATTTACATACATGTAGATACTAAATCATGGATGCCATGGGGGGTTCACAAGCCGCAAAAGGCCACAGGTTTTAATTTTCAGTGCATTCCTTCAATCAGCAATCAACAAATGTGAAATGGTTGCAGAGTTACCACAAGTCCTCATCCAGTTTTGTATATAAGTGAATTTTCCATTGAGTATGTCAAAACAATATTTGTAGCCAGGTCGTGGGAAATGGCTTACATAACTTTCATTTCATTTATAATTTACTGACAACAAATCCAAATATCAAATTGATAATCAAACAAATTTAATGAAAGTTGCTTTTCATAATATTTAACAAGTCATAAAAAAAGATCTATATAATAGTATCACAAAGTCCTAAAAACGCAAAAAATCTTAATAAAAAACAAAAGAAAAAGCACTAAATAAAAACAGGCCCCATAGCATTAGGGTTAAATGTAAGCAACATTTAGTTTCTTGGTAGATCTGTATAACACAGTGTGGCATGAGCTGCCGAAATGTTGAAACAGAATGTTGAAATTATTGGCTATTTTTCTCCAGACTATTCAGAAGCTTTATAATGCTTCTAGTCTCGAAAATGTACGATAAAGTATTGTTTTGAACTAACTTTGGCTTAGAATGAATGAATGGTCGTCCTGGTTATTTAAATTTTGTTTACTTTTCGAACACGTTTTCGGTTCGTACCGGCCACATACTGTATAGATTTTACTCATTCCAACGCCAATCATTTAGTTTTTTGATGGCCTTCAAAGCCCCTTACTGTTGTGACGCTCATAAATTATGAAAATCTGTGAATTTTGGCAGCTCATGTCACTTTAAAATGCACAAAGATATTTTAAATTTTAGTCATATTTTAAAATTGTACTTTTGAAATACTTTTCATGCTTCATTTCTTTATAGGAAAAACAATTATTCCAAACCAATTGTTTTAAAATTCAATACAGAGAGAATTTATATGCAAGGTTAAATCAAAATTTGTATGAAATAAACTCCAGAAAATTAACTTCAAATTAAATTTATACAAAAATTGAAATTTACAAATCAATTGAAATTTACAAGTTTTAATTAAATTTATTCTTCTGATGCCGATTTTCTAAATAAATTTTAAGAAGATATGGCAGCCATTATTACCAGTAAGAATTTAAGATATTTGACATCGGACACTATTCAAAGAAAACATAAACCCATTAGGCATATTACTTATCTTAATACTGGTTACCAGATAACATTTAGTTTAACAGAATCACCTAATTGTTTGTCATTTTTATCAAGTACAAAACCAGATTTTTGGGTTATATCATTCTTGGAGAGGAAAAAAAAAAGTCTGAATTTTGGCAGCTAGTGCCACTTGAACCATTACTGGGAAATACAAATATCTATTCAGATCTAATAAAGAACTATAAAAAAAGTAAAGTATATCATAAGCAATTAATGATCACAAAACAATTAACATACTCTATAGTAACAAATATATATATAAAAAACGAAACTCGAAGAATTTAGAAAACAGCACAATTGTATAAAAAGCAATAATGAACTAAACTTGTCAAATCTATCAATTTGATGTTGATTCCTGCCGGTCACACCATTTAAAAAGAGACACTTATATAAAACAAAATTTATGTCAATTGTTTCCAAAAGATGAACAAATCGCACGGACAAGCACTGTTTTTTGTAATAAAGTCAGCAAACACAAGTGGAAGCGTCAAACATGGCGAAAATTTTCTCAGATAATTAAAAAAAAAAACGTTCAATTAATTCACTATTAAAATCCAATGAAATTATTCGTAACGGGGTATCTTTCATTGTCCTACGTATTACACCAAAAACGAGGTGTCCCACTCACAGCACGAGTTGCACCTCCAATTTGAAGAGCTCGAATAATGTGAAAAAAGCATTCAACATTTTTAGAAAGAAAAACCAAATAAGAGCTTTCTGATAATATCCTGCTGGATTGATTGTTTGGTGTTTTACGCCGCGCTCAAGATTATTTCACTTATATGGCGGCGTTGCCAGTTTTATTGAGGGAGGAAAGCCACAACCTTCCGCTGGTACATGTAACTGGCAACCATCCCACATAGGTCGTTCGAGCGAAAACCCAGTCAGAAAATTTTCCAATTTTTTGGACTGAGTGGGATTCGAACTTGCGACCTATTCAGTATTGGTGGAAGCCTGAAGGTTGTTCGGATTGAGCGTTCAACGCTCTACCTACTGAGCCACGGAGGCCCCCGATATCCTGCTGGAAGATGTGCGTTAAGGTGGTTTTTGTAAGGAATAAAAAACAATTTCTCTTACATCAAGGCTAATTGAATTTTGTCTGTTTTTCGCACTCATCTTTTTATTTCAACAACAATCCTTAAGTTTTCCAACTTGGTGCTTCAAATGCCGAATTTCTCTTGACAACCACGATTACGAAACAATGTCAAATTTTGGCAGCCTATGTCACTTTAAAAAAGTTCACATCCAGTTCTGACTGCTGGTGAATTTGTATGTGATTTCACCTACAGATAAAATTCATCAAAGTTTTTTTCTTTTTTTTTGTCACATATACAGTCTCCATTTTCAGATATGAATCTCATGAGGATTGTAGTCAATTCCATTTTAATTTACCAAAGAAGGAAAATCAGTAAACACTCCACTTCAGGCATTGCCTATTTCAACACAATTCTGTGTAGCAATCACATTCTTAATCTCGATTTCACCATCTTTCCTCGACAGCTTGGTTTTTGTTTAAAAAGTCTTTCCCATTTTCACACTGTAGAAGATTATAGAAGCTTATTTACATGCCAGACTATACAAAAATAAATATCTATGTTCACGGGAGCAGAGGATATTAATCCTTGTCAATGTCCATTGATTTTTTCCTCTTCAAGGGAGATAAATGTTGTTTGTCGAGCTGAACTTTTATGGGAGAGCCTATCTCATTCCCATTCAAATCTTTTTTCTTTTCTGGTGGAGACGTGACCAATAGATGTGACAAAATATTATCATCATCCATAGCAACACCATGGTAACCTGAATATAAAATCAACGCAGCCTGAATGGACAGGACTCTCTCCTGGTTTTTGGCTCCATTAAATTGATCCCAGTAAACACTGTGCTCCCAAATATGCTTAGTAAAACACACTCTGCTCTTGTACAGTTTTCCTACAAAGGGAAAAGAGGAAGATTTAAACAATGAAATTTTAACTTTCTTATTCTTCTTTGGCCTTTCAATGAAATTGATTTGGATTTTTTCAGCCATTGGTAACGTTCCTGGCTTGCGTGGGCCGCTGGAATATTTGGGAATCCTTCTTTGTGGTCATTATGAGAGTTCAGCTGCTTTAGCAATGCACCTTCTGAGGTCATTCATCACAGATTGATTACTTTATATTTTTCTACTAATCTGAAGGTCTATCGCATCAACCTTAGGAGGGGATAGTCCCTAATATGTTGAGTGGATTGAAGTTATTCTGATACGCCCGCACAGGCTTCTTCAATACCACGTCAACATAGGATACTGAAAAATCTAAAAGTTGCTCTCGGAATTTTCAAAATCTGTTAGCAACAAATTTTGCTGTTTAAATTCCCTTGAGCAGTGTTCAAAACGATTTTTCTCAGACGGTGACAGTACTGACACTGCCATCTATCGGGAAGTTTCAAATCATGCTCGCCTTTACATCAGTACCGGTGGTCATGGAAACTTGGTTTTAACACAGAGGGAATTCAAACTTCTAAGGGAAATTCGCTGTTGACGTTGTGCAAGGCTCCAGATGATACATTGTAGTTTAGCTTTGAGAAAGGATTATCTGACCTGCACAGCTTTAGGTGAGAAGTGTTTATAAATATCGAGTTATAAATCATAATGTTTTGAAAATTCCGAGTGCAACGCTTAGATTTTTCAAATGCACCCTAGCTTTGTTGACATGGTATTAAAGAAGCCTGTGCGGGCGTATCAGATTAACTTCAATCCACTCAACATATTGCGGACTTAGGCGAGGAGTCCTTTTTGTTTAAATGTAAGTCCAGTATTTTAAAAACTTGACCTACTTTAACTGTCAAGTTCAGCTGACTTCTATCTTAACATAAATTGTAAAGAACTAGAAGCACTGCAGGGAAGTAGTATTAAATTGGGAAGCAATTTATTACATTTACAATAGCCATCCATAGCCTAGCTACGCAACGTAAAAAGGAATTATAATAATTATTCAACATCAAGGCTTAGCGGCACGTCATATATACTCTTTCCTGTGTTACTTACTTGCCGGTCAGCTGGGCTTGACAGCCACTTATTTAAGTTATTAGTTTCAGGCCACCGGTTAAATGGCCCAAGGTAGACAGAATTTTTCTACAGTAAGAGAATTTAGTTATATATGTGAAAGTCAGACATACCACAGATGCTACAGTTTATCCCGCCATCATAATCGTTGTATTCTTTCAAAACTTTGATGACATCTTGTAGATCCAATGTTTTTGAACCCGCTCCGTTTGGGTCGTAATGCTTAGAATCTGAATCGTAACGAATTCGTTTCGGACGATCGGCGAATGCAAGAGTCATCATGGTAGTTATCTAAAATCTTCTGTTAAACTAAAGAGTTGTTTATGACAGTCTTTCGAAAAATAATCAGCGGCGAGGTGTATCACTTCTCTCAGCCCACGAGGTTTCAGTCAGCCATCAATGATAAAAACAAACTAGTCATAGGTCACATGACGCGTTTCAACTAATCAGCTAGTGTAATTCTTGTTTACATCGATGCCATGTGACATTTTCCGCGGGAAATTTTACCCAGACTGCATAGCGAGAAAACCTGACCAATCAGACGTTCTCCCGCGAAATGTCTCAGAAACTGGGAGCCTAGGTCAAGTTATCCTATTTCCTGTACAAACCAAGATGAAATTACTACCCTACTTTATCACGGCAGTTGGATTTCCAATTTCATTTATGGTTTTAATACAAAACTTGGCTTATATTTCAGCAAGGGTTGTTATGCACACCGTTGGTAATCCAGAAAAATATAAGTATCTTCAGCCGAGGATCATCTCAGTCACAACGCTAATCTACGGAGGAGCATTAGTACCATTACATTTACAGCCACAGAACTTTATTTTTGTTCGCTATAACTATAAAAGGGCGCCGTTTTTGGCCCTGATTCTATAATGTAGAAATAAACTAAAAAAGATCTTATCACATAGTTTCAGAGTGTCTTAATAAATTCCAATATGCCATGCAAATAGCGATAATCCCGAATATAAAGATTTAACTTTAACTCACGCCACCCAATCAGGGTGACAGTAATATTGTGTCGAAGCTGATAGATGAAAAGGACCTGGTTTTTTTTTAACTCGTTTTAATATACATTCGGGAGAAACATCATATATAGGCCTATAGATCTCATAATGGGGCCTATGTTCACCTACTTTAGGATCCATAGCTTCGTGGTCGGTTAAAGGGGTTTGCATGTGGGAGTGACCATTTTCCTATTAGGCCTACTCCTTTTGGTTTCACTCCTCATAGGGATCATGTTGGTGCATCGAGGTGATGGAAGTCAGTAAGGCAAACTGGGTAAAATTTCGTCAGTGTTGTGAAGGTTGTTGATGGTCTTTGTAGTGATAATATAGAGCGCCGGCAATTGCATAAAAATGTTGAAAATGGCATCAACGAGGCTGGTAATATCTCTATTCCTCAAACCTCTGGCAAAAGAAATAACAAAGTGGCTGTACCATGGTGGAATAATGAATGCTCAGAAGCAGTGGCGTTTCGTAAGTAAGTTAGAAACACAGCGGAAAGATCACGCCTATATACAGACATAATTACTTATATAAGAAAGCTAAGGCGCATGCTCAAAGAATTATCAAAAAGACTAAAAAGTACTGGTGCTCATATAGTTCTACAATTAACTCTAAAAGAAGTGTGGAAGCATGTAAAGACAATTAATGGGGAAAACGTCAAATTCAGTTCCAAGTATTAGGCTACATCGAACGGTCTGCTATAACAAGGATAAATATGATGTTATATTTATGAACACTAAAACACACGGGCACAGGGAAAATCTTCTTGTCTAAAATAACCACGGAGACAAGTTTCTAATTGTGTTAAAAAGAGGTATATCATTTAGACCTTTATGCCCCATCATAAATTGTTCTAATAAAGCAAACCTATGCTATTTCATTAGGTTGACGACCGACAGGAGCTTGACCTTAGTCAGTAGAATTTTCTGGAACACTTTGTATTATATTGACAATGCTTACGCATCTTAAGCTATGGAAAGAATATCGTCAGACTAAATATTATAGGGTCATGGGAAAAGACAGTGAAAATTTGGACCCCCCCCCCCCCCCCCACCACACTTACCCAGAAAAACCTAGGTAGAAGACAGACAGGGGAGTTTAGCCCTGACCAGTATGTCTTTCAAACTCTTGTGCTTTTTATAGATGATCGTTTTTCCTATGTTTCTATCACAAGTATATAATTATGGTCCGGAATTCATTCCACATAAAAAACAGACAGAGGGGTATATCGGCAACATAAATTAACCTGAAGATGAAATGCCATTAAATGACGATTTCTCATTGCCAGAAAGGCACACTTGCCGCGAAAATCCAGAATACTGTTTACATAAACAACTGTAGGCGGTTTTCTGTATTTTTCCCGGACAGTAGAAGTTAGGAACTTTCTACTCTTACCGAAAATTTAAAGTTTGGGCATCATTAAGTATTTTTAATTTGAAATTGAAAATTAGATTTATCAGGTACCCGCAATGTCAACAAACCCCAAACCTGAACATGCACACAAACGCCCCCTAATGGTTGAGTCGTGCGAGTCATCTAACAGCACAGTATAATTTTACATACTTTATGGCTGCGTCTCCACCAAATTTCACGTGTCACAAATTTCACGTGTCATGCATGACACGTGTTACGTGACATTTGGGGTTTCCACTGGATGTCACATCGAACATGTCACATGTCATTCTTCCTGTGTTCGCCCATCGTCGGAACCCACGATTAAAACTTACGCCCACGCTCACTTTACCCGTGGGACAAGTGGAACCAAATCCGTCGTTTCTAATTGAATATGCATGTAAGCTTTATTGGATCCGATCACCAATCAGAATCGGCGTTACTTATTAAGGTATCCAGGCAGTGATCAAAACAAAGATGGACGACTTTTCGGTTTACACTTCAATCCAATAAACATGTTTCAAAAACTGAAGAGTTCGAACGTTTAGAAGATAATTTTTGATTGGTCCGACAGGAAATGGGCGTTCCCAGAAAACGAGGCTTTGAATCGCAGTTGGCCCAGTGGTAAAAGGTGAGCTTGTTGAGAATTTAACGCTGGGTATCCGGTGTTCGCCATGAGTGACGGTTCAGACTCATCTGACGAGGAAATTCTTGCTCTATGTCTGCGACAGGCCCTCAATATGGTGCAGGGACCGTTACTAATTGCGCCCAGAAAGGGGCGAATTTACCAGAACGTCTCGCTGTTTCATGGACAATCCAGACAGAGAATTATTCTTCAATTACCCAGGCTCTTTTAAATTCGATACGAACACGGGGAGTTACCAAAAGGGAAAGTAAAAGTTGTGTAAAACCAAGGGGAAACCCCAGATCGGACAGACGTGAAACGTGACACGGGTAAAAAGAATGAACATGTTCATTCTTCAAAAACGTGTCATTTCACGCGTGAAATTTGAAACGTGAAAAGTGACATTGATGGAAACGGTTCCTACCAAAATCATATGTTTCTATTTCTTGTCACGTGTCAGGTGACATGTCAAGTGACACGTGAAACTTGGTGGAAACGCAGCCTATCTGAGAAATACAGACTGGCGATTGGGTAAGAGTGACTCGAAAAGTCTGCCGATAATTTTTGGAGTGTAAACCCCAGATAAAAAGGCCTGAAATGAGGGTAATTCAACCACTAAGTTAACATTTATGTATACAACTAGGTATGGGCGCATATTATAGTTATGCATATTCATTTATGAGTCCTATTAACGGATGATTTATTCCCATGGCTAATTAGTTAGCCAAAATTGTTTTTCCCCTCACATAACTCTTATATGGGAGCCTTGCTATATATGTATGAATTTAAATAGAAATGTGTACAAATAGATTAAGCTATTATGTAGACATACATAAGTTATTGTCTAAACTGTCAGAATTTGAAAGCATGTATACTTTATAATTTCTGTGTTTCAACTGTTGTCACCATGATTACTCATATGTTTGAAACATGTACTTCTCCATTTACCACCGTGTGTGGTCTGGACAAAACTAATCACTGCACGCTCTCCAAATTGTCATTGCTCCTGTGACCAGGATGCCTTGCCAAAATGCAGCGCGCGTCTGTCACGGAAACAACCGAGGAGACCAAATGTCGTGAGCTCTGAAACGACAATTTTGTCTTATTTTACGGTAGACGACCGTAAAGCTTCCACTGAAGTATACAACGGCAATTTACCGTTAATTTTAAAGTATTCTAATGTATAATTGACGGTATCCGGTTACAGGGCACTGTACATGTATATTTGCATAACTGTAAATCGTATATGGGTGCAAGCCCAATTGTATTCATGTTTTAATGATCTTAAGAGGTTAATAGCTCTCAAACGTACTAATATATAGGCTACGGTCTTTGCAGGGATATACTATATTATATATCGTGCTATGACATCACAGTTTTTTTAATCGCCCAATGTAATAATTACTGACTAGTATGGCGTACACCATTCATACGAATGGACGCGCCAATAAGCTAAAACAGCCAACCAACCATCATCTCTTAAATGACCAGCGACAAATCTGGCCTTGAAGTAAAGCAGTATAAAACAAAACAGAAAACAATTGCTAGTGAGGCAAACATTTAGAAAATGGTCGTAGGATGATTATTTCAACAAAGAATTGTCTTTTTCAGTTCCGTAAGTAAGCTTTGATTCGGTCGTAACGTCATCTACCGGTGTCACGTGATATGACGTTTCCTCCGGGGAACCCCCAATCTTTAGTTTGACTTCCAGAACGATGTAGAGCGCCATACCAAGTGCAAGTAACCCGATACCAACATACAGCTTAGTGGAGACACAGAGGAAACTACTGTAGGCAAATGTTATCGTAAACCCCACAGCTTTCCAAGTGTGGTAATTGGCAAAGGCCGGATCCGTGTTGTCGCGGAATACCAAAGCGACGAGAGCTGAAATGAAGAAATGATGAAAGTCGAATTAGGTGAGGAATCAATGGCTAATATTTTCTTTGAGGTTACATCTGGCAAAACTCCCCCCCCCCCCCTTCCTTCTCCGTAGGAAACATGGGAATGCCGTGAAATCAGTGATTTAATTTTGAATGTGGTGTAAAACAGCCATCATTAGTCTGAAACATATTACTAGACCTAATTTGTGAACAATTTCCTGAATTCGCTTTGAGGATGTAGCAATTGACATCATAAGCCTCAAATATTCATTTTCACAAGTTCACACATATTAACCTACAGTATAGATAAAGCTGTTTGACGAAGTCGCCTTTAATAACAGAATGATTAGATACAGAGTAATTTTGAATTTACAAGGAATAAGAGGGAGCAATACGCACCCATTGATATTATTCCATTATTGGCAATATTATAAACAATACATCTTCTTGACATGCATTATTAGTTACAGGGTTTGTTAGAGGGGGGATACGGAAATATATGGGGTCAGTAAACGAATATTGGGCGAGAATATTGGCTAATACCTTGTAGGCCTACTCTGCTATGCAGGATAATTAATCTAAACGGATTATCATTATGTATAAGAGAAATACCGAGGCAGCGGGTATTATTGTTTCTGGAATACCCGCTGACAAGGTATTTCTCTGACGTAAACGATTTGGACTTGCTGGAGTTTCTCATTGACTTCCGTTATTGATGTTATACAAATGCAGTACTAATTAACATCCCGTTTACAGTTGTGCATTCAAGGTCTGCAAATGTATTCTTCGTGTACGCGGACACGGGTACGTACAAATACAGCTACCTGATACAAAATCGCATGTACACATCATAAAAAGGTTGTCTTAGCATTACCATCAATCGAAACTTGAACAGTGCCGGTACATTCGAGTAAAACGATACCCTTTTTCAACATGGTCACCTAATTTAAGGATGGAAGGATTATTTCACTGTGATTTGAGTTAATAAAGTCTGCTGTAATATCCTTAGCTGTTTGTCATGGTGTCGTCTTAAATAAAGCTTCACTTAATTGGGCGACTTTCCTAAGAAATAATGTCTTGTTGGAACAATAATGTGACGTCACAACTATCGTTTACCAGAAGATAGCACCACGAAGCTCACACAATTAAACATGGCATTTGAAACGATCTTCGGTTTGGAGTTTAAAGGTTTTATGAACAACTTTGAACAATATTTATCAATTTGATTTAAATGTACTTTACAAGACCCGCCAAAAAGAAAAAAAAAATTCTCGCCCAGCACATTCAAAATACGATGGTTACAAAAGTCATTAACCTCAGTGCTAAATGACGCCAAACACGACCTCCGTGATGTAAGTACGCTGAGAATGGTGCTGTAATACACGATCTCTGCTGTGTCAGTGTCTCCTCTTAGAAGTAGCCTATGTACACCGCGAAAGTCATGTATGGCGTCATCTTTGTATACATATCAGTTTAATAAGAACAATACGGAAAATATGCATGTTTCTACCACACTCCTTTTTTTTACCTTCAGGGAACTAACGCGGCGGTTGTTTCGTTTTAACTTATGTTTTTCAAATGTACATTTAGTTCATATACAAGCACAAACCAATTTCAAGCCCTGTTCATAAATCCTTCAACACAAAATCAACCATCAGTAATTGTTAAAGTCAATTCACTTCTTACCGTTAGACTGTGTTTGCCATATTCCCTCTGCTACGCCCCAAATACAAACAATCAAGAAATGATATGCTACATTTTCTGGTGATGGCCGCCAAAACAGCAGAGTTATCAAAATAGCCATGTTAACTGCACCAGCGATGCCGAACATAACATATCTGCCTGTGTATTGGGAAACTCGGCTGAACAGGAAGGCAAAGGTGGTGGTTGAACCTCCGTACGCAGCCATGACGTATCCCACCCATCCAACACCAAGAGGGCAACTTATAAATGACTGGAAAAAAGCAAGTAGTAAAGGAAAAAATCACAAAAATATGTCCGATGAACACTTTTTTTCTTTCTTAATAGCACAAACAATTCGAAACTAAAACGAGCAGGTGCCTTACGGGTTCTTAGTAGTCATACATTGCTATAGAGATATATTCTACAATAGCAGAGGGATATTCCCTCAGTAAGACACAGGCCTTCCATCGATACGGCGTGCGTTCGAATTCCACTCAGACCAAATAAAAAGTTGAAAAATCTGAGTGGATTTTTCTCTCGATCGCCGTAGGTACTCGCGTAAGGGTATTAGTTATTGTAAGACTTCCCCGGTCTATAGGTTAGTTTCACGAGAATAAAATATATGATCAACTATTCCGAAATTGCTGCCAATTAAACTTTCCTCTTGCAGCGATATGTCGTTGCCATTTGTTTACATCATTGTTTTACAAAACTAGAGATATTGCTACACACGCATGTATCGAGTTACCATTGAAAATATGTATATCTGTCTAAATTGGTTTTAGAAAAGTCCCTGAGAAATTGTTGTGCCATTATGTTTTAAATTGTAAGCGAGTCTTACCTTCGTGAACTCTGACCACAGTATACCTTGTTCCATTGCCATAAACATGATAAGGGGGACCAAAAGGAACATTCTCATATCACCAAGAAGTTTTCCGCAAGACAGAGCGGATTTCCATACTGTTTTCTCAGCTTCTATTTTTCTTTTTAAATTGGGTAGGAAGAAGACGGTAACAAACAAACCCGCAACGTCTAACGCTAGAAATACTCCAAGTAATGTGTAAATGACGATTTCTGGCGGCTCCTCAATTGACGTCGCCTCTGATGTAGACGGACAATCGTCTGCTCCGCACGTCAAGCTGACGTTGAAATCACCAGACGTCACGTTGTGTGTAGCTGGGTTTGTGGCACCTTGCTTAATTACAAGAGAAGAAATCAAATTCCCAGTTATTTGTGTGGTTTCAAATAATGTAAAGAATATTCCGTTAAATTTGCTTAGAACCGCCCCTGAAGATTCCCCAGTGGCGCTGGAATAAATGTACGCCTGGTTCGCCAGATATACGCTCTGTGACGTCCACAGTGGGCCAGCTAGAATTCCCACAAGTACGGACGCTGGGATCATTGTGGTCCATCTCGGATAAAAATTTGCCGCTGTGTAAAGGCAATGACTAACCCATGCAAGGACTAACGCCCATTTCGCGCCGATCTTTGCGATACAAGCAGGTGCGACTGTCCCCGATACAACGATACATGCGTACAGAACACTTAGGGCTACGGTTCCAAGGCCATCTTCCTGATTTATACTGCTTTGAAGATTCTGTAATGCGAAATATGCTGTGAAAACGATCTGAAAACTCACAGACAGTATCAAAGCGTTTTTGTAAGCTTTCCTCGACGACTGACCGGAAGTAAAATCCTTTTCCGCCATGTTGACTGTACACTGTTGATGATGTTCAAGCACAAATCACGTTTGCACTCTCGTGCAATCACGAGAACAAATCACGTTTGCACTCTAAATAGAAATATATTGGTTGAAGCCAACATCATTTACATGAGCAGCATACAGTAGATATTAGGTTTAATTCGTCAAAAGACATTTGTCCGTTCGATAAAAGTCTGGAGAGCCAATAATGTTTAATTTGATAAAGATGGCGTTTCTCACATAAGATATGCTGTCCTGTATATTATACAACTAATCTTGACAATCGGAAACAAACTCAACTAAAAATGGAATGAAAAGTAGGTTCCCTTTTCAGAGTTAATAATTCCTCATTCGTCAAGGTATCGCAAAGGGTAAATCTGATAACGTCATATACCAGGAGTAAGCCCGTAGATTTCGCCTTTGTATCGACGAGAAAGTAGAAGTCAATATTTCCAGGATCCAATAAAAAACGACCAAAGTTGAGGTTGAACAGACGATTTACACTGTGCATAAATTAGTAGCTTTACGTGTAGTTATTCCTGTTGAATCATCCATTGAGTAGAACCACATAATGACTTGCAATAAAAACTTTTCTTGCGATCAGAAATGTGACACTTTTTAACATGTATATCATTGTGATCTGTTGGCCTACTAAATATGAACTTTAATCTTGAACTCCATTCAGAACACCACCGATTGACATATCGGTTGTTCAAACCCAGGAGAAGTAAGCCTGTTTTCTGTTCACCGGTCACATTTCTGATCAGTTGACCCAGGTCACGTTTCAATCCTCGTCGACAGTTGACAAACCTGAGAAGAAAAATAAACAAACCATCCCAAGTTAATCAAATGTTGCAGATTGCAATATGATTTGGTCATTTTAACAGTATGTCGTAAGAATATAACTGTTATAGGGTCTACAGACTTCTGGCACGACAATAATTTAGCATTGTAAATGCCGTGGATTGGAATGATAAACAATCATTTTGAAGTCGGACTAAAGTATATGATTGTTTGATAATAAGTTAACCGTTTATTAGATACATATTTTAGCAACGCCAACTCAATTCTATGATCATAGTTCTCTTGTAACTGTTTTACATTGCGGTAATTCTTACGCTTAAATGCGGTTCTAATCAATCCACTCATGTCTGGTTGCTCAGAGCGCTACTGGCTCAAATGGGAGTTAACGGATCGTGTCTAATTGTTCAGAGCGCTGCTAGCTCACACGAAAGTTACTGATCGGTTTTGGTTGCTCAGAGCGCTACTGGCTCAAATGAAAGTTAACGGATCGGTTTGGTTGCTCAGAGCGCTGCTGGCTCAAACGAGAGTTAACGGACCGTGTCTAGTTGTTCAGAGCGCTACTGGCTCAACTGAGAGTTAACGGATCGCTTTTGGTTGCTCAGAGCGCTACTGGCTCAACTGAGTGTTAACGGGTCGGTTTTGGTTGCTCAGAGTGCTGCTAGCTCAAATGAGAGTAACGGGTCGGTTTTGGTTGCTCAGAGCGCTACTGGCTCAACTGAGAGTAACGGGTCGGTTTCGGTTGCTCAGAGCGCTGCTAGCTCAACTGAGAGTAACGGGTCGGTTTTGGTTGCTCAGAGCGCTGCTAGCTCAACTGAGAGTAACGGGTCGGTTTTGGTTGCTCAGAGCGCTGCTAGCTCAACTGAGAGTAACGGGTCGGTTTTGGTTGCTCAGAGCGCTGCTAGCTCAACTGAGAGTAACGGGTCGGTTTTGGTTGCTCAGAGTGCTGCTAGCTCAAATGAGAATTAACGGATCGTGTCTAGTTGTTCAGAGCGCTACTGGCTCAAATGAAAGGTAACGGATCGTTTTTGGTTGCTCAGAGAGCTGCTAGCTCAACTGAAAGTTAACCGCTCGCGTCTGGTTGTTCAAAGCACTGCTGGCTCAACTAAGAGTTAACTGATCGTGTCTGTTTTGATAGCTAAACTAATCTGGCAGACTAGAATTGCAATGCTTTAGTCGATTATCTGTAAGTCGGGAGTGTTATGAAATAACCCAATTGCTCAAAGCGATTGTCAAAGTCAACCAATAGGAAGCATCGCTGGTTCAAATATTCTGAATGTTTTTTTTATTCGATTACGTTATGTGGTATGATTGTCAGGTACCACCGAAGATCGGGTGTTTCACCCAGACAAAGATTCCGGTTTTCTCCCCCAATAAACCTTGCGACGCCGGTTTGTAAGTGAAATAATCTAGAATACGATATACAAAATCAACCATTGGCGACTTGACAAAAAAAATCGCACAAAAGGGGTTTCAATACGTCATATTTCTATCAAGGAAAAGCATTTCCCCCACTTCGCGAGATTTCTGGGACGGGTCTTGTGTTTAAAGAATGGGGAACGGTAGACAGACCATAAGTACAAAGGTTTAATTCATTCATTAAAACCTAACTAATTATCTGTCAATAGATCTCTTTAAATCATTATTGCAAAATTCAACATGGGGTACTAATATGGTTGCCAAATACTTTGGTCACTACATGATTGATTGCGACCTAAAACCGTACTCAATGACTAAGGTTATATGGTAACAGAACGAATAATTTTTTATGTCCAATTCTTGATGCCCAATATTTTAATTATTGTAATTGCTAAGAATCATTATTGCATAATTCAACATGGAGAACTTTGGGCGTCATACACTCATGTGAACGTCGTGTCGGAAAGCAATATTACTTCTTAAATATAGCCTTTGCCATATTTGGATGTTTGATTGATTTATTGGAGATTTACGCCGCACTGCAGCCGGTGTTCATAACCAATACCTGAAAATAGGTATAGAATATAGCTAGTGCAATTGTCAAGTTTAACTTCTTGTAACACCCACTACACATATTAACTTTAAAGCGGCACGAGCTGCCAAAATTTACACTTTTTTCATAATTTCTGATCGTCACGACAGTAAGAGGCTTTGAAGGCCATCGAAAAACTAAATGATTGTCGTTGGAATGAGGGATATCCATTAAGTCTACGGTCTATACCAACGGAAATAGTGTCCGAAAAGTAAACAAAATTTAAATAACCGGGACGACCATTCATTCATTCTAAGCCATAGTTAGTTCAAAACAATACTTTATCGTACATTCTAGAGATTAGAAGCACTATAAAGCTTCTGAATTATACTTCTTGAGAAAAATAGCCAATAATTACAGCATTCTGTTTTAACGTCAAAATATGAAAATTTTGGCAGCTCATGCCACTTTAAAGGGGTTTCAGGGGCCTTCTAGTAAGCTAAACTTACTATAGTAGACTATAATTGCCATTCGTTAACATTGCAGCTTAGTTTATTACACTGCATCGATTAAAGAAAAAGTTTCATTTTAATCAGTTTCCAAACTATAGCGACTAATTAAAGGCACACTTGGCACCGTAGCCTGTTTAAATTTGCTAAGAAAACCAATTTACACGAGCTTACTACGACTAATACCACTAAACTTAAACATAGTACACATAAAACATGTCTAGTTAGCTTTAGAATGTAAAAATGGGGTGAAAAACAAACGAAGAATCGAAGCTTGATTACAACAACAACGATCAGTGTCGGTCAACTTTCGTGTTGGAAAACCCTCCTTTTAGGCCTTTGTATCTGTGTTTTACACTCAAACAATAATCAGCAGGCTTTTCCAGTCGCTGTTAACCGATCGTCAGGCTGTATTTCTCAGATAAATAAGCCTACGTAAAATTACACTGTGCCGTTAGTTCACTCACTCGACTGAAACATAAAATCGCCAATAGGGGGCAGCTTGGTTTGTTTACGTTCCGGGTACGTAACAATTCAAATTTTCAAATTCAAATTAAAAATACAAAGTGACGTCCAAACTTTTAAATTTTGGTAAAAATAGAAAGTTCCTAACTTATATTGTCTGGGAAAAATACAGAAAACGGTCTTTTTTTTTTAATGTAAACAATATTCCTGATTTTCGCGGCAAGTGTGCCTTTAAAGAAACGGTTAATAATATAGCACTAAAAAGCTTGTAATTTGTAATTCTTCAGAAATATATCGGAGAATTTGAAGATTTGACTGTGCAGTATCCGCATTTTATCAGCTCGTGTAAGAAGAACACGAGTTTATATATTAGGTATAACATTATACCATTTGAGTCCATGACCCGGCTGTTCACAGCACCGTTATAACTTAACGACGGGTTACATGCCGTAGCCTCACAAAATAATTTCTTTTTAAATAGAAAATATTTAAAACTCTCTTTAAACGTAGGTTCATGCACTGTAATGAGAAATAGTTATTTCCACGAAGTAGGTTTTTTTGTGAACAGCACGAGCATTCGACACAAGAGCCGGTGTCTTGATCGAGTGCACTATATTAAGATACTGCACGTGATAAAGACACCTGCACAGCTGTGAAATATAAATAGAAAATATTTACAACTCTCTTTAAACGTAGGTTCATGCACTGTAATGAGAAATAATTAAAGCATTACCACGAAGTAAGTTTTTGTGAACAACACGAGCTTTCGTCATCTTGGTCGGTGTCTTTATCGAGGCAATATATTAAAAGATATAGCTGTGAAAGCTCGCTGTGTTCACAAAAAGTGACATTATGGGGATACCCTAATTCTTTCTCATAAGAATTTATTTCTTACGCTTCTTCATTGAACCTGAACTTTTGAACAACTTGTTTTGCTCTCTGGTTTATGGAATACACGACATTATATAACATTTCCACTGATTGTAAATATACTTAAACACTTGTAAGCTCGGTATACCTTGCAGGGTCTTTTTATTATTTCCATATAGCTTGTTTGAAATGGGATCAATGGTTGAGGGGAAAAAATGAAGTAACCGCCTTGTTGGGATCCGTAAGTTTTTTAAGCCCTGTCACAGCTTGTGTCAGTTAAACATCTAACTTAAAGCCTCAGCCAATGGAGAGATGCACACAAATCCGTCCAAGTAAGGCGTTCAGGAGTTGACATATTACAATGACATACAAGGCGTACGTCTATACATGTTTGTAGCCTCTTGTGCATTACGAAGATATAATAGGTTACATAAATTGGTAACTGGAGAACTGGCTTGGTTCGTTTTGCTTCGTTCGAGGGCATTCATATTAACACTGTTTATATTGAGTTCCGCTGGCAGAGTGGATACATTATTATAAGATGCGGACTTATTTATATATATATGCTTACTAAAACACGCTGCTGCAATGAAATCCTTATTGTCTCAAATAATCATGGAGACAGGTCTTTAATTGTGTTAAGAAGAGGTATATCAAGGCGGTAGTTCTACCATTCTTTGATGTACTCATGCTGTTTGAATCAGAAGACTTAATCCTTGATGTTGTATACCAATAATGACAAACACCAAACATGTCCAAAAAGTAACACGCTTATATATACCTCAATAATTACGTTATTTTTTCTTACCACGAGTAAAATAAACAAGACATACCTTTCTTGTATAACATTTTGCTGAGGAAATGGGCCGATACCGCTTGTTAAACGTGCTCTCCGAGTCACGGTAAAAATAATGCAGCACGTGGCCTGTGTACGTACAGAACAGAGCCATGCATGAGTAAGCTGTATGGGATATATTGATCCAAGATGTAGGTTAGATTATGAAATGATGCAGCTAACGTTAAATAGAAATTTAAAACCTTACTCAGTGTAAAACTCACACCCCGGTATAAAATCTGTAAAATCCCGGAACACCATATAATAAGGTCGAGTTTATATATAAAAGCTGCAAGCCCAAAGCGCACTTCATTAAAGTAAAGGTCTTGCCTTTGTTTAATCATGTAGGACATTCATTCAGGGTATCGTATCGAGCAATACATATTCGAACGTAAATATCGAATTTCCTGTAGACATTTAATATAGTGGAATTAAAACCTTGCACAGTGAAAGTAAAATCACTGAAAATAGAAGGAAATAAAAAATATTCACGGAACACGCACGAGATACCAGAATTAGTGGAAAAATTCATAGCACGATAGTCACCTGGAAACCTCTTCTTTATATAAACATTAGTTGGAAAGCACACAGCTAAACGATCCTTTTGAAGGCCCTGGATATGTCCCCCTAATGAGCCTAACATGATAAGTGTAAGTTCCTGATTCTTCAATATTTAAGACGTTCGAATATTCGTTTTAAAGTGTTTTTTAAGTTTGTTCAAATCTACACAGATTGTCTTACACCTGTGTGTCATTTAAAATAATTTTATCTTCAACCGTAGAACTTCTTGTCTTAATAAATCAATCGGGAAAAACAAAACCAGTAGGGTAACAAAAAGGTTGATCATTGCTTATAACAAGTTTTATATACATGTAAAACAATACAACAAA
This sequence comes from Lepidochitona cinerea, assembly GCA_963971465.1. Taxonomy (NCBI): domain Eukaryota; kingdom Metazoa; phylum Mollusca; class Polyplacophora; order Chitonida; family Tonicellidae; genus Lepidochitona; species Lepidochitona cinerea. The sequence continues at coordinate 27,444,825 of OZ020564.1, read as the reverse complement.
AACTGTTATTGTTTGTCGTGAATTAAACATAATTAAATCATAATTATAAATACTGAGACAAAATTTGGCGTTTTTCACGTGTTGTAAATTTTAATTAATTTGTGATCAAGTATGAAAAAATATCTTTAGTCGATTGAAGACATTGAACTGGAAGAATAAGACGCAGAAAAATGTCCACTTGTTGAATTGTCATTGTCGGTGGAAACAGAATCAGAAACTGATGACCAGTCACTACTATTATCAACAATAGCGAATGAGTTAGTGCTTAGATTAGCACTGTCCGACAATACACTTAGATCACTGGAGTTGTTGTTGCTGTTGTAAAGGCTATCAGAGTCGTCCAAAATATCTTCATACTCTCTATAAAAATTGTCCAGCCATTCAAGCACATCCGGGTGCCCTTGTTCTGGTATTGGGTTGTCACTGTTGAAGCTGGAGTTAGAATCAAAGGAGTCGATATCTCTTCCGTAATGTCTGTGGATAGATCGCATCCATTCTTCCATGTTTTCATAGTTTTCTCCGTCCAAAAATCGCGGATCAATTGACGGGTTATCTTCGGGAGACTGACAGTACTGCTCACAGAATCTCTCGTACCAGGCCATATTATCATCCACGATTGGTGAAAGAGGGTCCTCCATTGAGGAAGTTATAGACGAGGAGCCAATCTCAGACATATCAGCAAAATATCCGCTTAACCCACGTGATTCAGTTAGGCTTTCGTTCAAATTGTCACGTGGTGTTGATGTTAAAATCAGCTCATCGAAGGAAGCCTGAGACAGCTCTTGGTCACTATCAAGGGATCCAATGTCTGGAAAGAGCGGATCACAATTGGAAGCTGTACTGAAGTGTGCTGACAAGTCATCAAGCTGGTTTTCGTTACAATGTCCTTCTCGAGGTGTAGATACTACAGGTTGTTGGTGATGGTGTGTCACCCATTCAAAATCGTCATCCAGTTGAAGTGTTAAGTCGGGTCTAGTAAAATCGCAAGCATCCACCTGAGATGGGTTTGGTAACAATTTATCCTCATTTGAAAGGGACATACTTGAGGCACTGTGTAAAGTATCTAAGCTAGAGGACAGTTCTAGTTTATCCAGACTCTTGTGATCGTCTTCAAAGTCACATTTTCTATTTTCTGAAGAATCTAAAGTTGAGATATCTGAGAATTGTTTCAGATTATTTTCGTTAAAGTTGCTCTGTGGTGCAGTCGTGTAACCTTCGTCTCCATTCCATAGTTCACAGCAGTTTGCAGTCTTGGGTAAAGTTTCACCTGTGGCAAACTTGTTGTCTGTTGAAAGATCACATGTGGTTTGATTCATAGAGGTTTGGGTAATCTTCTCGTGTTCAGACGTACAGAAGCCCCACTGGATCGTGTTCTCCGACGAATGGCCGTAAAACAACTTTTCCACAGATATAACATCCTCCACACAAGTTTCTTCTGTTTCACCACAGATACAGCACACACACAATAAACGTTTGGTGATTTTTACAAACTGTTCTTTAAGCCGATGCAAACGTCGACTTCGTTTACCCATTATTTATCCAAGGAAGACTTTTGTCTCAATTCAGCGAGATAGGTCCGTCCGACGATAATGGAAACTATGGAGTTCAATGGTTGTTACGTCATCCTATGTGTGTCAGAGAAACAATTCATGTCACAATACAAACGACGTTAAAATAGCCAACGTCACTCCTGTGTGATGTCATTTGGATTTTAATGTTGGCTAAGAAAGCATTGGAACGTCATTAAACGTCACCCTGTCCGTTTTAACGTTAATGGTGTGTTTCCACGGACATGCCTTAACGCGTGTGTTGACGGATGCGTTTTCCCACATAGAATCCGAGCTACAGAAATACGCTATAGTGTTTTCATGGTGAGTCCGATATTTGTTAACGCGCGCGTTAACGGACGGAGAATGAAGCTTGTTCCATTTTTAACGCATCGGACGAGGTAACGGACGAGGGATTTCGCTAAAAATGACGTCATTGAAGGGGGTTTCCGACCCTAATGACCTTAATTTGCTGTGAGATCGCAATCCACAGAAAACACCGAGTGGGTTTGTTTACTCATTTTATAGTCCGGGTTTCTGATTCCAAAATTACTATTTTTATATACTGACGGCCGTATTTTGGAGTCAGGGTTCACTGCAATCAAAAAGCCGGAGTTGACTGCCCGCTCAGAAGCGGGCAGTATGTGGTTTGGTTTAGACAACGAAATAGCAATATAACCTACTCAGATCGTGTCTAAACGGTTATAATCACGTTCATGGATAATTTTGCTACCTACCAGTGCCTGATATGGACGAGCAGGATCGACCAGTAAACATTATTCTTCCTCTGAATTCAATTTTACGTAACACTGTTTAGCGGTTTTTCAATGTTAAATTCACTTTAAAAAAGGCTAAATTATTAATGAATGTCGTACTGACACCATTTGAGTTACTTATGTTGTTATTTACTATCTAAATCTGACCGCAAACTGCCCGATCAGAAGCGTGCAGTCTACTCCGACTTTTTGATTACAATGAGCCCTGACTCCAAAATACGACCGTCAGTATAAAAAAAATAGTGATTTTGGAGTCAGAAGCCCGGACTACTCATTTTACTGAATTTTTGTTTGTGTTGTAAATGTATTTTGTAAAAAAAGGCTATTATATGTCGACTTATTTACATTCTTTCCCCAAACCGAAAAAAAAAAATTGTGCTCAGTGATATGACCTTGACTTTTGGTCGTAACCTTATGACAGATCGTACTTTTGATCGCATAAATTGTTGTAACAAACCAAACCTATGATATTTAATTAGGTTGACGACTGACAAGAGCTTAGCCTTGGCCAGTAGAATTTTCTGAAATCCTTTTGTAAGACATTGGCAACGGTTACGCATCTTAACTGTGGCAAGAACATCGATGGACTGAGATTGAACCCCATAAACTTTGCTTTGTCCACAAAAAACCCTAACCTTTCGCTGGTTACTGGTGACCATCCCACCTAGCCTACATCGTTCATATCCCCCTGTTCAGAGGCCTCCTGATCATAGGCCCCCTGAGTGATCGAGATTTTATCTCGCACATAAAGTGTCACACTAACGCAAGTCCGTTAAAACACTTCATCCTATCCGTTAAACAATCGCATCCGTTAACGCACACGTTCAATCGTATTCTCGCGAGATCTCCTTTAGACGTGGCTATGATAGACCTCGTACGACTTTACCGGACATAGCGCAGGGATTTTCGCGTGCGATCTAGGGTAACATTTTTAAAAGCCATCAGATAAATATAAAAATCCTGATATCACGCTGTACGTGAATATATATTTTGAATTTAAGAAAACGTTAAACTAGTAACGAAAACGTAGAGTCAATTTCACGAAATACTCCCATGTTGACGAAAACTGGCAAAATGGCGACGTTGCTTGTCGATCGGATTCACTTTGAACTGGCCACTGTGATAGGTTCCACAAGGTTTCCAATAGCTGCTAATGTGCGATGTATCTAACAATAGCTCCAGTTGAGTGTAAGCGAATAATAGAAAAGCACGTAGATGCGAGCAAATGCCAGATGTGAAACCCCCTTAGCTTAAGACCACCTTAACTTTAAGAGAATTTTTAAAGGTGGCTTAAAGGCCTCCTTAAAGTGAACACTTTAGGTAAAATACAATATACTTCATCTTAAAGACAATATCTACCTGGTCCCCAAAACAGGGTTTATTTATTTTTTATGACTTTCCTACAAGAAGCTATGGTTAATTAGGCCTATTCTCAGATGTCAAGGTGACTGGATGTTACTGAAACATGTGCACACCTGGTATGCTGAACTGCTATTGGTGTATTTAGGTCAAATAAACCAATCATATTGCCAGTTGCAAGGTGTGCACATGTTTCAGTGACATCCAGTCACCTTGACATCTGAGAATAATTAACATAGCTTCTTGTAGGAAAGTCATAAAAATAAATAAAACATATTTTGGCACCAGGAAGATATTGTCTTTAAGATGAAGTATAATGTATTTTACCTAAAGTGTTCACTTTAAAAGCACACTTGCCGCGAAAATCAGGAATATTGTTTACATTAAAAAAGAAAGACCGTTTTCTGTATTTTTCCCAGACAATATAAGTTAGGAACTTTCTATTTTTACCAAAATTTAAAAGTTTGGACGTCACTTTGTATTTTTAATTTGAATTTGAAAATTTGAATTGTTACGTACCCGGAACGTAAACAAACCAAGCTGCCCCCTATTGGCGATTTTATGTTTCAGTCGAGTGAGTGAACTAACGGCACAGTGTAATTTTACGTAGGCCTATTTATCTGAGAAATACAGCCTGACGATCGGTTAACAGCGACTGGAAAAGCCTGCTGATTATTGTTTGAGTGTAAAACACAGATACAAAGGCCTAAAAGGAGGGTTTTCCAACACGAAAGTTGACCGACACTGATCGTTGTTGTTGTAATCAAGCTTCGATTCTTCGTTTGTTTTTCACCCCATTTTTACATTCTAAAGCTAACTAGACATGTTTTATGTGTCCTATGTTTAAGTTTAGTAGTATTAGTCGTAGTAAGCTCGTGTAAATTGGTTTTCTTAGCAAATTTAAACAGGCTACGGCGGCAAGTGTGCCTTTAAGTCATGTTTTAGCTTATAAACATAAGCACAATTGTTATTTTGGGATGAAACAGCGAGGAGACTTTTGAAATCGTATAAAGAATCTCTTCTGATTTAATACGACTTTCAAAATTCAATGCCAGTGCATTTTACTATTTGACAATATTTGCGCTCATGAGTTACTCCTCTTTGTGGAGTTCTTATGCAATGTACTAAAATCACAACAGGCTTTATCGGAAGAAAGTTTGTTGCTGTCCTATCATTCAAACAGTGTTGGTTGAGAAAATAACTAAAAGAAAGGTTTGTTCCAAGACTTAAAATCTAAAAAAACCTTGTGATCTGCTAGAAACAGCGGTATTTAAGGAGTTTCCCTCCTCCACCTTGAGGAGAGTTCCCTCTTAAGTTATCGCTAAGGTGAAAATCTAGATCTCATAAAACCCATGTAAAACTAGGAACACTTTCCCCCGTACATTGTGGCTATAGGCACAAGGAGTGCTCTCCCCTTACCCTTCTATCTAATACCATAGAATTTAGTTCTATGCTAATACACACGGGCCGGAATACACATTTTGACTATGACGATCGCTCCATGCAGTATGAGTTACTAATTGCGGTCACGCAAGATCCGCTAGCAAAGCCTTCAAATCATTTCTGATGATGTCGATCACCTGGCACGTACTTTTTTCACAAATGGTACGTTTTTTGGTCGTTTCCATAGCCATAACACTATTTGCCTTCCTCTGCCGCACATGAGAGAAAAGTCAAAATAAACTGATTTGTTTGAGGATCAACAAGTTTATGCAATCTATTAACACTATACATTTTAACACCATGTTTTCATTCGATTGTTTCCGATGCTTCACGTAACAAACCTGCAAAATATATTTATGATCACTAAAGCACATGGGCACAGGGAAAATCTTCTTGTCTAAAATAACCATGGAGACAAGTTTCTTATTGTGTTAAAAAGAGGTATATCATTTAGACCTTTATACCCCATAAATTGTTGTAACAAACCAAACCTATGATATTTAATTAGGTTGACGACTGACAGGAGCTTAGCCTTGGCCAGTAGAATTTTCTGGAATCCTTTTGTAAGACATTGGCAACGGTTACGCATCTTAACTGTGGCAAGAACATCGGTGGACTGAGATTGAACCCCATAAACTTTGCTTTGTCCACAAAAAACCCTAACCTTTCGCTGGTTACTGGTGACCATCCCACCTAGCCTACATCGTTCATATCCCCCTGTTCAGAGGCCTCCTGATCATAGGCCCCCTGAGTGATCGAGAGTTTATCTCGCACATGAAGTGTCACACTAAATCGAATTATTGTATTACAAATAGGGGGTATTAACAATTATATAATACCCCCCCCCCCCCCCCTCCTCCAAAGTTTAACTCTATAATTTAAACTAGGGCACCATACTACACTACAGTACTAGGCCTACACAGAAAATTGCTATAATAGAAAATACAAACCCCCGTCTTTGGTCTCGACTTGAAGAAGTTAATCTCTAACTATTTTGAGGTGAAGTGAAATCTTTTTCTCTACACCTGCCTTGCATATAATGCATTGCATTGGCGCAGCACTACCGATTGATTGATTCATGTTTTACGCCGCACTCAAGACTATTTAACTTATATGGCGGCGTTGCCAGGTTTAGTGAGGGGGGGGGGGCTCATTGCCCAGAGGAAACCTCGGCCGACCTTCGCTGAGTACTTGGCAACTCTTGCACATACGGCGATCCAGTGAAAATCCACCCAGAAATTTTTCAATTTTTATTTCGTCTGAGTAGGATTCAAACCCGCATCGCATCGATGGAAGGTTTGTGCAGGACTGAGAGACGATCATTCTACCCCACTGGCCCACCGAGGCCCCGGCAGCACGAAGACCGTACTGTATTATGTATAGTAGTTTGCTTTTCCTCGATCTTAACTTTTCGGTGTTGGGGCTTTAATATGAACTTCAGACTTTTTTTTTTGGCAGCCTGCATTCGTTTTTTGTTTGCGAAATGCTTAAAACAGGATGGACGATACCCAATATTTGTTGACAGAGATGTTATCGTACTCTTTGTTAAATGTGTCATTTTTCTCTCTGAATGTGCCCATTCTATCGCACATCTTTTGACAATGCTCCATCTAGTTCTAGTAAAAGGCAATTCAATTTCATTTTCCCTGTCTTGCGTGTATACTAAACAAGAATAAGTACTTGATTTTCCATCCGATCGCTCTACCATCTTGCTGTCATTCTGTATGTTTACAAACTATTGTTTATATCGGAAGTAGAAAATTCAGCGATCTGATTGGCTTGTTCAAAAATTATACCGCCAGAAACGGTAAATAGGTCACAAAGGTTAAAGATAGGTCAGAAACATAAATCGACATTCAGTTGAAGATATCTCATAAACGCCGGGGTTATGCAAGGACGAACTTTTTTTAAAAAAATTCTTTAGTTGATCATTACTGTTTTAAAACTATCGGAACGTATATTCTTGAGATCGGCTACGGTCTGAACGAATTGAAGCTTCAGCCACCGGCCTACAGTGTTTCTTCGAACAAAAATTATATACCCAGGAATGGCCAGGATGAATGTTTATTCATCGAGCATGAGCTGCAAAATTCGGGCTTTTTTATAAACTTATATGGCTGGTAATGTCTCTGGTAGCCTTTGGACCACTGCTTTCTAATGCCATTTTATTTACTTAGCGATTGCTGAAAGCGCATCCCAGAAACAGAAACGTGACATCGTCTAATGAGGCTAAGGCCTATTCAGAACCTCAACAAAACGAAAGTAATGACGTTGAAATAAAAAACAATGACTAAGCCAGTAACACATACGAACCAAAGATGAGAGAAAACAATGGATACAATTCAAAATAGCGGTTATGTTGAAGTAGATTTGTTGCTTATAATAAGAACAATAACATACATCTTCGAGAATGATGGCAACGGAAATCTCATTTTATTGATTGGTGTTTTACGCCACACTCAAGATTATTTCAGTTATATAGCGGTGTTGTCATGTTTAGCCAGCTCGATTTCAACGTAATTTTTTTTAGGCTGCTGATGTCACTTTAACAAACACCTACATTCTAGAACCTTGTATCGGTTATATAGCACAGGTAACACAACGTTAGATTCAAGAAGCAGATTTAATATATTACCGAATCATACATCAATCCCACGTTATGTCTGCTGCACTCAAGTTCAGTGATGACCTGGCGTTGCCGGGTCTAGTGGGGAAACCCCCGACCTTCGGCGAGTAACTGGCAACTCTTCCACATACGTCGACCGAGTGAAAAATCTACTCAGAAATCTTTTATTTTTTTTTAATTGGTCTAAGTGTGATTGGAAGAATACAATCTCGTACCCAGTGGTGTCTGGCGCTTTGGAAGCATGCAAACTCGTACCCAGTGGCATCAGGCACTTTCGAAGGGTGCAACTTCGTACCAGTGGTGCCAGTTGCTTTGGAGGGATGCCCAATGGTGTTAGCCGCTTTGGAAGGATGCAGCCTCGTACCCAATGGTGTCGGGTGCTTTAAAAGGATGCAGCCTCGTACCCAATGGTGTCAGCGTGTGTATGTTATCTTAGTACGGGAGGTAGTCCTCAGAGATTTTGGCACTTTATAAGTAAAACATTTTGACCAACAACCTCAGAACTTCCACTGGACTTCTCTACTCGAACTATAAACTAAATTGATGTGACACATATTCCTTTAAATATTTTCACATGTTAATAATCTAAAGAAATTAAATAAGTTTATATCGCTAGTCAATATTGAGACCATAAATAAATAAAGAAAGTCTAATAGTAAATGGTAAAGTTAACGTGATTTCCCAAATAGTTGTCTTTGTGACATGTTGCACTACAGCTGACTAAACATAATATCGATAATCCATTTTTTGCATATTAAAAAAAACCCACGTATATAAACGGTAATTTTGAGTCCTGTTTCCTGGGAAAAATATACATTCACTGTACCCCGGTTAACGTGACGCCCTCATTGTATATTTTGGGGGTGTGGGGATATGCTTTTTTACTTTCTGTTTTTCTACTACAAACAGTAGTCTGAAGGCCAATCAAAAAATGTCTTTCATATGAATGCATATTAATTATTATCTACAGGGAAACACAATTGATTGATTGATGTTTAACGCCGCACTCAATATTATTTCAAGTGAAGTTCAGGTTAGGTGGGGTTGGACAAATCACCCGAAAAAAGCTACCGACCCTCGGGGAGTATGAAAGTACTAAACTTAGGCCAACGATACATGTAGAGGCAATCGTATTATTTAATTGAGTAAAATTGCTAACACATTTAGGGTTCACATAGGCCAGAGGTTTTAATGATTGATTTATTGTTTGATGTTTTACGCCGCACTCATATAGCAGCGTAGCCAGGTTTAGTGGGGGGGGGGGGGGCGATCATTAGTGAATACCTGGCAACTCTTCCACATGCGAAGACCGAGTGAAAAATCCATTCATTTTTTTAATTTTTTTTATTTGGTCTGAGTTTGATTCGACCCCGCACAACATCGATGGAAGGTGTGTGTGAGACTGAGGGACAATCACTCTAACCCACTGGACCACAGAGGCCGCGAGAGGTTTAATGAATACTTGTATGTTATATTTAAATGTGAATCTTACAGGAACCGTTGAAATTTCTCTCTAACTTAGTCTATATCATGGAATTATCTGGTTTCATTAATACATAAACCTTGAGAGAAGAGTTGCGAGGTACTCGCCAAAGTTCGGGGATTTCTTACAAACAAAAAGCCAGATGTCTTCCTATACTAAACCTGCCAACGCCACTTTATAAGTGAGGGCGTATAATGATCAATCAATCAAAATCAAAAACTATAACCTTGATCGGTTGGAATATGAAAAATTCAGAAGTTTGCCTTGGAGACTACATCTACTATTATAATGTTTCACAAGTATAATATGGCCCCATACTATCAAGGAACAAAATGTACCAAAATAATTTACTCAAGTTAGGTTTAAATTGAATTTTATCATACAATAGGACTGACGCTATTTTCAAATATCCCTTCCTGTCTAAAATTTATGAAAACCATAAGAGGAGATGCGATGACAAGCACCCATTGTATATGTTTTCATATACTGTCGGAAAAAGGCAGTAACTCTAAAAAATAATCAAACCAGGGGTATTCTCGTTAATTTGGGATTACACTTTCTTGAAAATATGGTAGAAATTCTTCTACCGATTTTTGGGTGACGCCCGAAACGGGAATCGAACCCGGGTCCCAGAGTATGGCACCTATCGCCAGCACTAAATGCCGGCTGCCTTATGTAAGATGGCCAAATGTACATTGTAAGGGACACTACTCTTCTGAGTCTTAAGCTAGAGTTATCGTTCTTTTCTCATTGACATTCCACATCCGGCCTGAGCGATGCTCATATCGATGGTAAAATAAATGTACTTTTCACAAATTATATAGCGATATTTCTTGTATAACCATTTTGGAACAAGTCATGGATGTGTATAGATTAAATAGATATACCGGAATTTTCATAACAAAGCTCTGTTCACATGTTTTTTGATAGAATCTTCTCACCGCGTGTTACGATATATGGACACTCAATGGTAGAAGAATTGTATAAGTCTTTTTATATAGATTAAACTGTTTATTAATATAAATGCAGAGGTAAAGTTTGTAAATTGTTAATTACAGTAGAGGATACAGTTGTTATTTGGATGACAGCATCCGAGGACCACCGGTTCTAGTACGTAGAGGATTTTTTGACGGAATGCTTCCGTGTTTCATGGTCAGTATCTTATATTTTCGTTGGCCGTTTTTAACGAAATGTACTATTTTAAGATGTCGTTTTGTCAAGTTATTTTTTAAGATTACTATTATAAAGTGTCATCCATGTTTGATAAAGTTTCCTCCATGGTTGATAAAGTTTCCTCCATGTTTGATAAAGTTTCCTCCATGTTGATAAAGTTTCCTCCATGGTTGATAAAGTTTCCTCCATGTTTGATAAAGTTTCCTCCATGTTGATAAAGTTTCCTCCATGTTTGATAAAGTTTCCTCCATGTTTGATAAAGTTTCCTCCATGGTTGATAAAGTTTCCTCCATGTTTGATAAAGTTTCCTCCATGTTGATAAAGTTTCCTCCATGGTTGATAAAGTTTCCTCCATGTTTGATAAAGTTTCCTCCATGTTGATAAAGTTTCCTCCATGTTTGATAAAGTTTCCTCCATGGTTGATAAAGTTTCCTCCATGTTTGATAAAGTTTCCTCCCAAACATATGTAATTAAGTAGCAGTTTAACCTTGTAGTTATTTCATGCACTTGTACGACTACACATACTTCCGGTTATTTTCTCGTTTATCTATTTTTAGTTGTATTTAGCGTTTAATATGTTTTACTCATATGGCTCGTATTCACCATCAAGTTACTAGTGTATCAATATAGGCCTACTTACCCTCCTGATACCTGTTATATTGAAGCAATCAGTTAAGGTCACTTATAAAAGATGTGTACACGTAGTTGTAATAACGGATTACTAGTTAAACCATGTATTACCTACTTCTAATTTGTGTGTGTTCTATTTGTTTGAATTAAGTATATACATTATACATTTCATACCTTAAGGAAAGATACACATGAGTTATAAAGAGATCAGTTTGAAATTAATATTGACCTTTTATTGTCTCATTGCAGCTGGGCCACCAGATGACTCACAATGTTTCAGTTCTATAATTAGCACCAAATACCTCTGGTTAACCACTATATTTTTTGTGTAACATTTGTAACACCATATTTTGGCGTTAGCTATTGTTGTACTAGATAAACACCATATTTTTTATATGTTGCCGCCGCCTATTTTGAGTCAATCCGACAAATAGTCAATCGGTGTATAATAGTTCTGGTTATCAGGTACAATGGTGAAGTGAACCTTTTAAGTTACAGGTTCTAGAAATCAGTCTTAGTCCATATGATAGATTCTATTTAGGTTAATTCATTTTAACAGGGTGTTCTCAGGGTACATTTTCTATCAGTGTCATACTGATCGTGTAAGGTTTACATCAAGTCAAAATCTTACTTTTTCTAACCCGGGATATTCGAACCCAGAAGTATTAAAGTTAAATGTAGGGTAGTAAGCGCCACATAATACCTCAGTAACGCCATCAAGTAAACATTTTGTTTAAGTTATGAAATAAAGCTTCATATGATAAGGAATATCATCTATTTGTTAATTCTTCTTTTTGGTAACTACCCCTTACATTTTTTTGGTGTCAGAAGTGGGATAGATTCATTCTTATGGATAGTTTTTTTTATGGTGGTTAACTATGTATTTGGTGTAAAGAGAAGGTCGTTCCAGTATCAACAAGGCCATTCCAGTATCCTTTGTTGAAAGCCTCACAAACAGCAGCTAGAAGTGGAATGTACAAATACACTTTGCTCGAAATTCATTTTAGGAAACAAACATATGTGAAACAAACAAATCAATCACACATTGATGTTGAATTTTAATAATGTTTTATGGGTTTTTTCTCAAATGATACAATATTACCTGAAACTTTGCTTGCTGTAATATAATCAAGATAAGGCCATTGTTGAAAGTAACCGTATGAGTAAATAATTTGAAGTAAGTCCAACAACAATTAAGCAAAGTAAAGTTAAGTACAGAAATTAAAATATGGCCGAGGAAGAATTAGACGCACTGCGAGCTAAATTAATGGAATTGGAATTGGCACAGTCCAGAGACCAGGATGAAATTAAGAAGTTACAGGAAGATACCAATCATAATGGTCGCCAGACAGTTGTCGTGCTGCCTAGGGAAAGGAAACTGTCAAGGTTTGCTGGGGAGTCAGATGTGGAACAATGGATCGAGGAAGCGAAAGCAGCAGTAAAAAGTCAATCTTTGAATCAAAAGGAGGCCGCAGATTTTTTGAAAACCAAATTGGAAGGAGCAGCGAGAATCGAAATGAAATGTCGACAGATCGAAACAGGTGATCAAATATACGACGCTTTGAGAGAAACTTTTGGTGAAAAGTTAAAGGCATCTCAGCTTATGCGAATTTTCTATGATCGAATGCAAACAGAGTCGGAAAGTCTGGAAACATTCTTTCATGCACTGGTTGAAATAATAGACAGGATAGAGAGACTTGATCCAGATCGAGTATCAAAAAAAAATTCACTGCTTTGTGAACAGTTTTCCGACGGGGTCAATGACCCACGACTTAGCTGGGAATTGAAAAGACACCTGAAATTACATCCTATGGCAACCTTCCTGGAAATCCGAGAACTAGCTGCAGAATATGATACCGAATTTGGGACTGCAAGTCGACGAAAATGTGAATTGTCTAAGGGTGCCTGTTTCCTTCAAGAAACATCGTACAGATGTAAAGGTAGCGAAATACAAGCTCCTCAACCAGTCGAAAAAGTACAGTCAGATATTCCCCAACAACTAATTAACATATTACAAGATGTACAACAACAACAGAGAGAACTTGCTGAACAACTTAAAAGCCAACAAAAATTGCTAGATAACAGGGATCAAAGTAGACAGTTTACTGGGACTAAAACAAATCCAAGAGACAAAGGCATGAAATGTTTTTTCTGTGAAAAAATTGGACACGCAAAGAGAGACTGTCGCTCATATAAAAGATGGGTTGAAAAGAAGAAAGCGGAAAACAGCCATGGTGATAAAAGCTCGTTAAACTAGAAAGCCCTATCGCTAGGAGCAAAGCGATGGGGCACACTGACTCTTTTACTAGCTCCGGATCTAACAATGAATGGTTTCATCGTACAGTGGGTGGCGCTCCTACAATTATGGCAAATATTGCAGGTACTATGGTTGAATGTCTTATAGACACAGGGTCAATGATCACTACAATTACAGAGAGTTTCTTTAATCAAAATCTTAAACATAAGTTTGGAGGACCAAATCAGGAAAATAACTGGTTAAAGATTAAAGCAGCAAATGGCACAGAAATTCCTTATGTTGGGCACATAGACACTGACATTGTAGTTGATAGTTTTATGGTTCAAAACCGAAGTGTCTTGATCACTAAAGATCCTACTAGTGGAATTAGGAAAGTTCCTGGACTTCTGGGTACCAATGTTTTGAGCTATATTCCTCGTTTTTCTGGACTTTTTCCAACTGATCAAAGTGATGTATGTGGGTTTGTAAGAGTTGCGGGTTGTGACGAAGTAATAATCCCCCCTGAAAGTGAAACTGATGTTTGGTGTGTTGGGAAATCTTGTGGGCCTTGTGCTGTGGTTGAACCTATTGCATCACCGTTACCGGGTAACTTACAAGTTAATCGTACACTAGTGGATTCTAGGAAATCTTCGTTCTATGTCAAGGTTACAAATGTTTCATCTGCTTCTATCACTCTTAAGCCCCGGATCAGAATCGGAACTATTCACGAGGCTGAAATACATAACAATAAGGTTGAAATCGAAGTATCATGCGATGAAATTTTAGTTTCACTACAGAGACAGCATGACAGTTTGGAGGATATCACACAGCAGAGAAAAGGTGTATGGAACGATACGCAACTCCCAGATGGAGTTGATTTTTCTTCATTTAACGGAACACCCGAAGAGCTACAGCAAGCCAAGTCATTATTCAGGAAATATTTATCGGTTTTTGCCAAGGATGAGAATGACTTAGGGTTTACTGATCTTATACAACACAGAATCCCAACGACAGATGAGAGACCAATGAAACAACCATACAGATATATTAACCCAAACCAGTTAACAGAAGTCAAGGAACACTTGCAGCAACTTTTAAAGAGAGGCATAATAAGACCTAGTACTTCTGAATACGCAAGCCCCATCGTCCTTGTCCGCAAGAAGTCGGGAAGTTTACGCATCTGTGTGGATTACCGTCTACTCAATTCACGAACCAGAAAAGATGCATATCCCTTGCCGAGGATTGAGGAAGCCATGAATGCACTGTCTGGGGCCAGGATATTTTCAACGATGGACATGCAGTCTGCTTACTACCAGGTCGAGGTACATGACGAGGACAAGTGTAAGACAGCGTTTACGACACCAGTTGGGCTATATGAGTTCAATCGCATGCCATTTGGGCTCTGTAATGCCCCTGCCACCTATCAGAGACTTATTAATCACGTGGTGCGAGACCAATTGTTGAATTCAGTTTTAGCTTACCTAGACGATCTACTTTGCTATTCAACGACTATGAAGGATCACTTATATCGTCTCGAACTTATCTTTCAGAAACTGCACGAATTTGGATTAAAACTTGAGACCACTAAATGTAAATTTTTCCAGGAAGAGGTCACGTACCTTGGACATAGACTTTCAGCCGATGGAATAAGTGCAGATCCAGACAAGATTTCTACTGTTAAGAATTGGCCTACACCAACCACACTTAGGGAGCTTAGATCATTTATGGGATTCGCCAGCTACTACCGAAGGTTCATAAAGGGTTTCGCCCATATAGCTGCACCATTACATAACTTAGTATCGGAATGTCTTCAGACAACATCATCTAAAGGTCACAAGGTTAATTCTAAATCAATAAAACTCTGGTCAAGATGGACCCTCAAGCACGAGAAAGCTTTCCTTACATTGAGAAAAAATCTTACCAGTCCCCCAATATTAGGTTATGCGGATTTTAGTCTTCCGTTCATAGTTGAGACAGATGCTTCAGGTGTGGGGTTGGGGGCAGTTCTTTCCCAATACCAGGACAACAAACTTAGAGTCATAGCATATGCTAGTAGAGGATTACGAGGAGGAGAGAAAAATATGGAAAACTACAGTAGTAAACGTTTAGAACTCTTAGCACTCAAGTGGGCGGTGACGGATAAATTCAGAGATTATCTTTTGGGTTCTAAGTTCACCGTCTACACGGATAATAATCCACTGACGTATCTTATGACAAAGTCGAAATTGCCAGCTTTAGAACAGCGGTGGGCGTCAGCGTTAGCGTCATTTGATTTCGATATAAAGTATAGATCAGGACGACACAACTCCAATGCTGATGCCTTATCACGGTTGCATACAGAAACAACAGAAGCAGCTAGTCAGCTGAGTTATATCCTAGATTCCACTCTTATTCCTACAGCTATTCATAAAGCTACCCTAGCTTCTATTACTGTCCCTGTTGAAGTCAATGTCATCGATAACTTACCTGTTCTCGACAACTACCACTTAAGAGACCTTCAAGAGGAAGACCCTAATATTCAAGAAGTCCTCAAGTTCCTTCAGTTGGAGCGAAAGCCTTCAAAAACAGAAAGATCAGCTATGTCTAAAGAGTTAAAAGATTTATTTCGGCAGTGGACGAGATTCAAAATTAAAGACAACATACTATGTCGAAGTGCAGTGGATCCTAATCACGGCTGTGTAACGCAACTAGTTGTACCAACATGTCTCCGGAATCAAGTTCTTCAAAGTCTACACAATGAGATGGGACATCAGGGTAAAGATCGCACAGAAAATCTTGTAAGATCCAAGTTTTACTGGCCAGGTATACAGTCTTCTATCAACTCCTGGATTGAGAAATGTGATCGATGTACGTTGGCAAAGATGCCTCATGTTCCAGTGCACACGCCTATGGGACAAATAACGGCAACAAGACCTCTGGAAGTACTAGCCATTGATTACACCTTACTAGAGCCATCATCCAATGGATATGAAAACGTGCTCGTGATGACGGACGTCTTTACGAAGTTCACCGTTGCATGTGCAACGAAGGATCAAACTGCTGACACTGTAGCACGTGTGCTCGTAAATGAATGGTTCCTCAGATATGGTACTCCGAATAGAATCCATAGCGATCGTGGTGCCAACTTTGAGTCAAGAGTCATTGCATCTTTATGTCAAGTTTATGGGATCTCAAAATCAAGAACAACAGCTTATCATCCTCAAGGAAATGGACAGGTTGAACGGTTCAATAGAACCCTTCATAATCTTTTACGGACACTTCCCATTGACAAAAAGAGAAAGTGGAATTTGTACCTAGCTGAAGTCGTCCATGCATACAACGTCACCCCTCATTCTGTAACCGGGTATTCGCCTTTTTACCTCATGTTTGGAAGAGATGACAAACTGCCTATAGATTGGCATATCAATACTGCAGCAACAGATCCGAAATCCCAAAGAAGCCACCCGGATGACTGGGTACATCATCATCAGGAACGACTCCAACACTCCTACGAACTCGTCAACAAAAGGTTCCAACAGGCAGGAGCAAACAGAAAGAAAATGTATGACAAAAGGGCAAAGGAACTACCATTGACCGTCGGTACAAGGGTTTATCTACGGAATCGTCCTAAGGGACGCAACAAAATACAGGATGCTTGGAATGATCGGATTTTTAAAGTTGTCAAAAGGTTAGGTAATAACGACGTTTATCAAGTTGAGCCATCTGATGGATTTGGTATCGGACAAACAGTAAACAGAGAATCACTTCGGATTTGTCTTAGACCTGAAATTATTCCTACAGAACACGACCAACCTGTACAGAAGGAAACTGGAAAATCTCATCACAAATCATACAGTGCAGTCTCTGACTCTTCGGATAGTGAAACAGATCTGGAAATATACTTACCTTATGATAGACGAAATGAGAATTATCAGCAGGATTATGGAGCACGCGACCAAGAAACAGTTATTCAGCCTTCACCAAGTATACGTCGTTCTCAACGCTCCACTGCTGGAAAACATGCAAACCTTTACAAGCTACCAAAATCGACGTATGCTTAATGTACTCCTTTAAAGATTGATAATGCGAATTGTAGATCTTTTTTTTTAGAAGTAAATTTTCTCAACATGTATTTTGCTAAGGATATGATTTTTTTATGAATGTTATCGTTTTTTTTATCGTTTTCTCCTACCGAATGTGGGCGTGGATGTAAGATGGCCAAATGTACATTGTAAGGGACACTACTCTTCTGAGTCTTAAGCTAGAGTTATCGTTCTTTTCTCATTGACATTCCACATCCGGCCTGAGCGATGCTCATATCGATGGTAAAATAAATGTACTTTTCACAAATTATATAGCGATATTTCTTGTATAACCATTTTGGAACAAGTCATGGATGTGTATAGATTAAATAGATATACCGGAATTTTCATAACAAAGCTCTGTTCACATGTTTTTTGATAGAATCTTCTCACCGCGTGTTACGATATATGGACACTCAATGGTAGAAGAATTGTATAAGTCTTTTTATATAGATTAAACTGTTTATTAATATAAATGCAGAGGTAAAGTTTGTAAATTGTTAATTACAGTAGAGGATACAGTTGTTATTTGGATGACAGCATCCGAGGACCACCGGTTCTAGTACGTAGAGGATTTTTTGACGGAATGCTTCCGTGTTTCATGGTCAGTATCTTATATTTTCGTTGGCCGTTTTTAACGAAATGTACTATTTTAAGATGTCGTTTTGTCAAGTTATTTTTTAAGATTACTATTATAAAGTGTCATCCATGTTTGATAAAGTTTCCTCCATGGTTGATAAAGTTTCCTCCATGTTTGATAAAGTTTCCTCCATGTTGATAAAGTTTCCTCCATGGTTGATAAAGTTTCCTCCATGTTTGATAAAGTTTCCTCCATGTTGATAAAGTTTCCTCCATGTTTGATAAAGTTTCCTCCATGTTTGATAAAGTTTCCTCCATGGTTGATAAAGTTTCCTCCATGTTTGATAAAGTTTCCTCCATGTTGATAAAGTTTCCTCCATGGTTGATAAAGTTTCCTCCATGTTTGATAAAGTTTCCTCCATGTTGATAAAGTTTCCTCCATGTTTGATAAAGTTTCCTCCATGGTTGATAAAGTTTCCTCCATGTTTGATAAAGTTTCCTCCCAAACATATGTAATTAAGTAGCAGTTTAACCTTGTAGTTATTTCATGCACTTGTACGACTACACATACTTCCGGTTATTTTCTCGTTTATCTATTTTTAGTTGTATTTAGCGTTTAATATGTTTTACTCATATGGCTCGTATTCACCATCAAGTTACTAGTGTATCAATATAGGCCTACTTACCCTCCTGATACCTGTTATATTGAAGCAATCAGTTAAGGTCACTTATAAAAGATGTGTACACGTAGTTGTAATAACGGATTACTAGTTAAACCATGTATTACCTACTTCTAATTTGTGTGTGTTCTATTTGTTTGAATTAAGTATATACATTATACATTTCATACCTTAAGGAAATATACACATGAGTTATAAAGAGATCAGTTTGAAATTAATATTGACCTTTTATTGTCTCATTGCAGCTGGGCCACCAGATGACTCACAATGTTTCAGTTCTATAATTAGCACCAAATACCTCTGGTTAACCACTATATTTTTTGTGTAACATTTGTAACACCATATTTTGGCGTTAGCTATTGTTGTACTAGATAAACACCATATTTTTTATATGTTGCCGCCGCCTATTTTGAGTCAATCCGACAAATAGTCAATCGGTGTATAATAGTTCTGGTTATCAGGTACAATGGTGAAGTGAACCTTTTAAGTTGCAGGTTCTAGAAATCAGTCTTAGTCCATATGATAGATTCTATTTAGGTTAATTCATTTTAACAGGGTGTTCTCAGGGTACATTTTCTATCAGTGTCATACTGATCGTGTAAGGTTTACATCAAGTCAAAATCTTACTTTTTCTAACCCGGGATATTCGAACCCAGAAGTATTAAAGTTAAATGTAGGGTAGTAAGCGCCACATAATACCTCAGTAACGTCATCAAGTAAACATTTTGTTTAAGTTATGAAATAAAGCTTCATATGATAAGGAATATCATCTATTTGTTAATTCTTCTTTTTGGTAACTACCCCTTACACTTATCCATTCCATTCAGCCAACCGGCCTCCTGAATGGATAAGGCAGCCGGCATTTAGTGCTGGCGATAGGTGCCATACTCTGGGACCCGGGTTCGATTCCCGTTTCGGGCGTCACCCAAAAATCGGTAGAAGAATTTCTACCATATTTTCAAGAAAGTGTAATCCCAAATTAACGAGAATACTGTTATATTCACTTTCTAAAAGACACTAACTAATAAAACCAGGGGTGATGGCATGATTAGCATTGTAAGCATTACCATATACCGCAGGCGTAGAGCGACTTAGTATACTTAGCGCCATTAAAAACGCACGACCCAAAGAATGTAAAATATTTTGAGAAATGTAAAGTGTAAAATATTGTAAGTACTCTTAAATTGAAGAACAAGGCATTTGTCACAATGAGACAAAGAATTGACAATATGTGAAACCCTGGTGACTTATATTCCTTGCAAACAAATCGTTGATACAGAAATTGAAGGTGTCATCATTCAATAATGGGTATGTCCACCTCGGACATCAACGCAAGCAGTACATCTGCGACGCAAGGACCTGAAGAGAAGGGCTATTCTGTGCTGTGGGATCCGGTCCCACTCTTCCTGCACTACCTGGATCTATTCACGTCCGTTGCGTGGCCTGGGTTGACGTTGTGCAACGGCATTCTTAAGCTGATCCCACAAGTGCTCTATGGGCGATAGATCGGGGGAGTAAGCTGGCCATTCCATGATGTTCACATTATTCTGTTGCAAGAAGTCTTGTGTCAACCTTGCAGAGCGTGGGCGCGCATTGTCTTGCTGAAACGTCTTGACGCCAGCACCACCGATGTACTGATCCTGGCGGGCTGTAGTGACTCTTGGCTGACCAGGGCGTGGTCGGTCGGCAACATTGCCAGTTTCATGTTCCCTGATTCTGAGGCGACTAATTATGGAGGGATGACATTGCATGTGACGTCCTACGGCGGCACAACTGAGACCCGCCTGTAACATGCCAATGGCACGTTCCCTGTGTTGTGTCGGAAGTCGGGGCATGGTAACGTTTTCTGATTTTTTCCCGTCTTTATGCTGAGCTTCGTGTAAAGTGTTGAACCCACGACAAATGAGCCCTGAAAGCTGTTCTCAGTGACGGTGAAACACTCAATGGACGTTATTAGGAAATGTTGCGTAATGTTCACGACTGGCGCGTCGAGAACACCACAGTTTATCCAGTTATTGCAACTCAACTCGAACTAACAATAAACAACAAAACGTAAATGGCCAATAGCCTTACTGGGGTAGAAACATAAAATTCAACCGTGCGTTTTAATGGCGCTAAGTATATATATACTAAGTCGCTCTACGCCTGCGGTATATGGTAATGCTTGCAATGCTATGGCATGATATCCAACATGTCCACCAATTTTCGAAAAAAAAAAAATAGACGAAAACCGCGGGATGAGATCACACCCTCGCAGGATATCCAGTATGTCCACCAAGTTTCGGAATTTTTTTTATGAAAACCACGGGAGAATATGCGATGATAAGCACCCATTGTCTGTGTCTTCGTATAGTGTCGGAAAAGGACAACGGGGCATGAAGTCGAACACTAGACAATTTAACTAAGTCGACAAAATCTCCAAAAATCAGGTAAAACTATACAAATGTTGGTACCTGTTCAGACCAGACAGCTATTCCCAAGCTGTAGCCTAAAACTTTTTCTTATTCTCACCTTGATTTGACCAAGCGAAAACCTTAGAATGAGAAATCGCACAAATTAATTAGCCACTTAAAACTAAAGTGGCATGAGCTGCCAAAATTCACACGTTTTTCTTAATTTCCGATCATCACGACAGTGAGATGCTTTGACGGTCATCGAAAAACTGAATGATTACTCATTCATTCTAAGCTAAAGTAAGTTCAAAACAATACTTTATCGTACATTTTCGAGACTACAAGCACCAAAAAGCTTCTGAATTATACGACTGGAGAAAAATAGCCGATAATTTCAACATTCTGTTTAACGTCACAATATAAACATTTTGGCAGGTCATGTAAGATGACAATTCCCACGGTCTTCACTTGATAGGAAAACTACAAGTCTCAATATGTATTCTTGCTTGATTCCCCATTGACACCGGCTGCCTGGGATCTTTAATAACTCCATGGCAACTGTCAGTTATGCAACATTAGGACTCATGTAGGCCTACATAAGCTGTTTCCCTCCCCCCCAACCTCTCTCTAAATATAAAAATGGTTTTGCTCCTAAATTAGGAGCAAAACCATTTTTATATTCTAAGAGAGGTTGGGGGGGGGGGGGGGGGGCAGCTTATGTAGGCCTTCATGCACATAAAGTTTCGGATAAATACTCGTCGGATTTTTTAAAGTGGCATGAGCTGCCAAAATGTTGATATTTTGACGTAAAAACAGAATGTTGAAATTATTGGCTATTTTTCTCAAGACGTATTATTCAAAAGCTTATTAGTGCTTCTAGTCTCGAGAATGAACGATAAAGTATTGTTTTGAACCTACTTTTGATTAGAATGAATGAATGGTCGTCCCGGTTATTTAAATTTTGTTTACTTTTCGAACACTATTTCGGTTCGTATAGGTCACAGAGTGTATGGATTTTCTTCATTCCAACGCCAATCATTAGCCCAAGTTTTTCGATGACCTTCAAAGCCTCTTACTGTCGTGACAATCAGAATCTATGAAAATAGTCCGAATTTCGGCAGCTCATACCACTTTAAACTTCATATTAGACAATATTTCACAGTTACTAAAATGGATTAAAAATGTTTTTTCGATCATACTTTTTAAAACAAACTTTTAAAAAACCCTGGACCCCACAGCTAGAGAAGTTGGAGATGGACTCAACCTACCTTGTTGACTAACAGTGACATGTCTATGAGTTTTTAGCCCTGTATTTCTGCAGTAGGCCAATAGCTAAGGTTGTGTTTTATCGATTTAAGAAATAAAAGATTTATTGAAAATACGCAAGGATTATACATTTAAAAACATGAGTGCGGCTACTGTCCTATAATTATTCTAAGGAAATAAAAAGAAACCAAAATGTGTTATAGAGATTGTTTTCCCAACAATAATTAACAGGGTAAAGTTCTCATACTGGGGGATTAGCCTATATGTATACTTGGCAATTAGTTTCAGGGTTTATTAAGGCAGCAGGGTGGGGGGTAAGCACCTTGTTCGCTCAGGCTAACGGCACTGCAAATCTGCCGTAGTATTTTTTTTACCGCCAAAAACGCTGTGATTTACCGTAGCCTATGTGGTTAAAATTAAATTAAACTTTGATGTGTTGAGCATCCGATAGTTTTGGATATGCAAAATTGAGACACGAAGCCCTGAAAGTGAAAAGGCACCAACTTTGTCATCTTGGAACGTTGTAGAAAAAATAAAGCACAGTATGGTTCTATCTACCTGACCGGCAAAGTAAGTAAACCAGGATAGAGACACACGAGTGCGGCTAAGTATGGTTCAGGCTTCTGAGATTTGACCTTTCATTTTTTTCAAGCCTCCAGTCACAGTCCGTTCCAGTTGCATCGGGGTCCAAAGTCCATGTCAGTAAAGTTGTTTTGGCACAGTTTCTACGCGCGGTTTGACGCACGGAGAGGAGCGGCTGTGTTGTATCGGTAAGTTTATAAAAAAAAGTTCTTAATCTCTCTATACGCATTTGAAACCACTAATTAGTGTATCTTTATTTTTGTAAAAATGTATTTCAGAGACCTGTCAATGAAGACAAACTTATTTTTTTGTTACTTTTGTGAAGTTTGTCATGTACGCACAACCCTGTTTCGACTGCAAAAGCACATGGCCTGATACTGATAGTGATAGTCCGAAATATCTGCGATGATGATGTAAGACATTTTCTGACAGATAGGCCATCATGATGATGGCCTTGATCATGATGGCCTATCTGTCAGAAAATGTCTTACATCATCATCGCAGATATTTCGGACTAATGGCCTGACTGTGACAAAAATGTGAAAATGTTAAGAAATGTTTAACACCTTAAAGATAATTCTTAAGTCGGTTTTGTGTTGTATTTCTTATTTAATTGATGGTTTTGGAGCCGCCACGGGGCGCAGCGGAACAAGGTTACTTTGAGTTTGAGGGTATTTTAATAGAGATAGCATTGCAAGCATTACCATATAGCCTACCACAGGCGTAGAGCGACATTTTTCAGGCCATTTAAAAGTAGGCTAATGATGTTGGAGAGGACAGGCATTGCGATTTTCAAAACAGTTTGAATTTCTAAAATCCGTTGAATATTTTTCATTCTGCGACAGTTTTAGTACTTCGAACCACTGTCATTTTTAGAATTTCAGTTGTATGTAAAAGATAGGAACTCATTAAATATTCATGGCACAAACCCCCATGTTACAAGTAGGGCCTATAGGAAAATGCAGAAATTGTTACTAAAATAAAAAGTATTGAGACTTTTGGGCTGAAAATTTCTCAGCAATTCATTAATGTCATCCGGATGTTCGTCATTCTTGACTAATTAAGCTCATTTGCATAAAATTTGCTTATTAATTAAAAAAGGGTATTGTTAAAATATTTTTAGAACAAAAAGTTATGACTTTTGAACTGAAAACTTCACCGCACAAGTAGTGTTTTGACAGGGAATTCATTACCGACATGCTCAGGTTCGTCAATCTTAACTAATTAACCTCATTTGCATAATTTTGCATATTAATAAGCGAAGGATTTAATGACTTTGTTCTTAAAACAGAAAGTAATGTGACTTTTGGGCTGAAAGTTTCTCAATATGTTAATTATTGATAATGAATTCATAAGCGGCATCCAATGTTTGCCAATCTTGATCAATCAACCTCATTTGCATAAATTTGCATATTAATGATATAGGGAAATTGTTCTTAAAACAAAAAGTAATAGGACTTTAGGGCTGAAATTTTCTCAACATATTATCTCATGAAGATTTAAAAAATAACATTAAATGTTCATAAACTTAGTTAATCAATCTCATTTGCATAAATTTGCATATTAATTATGGAACGCTATAATAAAATCGTTTACAGCGAAAAGTAATTTGACTTTTGGGCTGAAAATTTCATGAATCACAACAGATGAAAATTTGGATAATGAATCTATTAACGACATTCAAATTTTTATCAATCTTGATAAATTTACTTAATTTTCATAAAAGTTGCATATAAATTAAAGGGCAGCATACAGAAATTGTTTTGAAATCAAAAGTAATCTGAATTTGGGCCTGAAAAATGTTACAACATACATGTAATGTTTATTAGCATTCGGATATCAAAATTGATGTCAATCGTAATGAATTACCCTCATTTGCAAATTAATAAAACGAGTGCCTACATAATGGCGGTCTGATGACAGATTACAAATAATAACCATTGTCTCTGATGCAATCATCCCTTGGCTTTCATCTCATTTTTTTCAGGAAAGGAAGAGAACATTCTAGAATTTCACTGTTATTGTTATGGTTAATTATACTGTCTACATCTATGTTTGAACCAAGGAAAGATGTCAAGAAAGCTCAGTTTTAGAATGTCAGATGAAAATTCATTAAATAATTGACTCATTGCGAATTCCATTCAACTATTGTTTTAGTACTTTCTTTTACAGGATCAAGTCCAAACATAAATCAAACTTGGATGATTACTCCATAGTAATTGGAAAATTATGTCATAACTGGAGCAGTTATTCCTCTGTTCATATATATTTGGTGTCTGACATGATTGCTTGACTGTTTGGTGTTTTACGCCTCGCTCAAGATTTCACTTATATAGCGGCGTTGCCAGTTTTATGACAGCTAATTCTCAGGAATTCCTTTGTCAGAACAAGCCTCATCAAGAAAAAGACTGTGGAGACAGGACAAAGAACAATCAATTATTTATTGCTAATATTATCAAATGTAACTTTATCTAATATGCATCTAAATACATGAATGATACTGTATAAATGTACATTAAAAATGTGTGAATATCAGAAATAAATGAATGTACAGTATTCTTTAAATGCCCTACTTGAGGAAGAGCAGATTATCATCAAATCAGACATGGTAACAACGTACATATCTACGAGACCCAAGGCAAATGCATTTTCGTGCCATCAGGGGCAGGTTCTAACTGCACCAATTAATAACGTTCCAATTGTAGTAATCATCTTAAGAGTTTTAATTTCAATTAGCAGGTGTTCACTTGATTGTTTTAGGTTATATATATTCTCAAGATTTAACGTCTGCTTTTATGGAAAAAAAGTAAATTTAATCCATCGATCTTTGAAGGATGCTTTAATATTAGAAAATTGCATCCGATTCCCATATATTTATTCAGGAGGAGACCTGCACAAATTTCTTGGCAGTAGAGGGATTAAACCCCACACCTCTTCAGTGGAATTAATGCATTATTTAAAATTAGTAACAGTAAAAAAAAACTGTAAAATAATTTCGAAGAAATTTGAAATGATTTTAATAGAATAAAAACAATAAAAACTAAAATTCAAAAGGGCACAGAAATGTTGAAGTGCATTCATCTCCAAATCTGCATTCGAAATTTTAAATTAAAATCCAGGCTCCAGTTTTCATTTTATTCCTGAGTATTTGAATTTTTTTAATCTGGGTGGCGGGGAACCAATCACCGAGCCCGGAATTCACGCTATTTTTGCCTCGTGTAAATCCTCTAAATCACGCCTTGGGAGGTCCCGGGTAGCCGAAGTGGTCAAATATCGATCCGAACAATTTACGAAATTTCTCAATCCATCAATGCGAGCGTGTTGAAAAAAATCACGGTAAATCTTGAATGCATTATTATGCTTTGTGTAAAATTTTAGAAGGACCAGTTAAATATTTATTAGTAGATTAATTCGTAAAGTTGAACTTGTGCAAATTGTTCAACAGCAGCCGATTTTTCGAGGCCGAAAGGTCACGTGACTGAAAGCCCTACTTATATGCTAAGTATATGCGACTATATGCTAAGTCGATCAAAGCCTGCGGTATATGGTAATGCTTACAATGCTAATTTAGAGAGAGAAAGTGTGAAACAAATTTATACGAGAAAGAGTTTTATAGTAGCGAATTCCCGATGTCACCAACTTACTGCCAACGTTATTTTGTATAAATTGTCTTTATCCCCCCGCCCCTGAACGTGATGGCGCAGTGATTCACTGACTATGTTTTTATCAAAAATCATGAAAAAGTCGGTAAAGAGTGAAATAACGGCTTGTCATTTTTCCTGTAGCATTGTTTGAATATAACTATACTTAAGACACATGTCAATTTGAAAACAGTTTTATTTAACTCTTTCACTACGGTACCTTAGCAATTTACATGGTTAGACCGTACCTAGTTGAAGTTCTTCAAACTCTGTTGCCAAAGGATAAAGATTATGGGCGGCAAACAGAGTTGAAGGACCTGCCATATTGAAACCAGTTGATCTGGAGAAACTCTCGATTTCTCCTAATTTAAGCAACGCAACCAATCCAAACTTTATGCACATTCCCTTCGATCCTTCAGTTGGCCGTCTCACCAAAGCATTCAAACACTCACATTTGTGTTGCATCCTCGTTGTTGCATCTCCCGCTCGCTTCCTCGTTTCCTTCCACATGAACTTGAGAAATGTACGAACACAAGTACTTCACTTAAGTAAAGGTCTTACTCCGTTATTTATAATTTCCGACATTTAATGGTTGTCGACCAGGTGCCGACCAATAAATATCCAAACATAAATAACGAGGTACCTGTAGGCATTTAATATTATTGAATTAGAACACAAGTTGACCTCTTGGAGCCTTGCTTACGTTGTTGTTTGTTGAACGCATTGGAAATATGACTTCATGCGGACTCATAAGAAATGCTCTCAAGAAATGCTGGTTTACAGATCAAGTTTATGTTTTGTTCCGCTCCATGCATTTTACCTTTAAGTTATTGCCCTCTGACTTAAGAAATTTCCAAAAAATAAGTTTTCCAGACTCTTTTAGCCCGCCATCATTCTGATGGAGGGCTATTCAAATCGCTTTTCCGTGGTCCGTCCGTTAACTTTTTGCTTGTTACCTTTATTCCAAGAAAACTACCAGTCCAATCTTCATCAAACTTAACATACATCATCACCCTATGGTCTAGTTGTGCACTGTACATTTTCATCTCATTTGCATATTCTATATGGCCGCCAGGGGGCGATGTTTTTTTTACTTTGTTACCTTTATTCCAAGAAAACTACCTGTCCAATCTTAATCAAACTTAACATACATCATCACCCTATGGTCTAGTTGTGCACCGTACATTTTCTTCTCATTTGCCTATTCAATATGGCTGCCAGGGGGCGATATAGTTTTTCTTTGTTACGTTTATTGCAAGAAAACTTTTGCTTGTTACCTTTATTCCAAGAAAACTATCAGTTCAATCTTAATCAAACTCAACATACATAATCACCTTATGGTTTAATTTTGCATTGTACATTTTCATCTCATTTGCATATTCAATATGGCCGCCAGGAGGTGATATACATTTTTTTGTTACCTTAATTCCAAGAAAACTACCAGTCTGATATTCACGAAACTTGGCTAACATTATCTCCCTATAGCTTTGGTCTGTACTGTACATTTTCATCTCATTTGCATATTCAATATGGCTGTCAGGGGGGCGATGTTGTTTTTCTTTGTTACCTGTATTCCAATAAAACTAATTTTCTGACTGGGTTTTCACTCGAACGACCTATGTGGGATGGTTGCCAGTTACGAGCGGAAGGTCGTGGGTGCCCGGTTTCCTCCCACAATAAAACTGACAACGCCGCCATATAAGTGAAATAATCTTGAGCGCGCCGTAAAACACCAAACAATCAATCAACCAATAAAACTATAAGTCCAATCTTAATGAAACTCAACATACATCATCACCTTATGATTAAGTTGTGCATCATACATTTTCATCTCATTTGCATATTCAATATGGCCGCCAGGGGGTGATATATATATTTTTTTGTTACCTTAATTCCAAGAAAACTACCAGTCTGATATTCACCAAACTTGGCTCACATTATCTCCCTATAGCTTTGTTGTGTACTGTACATTTTCATTTCATTTGCATATTCGATATGGCTGCCAGAGGGCGATGTTATTTTTCTTTATTACCTTTATTCCAATAAAACTATCAGTCCAATCTTAATGAAACTCAACATACATCATCACCCTATGGTCTAGTTGTGCATCTTACAGGGGCGATATATTTTTTTTGTTACTTTATTCAAGAAAACTACCAGTCTGATTTTCACCAAACTTGGCTCACATTATCTTCTGATAGCCCTGTTGTGTACCATACATTTTCATCTCATTTGCATATTCAATATGGCCGCCAGGGGGCGATGTTGTTTTTCTTTGTTACCTTTATTTCAAGAAAACTACTTGTCTAACATTAACCAAACTCAACATACATTATCACCCTATGGTCTAGTTATTCCATCGAGATCTAAAAATAACTAGAGAGCTCATTGGCCTCACAAGCTGACGCCAGACAGGCGCCATTTTCAACTACCCCAGTTACCCGTAATCATCAGCACAGAGTAATGGAGTAAGGCCAGAAAAATGTCTTCCGGATGCTTCCCCCTTTGCTTTTTGTGACTATTAAATAATTAGACTTTTATGTATTAATAAGATAATTCAAACTTGTTTTATTTGACATTTAATTATTGTAGATTACATGTAGGTTATATTTCTTTCTCAGACGGAGTTCATTTAGCTATATCTAGTAATACTATAGGCCTACCTTAGTTTTGGTAAAACTAAAATAACATTACCAATAATATATCGAGTAAATATAGAAAATGGGATTTTTGGCACTTATTAAGTTTAACAATACAATTCTCTATAGCTTGATGATATACAGAGTGTGACAAGAAAAAGTAAATATTAAAATTAGAAATAGACATTAGAATATAAGAAATAAAAACAATAAAAAAGTTAAAGTAAATGGCAAAAATAACTTTTGATAAGTACTAAAGTAGCACTTTAACTTACAAATCCAAGTTCCATTAATTATACTCCACTATTTGTCTAGGTCAGGACTTCCTAAGAAATTAAATTAAATTAATTAAACTAAAGACATTCTACTAGTAATTGACTGATGATAATCTGGATTTTACAATGGATATAGCTGGAATTCACTCACATGTAGTGTTACTTGGGCTTCATGGTTAATATAACATGGTAAAAACAACCATGGAACAAAAATCATCTAGGCCACATGCAATGAACACTGGAAAAAGTAGCACTTTAACTAACAAATTTACAATATTATTATTAAAACTTGCAAGTTCCATTAATTATACTCCACTATTTGTCTAGGTCATGACTGTTAAGAAATTAAATTAAATTAATTAAACTAAAGACACTCGACTAGTAATTGACTGATGATAACCTTGATTTCACAAAAAGTATGTTTTTCACAGAATTTGTACTACGATATTTTATTATTTAATTTATCAACAATGGATATAGCTGGAATTCACTCACATGTAGTGTTACTTTGATAACGATGTAAGAACTACATCGAAACGTCGTCACCCAATAAACCAAGAAGTTGTTATCCATAAGTAATTCTTGACCTTAGTGTTAGGGAGCGTAGCCAATTATCGCGATCACTTCAATCGTGAAATTGACGTCTGCTTCACGATGATTTCGCGATTTACCCCACCCTCCTAAAGCACCACGCTGTGTTTTTCGCGATTGGTAGCTGGTCTATTGTTTCGTGGGCTAACGAGACATGCCTCCTCTCGAGCAGTAATCCACAGACACTTGCTGTGAACGGCTGCGTCATAGCCAAGCTTAGCCGCATTACTCACCGACCCATGCAAAACTTACGCTGCAGGATGTAGTTGTAGTTAGTGAATTTTTCTCGCACCTTTATCAGCTACAGTCCCACTCATTTAAGCTGGCAAATTTTCAGATGACCAATGCCCAAACTAGTATTCGCCAGCATGATTGTTAGCATGGCGGATTTCGCTGCAGAATATAATTCCTCACAATTATTCATTTTACGGACATGGTTTGAATTCATTTTTGCTGAAAACGTTTTATGTTTTCCTTTTTAGATTTGGTAACTTATAATTGGATCGGATGATTAATGTATGTGTTTGTTTAATTGGAATCCGTCGGAAACACGTACGGTTTACTAATAGTAATAGACAGACTTTTTAGAGTGGGTTTGTGGATTACGACACCGACTGTTAATTCCACCTGATTGTTTGGTAGGGGTTGATTATTGTTCAGCACTACCCAGACCGACCCTGCTTCTTCCACAAATGAAGACGCCAATCAAGCAAAGGTGGTTATAGAAAGGCTGCTGGTTATGTATAATTACCATAACTAACATCAACAGAGTGTTGATCTTTAGATTTTGCTTTACTGTTCCCCAATCAACCTCCTGTAGTTTGAGCTCAGACCGTGAACATTTGTTATATTGACACTCAAAGTCTTGTTTTTCTTTTGGTTTGGTTTTTAAATGCATGGATATAAAATAAAAGCATAGGATTATATTTAGACAACTCAACGAGTCAATCAATGATTTTTTAGCAATGTGTATAGGACAATGTGAAAATAAAAAATATATATTTTCTTTCCGTTTAGTCTTTAAATTATCATTTACCTAAAAAGTTGTTGTAGAAACAAACTGCACAGGAATGGTTACTCAGAGTTTATGGTAGGCGTCTCTGCTGGTATTTCTATAACAACTGTTTTAGCGTATACATCTTTTCATTCGAGGCCTTCTTCCGAATTTAAATTCTAGTTTTGGCGAACCAGAAAGTATATAAACACAGCATTTATTTCAAGAGTCAATTACGATAAACTTAAGTGGAAGGAATCCGGGAGAAAGTTGATGTAAAAGTTTCGAATCTTTCAAATAACCCATGTGAAGTTAAACGTCAGAAAATCAAATGATAATCTTTTGTGTTTTTCTCAACAGGTTGTGTTTATCAAGAAGCAGCTCAATAATTAATCCAGAGTTATTCTCACCGGACAGCAGCTTAATCTAAAGCCTCAACAGCGTATACCTACCATAATTCTTTCTTCTTCATATAGCATTCTTTTCACTGAAGTTGTTGATTTTCTTCGGCTTTTCACATCAAAATACTTACTGTTCCTGGATTCTTCATTATTACAAGGTCGGCATTTAATATACGCCACGCCTCGTAATGTATATATATATATATATTTATTTGATAAAACACTAGCATGTACATATTCTTTAAATGTTTATTTAATTTAAGTTTATATCAATAAACAACAGATACAAAAATCTTGCTGTTATATTTTGTTTAAATCCAGACTCTTTTCCATAGCTGGCCACAACAATCGTTACAGCTTCTACAATCTGCAAGTTTAGACTCCTCCAGAGGTACGTATTTCAAGAATTAGTTGCTCCTGTTTGTCTTCCATGAGGACACGGACTGGAAATACAACCAAATATTGTTAAATTGCAGAAGATTAAATGGAAAATACGGAACAAACAAACGAAAGGTCAATATGTCAGCACTCCTGCTCCTGCCCAGGATATTTTGGTGCACTTCCGAGTCCATCATTCCCATAAAATTTCATATCTGCGTAGCACCGTGCAGGATATGCCACCTCAGAAATTGACCTAAGAAAAACAAAGCAAATAAAAAGAAATGAATAAATTAGAACACGTCACCTTCTTGCGAGTTGACTTTTTAGAGAATTACTCACTGAATGCCGAAAATATGAAACCATAACCAAAGTTAGCGTCCGGATTAGTCCCTTGAATACGTTTACAGGCCCAGACCACTTTAATATATAAGGCGTTAAAAATGTAAAAGACCATACTATAGACTTGTTACTTATTTCAAAATGATGAATATTAATTGTCCAAATGTAAACTAAGGCTTGACAATATCCGACGTAAATTCTTTGAATCCACATGTACGAAATGAGAAAGCCGATTTTAACGAAAAAGGCAAACTCTTAAATATAGATTAATCATAAAAGTATACATTTGTTTCAAACCTTGCGTGGTTTGATAACACGAAACTACCTGCATAGTTGTACACAACTGATAACCAGGAAATGTTGCCCGAAACTCGGACGGAAGTAAAGCCCGGCCTGAATAAATATAAGGAATCCTCACGGAAAGTAACACACCGTCGAACGGATATTGAAATACATTTAATATTATAAGGATCATTTTTTAGATTGAAGGAATAAAATATATCCCCCAAAACCCAATCCGTCATATTCATTTCGGAATGAGAAAACACACGTGCTTACATACGGTACTATTCTGTAGTCGTGCAATAAATTGTTAGCTTACGGGGGAATATTTCCATACATCTCAGGTCTGTAATTTTACTCAAAACAAAATAAAACTTTTCTGGTCATATAAAATGATTGCATGTATAATTTACAGCGATAAGATAAGAACGGCAATTCATTAAACGGGTTAGTCTAAACAGTAGGCCTTAGAAGCAAACAATCGGCGATCGCATGACGTCAACTTTTAACCACCGAAGCGGACAGAGACACAGTTCATTGTTGTTGTTGTTCCTCGATAAATGAGTACTTCCTCGAAGATATTAAGAATTGACTGAAACACGTAGAAACATTATAACGAAAGCATATAAGACCTCTATAAATGTAAAGTCCTCCTAAATAATGTATCTATACAATAGACACAGCTTTCAACTCGCGCGAGACT
This sequence comes from Lepidochitona cinerea, assembly GCA_963971465.1. Taxonomy (NCBI): domain Eukaryota; kingdom Metazoa; phylum Mollusca; class Polyplacophora; order Chitonida; family Tonicellidae; genus Lepidochitona; species Lepidochitona cinerea. The sequence goes on along the minus strand of OZ020564.1, from coordinate 27,411,745 downwards.
CCCCGTGAAGTCCGTCAGCACTACTTCTGATCTCATTCACAAACGGTTTTGCGATTGCAGTCAACCCTCCACGGGGTCCCCATTCATAATCGTGAATGATCGCGAACTTATGGGGAGTGAGGGGAGAACAAAAGAATACTTAAATCGCGAAATTTTCAATTCACGAACGATTGATTCGCGAACGATAATTGGCTACGCTCCCTTACTTGGGCTTCATGGTTAATATAACATGGTAAAAACAACCATGGAACAAAAATCATCTGGGCCACATGCAATGACCACTGAAAAAAGGTGACCATATGTACACAACAGTTTTAATATATTAAAGTTTATGCTTGGGCTGGCACACGCCAATAATTAAAAAGCCACCGATATATTACAGTCAAATGACATGTATGATTGAGCTGCTAAAAATCATATATTTTTAATTAATAAAGCAAATTAACTAGATATTTCGTAAAAAACAGTAAAAATTGAAGTTTTTAAAGGGAGTCACTACTTAACTTTGTTATGAAATTAACCTCATTGGAAGGGTTGAAAGTTAATTTACTGTGTAATTAATTCAAGGGTTATTAAGAAAGAATTTCCTTTTGCTATTCGTGTTCATGACTAACCTAGTAGGCCATCCTATTTAATTTTCAGACTGTCTCCTTATAAATTTTTCATTTCAAAATGAATATTTTTTTTCTTGATGAATTGAAGGAACTTGATGAATTTGGCAACTCATACCACTTTACCTTTTTTAGGCTAGTAGAGTGGGTTGAGCTGCCAAAAATGTTGATATTTTTTGTTAAAACAAAATATTATATTGAAATCATTTACTATAAACTTTTTAGTGATACTTGTCTCAATAATGTACTAAATTAGACCTAAAGTAAATGGACGTCATGGTTATTTAATTTTTCTTTACTTTCTGAACACTATTTCTGCTCATAATACAAGCAGGGGCCTCCGTGGCTCAGTAGGTAGAGCGTTGCCAGTTACCAGCGGAAGGTCCTCCGGGCATTCCTCCCACAATAAAACTGGCAACGCCTCCATATAAGTGAAATAATCTTGAGCGCGGCGTAAAACACCAAACAATCAATCAATCAATCATAATACAAGCCACGGGCTATGTGTATTTACCTCATACAATGTCAAGTTAGGAATCATAGCAGCAACATGGATTTGTGTTGCCAGATTTTTTTAGGTTCGTAGAAATAACAAGGAGAGGAATAAAAAAAAAAGGGGAAGATCCAGGCAGAGACAAAAGACAGTATAGCTTAAATTAGCTGAAACAATTGGAGGCACCCATCTTATGGCAGGATTTGATCCTGGCATCACGCCACCTCCTTTGAAATCGAAGTGACTTCGTAAAGATGTATTGTTTCAGTCTTTAAAATGAAAACAGAATATTATTAAAAATATCCTAATCCTTACCTTATTGATAGATTCATGATATTTATGTCACACACAAGATCATTTCACTTAATATATACTTTTCCACATATGGCGATGAAGTCAATATTTTGTAAATTATATTTGGTCTGAGTGGGATTTGAACAGGCACTGCATCAATGGAAGGCCTGTGTCGACTGTGGCTCACCTAGCCCCCCCCTGAAAATATAGAAGGTAAGGAAGAATTTGCAAAAAAAAATTCATTTTATATGTCTCCTCCAAGATGGTTGATCTTATAACATTATGCATATAGAGAGAATATGATCCAACCATTCAACACATTCCAGCCGACTAGGCCCTACAGTGTATTTAAATAATACAAATGACCCTCCCATTGTATTCTCGGTTTCGGACATCCGGGTACTTCTGGCCACATGATCTTCGCTCTGCCTGTAAACGAAATGAAAACAACTTGTTGGAGGCCATTTTGAAAAGTGATTTTGAACAGTTGAGTCGTACAAAAGTTTGCAAAACATCCACTATGCCTGAATGTTGTGTTGCCACCAGTTGTACAGATACCGATTAAAATTGCCATGGTCTCTCTCTACATAGTAACCTTCAAAATGGTGTTGTCATGGAGTTGTTTTCACCTATATGCAAATTAGGAGCCTTGTACATAGCGATCGTCACACCAAAATCGAGAATAATTTGTAATGTCGTTTGTGCAGCAGATAAAGTAAATTAGATTCGAATTTCAGCATGGAATTGTTAATTATTTTGGAACTTGTCTTCAACTCTCTATAAAATTAAAAATTAGTATAATATTGAGTGCAGCGTAAAACATAGCTCCGGTATGTAGCGTTATTGTGAAGCCCCGAAGGGCTGAACGCTACGGGAGGAAGCCATTTTTTAAATTTGCGAAATTAACCATGATTCCACAGGCAATATGGCCGCCTTGTTCGCGGGGAAATGTTCCAGCCCTCTTTCGATATCGATGGAATGCAACAACCCAAGCCTATAGTTCGACAAAAGGGGAATGGATACTAAGACAGAAAAGGTTGGTCATTCATTTTAAGGCATTTATTGCATCGGTGAAAAATTTTTTCGAAGGTAAATAGGGGCCAAAGCTGCAAAGGCTTCGTAATGTAACTACGACAAAATGGCGTCTCCACTACAATGGTCACCGCTCCCAGCTGGTTAGACCATTGTTTTCTACGATTACGTAAAACATCAGTCAATCAACTCTCCATAGTTATTTGTTTTAGTCAAGGTGATCAGATGGTAGATGATGTTTCCCTGTGCCGGTGTGTTTTAAGTTAGAAATTTACTAAATCTAGTTAAGCCTAGTTGAACTAGTTTCTTTTTTTATTATCTGAAATTATCTGATCCGTGATCGTCAAACATCACTGAAAATCTGTGTTTACGGATTTTCTTTTGAATGTTAAAGATATGATCGATAAATGCATTAAACTTTATAGTATAAATTTCATATTTCTGATCATTTCATGAAACGTTTAACTGAATAAACGTCAACAGTACACAAGTACGGCCCTGACGAGTACGACTCCATTCTTGCTGTTGCAGTGTTGGTAAACTTCTTTTACGATTGAAATATTACATTTAGGCTCAATTAAAAAGTGTAACATTATGGGTTACTCACCGATGAAACGACTTTTTATGTTCTGGTCAATTTAAATCAGTTGATACTTTCACACGCTTGTTTGAGCAGTTGCAAGTCGCACAACACGACATTTTGACAGATGACACTTCTAGGGTAGTTCAAAATGGCGCCCTCGTCCTCCACTGTGGCGTCAAACCTTTATATTGCTCTGATTGGGCGATGCTCCCTCTAGTTATTTTTAGATCTCGATGAGTTATTCACTGTTCATTTTCATCTCATTTGCATATTCAATATGGCCGCCATATTGAATACTTTTATTACTTTTATTCCAAGAAAACTACAATGTACTGGTCTGATTTTGACCAATCTTAGCCCACATTATCTCCCTATGATCTAGTTGTGCACCCTACATTTTCATCTCATTTGCTTATTAAATATGGCCGCCAGGAAGCAATGTTGTTTTTGAACCAAATTTTAAAATAATACTTATTATCATTATTCCAAGAAAACTACTGACCTGATCTTAACCAAACATGACACACATCATCCCCCTAAGTTCTAGCTGTGCACCGTACAATATCATCTCATTAGCATATTGAAGATGGCTACCAGGTGGCAATGTTGTTTTCAACCAAAATTTCAAGGGGAGCTTACTTTGTAATTCACAATTTAATTTTCCTCAACAATAGTTATCTCCCTGGAATAAGATTTTTTTATGTAGGCCCCAATTCCTATATCCAGTTATTAACGATCTTTAATATGAATAGATGAACGCGGGCGTTAACATCCCTTTAAGGGATCTCTTGTTTTATTTCCCAAAAATAATTTATCAACCTGCAGCTGAGAAAAAAAACAGTAAAAGATGGCAAATGAAAAGTCATTAAAAATTGCTGTCATTTTGTGACACTTTTAGGGACGCTCACATGCAGCCTGTGGACTTAACAACACTGTTTGTATGAAATCTAAACCAAACGCTACATGAATTAAGCAGCCTGTGAAAGGAGTGCATATAGGTTTTGTTTTTGTTTTATCCGCCGCCCCCGCCGAATTTTGTTTTTGCAATAGCTCAGTTACCGTAAGAAATCTGATTACCATATTTCACATGGGCTAAAAAGCTTGTTACGTTTCTAGGAAAACCGTTCCTTTAAATTATACTAGGGTTGCTAGCTGAATGAATTTTGACAAACATTGGTCCAACGGTCAAGGTCACACAGGAGTTAAAATGTTTGGACCAAAAAGAGATGGGGCAGCTTCTAAATTAACCTATTGATTGGCAGATGGTTAAGTCAGTGTTGTAACTTAACTTTTTGGGCTGGTTGCCACCAGGGTAACAATGTTTTGGAAACTGGTTGCCCTGACTCTAAATCTATTTGCCCTGATTTTTTTAACAATTATGATTCCAATAGTGAGCTATTGTGGTATCTCTCTAAACAAAAATCTAAAAATCAATTTAAGTTTGAAATTCATGTACATAAAATTAAAGAATTAGTTCTATTGAGTTTCTAATAATGAGTTATTATTTGTTCAGTTGTCCAACAGTATATTATTTTTATTTTTTTATGATTTTAAGGTAAGGCCAAATACGGCATTTTAATTTGGGGGCCGTTTTATTGGTCCGCAATTTAGGGGTTTTTCCTAGATGGTCTGTAATTTAGTTTTTTTTGTGGATGTTTCAAAATACGCTATTTTAACGGGTTTTTTTTCACGCTGTCCTTGTTTCTGTGACTTGCACAATACATTTAAAAAATTGTTGCATGTAAATCAGTGTATTAGAATAAGTTGTTCTGTTGAAGTTGTGTGAGACCACACTATTTGAATTCTTTCACAACAGAAGCACCATGGTACAGGATAGACTTCCCATTTCGAGGGGTTTTAAAGCTCTTACAGCTTTGTGTTACTACTTCATTCCGCCTCGAGATGTGGATGAATTTTGACTGAATTTTTAATGTTATGCACCTCGTTTGACTGAACCCTTGTCTTCCTGCAGCCTAGACCGCTGTTCGACAACTGAACAGTCGCACAGCGAACAGAGCCGTGGAAAAACTGAGATTTTGGTAACCATGTGTTGTTCTAACTTCACCTCAAGGCAGATTGTCACAATTACAATGACACTGTCATCAAATCCGATCAGAATTGAAGTCCGAAGTCGAGAATGAAAATCAATTTAACCTGTCGGTTTTCATTTTGTAATGTTTTTGTTCAGGTTCGCGACTCACTTCTCAGAAATCTATTTTCATTGGTCCCGAGTATCTGTTGTTTGCAAATTCATGCCGTTAATACATATGTCCCAACCTGTGTGCATTCATAAAGGTGTTTATTTATGTCATTTGCAGTCAGCTAAAGCTCTCCAAATTGAGAATTGTTGTAAATATATAACTTCTGAGGTCGTCCACGAGACGTGATCAGTTTGTCATCTACTCTGCTTCCGACACCCGCTGTGAGTGTTGTCAAGCGAGTCTAGCTGTGAAATGATCAATGTTTGTCAACGTTTTACCGGCTGAGGAGTATGTGCTGTGTCCACGGGCCTCTTTGGACTACTATTTTGAAAGACTGCACCCTTAAGCAGCTATGGTAACCGTTTTGCGAAAGCAATCGGTTTAATATGTTGTTGCTCTAATTTGGGGACTGTTTGACGGTCTCTAAAAACGGCCGAAATAATGATCGAAATTTAGTATTTTGATCGTCCATATAGAACAAATGATGTATTTAATTGAAGCTCTGTCCAAATGCCTTTAAATTTCCGTTGCCCACGGGAATGAGTTTTTCCATGATTTGATGAATGTGCTTTAATGTTTATAGGGCCTAATTGTCGTATTGATTATTTGTGATTTTGCTAATTTTTAAGTAGTTAGTGTCTTTAAGAAAGTGACTATAACAGTATTCTCGTTATTTTGGGATTACACTTTCTTGAAAATATGGTAGAAATTCTTCTACCGATTTTTGGGTGACGCCCGAAACGGGAATCGAACCTGCGTCCCAGATTATGGCACCTATCGCCAGCACTAAATGCCGGCTGCCTTATCCATTCAGCCAACCGGCCTCCTCTGTGATAGCGATAGGTGCTATACTCTGGGACGCGGGTTCGATTCCCGTTTCGGGCGTCACCCAAAAATCGGTAGAAGAATTTCTACCATATTTTCAAGAAAGTGTAATCCCAAAATAACGAGAATATTGCTAATTTTTAACTAAACATCGTTCCATTTTTGCAACAACGACCTAATCAAATAGCTTACCGACCACGCAAAATTTGACTTCACTCAGTGAGAAGAATTTTTTTATTTCAAGACGATTCTAGTTCAGACTGAGTGAACATGGAAGGTTTCAGTATTAGTTACAGACAGAATATATATTGGTCCGTCACTTTCAATGTTAGTGATTTTGTCATCACGCTCAACCATTAATCACTGAGTTTTGCCTTTTTTTTAACTAAACAAATTTGGTAAACCAAGAAAATTTCATCCAACAACTATTTAAGCAAGGAGTGGCAAAACAGTTTTGAAAGGGAAACGGCACATTTGTCCTGAATTTGGGAGTGACGGACAAGCAGGGCGTCCTCTGGGTCAATTTTTTTGTAGCCAATCAGTTTAGCCAATCATTACATTTTGTAGCCAAATTGATTTTTCTGTAGCCAACTAGTTATGATCATTACGAAACTATGATTTATAAAAAGGAACCATAAAACATAAAAAAATCCCACTTTATTTCAGAAATCTTGAACACACAACTTTACCAAAGTGAATGCTGAGAAAGAACTTAAAGTAAACATTATCAAATTGAACAAGTTTGAAAAAATGCCTAAACTTTATAGCACCTAAAGTGTAAATGGTTGACTAGATAATAATAGCATAGAGTATAGGAGTTTTAAATATCTTAAAGAAAACAAAGATTAAATAATTTGGTAGCAAATACAATCAAAACACAGTGTTCTGAGATTCAGATTTGGCAACTCCCTGCACCTGTCTATTGAATTTGCAGGTCTTAACGATTTAACATGATTCACCAAGGCTTACTTGCCCATATTTGAAAAGCCTTCTGAAAGTCAAAGTCATTCAGTTCTGGTCCCTCCACCTTAATACAAATAAGCTTGTGCAAGCTGGAAGGCAGAAGGCAGCTCCTAACACAAGTTTTAATTAGATTTTGGGAACTAAACCCCCGTTCAACATCGGGGGAGACCGGGAGTGAGAGGGCAATTTTAGCGAGTGATGCTAAGCCAGGGAATTGCTCATATTGTTTTAACAACAGCACCTTACAGAGGTCTTTAAAAGTTGAAGTTGTTTTGATAAAATGACTAGCCACTAAGCGTTTAAAAGTTGCATATTCTTGAACGATATTTGAAAGGAGGAGTCCAGAGTCAGCATAGTGTAGAAACAACTTCTGAATTTCCTCATCACCATATTGGTCAAAGTTTTCTGAATCTTCATTCGGGTAATCCTTTGGTGTAAAAACAACTGCAAAAGCTGAAAGCAATGATTGATCATTATGTGATAAAAATCTACTATTCAAGTTCTCTACAACATTGTTAATAAATTTTGAACATGTGTTTTTGGCCTGCTCTCTCTGTTGATTATTCTGTGGCCACCAATATAAACACAGTTATCTTCATCAGGACTTTCTGGTATCATAGAGAGAAATTTTCGGAAATTAGTACCACTGGCTGGATGATTATTTAGTGCCTGAAGAACTGAAATTGTAGCCTTGACTTGTGGGTTAATACTGGCAAGGTCTATATTAGTTGCTTGAAAGGCCCTGCTAAGTGATGCTAACTGGCCAACAGCATCTGCCAAAAAGTGAGTAGTGTATAAGAATTTAACAGTCCCTACTTCCTTCAGAATTCCTTTTGCTTTAGCTGGATTGTTCTCATTCAATCAATGCCAAACAATTACACACACGAGCTACCAAAGACCCTTCAAAACTTAGCCACCGAGTTGAAAATACTTCCCTGAACTTTCTACCTCTCTCCTCAGAGGAGCCAGCCTGTTTGTTTATTTCGTGTATTTGTTGTAAAGCTGCTGTGCGTTTTGGGGACTTCTTAAAATATTTGTAGATAGCATTGACGATTTCTTGGAAGCGGACAAGATATTCGACTTGATCGGCTGCTTTTCCAGCTGCAAGAGCCAGTCTATGGGCAATGCAATGTGTTGATATGAGATGACTAACCTCTCTTTTTAACAAAGCGACCACCCCAGATCGGTGCCCAATCATATTAGCAGCACCATCTGTGGCTATTCCCACAACATTTTTAAGGTTGAGTTTATGTTCAGTTAATACTCCAACAAGGGCGTCATAAATACGCTGGGCAGTTGTACCATGCAATTTCTTTAGCATAAGATAATGCGTTTGAGGTTCACCATCAGAAACAAACTTGATATAAATTAGCATATTTTGGTCAACACTCACATCAGTACTTTCATCGATCATGACACTAAATACTTGAGCATTTTCAATCTTTATCAATAGGTCCTTTGTGATTACCTCTGTTATTGCCTCCTGCATTTCATGAACACTATCACATTCAGTAGCCCGAGGACTTCAACTCCCTGAAATTGAAGGAAAGAATGCAGCTGATGGAGGATTTACAAAAAGTTACACATGAAAACCTAATGATCCAGATACTACTAACTTCTTAATGAGCTTTGCTAATTACCGTCCAATTTCAGTACTTCCATGTTTGAGCAAAATTTTGGAAAAAGTTATTGTTTCTAGAATGGTGATTTTTCTAGAGGAACATAATATAATTTCTTGTAGTCAGTTTGGGTTTCGCCCTAACCATTCCACTTCATCGGCCTTATTAAAACTTCAAAATAACATCTTGGAAGCCAAAACAAAAAAACTGTTTAGTATTATCACCTTCTTGGACCTGGCAAAAGCATTTGATACTGTTGACCATACTATCTTGCTTTCTAAACTCGAACACTACGGATTCCGGCATGAATTTCAACTCCTTTTTAAAAGTTATTTATCTAACAGATTTCAAGTCACTTCTTACAACAATTCCTGTTCCAACCAACTGCTTATTTCGTGTGGAGTTCCCCAAGGCTCCATCCTTGGCCCCATTTTATTTCTTATTTATATAAATGATTTAGTAAATGCCTCAACTGTGTTCAAAACAATATTATTTGCTGATGACACTTGTCTCCATGCTGAAGGACTTAACTTAGATATGCTTACAGAATCTGTTAATACAGAACTAAAGCAAATCCAGACATGGCTAAATTCTAATAGGTTGACCTTAAATATATCCAAAACCAAGTTCATTATTGTTAAACCATCTAGAAAATATTTAAATTATAATGGTCAAATCTGTTTTGAAGATACTCCTGTTGAAAGAGTTAAGTCCTTTAAGTTTCTTGGAATATTTATTAACGAGGATTTCAATTGGAAAACACATATTAGTTTTCTTAGTTCTAAACTTTCTCAAAACATTGGTGTTATAAACCATGTTAAACACCTGCTTAATATGAAAACCCTGTTCACCTTATATTATTCCTTAGTATTTTCCTATTTAAATTACTGTAATCTAGTTTGGGCAAACACGTACAAATCCCATTTACATCCTATTGTAATTTTACACAAAAGAATAGTACGCACTATAACAAAATCTGGGCGTTTTCATCATACCCAACCTTTGTTTAGTAAGTACAATATATTACCGTTTCAAAAAATTAATGATTACCAAACTTTAATCTTTGTTCATAAATTTTATCATCATTCATATCTTTTGCCACAGTCTTTGCATAATATGTTTAAGAGAACTACTACTCTACATCGGTATCAAACCAGAAATTCATCAGTTAATTTATATGTTCCATTAATCGTCTCTGATTCTCAACGTTTTTCGCTACACGTTAAAGGACCAAAACTCTGGAACGGTCTTCCACTCCCAATGAAGCAAAATGACTCTTTATCACATATTAAATCATTATTAAAACATAGGTTAATCTATGATATGATATAGCATAAATTTAACACTGATAACATCTGGCACACCTTTGTTTCCTTACTGAAGTTAGATTTGTTATTTTTATATAGGCCTTCATATAATGCCCTGTTAGGGAGCGTTCCCATTAATCGTGTTGAGAAAGATCGTATTTTTTCCTGAAATTTCACGATTGGATTACGATTGCATCGTGTTTTTTACGTTTCCATTTAATCGTGATTTTTTTCTAAAGTTTTAAAATCACGATTGAACTGTCGCGGCTTGAAAATCACGATGTATAGAAATCACGATCAGCTTGTCTTTCGCGCATTGATATGTAGTTTACTTGCCAGACTTTGTCACAGCGCGCAAGACTAAATAGTTTGCTATCCACCTTTTGGTTCGTGTTGATCAGAAGAATCTGGAAATGTTGTTGTTGTACTTTTTAAATTGGTTGAAACTCTACTCACGCATCAGATTGAAGTCTGTGTTGTCTGCTTGAAACGTTCATACTGCGGAGTATTATTTCGATATTGGGCTTTCCAGTAACGGTAGCTCAGACAGACTTATCGCCCCCTCCCCCAACTGACTTTTCCCCGTCGACAAAAGACTTGGTTCTGTTTATGGCTTGCTTCATGGGGTATTTCGTGAACTAAAAGTGTGGTTTACGAACTCAACTCAACGCTGTTTATCCTTTATTAGGGGGATTAAGAATAAATGTGACTGGTCTCAGGATGTCGTTATCAATGAACATCCTGCCTTTCGTCAGATTTATAAAAAAGATCGACACCTTTGAGATACCCCTCCCCACTCCGTGTGAGGTTAATTTTTCTAAACACAAATCATTCTAGAAATAAGGTTTTACGACATATTTTGACTGTCCAAATGTAAACCCAGTTTAATTTGTAACTGGTTAAATATCAAACGAGCATATGTTATGGAATACTTGTTTTGAGACAACCAATTCAATGTTGTCGGATTTCTGTAAAACTTGCATTTCACAAACCATCCGCCGTAATAATTTTTTGGGAAAGTCTGTACCTTCATAATTAAAAAAAAATCAGTAGGGCTAATCTCTTTCATGTTTGGTAACTATAACTTATAGTATAAGATAAGATAGACACAACTTATTTTAAACCAAACTTGTGCAACGACAAGCTCAACACATAAGCTGCCAAAACATTTTTTTTAATTCTTTATTAGTATTCTACAAAGGCAATAGACTTGATACCAGTGTCGAGAATGTACGCTTAAATAATGGTTAGAACTAATTCAGACCTAAAATAAATGAATTTAGTTGAATTATCATAGGCCACATATTGCATGGATATTAATTATTTCCACCTCAATCATTCAGTTTACCGAAAAAAAACCTCTGTCCCGATAATCAAATCTATTGAATAGGTAAACTTTTGGCAACCCGTGTGTCTTTTATAAAGTGAGATTTTATAAATGTTGTTCTAATATAAACAGGAACCTTTGTCTACCATTCTGTATGTTTGACAAATAACATTTTGTGTTGCTTTGTGTTTTTCCTTCTTCAGAAAACAATGGTATGGATGATCTTGCCAAAGAACAGATTTATAACAGCCAGCCTACGTTTTGAAAATATCTTTCACTTTTTCAAGTTTTGTTGTGGAAATAAATTGTGCATATGTTGCTTATATTGTGTCCTCTTAAAGTTTTATTCCATGTCCTGTAAATCCTTATCTTGATACAAGTTTTAATAAAACGTTAAGTAAGTATCTTTCCTGCAACTTGTGGTATTTCGTCAAATAGATGTTTATGAATGTTACAGTAAGCCACGAAAGGTCTCGGGAGTAAAATATCTATAGTACGGCGCAACGTGAAACAATCAATCAACAATCTGTGTGTATTTCAACATTTTGTGGTATAGTAAACCTGCATGATCATCGTAGGTGTTCTTCTGAAGGTGTCTTCCTTCCTCTTCACAGAGTCACATTTCCCCATCTATCAGGGAACAATACTTACCAAGTCTCAGTCGGACGAATTATAAGGATTAACAAAACTACACTGGAGCTAAACCACCCAAGACAAGTTTGGACCCGCCATACAACTCACCCCACCTGTTTCGAAATTAACCAGTCTTTCTCCCAGTATTGTGTAATCTACTCCCTTCTAATTATTAAAGATTGAGAATATCTCGTCTTAATTATGAACAGTCAGCTCCACATCTAATATTTAGATTAAGGTGCAATAAACTGAATCGTTTGACTTATTTCTCCATTTTTTTTTTGATTGGCGAACTGGAATAAAATGTTTGTTTGAAGTAGGCCAATAGGCCTACCTGTAACAATATTTCAAGGTGTTTGGCACATCCAGTTAAGTTAAATGTGTACAATATATGTTTCCTTTAAAATGACCAGTGTTTTCGGCGAGAAATGTCCCAGCAAAGTTATCAACCCAGTTGGCCATCATATTTATGATCCCCACTAATTCGTGACAGAGCGGGAAAATACTGTTTTTATAAGGGTAAGAGATATTCTGTAATATGTGTTTCAGGGGCCTGCTTTAAAGCCAGAAAATGATGTATATTAGACAAAGATAATGATAATGACTAGCATATTCACTGTTTTCAAATTGTTGAATAAAGTATGCATATAACATTTATTTAAACGATAAACTACAGTCTGCAAACACACCGTGTCCAAGGTCGGTTACCGGCAAAATATACCGACTCTGATTTTGTACCACCTTCAGATTTAATGAACACAATACTCTATATGTGAAAAACAAGTTTAGAACGTTATGTCAGTTTTTGCTAGATGTTTTAAACAATCATATACATTCAAACATTAGTTTTGACAACATAACATTGAGAATAGTACGAACAACTGCATCGAGCCGTTTCGTCACAAAGCTTCGTTGTTGTTGTTGCACATCTAGCTAAAGTAAAACTTGATATTATTCAAAATCTAAAAAAGAACAATATGCTGATAAAATAAATATCGTATTACATGCAGTGAAATAACCATGACATTTGTCACTACAAAATAAGACACAGAGCGTTCATAGCTAAACAATGCTCACACCATGTGTAAGCGGACTTCACAGCGGGTCATTATCAACTGACGCGACGCCCTGTCGGACTACTTTCACACTCAGCGTGACTGATCGCATTTCACTATATCGTGAAAAAAAAAACACGATTTGAGCTAACCAATCGTGAAACAATCGCATTTTTCAATCGTATTTTTTAAATTTCACGAACACCTGAAATTCGATGTATCGTGATTTTTACAAAAAAATCACTATTGAATCACGAACGATTTATGGGAACGCTCCCTTACAAGCAACATGTGAAGCCTATATTGGTATTTTGTTTATGTGTTGTTTTTCCCCATTTTCTTTAAATTAAGTTAAAACTATCTATGTTTTTTTTCTTTTTAATTTTTTTTATTTTACACCAACAAAATTACCATTTATCATGAAGACAAACAATAAATTAATTTGTAAATCTACCCAAGGGATAAAACAAGCCCCTAGGGGTTTTATTCCCGCCATTGTTATGATAAATGTTAACTGTATAATTATTGTCATGTGGTGAAATAAACGTAAATGAAATGAAAATGCACTATTTTAGGAGAGTTACCAGGTACTCGTCAAAGGTTAGAGGTTCCCTTCCTGAAATGAGTCTGCTCCCCCCTCTCTCCTTAACCTAGCAGGGCTGCCATATTAGTGAAATAATCTTAACTGTCGATAAAAAACGTACATCAATCAACCAACCCATTATTTCCTAATTAAAACACTCTGGCACATGGAAAACTTTCTGGACTATTTATTGAACACTCCTTTAAAAAGAGTTCTAAACTAAAGACTAGGCCTACATAACTTTTTAGTAAGAATATTGTTTAATGATTGTAAATTTTATTTAATATTTTTTCGACCATTGAATTTTAAAGAAATTGTTTAAAATGTCCGCTTGAATTTAATCACTCGGATGCATGTGTGAAAGGATAACAAGAAAAATACTGTAGTAGAAGATATTGAAATGAAAATATATTTTATTTTTACCTGCGCCTTGCAAAGCTGATTTAGTGCAGGAACCATGGAATTGGGGCAATCATTTTTGATGAGCCAGTAAACATTACGCAGCTGGGCAGTAACTGCAGCTTCGTTTTGGGTTAGTGCCCTGCACTGGGCTTTTCCCATGGAATCTTTAAGATTTCAATTTTCAAGCGCACGTTTATGACCATTTTGTCCTCTCGTGTTTTCATGTTTGACAATTGAGTCAAGCTTAAACGCTTCACATTCATTTGTAAAAGCGTTATTTCCCGCATCGATGCAGCTTCTGCAAAACATTTTGTTTTTAACAACATATTATCAGCCAATCCCGATCAGACTGCCAAACGTGTTGGAACTTTCTCTTTTGGCCTACACGCGGTCGGTCCGTCGTGATGATGACATTGCTGTCAAATCTGTCTGAAGTCGTAGACGTACGGGCCGTGTGATGCCCGCTCTCATCTGTTACTGTGGAGGGGTCACTGCCGTCCGTTGGCCATATTTCGCCTTCGTTCAATGGTGTGCATTTGTCACAGTTGCCGCCAAAATAGTGCACTAAAGACTGACAGTGAGATTTGGTCGACATTTTAGTTTGCTGCGTTGCTATGTGAAGCACGGTGATGCGCAGTAGACCAATACTTCACAACTGTGCATAAAGTCACACATTCATACAAAGCTGAACTTCTTTTCAGTTGTTTACTTTTTTTCATCGATCATATTAAATATAAAAGACAAAACACTTTATTAAAAACAAAAAGTTTTGCGTGATATTCTTCTCGGTAAATACACGAATGCACATGTTCTGTACGAAAGAGATGATAAGCAAAGAGAGTGATTGACAAGAGTGGTCACTACGCTCGCGCCATTTGAACTGTACACGATTCGATTAGGAACCTCCTTCCCATAATCGAATCGTGTACAGTCGGAACACACTTCCGTTAGGGGGCCAGAAAAACATGCTCTAAGTCTGTATAACGCAAGAACTTGTGACGCGTCTAACAATGTGTGGCAAGAAATGCTCGAAGTACACGGAAATAAGCGCGTCGTAGCGATGTACAAAAGCTAGACCTGATAAAGTGATGACGTCAATCAGTAAGGTCATCAGTATCAGCCCTAAATCTATTTGATTTTATCGGCACACAATTAAAGCTATCTCTAATTACCTTCGTTGAAACTGGTAGTATTATAATTTTGGGGTAAAAATTTATCGCCAAAAACATTAGCAACTTCGAAGATTTTGTCGCCAATCAAAATTTTTATTCTAAATTGGTGACAATGGCGAGCGCCAGCGGAAGCCCTGGACAAGTTCTACAGTACATTCACACCCTCTTCAATTACATACAAAATTGAAAATGTAATATATTTTGTGTTATACTCATAAACATGCACCAAAACTTTCTTCTAAAAGTAAGAGGTGAACTTTGCATCAAAAATTATAATACTCAGATTGAAGTTTCTGATACAAGTGTTAAAAAAAATGTCATTTGTAGTAGTGCTATTAGTAGTATATTTAAGGTACATAGTAAAAGTAACACAGACCTAATTACATTACAAGTTATGTTTTGTTTGAGGTTTTGGGTGAATTTGCTTTAAACTAAACAAATAAATAATTTAAAATACATAGATTTTGTTCTCAGCTGCTTCATCATTCATGCATGGTTATTAGTTCGATTTTGTTTGGTGGGAATATAGAACTGGTCTGTTAGTAATTCAATAATATTAAATTTATACACTACAGCTATTCGTTATGTTTAGCCCGCCATCATTCTGATGGAGTCCGTCGTCCGTCCGTTAACTTTTTGCTTGTTACCTTTATTCCAAGAAAACTACCAGTCCAATCTTAATCAAACTTAACATGCATCACCCTATGGTCTAGTTGTGCACCGTACGTTTTCATCTTTCATTCAATGTGGCCACCAGGGGGTGATATTGTTTTTTTTATTCCAAGAAAACTACCAGTCCAATTTTCACCAAACTTGGCTGACATTATCTCCATATAGTCTAGTTGTGCATCCTACATTTTCATCTCATTTGCATATTCAATATGGCCGCCAGGGGGCGATGTTGTTTTTCTTTGTTATACCCCCCGTAACGAAGTTAGGGGGGGGTATACTGGAATCGGCTTGTCCGTCCGTCTGTCCGTCCGTCTGTCTGTAGACACAATTTTGTCCGGACTTCTCCTCCTAAGATGTTGCTTTGATTTCAATGAAATTTCACAAATATGTTACCAATGGTATGTAGATGTGCATGCCCAACTTACAGGATGATATTTCCTTTTTTCACATTTTTATGACGTTTTTGACTTATAGGACTTTGATATTTCCTTTTTTCACATTTTTATGACGTTTTTGACTTATAGGACTTTGCCATTTTTGGGGTCTCATTCCATATGAAGACAGGGTTATCGTGTTATCGCCCCTCCCTCCTCCCTACCTTCCCCCCTCCCCCCCCCCCCTTCTACTGCCATGAAGTGTGTATGTACGCTCATACATCCGTCCAATCGTTGTTCCCTCTGTCTGTCTGTCCGTCCGTCCGTCCATAGACACAGTTTTGTCCAAAATACTCCTCCAATGGGTCTCATTCCATATGAAGACAGGGTTATCATGTTATCGCCCCTCCCTCCCTCCCTCCTCCCTACCTCCCCCCCCCCCCTTCTGCTGGCATACAGTTTGTATGTACACACATACATCTGTCTGATCGTTGTGCCCTCCGTCCGTAGACGCAATTTTGTCCAAAATACTCCTCCCAGATGTTGGTTCTTTTTGAATGAAACTTGACAAATGTTACCAATGATATGAAGTTGTCCATGTCCTACTTGCAAGGAGATATTTTTACATATTTATGACATTTTGGACTCCTTTTGACATTTCTCTGTTCTGCCATTTGTCTGTTCATACATTTGTTTGTAGACACAATTTTGTCCCATTGTACAGTTGTACGGTAGTTGCTGTGCTTGTCATATAAGCCTGCATGTTTCATTATTGTGCTTATGGCACTCTTGATAGCCTACTTCCTCGTAGTGAGTGCTGGCAACATGATCAGCAAGCAGCCTCATAGTCTACTTTCTTGTTGTCGATGCTAACTAAACATGACCAGCAAGGAGTATTTTGCATGATATTTTGTCTTACTCCATCATTTGTCACAGGCGTAGCATTAAATCATGCCCAATTCATGTGTCCCCTCCTCTTGGTGCATATACATATCATCCTATGTGCATATTGTTGTACTCTATAAAGCTTGCTTATCATGGCTAAGGGGCTATCCTTTCCCGCTTCTCCGTCTTGCTTACAGTTGCAATTACAAAAAGATGACCATGCAGAGTTCGTAAATTTGCTATGCTGTTCAATCATTCTCCTAGACTTACATTAACATAGTTTTTTACCCCTCGGGCAAATTTTGCCCGAAGGGTATTGTCGTTGCCTCCGTCGTCCGTCTGTCCATTGGTCGGAGGTCCTTGTAAACACATTATCTAAAAACTTTGAAACTTCACATATTTGTTTAATACAGCAAGTACAAGAAGCCTATTGAAAATCAACGCGCTCGGATGTTTTTTTCAAGAGTTATGCCCCTTACATTGCCGACTTTTCTTGCAGAGCGGGGGGTATCTCAGTTATGTCTAGTTACCTTTATTCCAAGAAAACTACCTGTCCAATCCTAATCAAACTTCACATACATCATCACCCTATGGTCTAGTTGTGCATCATACATTTTCATCTCATTTGCATAAACAATATGGCTGCCAGGAGGAGATGTTGTTTTTCTTTGTTACGTTTATTGCAAGAAAACTTTCGCTTGTTACCTTTATTCCAAGAAACCTATCAGTCCAATCTTAATCAAACAACATACATCATTACCCTACAGTCTAGTTGTGCACCATACATTTTCATCTCATTTGCATATTCAATATGGCCACCAGGGGACGATATTGTTTTTTTTGGTTACCTTTATTCCAAGAAAACTACCAGTTCGATTTTCACCAAACTTGGCTCACATTATCTCCATATAGTCTAGCTGTGTATCGTACATTTTCATCTCATTTGCATATTCAATATGGCCGCCAGGGGGCGATGTTGTTTTTCTTTGTTACCTTTATCCCGTTTATTCCAAGAAAACTTTCGCTTGTTACCTTTATTCCAAGGAAACTATCAGTTCAATCTTTTTTATACGCCCGACTTAAAAAAAGTCGGTCGTATTATGGTATCACCAGCGCCGTCCGTCCGGCCGTCCGTCCCGGATTCCCTTCCGCTCCATAACTTGAAGAGTTTTGATCTAATCTTTACAATTCTTTCACAACATATACCTTGTGGGTAGAAGGTGTGTCATGAACCATTTATGAATGTCGATTGCATAATGTGGCTTCTACATTGGATTATGTAGTATTCTGTCTTAGTCTATATCTTCGTTCCTTTCCGCTCCATAACTTGAAGAGTTTTGATCCGATCTTTTCAATTCTTTTTACAACATATACTCTAGGGGTAGAAGGTGTGTCATGAACCATTAAGAACATTGCCCATTGCATATTATGGCTTCTACATTGGATTATGTAATATTCTGTCTTAGTCTATATCTTCGTTCCCTTTCGCTCCATAACTTGAAGAGTTTTGATCCGATCTTGACAATTCTTTCAGAGTATATACCTTATGGGCAGACGGTGTGTCGTGTACCATTTCTGACTTCACTCGTTGCATAATATGGCAGCCATATAGGATTATGTAATATTCCCATCCAGTCCATAACTTCTAAAGTTTTGATCCGATCTTGACGATTCTTTCAGAGTATATACCTTATGGGCAGACAGTGTTTCACGTACCATTTCTGACATCACCTGTTGCATAATATGGCAGCCCTATTGGATTATGTAATATTCCCTTGCGGCTCCAGAACTTCTTTCGTTTTGATATAATCTCTCCAATTCTTTTAGCGTATATATACCTTATAGGTAGATGATGTGTCGCATACCAAATTTGATTTGTTTACACATATTTTTTGTCTGTTTTCAAGAGTTTTTTTATCAGAAATGTGTACCTGATGTTTAATATATATATATTAATATATATCAATGCTTTTTGGAGTACACTTGGTCCAGAGTAATACTGGAAGCCAATTAATTTATACATTCTGAGACTGTTTTCTTGGATAGTTTAATGTGCACTATAATAACAAAAAAAGACCATTTTCCCACTTTAGTACCCATCTGGTATTTATCAAAGTGGCTGTTTAAATAGAGATAAGGGGACACTGACATTCAAGGTTTGTATATTTACACACCAGCATATCAGTGGTCAGCCTGAAGATTGTTTGCTTTGTAATAAAACTACAGCCAAGTCCAATAGAACAGTGTCCCAGTGAAAACTGTTAAAATTCAAGAATTGTAAGCTGTTGTATTGATTGATAAGAGCAGTTTCAAAACAGCCACATTTCAGTTTTTGCAATTAAAATGTGATTGAAATTAACAGATAATATATGTGTACTATAACGTACTGGTATTTAGTTGCAGCTTCATCAAATTCAGAAAAGAAAAACTTCTAATGTGAACAAGAAATTCTAATTGATGAAATTAAAACAAATGTTATATTAAATGTTAAGTTGTTAATCGTAGCGGTTCGACTTTGCCACGGCGGGCGTATGTTGAGTTTACTAAAACTCTTGTTTTTTTTTAATTTTTATTACATTTTCTTTCGAGAAAGTACAGAGGAGCATATAAAGAGGCATGTGTCTCGCATATCCATTATACACATATAACTTCCCTAGTAGAGCAATGGGTTACAGTATGGTACATAATAATATACATTCATTATAACAGATGTTTGACAATTATTATACCATCGCGACAAAAGTCGTGAGGGTATATAGGGATCTGCCCGTACGTATGTACGTATCCCAAACGGCGTCATTGCTCTACAGGCTGCAATTCTTATCCGATTGTCACGAAACTCCATACATATGTTCACAACCATCACCCCTTGTACAAGTTCGCGTTTCAACTTCCTGCAGTCAAAAACTAGGTCACTGTTACTATAATAGAACTTAGCCAGAATCTTGACGTCATCGCTCTACAGGCTGCAATTCTTATCCGATTGTCACGAAACTTTATACATATATTCATAATCATTACCCCTTGTACAATTTTGCGTTTCAACTTCCTGCGGTAAAAAACTAGTTACTGTTACTATAAATAGAACTTAGCCAAAATCTTGACGTCAGCGCTCTACAGGCTGCAATTCTTATCCGATTGTCACGAAACTTTATACGGTACATATATTGATAATCATCACCCCTTGTACAAGTTCGCGTTTCAACTTCCTGCGGTCAAAAACTAGGTCACTGTTA
Organism: Lepidochitona cinerea; assembly: GCA_963971465.1. NCBI lineage: Eukaryota > Metazoa > Mollusca > Polyplacophora > Chitonida > Tonicellidae > Lepidochitona > Lepidochitona cinerea. Next base: position 27,391,478 of record OZ020564.1, on the reverse strand, counting down.
CTCTGACCATACCACCATTTATGCAGCATTTGATTAAATAGGTAAACAGTTTTTTCATGATATAATTGAGCTGATGACACAAAACCTATGCAAATACCCCCTTCCCACCTTTCATTTGGCATTCTATACAACCGTTCATAAGAGGTTGCTTCTCAACCTGTTACGAGAGGTCAGAATTCTTATCAGTTGTATGAAGTTTTGTGATAATCAAATTAGCATTGCAGTCTTTTGAGCAGTCTTTTACTTACATGCATACATACATGTACATACATATGTAGAGGGGATCCTTATATACCCTCGTGACATTACTTATACGACACTGGGATGCGAGGGTATTAGTATCGTCTGAGATGCCTTGTTTACTTTAAAACAGAGTCAAATATTTCAACAGACTCAAAAAGCATTACACATTAGAAAAGCTTATGGCAACTGGACCAAAATTTATTTAACAAATCTCTTTCGCCTTTTTGATATCCAGCACATTTATCATTTTCATACAGTTCCTTAACAATTTCTAAAAAAATCCTGATATGTTGGGATTACCCTCACTACTTTCCTACAGTATATAAAATGTTTCAGACTAATCAACATAGCATTAATTGGATAATACAACACTTATTCGAGCTCTATTCAACCATACTTGAAATTTGGACCATAGAGGATTTATAATTTTACAACTTCACAATAAATGTAAAATCGTTTCATTAACTTCTCCACAAAAAGAACACATTTTCCAGGCGGTTGGCAAAGACGTTAGTTGTTAGGATTCTATTTATTACCTTCACTTAACTTCATTAACACATTTGAAAGTACTTGTATTCACAGCCTGCCAAAATTCCTCATGAAGTTCTTTGTTGAATATATTCTCCCATTTGACATACTGTTTTGTCTTTAAAAAGTTTGTGTTCAAAAGTATTTCATAAAATACTTTTACAGAACTCAGTACACTATTATAATCCGAGAAAAATTGGAGCACATTTTAACTTATCTATAAATTCTTCTAAAGTCAAAAAGGAACCTTCTTTGTTTATTAAGTCACTTACATATTTAACACCTTTATTTAACCAATTTCTGTAGATAAATGGTTTATCATTAAGAAACAAACACTCTTTTTGAAAAGCTATACTTTTAAGTTCTTTAGGTACTATATTTACCTGTAAGGAACTCCAGGCTTTTCCACCCAAAACTCATTTGTCATCTTTGGAATAATTCTAAATTCAAGAAAACTTAACTAATTTCAAAGATGTTCATTGGTTCATCATTTTCCAAAAAAAAGATCCTGTTGGCTGTAATCACCATTTACTATTCGTGGGATCCAAGATATTTTTTGTGCTTGAATCCATTCTCGGATATTTGGAACTTTCAAACCCCCATACCTGTATTCTTTAACCACTTGTTTTCGTGCAATCTGATCTGGTGAACAGTTCCATACGAATGCAAAACAGCGTTTATGAAAATTTGCTATTTGTTGCCTACTGGGATCAGGCAATGCAGAAAACAGATGATTGAGTTGTGACAACAACAATGATTTTAAAATAACTATCCTTCCTAAAAGGGTAAGATTTCTTTTGCTCCAAACGGTCATCTGATTTTCAATGTGTTTTAATTTATCTTTATAGTTTCTTTCCACCATTTCTTTAAGGTTCGTGGAGAAGGTGATGCCTAATATGCTTTATTAGACCTCAGAGTGATATCGTTATTCTCGGGTCATTTTAAAACAAATGAAAAATGAACTCCTTTTAGGTTTCCGAGGGCGACTATAAGAAATAATTTATCTATGCGTGTTGCTGAGCCGCCACGAACTGTTTGCCAAATTTGGATTTTGAACACCTAAATTCTTTCCAAAAATATTCGATTGACCATCTTAAAGCAAAGGCATTTTTAGCCCGCCATCATTGTGATGGAGGGCTATTCAAATCGCTTTTCCATGGTCCGTTGTCCGTCCGTTAACTTTTCGCTTGTTACCTTTATTCCAAGAAAACTACAAGTTCAATCCTAATCAAACTTAATATACATCATTACTCTGGTCTAGTTGTGCACCATACATTTACTTCATCTCATAAGTTCTTTTATAGCAAGTTCTCCATGGTCTTCATATGGGGTCCATAAGTTCTTTTGTGGCAAGTTCTCCATGATCTCCATAAGCGGTCCATAAGTTCTTTTGTGGCAAGTTCTCCATCATCTTCATAAGGGGTCCATTGTTCGTCTTTGTTTCTTTTTCATCTTTAGCACCAAAATAACCTCATCAATCTACAAGTACAAAACAAAAACGCCACTTCCAAATATGGAGCAGCAAGTATTAGTTGAAAATCAAGAAAATATGTCAATTTCATCAGCTTGCAAACAACAATAATTGGTGTATATCAGGTTCCATCAGTTGATCAGGCGTCCGGACACTGATATGACTTGAGGTATTTAAATGAAAAATAATATCAAATTGGCAAGGATTACTTTCCATTTTCATAAGTTCTTTATAGCAAGTTCTCCATGGTCTTCATATGGGGTCCATAAGTTCTTTTGTGGCAAGTTCTCCATCATCTCCATAAGGGTCCATAAGTTCTTTTGTGGCAAGTTCTCCATCATCTCCATAAGTGGTCCATTGATCGTCTTTGTTTCTTTTTAGTCGCTGGCACCAAATAACCATCAATCTACAAGAACAAAACAAAATCGCCACTTCCAAATATGGAGCAGCAAGTATAAGTTAAAAATCAAGAAAATATGTCAATTTCATCAGCTTGCAAACAACAATAATTGGTGTATATCAGATTCCATCAGTTGATCAGGCGTCTGCAGGGGTCGAATTCAAATTTTTTGACTGGGTGCACAGCGTGCACCCAAAATATGACTTTTTTTGAAAACGGGTGCACCAATTTATATTAGGGTGCACAAGGTAAAAAGTTACAAACGCTCAGTAAATGTAGGAGGAAGGCTTAAAACCGATCTACATTCAACTCAACAATGCAGAATAGTTTATTTCCATTTGTAAATTAAAAACAAAAACAAAAACAAAACAGTGTGAATTACCGCCTATGCCTATACGCTATACTACGGCCGTAGCTCTACGGCGTAAGAATCTTGCATGGCCGTCCGTGAGATTTGTTGATAGTTGACTGGTTCTAATGACTAAGTTTTACCGAAATTGTCATAAAAATATTTGATACAAAAATCAATCTTACCAAACCGTATGGATAAAGGGTGTTTTATTTGTTTTTTACTATTGAGTCCTCCGTGAGGGGTCGTATGGTTCAAGCGTCTCGCTCTTGTCAGTTGCAGTAACGGAGGAAATCGGTTAAATGAAGATTCTTTGAAGGCGTTTTTTCTGTCCGTTGATTGTAACAAGTGACATACATTCAAACTTGGTCGCCTTCCCACACCGAATGATAAATAAAGCTACTCGAGAGAAAAAACAACAACCACATGCTTACCGAAAGTTTTGTCTATCCTCAATTCGGGCCGACATTACCAGAAACTAATGGCCCGGTTTATTGCCTACTGGGACCCCATGGATATCAATTGTACAACCTGTATATATAAGTGCTAAAGCAGTAGAAAGTTTCAGTGAAAGATCGGCCACGCTCAATGTTGAATATTTGTAGTTTACGTCAAGTTTGTTTTTCAACAAACCAGTAATGAATAGAGTTACATGTCCACACTCTGGTTATATCCTCTGTTACGGCAATTATCCTTTCCATTCATCAGCTTGAAGCATCGATGAATCGCTGCTCGCAGCGGTACGGCATACAGACGTAAGCTACCGTACTTTTGTCGTTTGGACTAGGGACTAAGTGAATCTATCGCTATAGCCTATACCCATATAGCTTGAAAAGTCGGTAAATGAATTTCCTCGCTGCTTCTCGCAAGTTGAACGTAAACTAAGTTTCATCCACAAACCAACTTTTCAATAAAAGCTACATTAACCAATTTTACGGATTATTGATTAATACATATCCACCCAGGCTTTCGGACCGCTCAAGGTTTGTGACTTCGACGGTCGACCATTTGCGCTTACGAAAGGGGCCTACGTTACAGAGCTTTCCGGCCGTAGTACAGTGGTTTTTACAGGATGCACGCTGGGTGCACTGCGTGCACCCATTTTTACTCTCTTTTCTATTTTGGGTGCACCAACAAAAAATTGGGTGCATTTGTGCACCCGTGCACCCGTCATTTCGAACCCTGGTCTGGACACTGATATGACTTACGGTATTTAAATGAAAAATAATATCAAATTGGCAAGGATTACTTTCCATTTTCATAAGTTCTTTTGTGGCACGTTCTCCATGATCTTCATAAGGGTCCATAAGTTCTTTTGTAGCAAGTTCTCCATGGTCTTCATAAGGGCTCCATAAGTTCTTTTGTGGCAAGTTCTCCATCATCTGCATAAGTGGTCCATTGATCGTCTTTGTTTCTTTTTAGTCGTTGGCACCAAATAACCATCAATCTAAAAGTACAAAACAAAATCGCCACTTCCAAATATGGAGCAGCAAGTATTAGTTAAAAATCAAGAAAAAATGTCAATTTCATCAGCTTGCAAACAACAATAATTGGTGTATATCAGGTTCCATCAGTTGATCAGGCGTCCGGACACTGATATGACTTAGGGAGTGTCCCCATTTATCGTTTTTCGCGAAGGCGCAAAAAACGATGAAAAAAACCGATGCCGGCCTACACCTATCGTTTTTTGTGTTCACGCTTGACTGGCTTTGTCGCGGCGGGTGTCGTTCCTAGTCGCGCAGTAATATACAATTAATCAGCAAAATAAAAGTGTACTGTAAGTGGGTTAAAAATAAAACGCAAAGAAAAATAAAACGTATTGAAATATAGTTTGATTACAAAAAGAACAATTACGGCCGTACCTGTTGTTGTTGTTGTTTATTTTAGCTGTCGTACGGTTGTTTTTGCGTAGGTGTGTGTTAGCTCTTTTGAATGGAATGCCCCCGTTGATAAACATGTGTAGGCTTCATGGGAAGTCAAACATTCCTCATTAGTTGTTCATAAAACACTAATTAACAGTGTTAATCCTCTCATTTACGTTCTAAACACTGTGTCAAAGCTCATCGATAAACCGGATGTTTGTGCTGTGAAATGAGTTGTCTGCAGACACCCAGTCACCAAACTCGTCTGGGAGAAGTCTTTAAAGCTTTCGCTGACTTAATTTTTGATTTTTTTAATTACTAGATACCCATTGTAGTAAAAACAAGTCAAAGGTGCACAGAACGAATACGGCCGAAATGATTTAAATGTCCAGTTTTATAACTGCGCCCTGTGTCGTCATCTATGTATACAAACACGCATTCATGCAAGTCTAGAAATATCGACGCAAAACGTATCCATATGCATGGTGTTTATGAAAACGAAATGCATACTAGTATTTAAACCGTTTTTCATTATATTTTCAGTGATACCTTCGGTCACAGTGATAGCTAATAACTAACATCAAATAAAAAACAGAGAACAAATAATTCTCCATAATATTCTGTCTTGAGTGTAGGAATACTAATATGCCGGTAGGTCTACAGTAATATTTTCTGGGTTTTATTATGTATACTGGAAACATTTCAATCAATCATATATTTCTTCTAAATTCGTTTCAACTTTAATATATTTTAGTTCAATCTTGAACTTCAACCACTTCGATGTGAAATGCCTAGTTACGAGTGTAGACTACAGTCCACCTGGCATAAGCACGCTAAAGTTTTTTTCGTAGCCCATTTCCCCCCCGGAAAAAGTCCCCATATGAAATTTAAATCCCCAATTAGTATCGTTCATTAGTATTAGTATTCTTATTATTAATTAGTATTCGTTAATTAGTAAATAATTAATCGCCTTTGAAAAAATTCGCCGTTAGTTGGTTTTTAATATGAAGTCGATATTCTTACGACGATATTGGCTCACGTAAAGATAGATAAAAATATGACGTCTGTGTACAGACTGAGAATCGCACTGTGCAATTCAATGAAATATGTTATACTTCTGCTGGATTGTTGAATATCCGTGCCGTTACATGTATAGAGTCTGGTCAAAAGTACTGATTTTGTACAGGTAGTAAAGTAGGCCTATGATATATTTAATTTTAAGAAATGAATGGATGGAATGTTTTTTGTGTAGTGCCTAGATCGACGCCTCAATATTATTTTACTTACAAATTGCCATAGGAATCTTCCGCTGGTACATAACAATAGATCCACTGTAACGCCGATCGAATAATGATCAGTCAGAAAAATGTATTTAGAATGTGAAAGAGATGTACAGGTAAACAAATAATCATTCGACATTTTACCTGTTTTTCTCAAAGTCATGACTACACACACTCATAGAAATGCCCGTGTGTTATAGTAAAAAAATACATAGAAATGTATTTAGTTGCGATTGTTTGTTTCATTGAAAGGGGCAATATTTACTATACTTGCATAGAAAGTTTTGATCATCGCTGAGTGAATAATTTGAAATAACATGTTTGTCTGTTCTATATCTTTATAAAAACATAAGATGAATACATTTTATTTGCGGACAATTCTTATCTACACTTTTTGGGGGGAAGATTAAAACAATCGTTTTTACAGCCCGAATATAAAAAGTGAAACCAGCAATAAGTTATCATTATACAGGATTATTAAGATTTCCGGACACCCCAACAGTGTTTAGTAGCTCATTACCTATTTCGTCTGAAAAAAAGAAGAAAAACAGGTTTTCATACGTTTTGAAACATTTACCACGAGGAAGAAATAAATTGGTAAGGGTTGATAGGCCCACTTGTACTGATTGACAAGATCTTTAGACTGACTTGCAGTCCTCTTCGATGCTGCTGCAAAAATAAACACGTTTGGTTGATATCTGCTATAATGTTTGCAACTATTTTAAATGTCGCGAAAATTAAATATTCAAATGATTAAATGTAAAACATCAATGGACGATTTAATAAGCGGAATGGTTTTGTACAGGTAGTTTTCCGTTTTGATAGTTACATTTTGGTTTTTAATTCCCGCAGGCTGCTCTCAAGTGTTCATATTTTTACCCAATGGCTTGCCGTTTTTCATTACATATGTTCCATAATTTCCCTGTATATTTAAAGAATTCCGACAGACAAAGCACTATCAAATCCATGACGTTTAGCTAGTCCTAAATGTCTTTATATGAGTACACTGGAAACTCTTTAGGGCGTGGAGTTACAAAAGTTAACATTGCAGTTCGTCGCCGTTTTCGGAAAAAGAAATTAAACATACAAATAAATTATAAAGATCGGGAAGGTGAACTATATCACAAAAATGGAATGAGCCGGCGAGACTTTCTGGCAGTGGTAGGTCTTTATTGTGAAGCATTAGTATAAACACTACAGGACAGTCAAGCTGAGTGGATCGAGTTGGTCTCTGACAGCGCGTTACAACTGACCACGAGCTATCCGTCATAGTCGCACAGCGGACTACTTTTAATCCGAGACGATCACATGCTGTGAATATCCCGTTTCAAATTATCGTCTTTTGTTAGCGTCTTTACACCTATCGTTTTTCGCTTCGTTTTTTTTCATCGTTTTTTTGCGCCATCGCGAAAAACGATTAATGGGGACACTCCCTTAAGGTATTTAAATGAAAAATAATATCAAATTGGCAAGGATTACTTTCCATTTTCATAAGTTCTTTTGTGGCACGTTCTCCATGATCTTCATAAGGGTCCATAAGTTCTTTTGTAGCAAGTTCTCCATGGTCTTCATAAGGGCTCCATAAGTTCTTTTGTGGCAAGTTCTCCATCATCTCCATAAGGGTCCATAAGTTCATTTGTGGCAAGTTCTCCATCATCTCCATAAGTGGTCCATTGATCGTCTTTGTTTCTTTTTCGTTGTTGGCACCAAATAACCATCAATCTACAAGTACAAAACAAAATCGCCACTTCCAAATATGGAGCAGCAAGTATTAGTTAAAAATCAAGAAAATATGTCAATTTAATCAGCTTGCAAACAACAATAATTGGTGTATATCAGGTTCCATCAGTTGATCAGGCGTCCGGACACTGATATGACTTAAGGTATTTAAATGAAAAATAATATCAAATTGGCAAGGATTACTTTCCATTTTCATAAGTTCTTTTGTGGCACGTTCTCCATGATCTTCATAAGGGTCCATAAGTTATTTTGTAGCAAGTTCTCCATGGTCTTCATAAGGGCTCCATAAGTTCTTTTGTGGCAAGTGCTCCATCATCTCCATAAGGGTCCATAAGTTCATTTCTGGCAAGTTCTCCATCATCTCCATAAGTGGTCCATTGATCGTCTTTGTTTCTTTTTCGTCGTTGGCACCAAATAACCATCAATCTACAAGTACAAAACAAAATCGCCACTTCCAAATATGGAGCAGCAAGTATTAGTTAAAAATCAAGAAAAATGTCAATTTCATCAGCTTGCAAACAACAATAATTGGTGTATATCAGGTTCCATCAGTTGATCAGGCGTCCGGACACTGATATGACTTAAGGTATTTAAATGAAAAATAATATCAAATTGGCAAGGATTACTTTCCATTTTCATAAGTTCTTTTGTGGCACGTTCTCCATGATCTTCATAAGGGTCCATAAGTTCTTTTGTAGCAAGTTCTCCATGGTCTTCATAAGGGCTCCATAAGTTCTTTTGTGGCAAGTTCTCCATCATCTCCATAAGGGTCCATAAGTTCTTTTGTGGCAAGTTCTCCATCATCTCCATAAGGGTCCATAAGTTCTTTTGTGGCAAGTTCTCCATCATCTCCATAAGTGGTCCATTGATCGTCTTTGTTTCTTTTTCGTCGTTGGCACCAAATAACCATCAATCTACAAGTACAAAACAGAATCGCCACTTCCCAATATGGAGCAGCAAGTATTAGTTAAAAATCAAGAAAAATGTCAATTTCATCAGCTTGCAAACAACAATAATTGGTGTATATCAGGTTCCATCAGTTGATCAGGCGTCTGGACACTGATATGACTTAAGGTATTTAAATGAAAAATAATATCAAATTGGCAAGGATTACTTTCCATTTTCATAAGTTCTTTTGTGGCACGTTCTCCATGATCTTCATAAGGGTCCATAAGTTCTTTTGTAGCAAGTTCTCCATGGTCTTCATAAGTTCTTTTGTGGCAAGTTCTCCATCATCTCCATAAGGGTCCATAAGTTCTTTTGTGGCAAGTTCTCCATCATCTCCATAAGTGGTCCATTGATCGTCTTTGTTTCTTTTTCGTCGTTGGCACCAAATAACCATCAATCTACAAGTACAAAACAAAATCGCCACTTCCAAATATGGAGCAGCAAGTATTAGTTAAAAATCAAGAAAAATGTCAATTTCATCAGCTTGCAAACAACAATAATTGGTGTATATCAGGTTCCATCAGTTGATCAGGCGTCCGGACACTGATATGACTTAAGGTATTTAAATGAAAAATAATATAAAATTGGCAAGGATTACTTTCCATTTTCATAAGTTCTTTTGTGGCACGTTCTCCATGATCTTCATAAGGGTCCATAAGTTCTTTTGTGGCAAGTTCTCCATCATCTCCATAAGGTCTTTTGTGGCAATTTCTCCATCATCTCCATAAGTGGTCCATTGATCGTCTTTGTTTCTTTTTCGTCGTTGGCACCAAATAACCATCAATCTACAAGTACAAAACAAAATCGCCACTTCCAAATATGGAGCAGCAAGTATTAGTTAAAAATCAAGAAAAATGTCAATTTCATCAGCTTGCAAACAACAATAATTGGTGTATATCAGGTTCCATCAGTTGATCAGGCGTCCGGACACTGATATGACTTAAGGTATTTAAATGAAAAATAATATAAAATTGGCAAGGATTACTTTCCATTTTCATAAGTTCTTTTGTGGCACGTTCTCCATGATCTTCATAAGGGTCCATAAGTTCTTTTGTGGCAAGTTCTCCATCATCTCCATAACGGTCCATAAGTTCTTTTGTGGCAAGTTCTCCATCTCCATAAGTGGTCCATTGATCGTCTTTGTTTCTTTTTCGTCGTTGGCACCAAATAACCATCAATCTACAAGTACAAAACAAAATCGCCACTTCCAAATATGGAGCAGCAAGTATTAGTTAAAAATCAAGAAAAATGTCAATTTCATCAGCTTGCAAACAACAATAATTGGTGTATATCAGGTTCCATCAGTTGATCAGGCGTCCGGACACTGATATGACTTAAGGTATTTAAATGAAAAATAATATAAAATTGGCAAGGATTACTTTCCATTTTCATAAGTTCTTTTGGCACGTTCTCTATGATCTTCATAAGGGTCCATAAGTTCTTTTGTGGCAAGTTCTCCATCATCTCCATAAGGGTCCATTGATCGTCTTTGTTTCTTTTTCGTCGTTGGCACCAAATAACCATCAATCTACAAGTACAAAACAAAATCGCCACTTCCAAATATGGAGCAGCAAGTATTAGTTAAAAATCAAGAAAAATGTCAATTTCATCAGCTTGCAAACAACAATAATTGGTGTATATCAGGTTCCATCAGTTGATCAGGCGTCCGGACACTGATATGACTTAAGGTATTTAAATGAAAAATAATATAAAATTGGCAAGGATTAATTTCCATTTTCATAAGTTCTTTTGTGGCACGTTCTCCATGATCTTCATAAGGGTCCATAAGTTCTTTTGTGGCAAGTTCTCCATCATCTCCATAAGGTCTTTTGTGGCAATTTCTCCATCATCTCCATAAGTGGTCCATTGATCGTCTTTGTTTCTTTTTCGTCGTTGGCACCAAATAACCATCAATCTACAAGTACAAAACAAAATCGCCACTTCCAAATATGGAGCAGCAAGTATTAGTTAAAAATCAAGAAAAATGTCAATTTCATCAGCTTGCAAACAACAATAATTGGTGTATATCAGGTTCCATCAGTTGATCAGGCGTCCGGACACTGATATGACTTAAGGTATTTAAATGAAAAATAATATCAAATTGGCAAGGATTACTTTCCATTTTCATAAGTTCTTTTGTGGCACGTTCTCCATGATCTTCATAAGGGTCCATAAGTTCTTTTGTGGCAAGTTCTCCATCATCTCCATAAGGGTCCATAAGTTCTTTTGTGGCAAGTTCTCCATCATCTCCATAAGTGGTCCATTGATCGTCTTTGTTTCTTTTTCATCGTTGGCACCAAATAACCATTAATCTACAAGTACAAAACAAAATCGCCACTTCCAAATATGAAGCAGCAAGTATTAGTTAAAAATCAAGAAAATATGTCAATTTCAGCAGCTTGCAAACAACAATAATTGGTGTATATCAGGTTCCATCAGTTGATCAGGCGTCCGGATACTGATAAGACTTAAGGTATTTAAATGAAAAATAATATAAAATTGGCAAGGATTACTTTCCATTTTCATAAGTTCTTTTGTGGCACGTTCTCCATGATCTTCATAAGGGTCCATAAGTTCTTTTGTGGCAAGTTCTCCATCTCCATAAGGTCTTTTGTGGCAATTTCTCCATCATCTCCATAAGTGGTCCATTGATCGTCTTTGTTTCTTTTTCGTCGTTGGCACCAAATAACCATCAATCTACAAGTACAAAACAAAATCGCCACTTCCAAATATGGAGCAGCAAGTATTAGTTAAAAATCAAGAAAAATGTCAATTTCATCAGCTTGCAAACAACAATAATTGGTGTATATCAGGTTCCATCAGTTGATCAGGCGTCCGGACACTGATATGACTTAAGGTATTTAAATGAAAAATAATATCAAATTGGCAAGGATTACTTTCCATTTTCATAAGTTCTTTTGTGGCACGTTCTCCATGATCTTCATAAGGGTCCATAAGTTCTTTTGTGGCAAGTTCTCCATCATCTCCATAAGGTCTTTTGTGGCAATTTCTCCATCATCTCCATAAGTGGTCCATTGATCGTCTTTGTTTCTTTTTCGTCGTTGTCACCAAATAACCATCAATCTACAAGAACAAAACAAAATCGCCACTTCCAAATATGGAGCAGCAAGTATTAGTTAAAAATCAAGAAAAATGTCAATTTTATCAGCTTGCAAACAACAATAATTGGTGTATATCAGGTTCCATCAGTTGATCAGGCGTCCGGACACTGATATGACTTAAGGTATTTAAATGAAAAATAATATCAAATTGGCAAGGATTACTTTCCATTTTCATAAGGTCTTTTGTGGCACGTTCTCCATGATCTTCATAAGGGTCCATAAGTTCTTTTGTAGCAAGTTCTCCATGGTCTTCATAAGTTCTTTTGTGGCAATTTCTCCATCATCTCCATAAGGGTCCATAAGTTCTTTTGTGGCAAGTTCTCCATCATCTCCATAAGTGGTCCATTGATCGTCTTTGTTTCTTTTTCGTCGTTGGCACCAAATAACCATCAATCTACAAGTACAAAACAAAATCGCCACTTCCAAATATGAAGCAGCAAGTATTAGTTAAAAATCAAGAAAATATGTCAATTTCATCAGCTTGCAAACAACAATAATTGGTGTATATCAGGTTCCATCAGTTGATCAGGCGTCCGGATACTGATATGACTTAAGGTATTTAAATGAAAAATAATATAAAATTGGCAAGGATTACTTTCCATTTTCATAAGTTCTTTTGTGGCACGTTCTCCATGATCTTCATAAGGGTCCATAAGTTCTTTTGTGGCAAGTTCTCCATCATCTCCATAAGGTCTTTTGTGGCAATTTCTCCATCATCTCCATAAGTGGTCCATTGATCGTCTTTGTTTCTTTTTCGTCGTTGGCACCAAATAACCATCAATCTACAAGTACAAAACAAAATCGCCACTTTCAAATATGGAGCAGCAAGTATTAGTTAAAAATCAAGAAAAATGTCAATTTCATCAGCTTGCAAACAACAATAATTGGTGTATATCAGGTTCCATCAGTTGATCAGGCGTCCGGACACTGATATGACTTAAGGTATTTAAATGAAAAATAATATCAAATTGGCAAGGATTACTTTCCATTTTCATAAGTTCTTTTGTGGCACGTTCTCCATGATCTTCATAAGGGTCCATAAGTTCTTTTGTGGCAAGTTCTCCATCATCTCCATAAGGGTCCATAAGTTCTTTTGTGGCAAGTTCTCCATCTCCATAAGTGGTCCATTGATCGTCTTTGTTTCTTTTTCATCGTTGGCACCAAATAACCATTAATCTACAAGTACAAAACAAAATCGCCACTTCCAAATATGAAGCAGCAAGTATTAGTTAAAAATCAAGAAAATATGTCAATTTCAGCAGTTTGCAAACAACAATAATTGGTGTATATCAGGTTCCATCAGTTGATCAGGCGTCCGGATACTGATATGACTTAAGGTATTTAAATGAAAAATAATATAAAATTGGCAAGGATTACTTTCCATTTTCATAAGTTCTTTTGTGGCACGTTCTCCATGATCTTCATAAGGGTCCATAAGTTCTTTTGTGGCAAGTTCTCCATCATCTCCATAAGGTCTTTTGTGACAATTTCTCCATCATCTCCATAAGTGGTACATTGATCGTCTTTGTTTCTTTTTCGTCGTTGGCACCAAATAACCATCAATCTACAAGTACAAAACAAAATCGCCACTTCCAAATATGGAGCAGCAAGTATTAGTTAAAAATCAAGAAAAATGTCAATTTCATCAGCTTGCAAACAACAATAATTGGTGTATATCAGGTTCCATCAGTTGATCAGGCGTCCGGACACTGATATGACTTAAGGTATTTAAATGAAAAATAATATCAAATTGGCAAGGATTACTTTCCATTTTCATAAGTTCTTTTGTGGCACGTTCTCCATGATCTTCATAAGGGTCCATAAGTTCTTTTGTGGCAAGTTCTCCATCATCTCCATAAGGTCTTTTGTGGCAATTTCTCCATCATCTCCATAAGTGGTCCATTGATCGTCTTTGTTTCTTTTTCGTCGTTGTCACCAAATAACCATCAATCTACAAGAACAAAACAAAATCGCCACTTCCAAATATGGAGCAGCAAGTATTAGTTAAAAATCAAGAAAAATGTCAATTTTATCAGCTTGCAAACAACAATAATTGGTGTATATCAGGTTCCATCAGTTGATCAGGCGTCCGGACACTGATATGACTTAAGGTATTTAAATGAAAAATAATATCAAATTGGCAAGGATTACTTTCCATTTTCATAAGGTCTTTTGTGGCACGTTCTCCATGATCTTCATAAGGGTCCATAAGTTCTTTTGTAGCAAGTTCTCCATGGTCTTCATAAGTTCTTTTGTGGCAATTTCTCCATCATCTCCATAAGGGTCCATAAGTTCTTTTGTGGCAAGTTCTCCATCATCTCCATAAGTGGTCCATTGATCGTCTTTGTTTCTTTTTCGTCGTTGGCACCAAATAACCATCAATCTACAAGTACAAAACAAAATCGCCACTTCCAAATATGAAGCAGCAAGTATTAGTTAAAAATCAAGAAAATATGTCAATTTCATCAGCTTGCAAACAACAATAATTGGTGTATATCAGGTTCCATCAGTTGATCAGGCGTCCGGATACTGATATGACTTAAGGTATTTAAATGAAAAATAATATAAAATTGGCAAGGATTACTTTCCATTTTCATAAGTTCTTTTGTGGCACGTTCTCCATGATCTTCATAAGGGTCCATAAGTTCTTTTGTGGCAAGTTCTCCATCATCTCCATAAGGTCTTTTGTGGCAAGTTCTCCATCATCTCCATAAGTGGTCCATTGATCGTCTTTGTTTCTTTTTCGTCGTTGGCACCAAATAACCATCAATCTACAAGTACAAAACAAAATCGCCACTTCCAAATATGGAGCAGCAAGTATTAGTTAAAAATCAAGAAAAATGTCAATTTCATCAGCTTGCAAACAACAATAATTGGTGTATATCAGGTTCCATCAGTTGATCAGGCGTCCGGACACTGATATGACTTAAGGTATTTAAATGAAAAATAATATCAAATTGGCAAGGATTACTTTCCATTTTCATAAGTTCTTTTGTGGCACGTTCTCCATGATCTTCATAAGGGTCCATAAGTTCTTTTGTGGCAAGTTCTCCATCATCTCCATAAGGTCTTTTGTGGCAATTTCTCTATCATCTCCATAAGTGGTCCATTGATCGTCTTTGTTTCTTTTTCGTCGTTGGCACCAAATAACCATCAATCTACAAGTACAAAACAAAATCGCCACTTCCAAATATGGAGCAGCAAGTATTAGTTAAAAATCAAGAAAAATGTCAATTTCATCAGCTTGCAAACAACAATAATTGGTGTATATCAGGTTCCATCAGTTGATCAGGCGTCCGGACACTGATATGACTTAAGGTATTTAAATGAAAAATAATATCAAATTGGCAAGGATTACTTTCCATTTTCAGAAGGTCTTATGTGGCACGTTCTCCATGATCTTCATAAGGGTCCATAAGTTCTTTTGTAGCAAGTTCTCCATGGTCTTCATAAGTTCTTTTGTGGCAATTTCTCCATCATCTCCATAAGGGTCCATAAGTTCTTTTGTGGCAAGTTCTCCATCATCTCCATAAGTGGTCCATTGATCGTCTTTGTTTCTTTTTCGTCGTTGGCACCAAATAACCATCAATCTACAAGTACAAAACAAAATCGCCACTTCCAAATATGGAGCAGCAAGTATTAGTTAAAAATCAAGAAAAATGTCAATTTCATCAGCTTGCAAACAACAATAATTGGTGTATATCAGGTTCCATCAGTTGATCAGGCGTCCGGACACTGATATGACTTAAGGTATTTAAATGAAAAATAATATCAAATTGGCAAGGATTACTTTCCATTTTCATAAGTTCTTTTGTGGCACGTTCTCCATGATCTTCATAAGGGTCCATAAGTTCTTTTGTGGCAAGTTCTCCATCATCTCCATAAGGTCTTTTGTGGCAATTTCTCCATCATCTCCATAAGTGGTCCATTGATCGTCTTTGTTTCTTTTTCGTCGTTGGCACCAAATAACCATCAATCTACAAGTACAAAACAAAATCGCCACTTCCAAATATGGAGCAGCAAGTATTAGTTAAAAATCAAGAAAATATGTCAATTTCATCAGCTTGCAAACAACAATAATTGGTGTATATCAGGTTCCATCAGTTGATCAGGCGTCCGGACACTGATATGACTTAAGGTATTTAAATGAAAAATAATATCAAATTGGCAAGGATTACTTTCCATTTTCATAAGTTCTTTTGTGGCACGTTCTCCATGATCTTCATAAGGGTCCATAAGTTCTTTTGTGGCAAGTTCTCCATCATCTCCATAAGGGTCCATAAGTTCTTTTGTGGCAAGTTCTCCATCTCCATAAGTGGTCCATTGATCGTCTTTGTTTCTTTTTCGCCGTTGGCACCAAATAACCATCAATCTACAAGTACAAAACAAAATCGCCACTTCCAAATATGGAGCAGCAAGTATTAGTTAAAAATCAAGAAAAATGTCAATTTCATCAGCTTGCAAACAACAATAATTGGTGTATATCAGGTTCCATCAGTTGATCAGGCGTCCGGACACTGATATGACTTAAGGTATTTAAATGAAAAATAATATCAAATTGGCAAGGATTACTTTCCATTTTCATAAGTTCTTTTGTGGCACGTTCTCCATGATCTTCATAAGGGTCCATAAGTTCTTTTGTGGCAAGTTCTCCATCATCTCCATAAGGGTCCATAAGTTCTTTTGTGGCAAGTTCTCCATCATCTCCATAAGTGGTCCATTGATCGTCTGTGTTTCTTTTTCGTAGTTGGCACCAAATAACCATCAATCTACAAGTACAAAACAAAATCGCCACTTCCAAATATGAAGCAGCAAGTATTAGTTAAAAATCAAGAAAATATGTCAATTTCATCAGCTTGCAAACAACAATAATTGGTGTATATCAGGTTCCATCAGTTGATCAGGCGTCCGGACACTGATATGACTTAAGGTATTTAAATGAAAAATAATATCAAATTGGCAAGGATTACTTTCCATTTTCATAAGTTCTTTTGTGGCACGTTCTCCATGATCTTCATAAGGGTCCATAAGTTCTTTTGTGGCAAGTTCTCCATCATCTCCATAAGGTCTTTTGTGGCAATTTCTCTATCATCTCCATAAGTGGTCCATTGATCGTCTTTGTTTCTTTTTCGTCGTTGGCACCAAATAACCATCAATCTACAAGTACAAAACAAAATCGCCACTTCCAAATATGGAGCAGCAAGTATTAGTTAAAAATCAAGAAAAATGTCAATTTCATCAGCTTGCAAACAACAATAATTGGTGTATATCAGGTTCCATCAGTTGATCAGGCGTCCGGACACTGATATGACTTAAGGTATTTAAATGAAAAATAATATCAAATTGGCAAGGATTACTTTCCATTTTCAGAAGGTCTTATGTGGCACGTTCTCCATGATCTTCATAAGGGTCCATAAGTTCTTTTGTAGCAAGTTCTCCATGGTCTTCATAAGTTCTTTTGTGGCAATTTCTCCATCATCTCCATAAGGGTCCATAAGTTCTTTTGTGGCAAGTTCTCCATCATCTCCATAAGTGGTCCATTGATCGTCTTTGTTTCTTTTTCGTCGTTGGCACCAAATAACCATCAATCTACAAGTACAAAACAAAATCGCCACTTCCAAATATGGAGCAGCAAGTATTAGTTAAAAATCAAGAAAAATGTCAATTTCATCAGCTTGCAAACAACAATAATTGGTGTATATCAGGTTCCATCAGTTGATCAGGCGTCCGGACACTGATATGACTTAAGGTATTTAAATGAAAAATAATATCAAATTGGCAAGGATTACTTTCCATTTTCATAAGTTCTTTTGTGGCACGTTCTCCATGATCTTCATAAGGGTCCATAAGTTCTTTTGTGGCAAGTTCTCCATCATCTCCATAAGGTCTTTTGTGGCAATTTCTCCATCATCTCCATAAGTGGTCCATTGATCGTCTTTGTTTCTTTTTCGTCGTTGGCACCAAATAACCATCAATCTACAAGTACAAAACAAAATCGCCACTTCCAAATATGGAGCAGCAAGTATTAGTTAAAAATCAAGAAAATATGTCAATTTCATCAGCTTGCAAACAACAATAATTGGTGTATATCAGGTTCCATCAGTTGATCAGGCGTCCGGACACTGATATGACTTAAGGTATTTAAATGAAAAATAATATCAAATTGGCAAGGATTACTTTCCATTTTCATAAGTTCTTTTGTGGCACGTTCTCCATGATCTTCATAAGGGTCCATAAGTTCTTTTGTGGCAAGTTCTCCATCATCTCCATAAGGGTCCATAAGTTCTTTTGTGGCAAGTTCTCCATCTCCATAAGTGGTCCATTGATCGTCTTTGTTTCTTTTTCGCCGTTGGCACCAAATAACCATCAATCTACAAGTACAAAACAAAATCGCCACTTCCAAATATGGAGCAGCAAGTATTAGTTAAAAATCAAGAAAAATGTCAATTTCATCAGCTTGCAAACAACAATAATTGGTGTATATCAGGTTCCATCAGTTGATCAGGCGTTCGGATACTGATATGACTTAAGGTATTTAAATGAAAAATAATATAAAATTGGCAAGGATTACTTTCCATTTTCATAAGTTCTTTTGTGGCACGTTCTCCATGATCTTCATAAGGGTCCATAAGTTCTTTTGTGGCAAGTTCTCCATCATCTCCATAAGGTCTTTTGTGGCAATTTCTCCATCATCTCCATAAGTGGTCCATTGATCGTCTTTGTTTCTTTTTCGTCGTTGGCACCAAATAACCATCAATCTACAAGTACAAAACAAAATCGCCACTTCCAAATATGGAGCAGCAAGTATTAGTTAAAAATCAAGAAAAATGTCAATTTCATCAGCTTGCAAACAACAATAATTGGTGTATATCAGGTTCCATCAGTTGATCAGGCGTCCGGACACTGATATGACTTAAGGTATTTAAATGAAAAATAATATCAAATTGGCAAGGATTACTTTCCATTTTCATAAGTTCTTTTGTGGCACGTTCTCCATGATCTTCATAAGGGTCCATAAGTTCTTTTGTGGCAAGTTCTCCATCATCTCCATAAGGGTCCATAAGTTCTTTTGTGGCAAGTTCTCCATCATCTCCATAAGTGGTCCATTGATCGTCTGTGTTTCTTTTTCGTAGTTGGCACCAAATAACCATCAATCTACAAGTACAAAACAAAATCGCCACTTCCAAATATGAAGCAGCAAGTATTAGTTAAAAATCAAGAAAATATGTCAATTTCATCAGCTTGCAAACAACAATAATTGGTGTATATCAGGTTCCATCAGTTGATCAGGCGTCCGGACACTGATATGACTTAAGGTATTTAAATGAAAAATAATATCAAATTGGCAAGGATTACTTTCCATTTTCATAAGTTCTTTTGTGGCACGTTCTCCATGATCTTCATAAGGGTCCATAAGTTCTTTTGTAGCAAGTTCTCCATGGTCTTCATAAGTTCTTTTGTGGCAAGTTCTCCATCATCTCCATAAGGGTCCATAAGTTCTTTTGTGGCAAGTTCTCCATCATCTCCATAAGTGGTCCATTGATCGTCTTTGTTTCTTTTTCGTCGTTGGCACCAAATAACCATCAATCTACAAGTACAAAACAAAATCGCCACTTCCAAATATGGAGCAGCAAGTATTAGTTAAAAATCAAGAAAATATGTCAATTTCATCAGCTTGCAAACAACAATAATTGGTGTATATCAGGTTCCATCAGTTGATCAGGCGTCCGGACACTGATATGACTTAAGGTATTTAAATGAAAAATAATATCAAATTGGCAAAGATTACTTTCCATTCTCATAAGTTCTTTTGTGGCAAGTTCTCCATAAGTTATTTTGTAGCAAGTTCTCCATGGTCTTCATCAGGGCTCCATAAGTTCTTTTGTGGCAAGTTCTCCATCATCTCCATAAGGGTCCATAAGTTCTTTTGTGGCAAGTCCTCCATCATCTCCATAAGTGGTCCATTGATCGTCTTTGTTTCTTTTTCGTCGTTGTCACCAAATAACCATCAATCTACAAGAACAAAACAAAATCGCCACTTCCAAATATGGATCAGCAAGTATTAGTTAAAAATCAAGAAAAATGTCAATTTTATCAGCTTGCAAACAACAATAATTGGTGTATATCAGGTTCCATCAGTTGATCAGGCGTCCGGACACTGATATGACTTAAGGTATTTAAATGAAAAATAATATCAAATTGGCAAGGATTACTTTCCATTTTCAGAAGGTCTTTTGTGGCACGTTCTCCATGATCTTCATAAGGGTCCATAAGTTCTTTTGTAGCAAGTTTCTTCATGGTCTTCATAAGTTCTTTTGTGGCAATTTCTCCATCATCTCCATAAGGGTCCATAAGTTCTTTTGTGGCAAGTTCTCCATCATCTCCATAAGTGGTCCATTGATCGTCTTTGTTTCTTTTTCGTCGTTGGCACCAAATAACCATCAATCTACAAGTACAAAACAAAATCGCCACTTCCAAATATGAAGCAGCAAGTATTAGTTAAAAATCAAGAAAATATGTCAATTTCATCAGCTTGCAAACAACAATAATTGGTGTATATCAGGTTCCATCAGTTGATCAGGCGTTCGGATACTGATATGACTTAAGGTATTTAAATGAAAAATAATATAAAATTGGCAAGGATTACTTTCCATTTTCATAAGTTCTTTTGTGGCACGTTCTCCATGATCTTCATAAGGGTCCATAAGTTCTTTTGT
Organism: Lepidochitona cinerea; assembly: GCA_963971465.1. Taxonomy (NCBI): domain Eukaryota; kingdom Metazoa; phylum Mollusca; class Polyplacophora; order Chitonida; family Tonicellidae; genus Lepidochitona; species Lepidochitona cinerea. The sequence continues at coordinate 27,370,818 of OZ020564.1, read as the reverse complement.
GGCAAGTTCTCCATCATCTCCATAAGGTCTTTTGTGGCAATTTCTCCATCATCTCCATAAGTGGTCCATTGATCGTCTTTGTTTCTTTTTCGTCGTTGGCACCAAATAACCATCAATCTACAAGTACAAAACAAAATCGCCACTTCCAAATATGGAGCAGCAAGTATTAGTTAAAAATCAAGAAAAATGTCAATTTCATCAGCTTGCAAACAACAATAATTGGTGTATATCAGGTTCCATCAGTTGATCAGGCGTCCGGACACTGATATGACTTAAGGTATTTAAATGAAAAATAATATCAAATTGGCAAGGATTACTTTCCATTTTCATAAGTTCTTTTGTGGCACGTTCTCCATGATCTTCATAAGGGTCCATAAGTTCTTTTGTGGCAAGTTCTCCATCATCTCCATAAGGTCTTTTGTGGCAATTTCTCTATCATCTCCATAAGTGGTCCATTGATCGTCTTTGTTTCTTTTTCGTCGTTGGCACCAAATAACCATCAATCTACAAGTACAAAACAAAATCGCCACTTCCAAATATGGAGCAGCAAGTATTAGTTAAAAATCAAGAAAAATGTCAATTTCATCAGCTTGCAAACAACAATAATTGGTGTATATCAGGTTCCATCAGTTGATCAGGCGTCCGGACACTGATATGACTTAAGGTATTTAAATGAAAAATAATATCAAATTGGCAAGGATTACTTTCCATTTTCAGAAGGTCTTTTGTGGCACGTTCTCCATGATCTTCATAAGGGTCCATAAGTTCTTTTGTAGCAAGTTCTCCATGGTCTTCATAAGTTCTTTTGTGGCAATTTCTCCATCATCTCCATAAGGGTCCATAAGTTCTTTTGTGGCAAGTTCTCCATCATCTCCATAAGTGGTCCATTGATCGTCTTTGTTTCTTTTTCGTCGTTGGCACCAAATAACCATCAATCTACAAGTACAAAACAAAATCGCCACTTCCAAATATGGAGCAGCAAGTATTAGTTAAAAATCAAGAAAAATGTCAATTTCATCAGCTTGCAAACAACAATAATTGGTGTATATCAGGTTCCATCAGTTGATCAGGCGTCCGGACACTGATATGACTTAAGGTATTTAAATGAAAAATAATATCAAATTGGCAAGGATTACTTTCCATTTTCATAAGTTCTTTTGTGGCACGTTCTCCATGATCTTCATAAGGGTCCATAAGTTCTTTTGTGGCAAGTTCTCCATCATCTCCATAAGGTCTTTTGTGGCAATTTCTCCATCATCTCCATAAGTGGTCCATTGATCGTCTTTGTTTCTTTTTCGTCGTTGGCACCAAATAACCATCAATCTACAAGTACAAAACAAAATCGCCACTTCCAAATATGGAGCAGCAAGTATTAGTTAAAAATCAAGAAAATATGTCAATTTCATCAGCTTGCAAACAACAATAATTGGTGTATATCAGGTTCCATCAGTTGATCAGGCGTCCGGACACTGATATGACTTAAGGTATTTAAATGAAAAATAATATCAAATTGGCAAGGATTACTTTCCATTTTCATAAGTTCTTTTGTGGCACGTTCTCCATGATCTTCATAAGGGTCCATAAGTTCTTTTGTGGCAAGTTCTCCATCATCTCCATAAGGGTCCATAAGTTCTTTTCTGGCAAGTTCTCCATCTCCATAAGTGGTCCATTGATCGTCTTTGTTTCTTTTTCGTCGTTGTCACCAAATAACCATCAATCTACAAGTACAAAACAAAATCGCCACTTCCAAATATGGAGCAGCAAGTATTAGTTAAAAATCAAGAAAAATGTCAATTTCATCAGCTTGCAAACAACAATAATTGGTGTATATCAGGTTCCATCAGTTGATCAGGCGTCCGGACACTGATATGACTTAAGGTATTTAAATGAAAAATAATATCAAATTGGCAAGGATTACTTTCCATTTTCATAAGTTCTTTTGTGGCACGTTCTCCATGATCTTAATAAGGGTCCATAAGTTCTTTTGTGGCAAGTTCTCCATCATCTCCATAAGGGTCCATAAGTTCTTTTGTGGCAAGTTCTCCATCATCTCCATAAGTGGTCCATTGATCGTCTTTGTTTCTTTTTCGTAGTTGGCACCAAATAACCATCAATCTACAAGTACAAAACAAAATCGCCACTTCCAAATATGAAGCAGCAAGTATTAGTTAAAAATCAAGAAAATATGTCAATTTCATCAGCTTGCAAACAACAATAATTGGTGTATATCAGGTTCCATCAGTTGATCAGGCGTCCGGACACTGATATGACTTAAGGTATTTAAATGAAAAATAATATCAAATTGGCAAGGATTACTTTCCATTTTCATAAGTTCTTTTGTGGCACGTTCTCCATGATCTTCATAAGGGTCCATAAGTTCTTTTGTAGCAAGTTCTCCATGGTCTTCATAAGTTCTTTTGTGGCAAGTTCTCCATCATCTCCATAAGGGTCCATAAGTTCTTTTGTGGCAAGTTCTCCATCATCTCCATAAGTGGTCCATTGATCGTCTTTGTTTCTTTTTCGTCGTTGGCACCAAATAACCATCAATCTACAAGTACAAAACAAAATCGCCACTTCCAAATATGGAGCAGCAAGTATTAGTTAAAAATCAAGAAAAATGTCAATTTCATCAGCTTGCAAACAACAGTAATTGGTGTATATCAGGTTCCATCAGTTGATCAGGCGTCCGGACACTGATATGACTTAAGGTATTTAAATGAAAAATAATATCAAATTGGCAAGGATTACTTTCCATTTTCATAAGTTCTTTTGTGGCACGTTCTCCATGATCTTCATAAGGGTCCATAAGTTCTTTTGTGGCAAGTTCTCCATCATCTCCATAAGGTCTTTTGTGGCAATTTCTCCATCATCTCCATAAGTGGTCCATTGATCGTCTTTGTTTCTTTTTCGTCGTTGGCACCAAATAACCATCAATCTACAAGTACAAAACAAAATCGCCACTTCCAAATATGGAGCAGCAAGTATTAGTTAAAAATCAAGAAAAATGTCAATTTCATCAGCTTGCAAACAACAATAATTGGTGTATATCAGGTTCCATCAGTTGATCAGGCGTCCGGACACTGATATGACTTAAGGTATTTAAATGAAAAATAATATCAAATTGGCAAGGATTACTTTCCATTTTCAGAAGGTCTTTTGTGGCACGTTCTCCATGATCTTCATAAGGGTCCATAAGTTCTTTTGTAGCAAGTTCTCCATGGTCTTCATAAGTTCTTTTGTGGCAATTTCTCCATCATCTCCATAAGGGTCCATAAGTTCTTTTGTGGCAAGTTCTCCATCATCTCCATAAGTGGTCCATTGATCGTCTTTGTTTCTTTTTCGTCGTTGGCACCAAATAACCATCAATCTACAAGTACAAAACAAAATCGCCACTTCCAAATATGGAGCAGCAAGTATTAGTTAAAAATCAAGAAAAATGTCAATTTCATCAGCTTGCAAACAACAATAATTGGTGTATATCAGGTTCCATCAGTTGATCAGGCGTCCGGACACTGATATGACTTAAGGTATTTAAATGAAAAATAATATAAAATTGGCAAGGATTACTTTCCATTTTCATAAGTTCTTTTGTGGCACGTTCTCCATGATCTTCATAAGGGTCCATAAGTTCTTTTGTGGCAAGTTCTCCATCATCTCCATAAGGTCTTTTGTGGCAATTTCTCCATCATCTCCATAAGTGGTCCATTGATCGTCTTTGTTTCTTTTTCGTCGTTGGCACCAAATAACCATCAATCTACAAGTACAAAACAAAATCGCCACTTCCAAATATGGAGCAGCAAGTATTAGTTAAAAATCAAGAAAAATGTCAATTTCATCAGCTTGCAAACAACAATAATTGGTGTATATCAGGTTCCATCAGTTGATCAGGCGTCCGGACACTGATATGACTTAAGGTATTTAAATGAAAAATAATATCAAATTGGCAAGGATTACTTTCCATTTTCATAAGTTCTTTTGTGGCAAGTTCTCCATAAGTTCTTTTGTAGCAAGTTCTCCATGGTCTTCATCAGGGCTCCATAAGTTCTTTTGTGGCAAGTTGTCCATCATCTCCATAAGGGTCCATAAGTTCTTTTGTGGCAAGTCCTCCATCATCTCCATAAGTGGTCCATTGATCGTCTTTGTTTCTTTTTCGTCGTTAGCACCAAATAAGCTCATCAATCTACAAGTACAAAACAAAATCGCCACTTCCAAATATGGAGCATCAAGTATTAGTTAAAAATCAAGAAAAAATGTCAATTTCATCAGCTTGCAAACAACAATAATTGGTGTATATCAGGTTCCATCAGTTGACCAGGCGTCCGGATACTGATATGACTTAAGGTATTTAAATGAAAAATAATATCAAATTGGCAAGGATTACTTTCCATTCTCATAAGTTCTTTTGTGGCAAGTTCTCCATGATCTTCATAAGGGTCCATGTTCTTTTGTAGCAAGTTCTCCATGGTCTTCATAACGGCTCCATAAGTTCTTTTGTGGCAAGTCCTCCATCATCTCCATAAGTGGTCCATTGATCGTCTCTGTTTCTTTTTCGTCGTTAGCACCAAATAAGTTCATCAATCTACAAGTACAAAACAAAATCGCCACTTCCAAATATGGAGCAGCAAGTATTAGTTAAAAATCAAGAAAAAGTGTCAATTTCATCAGCTTGCAAACAACAACAATTGGTGTATATCAGGTTCCATCAGTTGACCAGGCGTCCGGATACTGATATGACTTAAGGTATTTAAATGAAAAATAATATCAAGTTGGCAAGGATTACTTTCCATTTTCAGAAGGTCTTTTGTGGCACGTTCTCCATGATCTTCATAAGGGTCCATAAGTTCTTTTGTAGCAAGTTCTCCATGGTCTTCATAAGTTCTTTTGTGGCAATTTCTCCATCATCTCCATAAGGGTCCATAAGTTCTTTTGTGGCAAGTTCTCCATCATCTCCATAAGTGGTCCATTGATCGTCTTTGTTTCTTTTTCGTCGTTGGCACCAAATAACCATCAATCTACAAGTACAAAACAAAATCGCCACTTCCAAATATGGAGCAGCAAGTATTAGTTAAAAATCAAGAAAAATGTCAATTTCATCAGCTTGCAAACAACAATAATTGGTGTATATCAGGTTCCATCAGTTGATCAGGCGTCCGGACACTGATATGACTTAAGGTATTTAAATGAAAAATAATATAAAATTGGCAAGGATTACTTTCCATTTTCATAAGTTCTTTTGTGGCACGTTCTCCATGATCTTCATAAGGGTCCATAAGTTCTTTTGTGGCAAGTTCTCCATCATCTCCATAAGGTCTTTTGTGGCAATTTCTCCATCATCTCCATAAGTGGTCCATTGATCGTCTTTGTTTCTTTTTCGTCGTTGGCACCAAATAACCATCAATCTACAAGTACAAAACAAAATCGCCACTTCCAAATATGGAGCAGCAAGTATTAGTTAAAAATCAAGAAAAATGTCAATTTCATCAGCTTGCAAACAACAATAATTGGTGTATATCAGGTTCCATCAGTTGATCAGGCGTCCGGACACTGATATGACTTAAGGTATTTAAATGAAAAATAATATCAAATTGGCAAGGATTACTTTCCATTTTCATAAGTTCTTTTGTGGCAAGTTCTCCATAAGTTCTTTTGTAGCAAGTTCTCCATGGTCTTCATCAGGGCTCCATAAGTTCTTTTGTGGCAAGTTGTCCATCATCTCCATAAGGGTCCATAAGTTCTTTTGTGGCAAGTCCTCCATCATCTCCATAAGTGGTCCATTGATCGTCTTTGTTTCTTTTTCGTCGTTAGCACCAAATAAGCTCATCAATCTACAAGTACAAAACAAAATCGCCACTTCCAAATATGGAGCATCAAGTATTAGTTAAAAATCAAGAAAAAATGTCAATTTCATCAGCTTGCAAACAACAATAATTGGTGTATATCAGGTTCCATCAGTTGACCAGGCGTCCGGATACTGATATGACTTAAGGTATTTAAATGAAAAATAATATCAAATTGGCAAGGATTACTTTCCATTCTCATAAGTTCTTTTGTGGCAAGTTCTCCATGATCTTCATAAGGGTCCATGTTCTTTTGTAGCAAGTTCTCCATGGTCTTCATAACGGCTCCATAAGTTCTTTTGTGGCAAGTCCTCCATCATCTCCATAAGTGGTCCATTGATCGTCTCTGTTTCTTTTTCGTCGTTAGCACCAAATAAGTTCATCAATCTACAAGTACAAAACAAAATCGCCACTTCCAAATATGGAGCAGCAAGTATTAGTTAAAAATCAAGAAAAAGTGTCAATTTCATCAGCTTGCAAACAACAACAATTGGTGTATATCAGGTTCCATCAGTTGACCAGGCGTCCGGATAGTGATATGACTTAAGGTATTTAAATGAAAAATAATATCAAATTGGCAAGGATTACTTTCCATTCTCATAAGTTCTTTTGTGGCAAATTCTCCATGATCTTCATAAGGGTCCATGTTCTTTTGTAGCAAGTTCTCCATGGTCTTCATAACGGCTCCATAAGTTCTTTTGTGGCAAGTCCTCCATCATCTCCATAAGTTCTTTTGTGGCAAGTTCTCCATGATCTTCATAAGGGTCCATGTTCTTTTGTAGCAAGTTCTCCATGGTCTTCATAACGGCTCCATAAGTTCTTTTGTGGCAAGTCCTCCATCATCTCCATAAGTGGTCCATTGATCGTCTCTGTTTCTTTTTCGTCGTTAGCACCAAATAAGTTCATCAATCTACAAGTACAAAACAAACTCGCCACTTCCAAATATGGAGCAGCAAGTATTAGTTAAAAATCAAGAAAAAATGTCAATTTCATCAGCTTGCAAACAACAATAATTGGTGTATATCAGGTTCCATCAGGCGTCCGGATAGTGATATGACTTAAGGTATTTAAATGAAAAATAATATCAAATTGGCAAAGATTACTTTCCATTCTCATAAGTACTTTTGTGGCAAGTTCTCCATCATCTCCATAAGGGTCCATAAGTTCTTTTGTGGCAAGTCCTCCATCATCTCCATAAGTGGTCCATTGATCGTCTTTGTTTCTTTTTCGTCGTTGGCACCAAATAACCATCAATCTACAAGTACAAAACAAAATCGCCACTTCCAAATATGGAGCAGCAAGTATTAGTTGAAAATCAAGAAACAATGTCAATTTCATCAGCTTGCAAACAACAATAATTGGTGTATATCAGGTTCCATCAGTTGACCAGGCGTCCGGATACTGATATGACTTAAGGTATTTAAATGAAAAATAATATCAAATTGGCAAGGATTACTTTCCATTCTCATAAGTTCTTTTGTGGCAAGTTCTCCATGATCTTCATAAGGGTCCATGTTCTTTTGTAGCAAGTTCTCCATGGTCTTCATAACGGCTCCATAAGTTCTTTTGTGGCAAGTCCTCCATCATCTCCATAAGTGGTCCATTGATCGTCTCTGTTTCTTTTTCGTCGTTAGCACCAAATAAGTTCATCAATCTACAAGTACAAAACAAAATCGCCACTTCCAAATATGGAGCAGCAAGTATTAGTTAAAAATCAAGAAAAAGTGTCAATTTCATCAGCTTGCAAACAACAACAATTGGTGTATATCAGGTTCCATCAGTTGACCAGGCGTCCGGATAGTGATATGACTTAAGGTATTTAAATGAAAAATAATATCAAATTGGCAAAGATTACTTTCCATTCTCATAGGTTTTTTTGTGGCAAGTTCTCCATAAGTTCTTTTGTAGCAAGTTCTCCATGGTCTTCATCAGGGCTCCATAAGTTCTTTTGTGGCAAGTTGTCCATCATCTCCATAAGGGTCCAGAAATTCTTTTGTGGCAAGTCCTCCATCATCTCCATAAGTGGTCCATTGATCGTCTTTGTTTCTTTTTCGTCGTTAGCACCAAATAAGCTCATCAATCTACAAGTACAAAACAAAATCGCCACTTCCAAATATGGAGCAGCAAGTATTATTTAAAAATCAAGAAAAAATGTCAATTTCATCAGCTTGCAAACAACAATAATTGGTGTATATCAGGTTCCATCAGTTGACCAGGCGTCCGGATAGTGATATGACTTAAGGTATTTAAATGAAAAATAATATCAAATTGGCAAGGATTACTTTCCATTCTCATAAGTTCTTTTGTGGCAAGTTCTCCATGATCTTCATAAGGGTCCATGTTCTTTTGTAGCAAGTTCTCCATGGTCTTCATAACGGCTCCATAAGTTCTTTTGTGGCAAGTCCTCCATCATCTCCATAAGTGGTCCATTGATCGTCTCTGTTTCTTTTTCGTCGTTAGCACCAAATAAGTTCATCAATCTACAAGTACAAAACAAAATCGCCACTTCCAAATATGGAGCAGCAAGTATTAGTTAAAAATCAAGAAAAAGTGTCAATTTCATCAGCTTGCAAACAACAACAATTGGTGTATATCAGGTTCCATCAGTTGACCAGGCGTCCGGATAGTGATATGACTTAAGGTATTTAAATGAAAAATAATATCAAATTGGCAAAGATTACTTTCCATTCTCATAGGTTTTTTTGTGGCAAGTTCTCCATAAGTTCTTTTGTAGCAAGTTCTCCATGGTCTTCATCAGGGCTCCATAAGTTCTTTTGTGGCAAGTTGTCCATCATCTCCATAAGTGTCCAGAAATTCTTTTGTGGCAAGTCCTCCATCATCTCCATAAGTGGTCCATTGATCGTCTTTGTTTCTTTTTCGTCGTTAGCACCAAATAAACTCATCAATCTACAAGTACAAAACAAAATCGCCACTTCCAAATATGGAGCAGCAAGTATTATTTAAAAATCAAGAAAAAATGTCAATTTCATCAGCTTGCAAACAACAATAATTGGTGTATATCAGGTTCCATCAGTTGACCAGGCGTCCGGATAGTGATATGACTTAAGGTATTTAAATGAAAAATAATATCAAATTGGCAAAGATTACTTTCCATTCTCATAAGTTCTTTTGTGGCAAGTTCTCCATAAGTTCTTTTGTAGCAAGTTCTCCATGGTCTTCATCAGGGCTCCATAAGTTCTTTTGTGGCAAGTTGTCCATCATCTCCATAAGGGTCCATAAGTTCTTTTGTGGCAAGTCCTCCATCATCTCCATAAGTGGTCCATTGATCGTCTTTGTTTCTTTTTCGTCGTTAGCACCAAATAAGCTCATCAATCTACAAGTACAAAACAAAATCGCCACTTCCAAACATGGAGCAGCAAGTATTAGTTAAAAATCAAGAAACAATGTCAATTTCATCAGCTTGCAAACAACAATAATTGGTGTATATCAGGTTCCATCAGTTGACCAGGCGTCCGGATACTGATATGACTTAAGGTATTTAAATGAAAAATAATATCAAATTGGCAAAGATTACTTTCCATTCTCATAAGTTCTTTTGTGGCACGTTCTCCATGATCTTCATAAGGGTCCATAAGTTCTTCGGTGGCAAGTTCTCCATGATCTTCATAAGGGTCCATAAGTTCTTTTGTGGCAAGTTCTCCATCATCTCCATAAGGTCTTTTGTGGCAATTTCTCCATCATCTCCATAAGTGGTCCATTGATCGTCTTTGTTTCTTTTTCGTCGTTAGCACCAAATAAGTTCATCAATCTACAAGTAAAAACAAAATTGCCACTTCCAAATATGGAGCAGCAAGTATTAGTTAAAAATCAAGAAAAAGTGTCAATTTCATCAGCTTGCAAACAACAACAATTGGTGTATATCAGGTTCCATCAGTTGACCAGGCGTCCGGATAGTGATATGACTTAAGGTATTTAAATGAAAAATAATATCAAATTGGCAAAGATTACTTTCCATTCTCATAGGTTTTTTTGTGGCAAGTTCTCCATAAGTTCTTTTGTAGCAAGTTCTCCATGGTCTTCATCAGGGCTCCATAAGTTCTTTTGTGGCAAGTTGTCCATCATCTCCATAAGGGTCCATAAGTTCTTTTGTGGCAAGTCCTCCATCATCTCCATAAGTGGTCCATTGATCGTCTTTGTTTCTTTTTCGTCGTTAGCACCAAATAAGCTCATCAATCTACAAGTACAAAACAAAATCGCCACTTCCAAATATGGAGCAGCAAGTATTAGTTAAAAATCAAGAAACAATGTCAATTTCATCAGCTTGCAAACAACAATAATTGGTGTATATCAGGTTCCATCAGTTGACCAGGCGTCCGGATACTGATATGACTTAAGGTATTTAAATGAAAAATAATATCAAATTGGCAAAGATTACTTTCCATTCTCATAAGTTCTTTTGTGGCACGTTCTCCATGATCTTCATAAGGGTCCATAAGTTCTTCGGTGGCAAGTTCTCCATCATCTCCATAAGGGTCCATAAGGTCTTTTGTGGCAAGTTCTCCATCATCTCCATAAGTGGTCCATTGATCGTCTTTGTTTCTTTTTCGTCGTTGGCACCAAATAACCATCAATCTACAAGTACAAAACAAAATCGCCACTTCCAAATATGGAGCAGCAAGTATTAGTTAAAAATCAAGAAAAATGTCAATTTCATCAGCTTGCAAACAACAATAATTGGTGTATATCAGGTTCCATCAGTTGATCAGGCGTCCGGACACTGCTATGACTTAAGGTATTTAAATGAAAAATAATATCAAATTGGCAAGGATTACTTTCCATTTTCATAAGTTCTTTTGTGGCACGTTCTCCATGATCTTCATAAGGGTCCATAAGTTCTTTTGTAGCAAGTTCTCCATGGTCTTCATAAGTTCTTTTGTGGCAAGTTCTCCATCATCTCCATAAGGGTCCATAAGTTCTTTTGTGGCAAGTTCTCCATCATCTCCATAAGTGGTCCATTGATCGTCTTTGTTTCTTTTTCGTCGTTGGCACCAAATAACCATCAATCTACAAGTACAAAACAAAATCGCCACTTCCAAATATGGAGCAGCAAGTATTAGTTAAAAATCAAGAAAAATGTCAATTTCATCAGCTTGCAAACAACAATAATTGGTGTATATCAGGTTCCATCAGTTGATCAGGCGTCCGGACACTGATATGACTTAAGGTATTTAAATGAAAAATAATATCAAATTGGCAAGGATTACTTTCCATTTTCATAAGTTCTTTTGTGGCACGTTCTCCATGATCTTCATAAGGGTCCATAAGTTCTTTTGTGGCAAGTTCTCCATCATCTCCATAAGGTCTTTTGTGGCAAGTTCTCCATCATCTCCATAAGTGGTCCATTGATCGTCTTTGTTTCTTTTTCGTCGTTGGCACCAAATAACCATCAATCTACAAGTACAAAACAAAATCGCCACTTCCAAATATGGAGCAGCAAGTATTAGTTAAAAATCAAGAAAAATGTCAATTTCATCAGCTTGCAAACAACAATAATTGGTGTATATCAGGTTCCATCAGTTGATCAGGCGTCCGGCCACTGCTATGACTTAAGGTATTTAAATGAAAAATAATATCAAATTGGCAAGGATTACTTTCCATTTTCATAAGTTCTTTTGTGGCACGTTCTCCATGATCTTCATAAGGGTCCATAAGTTCTTTTGTAGCAAGTTCTCCATGGTCTTCATAAGTTCTTTTGTGGCAAGTTCTCCATCATCTCCATAAGGGTCCATAAGTTCTTTTGTGGCAAGTTCTCCATCATCTCCATAAGTGGTCCATTGATCGTCTTTGTTTCTTTTTCGTCGTTGGCACCAAATAACCATCAATCTACAAGTACAAAACAAAATCGCCACTTCCAAATATGGAGCAGCAAGTATTAGTTAAAAATCAAGAAAAATGTCAATTTCATCAGCTTGCAAACAACAATAATTGGTGTATATCAGGTTCCATCAGTTGATCAGGCGTCCGGACACTGATATGACTTAAGGTATTTAAATGAAAAATAATATAAAATTGGCAAGGATTACTTTCCATTTTCATAAGTTCTTTTGTGGCACGTTCTCCATGATCTTCATAAGGGTCCATAAGTTCTTTTGTGGCAAGTTCTCCATCATCTACATAAGGTCTTTTGTGGCAATTTCTCCATCATCTCCATAAGTGGTCCATTGATCGTCTTTGTTTCTTTTTCGTCGTTGGCACCAAATAACCATCAATCTACAAGTACAAAACAAAATCGCCACTTCCAAATATGAAGCAGCTAGTATTAGTTAAAAATCAAGAAAATATGTCAATTTCATCAGCTTGCAAACAACAATAATTGGTGTATATCAGGTTCCATCAGTTGATCAGGCGTCCGGATACTGATATGACTTAAGGTATTTAAATGAAAAATAATATAAAATTGGCAAGGATTACTTTCCATTTTCATAAGTTCTTTTGTGGCACGTTCTCCATGATCTTCATAAGGGTCCATAAGTTCTTTTGTGGCAAGTTCTCCATCATCTCCATAAGGTCTTTTGTGGCAATTTCTCCATCATCTCCATAAGTGGTCCATTGATCGTCTTTGTTTCTTTTTCGTCGTTGGCACCAAATAACCATCAATCTACAAGTACAAAACAAAATCGCCACTTCCAAATATGGAGCAGCAAGTATTAGTTAAAAATCAAGAAAAATGTCAATTTCATCAGCTTGCAAACAACAATAATTGGTGTATATCAGGTTCCATCAGTTGATCAGGCGTCCGGACACTGATATGACTTAAGGTATTTAAATGAAAAATAATATAAAATTGGCAAGGATTACTTTCCATTTTCATAAGTTCTTTTGTGGCACGTTCTCCATGATCTTCATAAGGGTCCATAAGTTCTTTTGTGGCAAGTTCTCCATCATCTACATAAGGTCTTTTGTGGCAATTTCTCCATCATCTCCATAAGTGGTCCATTGATCGTCTTTGTTTCTTTTTCGTCGTTGGCACCAAATAACCATCAATCTACAAGTACAAAACAAAATCGCCACTTCCAAATATGAAGCAGCTAGTATTAGTTAAAAATCAAGAAAATATGTCAATTTCATCAGCTTGCAAACAACAATAATTGGTGTATATCAGGTTCCATCAGTTGATCAGGCGTCCGGATACTGATATGACTTAAGGTATTTAAATGAAAAATAATATAAAATTGGCAAGGATTACTTTCCATTTTCATAAGTTCTTTTGTGGCACGTTCTCCATGATCTTCATAAGGGTCCATAAGTTCTTTTGTGGCAAGTTCTCCATCATCTCCATAAGGTCTTTTGTGGCAATTTCTCCATCATCTCCATAAGTGGTCCATTGATCGTCTTTGTTTCTTTTTCGTCGTTGGCACCAAATAACCATCAATCTACAAGTACAAAACAAAATCGCCACTTCCAAATATGGAGCAGCAAGTATTAGTTAAAAATCAAGAAAAATGTCAATTTCATCAGCTTGCAAACAACAATAATTGGTGTATATCAGGTTCCATCAGTTGATCAGGCGTCCGGACACTGCTATGACTTAAGGTATTTAAATGAAAAATAATATCAAATTGGCAAGGATTACTTTCCATTTTCATAAGTTCTTTTGTGGCACGTTCTCCATGATCTTCATAAGGGTCCATAAGTTCTTTTGTAGCAAGTTCTCCATGGTCTTCATAAGTTCTTTTGTGGCAAGTTCTCCATCATCTCCATAAGGGTCCATAAGTTCTTTTGTGGCAAGTTCTCCATCATCTCCATAAGTGGTCCATTGATCGTCTTTGTTTCTTTTTCGTCGTTGGCACCAAATAACCATCAATCTACAAGTACAAAACAAAATCGCCACTTCCAAATATGGAGCAGCAAGTATTAGTTAAAAATCAAGAAAAATGTCAATTTCATCAGCTTCAAACAACAATAATTGGTGTATATCAGGTTCCATCAGTTGATCAGGCGTCCGGACACTGATATGACTTAAGGTATTTAAATGAAAAATAATATAAAATTGGCAAGGATTACTTTCCATTTTCATAAGTTCTTTTGTGGCACGTTCTCCATGATCTTCATAAGGGTCCATAAGTTCTTTTGTGGCAAGTTCTCCATCATCTCCATAAGGGTCCATAAGTTCTTTTGTGGCAAGTTCTCCATCATCTCCATAAGTGGTCCATTGATCGTCTTTGTTTCTTTTTCGTCGTTGGCACCAAATAACCATCAATCTACAAGTACAAAACAAAATCGCCACTTCCAAATATGGAGCAGCAAGTATTAGTTAAAAATCAAGAAAAATGTCAATTTCATCAGCTTGCAAACAACAATAATTGGTGTATATCAGGTTCCATCAGTTGATCAGGCGTCCGGACACTGATATGACTTAAGGTATTTAAATGAAAAATAATATAAAATTGGCAAGGATTACTTTCCATTTTCATAAGTTCTTTTGTGGCACGTTCTCCATGATCTTCATAAGGGTCTATAAGTTCTTTTGTGGCAAGTTCTCCATCATCTACATAAGGTCTTTTGTGGCAATTTCTCCATCATCTCCATAAGTGGTCCATTGATCGTCTTTGTTTCTTTTTCGTCGTTGGCACCAAATAACCATCAATCTACAAGTACAAAACAAAATCGCCACTTCCAAATATGAAGCAGCAAGTATTAGTTAAAAATCAAGAAAATATGTCAATTTCATCAGCTTGCAAACAACAATAATTGGTGTATATCAGGTTCCATCAGTTGATCAGGCGTCCGGATACTGATATGACTTAAGGTATTTAAATGAAAAATAATATAAAATTGGCAAGGATTACTTTCCATTTTCATAAGTTCTTTTGTGGCACGTTCTCCATGATCTTCATAAGGGTCCATAAGTTCTTTTGTGGCAAGTTCTCCATCATCTCCATAAGGTCTTTTGTGGCAATTTCTCCATCATCTCCATAAGTGGTCCATTGATCGTCTTTGTTTCTTTTTCGTCGTTGGCACCAAATAACCATCAATCTACAAGTACAAAACAAAATCGCCACTTCCAAATATGGAGCAGCAAGTATTAGTTAAAAATCAAGAAAAATGTCAATTTCATCAGCTTGCAAACAACAATAATTGGTGTATATCAGGTTCCATCAGTTGATCAGGCGTCCGGACACTGCTATGACTTAAGGTATTTAAATGAAAAATAATATCAAATTGGCAAGGATTACTTTCCATTTTCATAAGTTCTTTTGTGGCACGTTCTCCATGATCTTCATAAGGGTCCATAAGTTCTTTTGTAGCAAGTTCTCCATGGTCTTCATAAGTTCTTTTGTGGCAAGTTCTCCATCATCTCCATAAGGGTCCATAAGTTCTTTTGTGGCAAGTTCTCCATCATCTCCATAAGTGGTCCATTGATCGTCTTTGTTTCTTTTTCGTCGTTGGCACCAAATAACCATCAATCTACAAGTACAAAACAAAATCGCCACTTCCAAATATGGAGCAGCAAGTATTAGTTAAAAATCAAGAAAAATATCAATTTCATCAGCTTGCAAACAACAATAATTGGTGTATATCAGGTTCCATCAGTTGATCAGGCGTCCGGACACTGATATGACTTAAGGTATTTAAATGAAAAATAATATAAAATTGGCAAGGATTACTTTCCATTTTCATAAGTTCTTTTGTGGCACGTTCTCCATGATCTTCATAAGGGTCCATAAGTTCTTTTGTGGCAAGTTCTCCATCATCTCCATAAGGGTCCATAAGTTCTTTTGTGGCAAGTTCTCCATCTCCATAAGTGGACCATTGATCGTTTTTGTTTCTTTTTCGTCGTTGGCACCAAATAACCATCAATCTACAAGTACAAAACAAAATCGCCACTTCCAAATATGGAGCAGCAAGTATTAGTTAAAAATCAAGAAAAATGTCAATTTCATCAGCTTGCAAACAACAATAATTGGTGTATATCAGGTTCCATCAGTTGATCAGGCGTCCGGACACTGATATGACTTAAGGTATTTAAATGAAAAATAATATCAAATTGGCAAGGATTACTTTCCATTTTCATAAGTTCTTTTGTGGCACGTTCTCCATGATCTTCATAAGGGTCCATAAGTTCTTTTGTGGCAAGTTCTCCATCATCTCCATAAGGGTCCATAAGTTCTTTTGTGGCAAGTTCTCCATCATCTCCATAAGTGGTCCATTGATCGTCTTTGTTTCTTTTTCGTCGTTGGCACCAAATAACCATCAATCTACAAGTACAAAACAAAATCGCCACTTCCAAATATGAAGCAGCAAGTATTAGTTAAAAATCAAGAAAATTTGTCAATTTCATCAGCTTGCAAACAACAATAATTGGTGTATATCAGGTTCCATCAGTTGATCAGGCGTCCGGATACTGATATGACTTAAGGTATTTAAATGAAAAATAATATAAAATTGGCAAGGATTACTTTCCATTTTCATAAGTTCTTTTGTGGCACGTTCTCCATGATCTTCATAAGGGTCCATAAGTTCTTTTGTGGCAAGTTCTCCATCATCTCCATAAGGTCTTTTGTGGCAATTTCTCCATCATCTCCATAAGTGGTCCATTGATCGTCTTTGTTTCTTTTTCGTCGTTGGCACCAAATAACCATCAATCTACAAGTACAAAACAAAATCGCCACTTCCAAATATGGAGCAGCAAGTATTAGTTAAAAATCAAGAAAAATGTCAATTTCATCAGCTTGCAAACAACAATAATTGGTGTATATCAGGTTCCATCAGTTGATCAGGCGTCCGGACACTGATATGACTTAAGGTATTTAAATGAAAAATAATATCAAATTGGCAAGGATTACTTTCCATTTTCAGAAGGTCTTTTGTGGCACGTTCTCCATGATCTTCATAAGGGTCCATAAGTTCTTTTGTAGCAAGTTCTCCATGGTCTTCATAAGTTCTTTTGTGGCAATTTCTCCATCATCTCCATAAGGGTCCATAAGTTCTTTTGTGGCAAGTTCTCCATCATCTCCATAAGTGGTCCATTGATCGTCTTTGTTTCTTTTTCGTCGTTGGCACCAAATAACCATCAATCTACAAGTACAAAACAAAATCGCCACTTCCAAATATGGAGCAGCAAGTATTAGTTAAAAATCAAGAAAAATGTCAATTTCATCAGCTTGCAAACAACAATAATTGGTGTATATCAGGTTCCATCAGTTGATCAGGCGTCCGGACACTGATATGACTTAAGGTATTTAAATGAAAAATAATATAAAATTGGCAAGGATTACTTTCCATTTTCATAAGTTCTTTTGTGGCACGTTCTCCATGATCTTCATAAGGGTCCATAAGTTCTTTTGTGGCAAGTTCTCCATCATCTCCATAAGGTCTTTTGTGGCAATTTCTCCATCATCTCCATAAGTGGTCCATTGATCGTCTTTGTTTCTTTTTCGTCGTTGGCACCAAATAACCATCAATCTACAAGTACAAAACAAAATCGCCACTTCCAAATATGGAGCAGCAAGTATTAGTTAAAAATCAAGAAAAATGTCAATTTCATCAGCTTGCAAACAACAATAATTGGTGTATATCAGGTTCCATCAGTTGATCAGGCGTCCGGACACTGATATGACTTAAGGTATTTAAATGAAAAATAATATCAAATTGGCAAGGATTACTTTCCATTTTCATAAGTTCTTTTGTGGCAAGTTCTCCATAAGTTCTTTTGTAGCAAGTTCTCCATGGTCTTCATCAGGGCTCCATAAGTTCTTTTGTGGCAAGTTGTCCATCATCTCCATAAGGGTCCATAAGTTCTTTTGTGGCAAGTCCTCCATCATCTCCATAAGTGGTCCATTGATCGTCTTTGTTTCTTTTTCGTCGTTAGCACCAAATAAGCTCATCAATCTACAAGTACAAAACAAAATCGCCACTTCCAAATATGGAGCATCAAGTATTAGTTAAAAATCAAGAAAAAATGTCAATTTCATCAGCTTGCAAACAACAATAATTGGTGTATATCAGGTTCCATCAGTTGACCAGGCGTCCGGATACTGATATGACTTAAGGTATTTAAATGAAAAATAATATCAAATTGGCAAGGATTACTTTCCATTCTCATAAGTTCTTTTGTGGCAAGTTCTCCATGATCTTCATAAGGGTCCATGTTCTTTTGTAGCAAGTTCTCCATGGTCTTCATAACGGCTCCATAAGTTCTTTTGTGGCAAGTCCTCCATCATCTCCATAAGTGGTCCATTGATCGTCTCTGTTTCTTTTTCGTCGTTAGCACCAAATAAGTTCATCAATCTACAAGTACAAAACAAACTCGCCACTTCCAAATATGGAGCAGCAAGTATTAGTTAAAAATCAAGAAAAAATGTCAATTTCATCAGCTTGCAAACAACAATAATTGGTGTATATCAGGTTCCATCAGGCGTCCGGATAGTGATATGACTTAAGGTATTTAAATGAAAAATAATATCAAATTGGCAAAGATTACTTTCCATTCTCATAAGTACTTTTGTGGCAAGTTCTCCATCATCTCCATAAGGGTCCATAAGTTCTTTTGTGGCAAGTCCTCCATCATCTCCATAAGTGGTCCATTGATCGTCTTTGTTTCTTTTTCGTCGTTGGCACCAAATAACCATCAATCTACAAGTACAAAACAAAATCGCCACTTCCAAATATGGAGCAGCAAGTATTAGTTGAAAATCAAGAAACAATGTCAATTTCATCAGCTTGCAAACAACAATAATTGGTGTATATCAGGTTCCATCAGTTGACCAGGCGTCCGGATACTGATATGACTTAAGGTATTTAAATGAAAAATAATATCAAATTGGCAAGGATTACTTTCCATTCTCATAAGTTCTTTTGTGGCAAGTTCTCCATGATCTTCATAAGGGTCCATGTTCTTTTGTAGCAAGTTCTCCATGGTCTTCATAACGGCTCCATAAGTTCTTTTGTGGCAAGTCCTCCATCATCTCCATAAGTGGTCCATTGATCGTCTCTGTTTCTTTTTCGTCGTTAGCACCAAATAAGTTCATCAATCTACAAGTACAAAACAAAATCGCCACTTCCAAATATGGAGCAGCAAGTATTAGTTAAAAATCAAGAAAAAGTGTCAATTTCATCAGCTTGCAAACAACAACAATTGGTGTATATCAGGTTCCATCAGTTGACCAGGCGTCCGGATAGTGATATGACTTAAGGTATTTAAATGAAAAATAATATCAAATTGGCAAAGATTACTTTCCATTCTCATAGGTTTTTTTGTGGCAAGTTCTCCATAAGTTCTTTTGTAGCAAGTTCTCCATGGTCTTCATCAGGGCTCCATAAGTTCTTTTGTGGCAAGTTGTCCATCATCTCCATAAGGGTCCAGAAATTCTTTTGTGGCAAGTCCTCCATCATCTCCATAAGTGGTCCATTGATCGTCTTTGTTTCTTTTTCGTCGTTAGCACCAAATAAGCTCATCAATCTACAAGTACAAAACAAAATCGCCACTTCCAAATATGGAGCAGCAAGTATTATTTAAAAATCAAGAAAAAATGTCAATTTCATCAGCTTGCAAACAACAATAATTGGTGTATATCAGGTTCCATCAGTTGACCAGGCGTCCGGATAGTGATATGACTTAAGGTATTTAAATGAAAAATAATATCAAATTGGCAAGGATTACTTTCCATTCTCATAAGTTCTTTTGTGGCAAGTTCTCCATGATCTTCATAAGGGTCCATGTTCTTTTGTAGCAAGTTCTCCATGGTCTTCATAACGGCTCCATAAGTTCTTTTGTGGCAAGTCCTCCATCATCTCCATAAGTGGTCCATTGATCGTCTCTGTTTCTTTTTCGTCGTTAGCACCAAATAAGTTCATCAATCTACAAGTACAAAACAAAATCGCCACTTCCAAATATGGAGCAGCAAGTATTAGTTAAAAATCAAGAAAAAGTGTCAATTTCATCAGCTTGCAAACAACAACAATTGGTGTATATCAGGTTCCATCAGTTGACCAGGCGTCCGGATAGTGATATGACTTAAGGTATTTAAATGAAAAATAATATCAAATTGGCAAAGATTACTTTCCATTCTCATAGGTTTTTTTGTGGCAAGTTCTCCATAAGTTCTTTTGTAGCAAGTTCTCCATGGTCTTCATCAGGGCTCCATAAGTTCTTTTGTGGCAAGTTGTCCATCATCTCCATAAGTGTCCAGAAATTCTTTTGTGGCAAGTCCTCCATCATCTCCATAAGTGGTCCATTGATCGTCTTTGTTTCTTTTTCGTCGTTAGCACCAAATAAACTCATCAATCTACAAGTACAAAACAAAATCGCCACTTCCAAATATGGAGCAGCAAGTATTATTTAAAAATCAAGAAAAAATGTCAATTTCATCAGCTTGCAAACAACAATAATTGGTGTATATCAGGTTCCATCAGTTGACCAGGCGTCCGGATAGTGATATGACTTAAGGTATTTAAATGAAAAATAATATCAAATTGGCAAAGATTACTTTCCATTCTCATAAGTTCTTTTGTGGCAAGTTCTCCATAAGTTCTTTTGTAGCAAGTTCTCCATGGTCTTCATCAGGGCTCCATAAGTTCTTTTGTGGCAAGTTGTCCATCATCTCCATAAGGGTCCATAAGTTCTTTTGTGGCAAGTCCTCCATCATCTCCATAAGTGGTCCATTGATCGTCTTTGTTTCTTTTTCGTCGTTAGCACCAAATAAGCTCATCAATCTACAAGTACAAAACAAAATCGCCACTTCCAAACATGGAGCAGCAAGTATTAGTTAAAAATCAAGAAACAATGTCAATTTCATCAGCTTGCAAACAACAATAATTGGTGTATATCAGGTTCCATCAGTTGACCAGGCGTCCGGATACTGATATGACTTAAGGTATTTAAATGAAAAATAATATCAAATTGGCAAAGATTACTTTCCATTCTCATAAGTTCTTTTGTGGCACGTTCTCCATGATCTTCATAAGGGTCCATAAGTTCTTCGGTGGCAAGTTCTCCATGATCTTCATAAGGGTCCATAAGTTCTTTTGTGGCAAGTTCTCCATCATCTCCATAAGGTCTTTTGTGGCAATTTCTCCATCATCTCCATAAGTGGTCCATTGATCGTCTTTGTTTCTTTTTCGTCGTTAGCACCAAATAAGTTCATCAATCTACAAGTAAAAACAAAATTGCCACTTCCAAATATGGAGCAGCAAGTATTAGTTAAAAATCAAGAAAAAGTGTCAATTTCATCAGCTTGCAAACAACAACAATTGGTGTATATCAGGTTCCATCAGTTGACCAGGCGTCCGGATAGTGATATGACTTAAGGTATTTAAATGAAAAATAATATCAAATTGGCAAAGATTACTTTCCATTCTCATAGGTTTTTTTGTGGCAAGTTCTCCATAAGTTCTTTTGTAGCAAGTTCTCCATGGTCTTCATCAGGGCTCCATAAGTTCTTTTGTGGCAAGTTGTCCATCATCTCCATAAGGGTCCATAAGTTCTTTTGTGGCAAGTCCTCCATCATCTCCATAAGTGGTCCATTGATCGTCTTTGTTTCTTTTTCGTCGTTAGCACCAAATAAGCTCATCAATCTACAAGTACAAAACAAAATCGCCACTTCCAAATATGGAGCAGCAAGTATTAGTTAAAAATCAAGAAACAATGTCAATTTCATCAGCTTGCAAACAACAATAATTGGTGTATATCAGGTTCCATCAGTTGACCAGGCGTCCGGATACTGATATGACTTAAGGTATTTAAATGAAAAATAATATCAAATTGGCAAAGATTACTTTCCATTCTCATAAGTTCTTTTGTGGCACGTTCTCCATGATCTTCATAAGGGTCCATAAGTTCTTCGGTGGCAAGTTCTCCATCATCTCCATAAGGGTCCATAAGGTCTTTTGTGGCAAGTTCTCCATCATCTCCATAAGTGGTCCATTGATCGTCTTTGTTTCTTTTTCGTCGTTGGCACCAAATAACCATCAATCTACAAGTACAAAACAAAATCGCCACTTCCAAATATGGAGCAGCAAGTATTAGTTAAAAATCAAGAAAAATGTCAATTTCATCAGCTTGCAAACAACAATAATTGGTGTATATCAGGTTCCATCAGTTGATCAGGCGTCCGGACACTGCTATGACTTAAGGTATTTAAATGAAAAATAATATCAAATTGGCAAGGATTACTTTCCATTTTCATAAGTTCTTTTGTGGCACGTTCTCCATGATCTTCATAAGGGTCCATAAGTTCTTTTGTAGCAAGTTCTCCATGGTCTTCATAAGTTCTTTTGTGGCAAGTTCTCCATCATCTCCATAAGGGTCCATAAGTTCTTTTGTGGCAAGTTCTCCATCATCTCCATAAGTGGTCCATTGATCGTCTTTGTTTCTTTTTCGTCGTTGGCACCAAATAACCATCAATCTACAAGTACAAAACAAAATCGCCACTTCCAAATATGGAGCAGCAAGTATTAGTTAAAAATCAAGAAAAATGTCAATTTCATCAGCTTGCAAACAACAATAATTGGTGTATATCAGGTTCCATCAGTTGATCAGGCGTCCGGACACTGATATGACTTAAGGTATTTAAATGAAAAATAATATCAAATTGGCAAGGATTACTTTCCATTTTCATAAGTTCTTTTGTGGCACGTTCTCCATGATCTTCATAAGGGTCCATAAGTTCTTTTGTGGCAAGTTCTCCATCATCTCCATAAGGTCTTTTGTGGCAATTTCTCCATCATCTCCATAAGTGGTCCATTGATCGTCTTTGTTTCTTTTTCGTCGTTGGCACCAAATAACCATCAATCTACAAGTACAAAACAAAATCGCCACTTCCAAATATGGAGCAGCAAGTATTAGTTAAAAATCAAGAAAAATGTCAATTTCATCAGCTTGCAAACAACAATAATTGGTGTATATCAGGTTCCATCAGTTGATCAGGCGTCCGGACACTGCTATGACTTAAGGTATTTAAATGAAAAATAATATCAAATTGGCAAGGATTACTTTCCATTTTCATAAGTTCTTTTGTGGCACGTTCTCCATGATCTTCATAAGGGTCCATAAGTTCTTTTGTAGCAAGTTCTCCATGGTCTTCATAAGTTCTTTTGTGGCAAGTTCTCCATCATCTCCATAAGGGTCCATAAGTTCTTTTGTGGCAAGTTCTCCATCATCTCCATAAGTGGTCCATTGATCGTCTTTGTTTCTTTTTCGTCGTTGGCACCAAATAACCATCAATCTACAAGTTCAAAACAAAATCGCCACTTCCAAATATGGAGCAGCAAGTATTAGTTAAAAATCAAGAAAAATGTCAATTTCATCAGCTTGCAAACAACAATAATTGGTGTATATCAGGTTCCATCAGTTGATCAGGCGTCCGGACACTGATATGACTTAAGGTATTTAAATGAAAAATAATATAAAATTGGCAAGGATTACTTTCCATTTTCATAAGTTCTTTTGTGGCACGTTCTCCATGATCTTCATAAGGGTCCATAAGTTCTTTTGTGGCAAGTTCTCCATCATCTACATAAGGTCTTTTGTGGCAATTTCTCCATCATCTCCATAAGTGGTCCATTGATCGTCTTTGTTTCTTTTTCGTCGTTGGCACCAAATAACCATCAATCTACAAGTACAAAACAAAATCGCCACTTCCAAATATGAAGCAGCAAGTATTAGTTAAAAATCAAGAAAATTTGTCAATTTCATCAGCTTGCAAACAACAATAATTGGTGTATATCAGGTTCCATCAGTTGATCAGGCGTCCGGATACTGATATGACTTAAGGTATTTAAATGAAAAATAATATAAAATTGGCAAGGATTACTTTCCATTTTCATAAGTTCTTTTGTGGCACGTTCTCCATGATCTTCATAAGGGTCCATAAGTTCTTTTGTGGCAAGTTCTCCATCATCTCCATAAGGTCTTTTGTGGCAATTTCTCCATCATCTCCATAAGTGGTCCATTGATCGTCTTTGTTTCTTTTTCGTCGTTGGCACCAAATAACCATCAATCTACAAGTACAAAACAAAATCGCCACTTCCAAATATGGAGCAGCAAGTATTAGTTAAAAATCAAGAAAAATGTCAATTTCATCAGCTTGCAAACAACAATAATTGGTGTATATCAGGTTCCATCAGTTGATCAGGCGTCCGGACACTGATGTGACTTAAGGTATTTAAATGAAAAATAATATCAAATTGGCAAGGATTACTTTCCATTTTCATAAGTTCTTTTGTGGCACGTTCTCCATGATCTTCATAAGGGTCCATAAGTTCTTTTGTGGCAAGTTCTCCATCATCTCCATAAGGTCTTTTGTGGCAATTTCTCCATCATCTCCATAAGTGGTCCATTGATCGTCTTTGTTTCTTTTTCGTCGTTGGCACCAAATAACCATCAATCTACAAGTACAAAACAAAATCGCCACTTCCAAATATGGAGCAGCAAGTATTAGTTAAAAATCAAGAAAAATGTCAATTTCATCAGCTTGCAAACAACAATAATTGGTGTATATCAGGTTCCATCAGTTGATCAGGCGTCCGGACACTGCTATGACTTAAGGTATTTAAATGAAAAATAATATCAAATTGGCAAGGATTACTTTCCATTTTCATAAGTTCTTTTGTGGCACGTTCTCCATGATCTTCATAAGGGTCCATAAGTTCTTTTGTAGCAAGTTCTCCATGGTCTCCATAAGTTCTTCGGTGGCAAGTTCTCCATCATCTCCATAAGGGTCCATAAGGTCTTTTGTGGCAAGTTCTCCATCATCTCCATAAGTGGTCCATTGATCGTCTTTGTTTCTTTTTCGTCGTTGGCACCAAATAACCATCAATCTACAAGTACAAAACAAAATCGCCACTTCCAAATATGGAGCAGCAAGTATTAGTTAAAAATCAAGAAAAATGTCAATTTCATCAGCTTGCAAACAACAATAATTGGTGTATATCAGGTTCCATCAGTTGATCAGGCGTCCGGATACTGATATGACTTAAGGTATTTAAATGAAAAATAATATAAAATTGGCAAGGATTACTTTCCATTTTCATAAGTTCTTTTGTGGCACGTTCTCCATGATCTTCATAAGGGTCCATAAGTTCTTTTGTGGCAAGTTCTCCATCATCTCCATAAGGTCTTTTGTGGCAATTTCTCCATCATCTCCATAAGTGGTCCATTGATCGTCTTTGTTTCTTTTTCGTCGTTAGCACCAAATAAGTTCATCAATCTACAAGTACAAAACAAAATCGCCACTTCCAAATATGGAGCAGCAAGTATTAGTTAAAAATCAAGAAAAAGTGTCAATTTCATCAGCTTGCAAACAACAACAATTGGTGTATATCAGGTTCCATCAGTTGACCAGGCGTCCGGATACTGATATGACTTAAGGTATTTAAATGAAAAATAATATAAAATTGGCAAGGATTACTTTCCATTTTCATAAGTTCTTTTGTGGCACGTTCTCCATGATCTTCATAAGGGTCCATAAGTTCTTTTGTGGCAAGTTCTCCATCATCTCCATAAGGTCTTTTGTGGCAATTTCTCCATCATCTCCATAAGTGGTCCATTGATCGTCTTTGTTTCTTTTTCGTCGTTGGCACCAAATAACCATCAATCTACAAGTACAAAACAAAATCGCCACTTCCAAATATGGAGCAGCAAGTATTAGTTAAAAATCAAGAAAAATGTCAATTTCATCAGCTTGCAAACAACAATAATTGGTGTATATCAGGTTCCATCAATTGATCAGGCGTCCGGACACTGATATGACTTAAGGTATTTAAATGAAAAATAATATCAAATTGGCAAGGATTACTTTCCATTTTCATAAGTTCTTTTGTGGCACGTTCTCCATGATCTTCATAAGGGTCCATAAGTTCTTTTGTGGCAAGTTCTCCATCATCTCCATAAGGTCTTTTGTGGCAATTTCTCCATCATCTCCATAAGTGGTCCATTGATCGTCTTTGTTTCTTTTTCGTCGTTGGCACCAAATAACCATCAATCTACAAGTACAAAACAAAATCGCCACTTCCAAATATGGAGCAGCAAGTATTAGTTAAAAATCAAGAAAAATGTCAATTTCATCAGCTTGCAAACAACAATAATTGGTGTATATCAGGTTCCATCAGTTGATCAGGCATCCGGACACTGATATGACTTAAGGTATTTAAATGAAAAATAATATCAAATTGGCAAGGATTACTTTCCATTTTCAGAAGGTCTTTTGTGGCACGTTCTCCATGATCTTCATAAGGGTCCATAAGTTCTTTTGTAGCAAGTTCTCCATGGTCTTCATAAGTTCTTTTGTGGCAATTTCTCCATCATCTCCATAAGGGTCCATAAGTTCTTTTGTGGCAAGTTCTCCATCATCTCCATAAGTGGTCCATTGATCGTCTTTGTTTCTTTTTCGTCGTTGGCACCAAATAACCATCAATCTACAAGTACAAAACAAAATCGCCACTTCCAAATATGGAGCAGCAAGTATTAGTTAAAAATCATGAAAAATGTCAATTTCATCAGCTTGCAAACAACAATAATTGGTGTATATCAGGTTCCATCAGTTGATCAGGCGTCCGGACACTGCTATGACTTAAGGTATTTAAATGAAAAATAATATCAAATTGGCAAGGATTACTTTCCATTTTCATAAGTTCTTTTGTGGCACGTTCTCCATGATCTTCATAAGGGTCCATAAGTTCTTTTGTAGCAAGTTCTCCATGGTCTCCATAAGTTCTTCGGTGGCAAGTTCTCCATCATCTCCATAAGGGTCCATAAGGTCTTTTGTGGCAAGTTCTCCATCATCTCCATAAGTGGTCCATTGATCGTCTTTGTTTCTTTTTCGTCGTTGGCACCAAATAACCATCAATCTACAAGTACAAAACAAAATCGCCACTTCCAAATATGGAGCAGCAAGTATTAGTTAAAAATCAAGAAAAATGTCAATTTCATCAGCTTGCAAACAACAATAATTGGTGTATATCAGGTCCATCAGTTGATCAGGCGTCCGGATACTGATATGACTTAAGGTATTTAAATGAAAAATAATATAAAATTGGCAAGGATTACTTTCCATTTTCATAAGTTCTTTTGTGGCACGTTCTCCATGATCTTCATAAGGGTCCATAAGTTCTTTTGTGGCAAGTTCTCCATCATCTCCATAAGGTCTTTTGTGGCAATTTCTCCATCATCTCCATAAGTGGTCCATTGATCGTCTTTGTTTCTTTTTCGTCGTTAGCACCAAATAAGTTCATCAATCTACAAGTACAAAACAAAATCGCCACTTCCAAATATGGAGCAGCAAGTATTAGTTAAAAATCAAGAAAAAGTGTCAATTTCATCAGCTTGCAAACAACAACAATTGGTGTATATCAGGTTCCATCAGTTGACCAGGCGTCCGGATAGTGATATGACTTAAGGTATTTAAATGAAAAATAATATCAATTGGCAAAGATTACTTTCCATTCTCATAGGTTTTTTTGTGGCAAGTTCTCCATAAGTTCTTTTGTAGCAAGTTCTCCATGGTCTTCATCAGGGCTCCATAAGTTCTTTTGTGGCAAGTTGTCCATCATCTCCATAAGGGTCCAGAAATTCTTTTGTGGCAAGTCCTCCATCATCTCCATAAGTGGTCCATTGATCGTCTTTGTTTCTTTTTCGTCGTTAGCACCAAATAAGCTCATCAATCTACAAGTACAAAACAAAATCGCCACTTCCAAATATGGAGCAGCAAGTATTAGTTAAAAATCAAGAAAAATGTCAATTTCATCAGCTTGCAAACAACAATAATTGGTGTATATCAGGTTCCATCAGTTGATCAGGCGTCCGGACACTGATATGACTTAAGGTATTTAAATGAAAAATAATATCAAATTGGCAAGGATTATTTTCCATTTTCATAAGTTCTTTTGTGGCACGTTCTCCATGATCTTCATAAGGGTCCATAAGTTCTTTTGTGGCAAGTTCTCCATCATCTCCATAAGGTCTTTTGTGGCAATTTCTCCATCATCTCCATAAGTGGTCCATTGATCGTCTTTGTTTCTTTTTCGTCGTTGGCACCAAATAACCATCAATCTACAAGTACAAAACAAAATCGCCACTTCCAAATATGGAGCAGCAAGTATTAGTTAAAAATCAAGAAAAATGTCAATTTCATCAGCTTGCAAACAACAATAATTGGTGTATATCAGGTTCCATCAGTTGATCAGGCGTCCGGACACTGATATGACTTAAGGTATTTAAATGAAAAATAATATCAAATTGGCAAGGATTACTTTCCATTTTAAGAAGGTCTTTTGTGGCACGTTCTCCATGATCTTCATAAGGGTCCATAAGTTCTTTTGTAGCAAGTTCTCCATGGTCTTCATAAGTTCTTTTGTGGCAATTTCTCCATCATCTCCATAAGGGTCCATAAGTTCTTTTGTGGCAAGTTCTCCATCATCTCCATAAGTGGTCCATTGATCGTCTTTGTTTCTTTTTCGTCGTTGGCACCAAATAACCATCAATCTACAAGTACAAAACAAAATCGCCACTTCCAAATATGGAGCAGCAAGTATTAGTTAAAAATCAAGAAAAATGTCAATTTCATCAGCTTGCAAATAACAATAATTGGTGTATATCAGGTTCCATCAGTTGATCAGGCGTCCGGACACTGCTATGACTTAAGGTATTTAAATGAAAAATAATATCAAATTGGCAAGGATTACTTTCCATTTTCATAAGTTCTTTTGTGGCACGTTCTCCATGATCTTCATAAGGGTCCATAAGTTCTTTTGTAGCAAGTTCTCCATGGTCTCCATAAGTTCTTCGGTGGCAAGTTCTCCATCATCTCCATAAGGGTCCATAAGGTCTTTTGTGGCAAGTTCTCCATCATCTCCATAAGTGGTCCATTGATCGTCTTTGTTTCTTTTTCGTCGTTGGCACCAAATAACCATCAATCTACAAGTACAAAACAAAATCGCCACTTCCAAATATGGAGCAGCAAGTATTAGTTAAAAATCAAGAAAAATGTCAATTTCATCAGCTTGCAAACAACAATAATTGGTGTATATCAGGTTCCATCAGTTGATCAGGCGTCCGGATACTGATATGACTTAAGGTATTTAAATGAAAAATAATATAAAATTGGCAAGGATTACTTTCCATTTTCATAAGTTCTTTTGTGGCACGTTCTCCATGATCTTCGTAAGGGTCCATAAGTTCTTTTGTGGCAAGTTCTCCATCATCTCCATAAGGTCTTT
This sequence comes from Lepidochitona cinerea, assembly GCA_963971465.1. Lineage (NCBI taxonomy): Eukaryota > Metazoa > Mollusca > Polyplacophora > Chitonida > Tonicellidae > Lepidochitona > Lepidochitona cinerea. Next base: position 27,341,806 of record OZ020564.1, on the reverse strand, counting down.
TGTGGCAATTTCTCCATCATCTCCATAAGTGGTCCATTGATCGTCTTTGTTTCTTTTTCGTCGTTAGCACCAAATAAGTTCATCAATCTACAAGTACAAAACAAAATCGCCACTTCCAAATATGGAGCAGCAAGTATTAGTTAAAAATCAAGAAAAAGTGTCAATTTCATCAGCTTGCAAACAACAACAATTGGTGTATATCAGGTTCCATCAGTTGACCAGGCGTCCGGATAGTGATATGACTTAAGGTATTTAAATGAAAAATAATATCAAATTGGCAAAGATTACTTTCCATTCTCATAGGTTTTTTTGTGGCAAGTTCTCCATAAGTTCTTTTGTAGCAAGTTCTCCATGGTCTTCATCAGGGCTCCATAAGTTCTTTTGTGGCAAGTTGTCCATCATCTCCATAAGGGTCCAGAAATTCTTTTGTGGCAAGTCCTCCATCATCTCCATAAGTGGTCCATTGATCGTCTTTGTTTCTTTTTCGTCGTTAGCACCAAATAAGCTCATCAATCTACAAGTACAAAACAAAATCGCCACTTCCAAATATGGAGCAGCAAGTATTAGTTAAAAATCAAGAAAAAATTTCAATTTCATCAGCTTGCAAACAACAATAATTGGTGTATATCAGGTTCCATCAGTTGACCAGGCGTCCGGATAGTGATATGACTTAAGGTATTTAAATGAAAAATAATATCAAATTGGCAAAGATTACTTTCCATTCTCATAAGTTCTTTTGTGGCAAGTTCTCCATAAGTTGTTTTGTAGCAAGTTCTCCATGGTCTTCATCAGGGCTCCATAAGTTCTTTTGTGGCAAGTTGTCCATCATCTCCATAAGGGTCCATAAGTTCTTTTGTGGCAAGTCCTCCATCATCTCCATAAGTGGTCCATTGATCGTCTTTGTTTCTTTTTCGTCGTTAGCACCAAATAAGCTCATCAATCTACAAGTACAAAACAAAATCGCCACTTCCAAATATGGAGCAGCAAGTATTAGTTAAAAATCAAGAAACAATGTCAATTTCATCAGCTTGCAAACAACAATAATTGGTGTATATCAGGTTCCATCAGTTGACCAGGCGTCCGGATACTGATATGACTTAAGGTATTTAAATGAAAAATAATATCAAATTGGCAAAGATTACTTTCCATTCTCATAAGTTCTTTTGTGGCACGTTCTCCATGATCTTCATAAGGGTCCATAAGTTCTTCGGTGGCAAGTTCTCCATCATCTCCATAAGGGTCCATAAGGTCTTTTGTGGCAAGTTCTCCATCATCTCCATAAGTGGTCCATTGATCGTCTTTGTTTCTTTTTCGTCGTTGGCACCAAATAACCATCAATCTACAAGTACAAAACAAAATCGCCACTTCCAAATATGGAGCATCAAGTATTAGTTAAAAATCAAGAAAAATGTCAATTTCATCAGCTTGCAAACAACAATAATTGGTGTATATCAGGTTCCATCAGTTGATCAGGCGTCCGGACACTGATATGACTTAAGGTATTTAAATGAAAAATAATATAAAATTGACAAGGATTACTTTCCATTTTCATAAGTTCTTTTGTGGCACGTTCTCCATGATCTTCATAAGGGTCCATAAGTTCTTTTGTGGCAAGTTCTCCATCATCTCCATAAGGTCTTTTGTGGCAATTTCTCCATCATCTCCATAAGTGGTCCATTGATCGTCTTTGTTTCTTTTTCGTCGTTAGCACCAAATAAGTTCATCAATCTACAAGTACAAAACAAAATCGCCACTTCCAAATATGGAGCAGCAAGTATTAGTTAAAAATCAAGAAAAAGTGTCAATTTCATCAGCTTGCAAACAACAACAATTGGTGTATATCAGGTTCCATCAGTTGACCAGGCGTCCGGATAGTGATATGACTTAAGGTATTTAAATGAAAAATAATATCAATTGGCAAAGATTACTTTCCATTCTCATAGGTTTTTTTGTGGCAAGTTCTCCATAAGTTCTTTTGTAGCAAGTTCTCCATGGTCTTCATCAGGGCTCCATAAGTTCTTTTGTGGCAAGTTGTCCATCATCTCCATAAGGGTCCAGAAATTCTTTTGTGGCAAGTCCTCCATCATCTCCATAAGTGGTCCATTGATCGTCTTTGTTTCTTTTTCGTCGTTAGCACCAAATAAGCTCATCAATCTACAAGTACAAAACAAAATCGCCACTTCCAAATATGGAGCAGCAAGTATTAGTTAAAAATCAAGAAAAATGTCAATTTCATCAGCTTGCAAACAACAATAATTGGTGTATATCAGGTTCCATCAGTTGATCAGGCGTCCGGACACTGATATGACTTAAGGTATTTAAATGAAAAATAATATCAAATTGGCAAGGATTATTTTCCATTTTCATAAGTTCTTTTGTGGCACGTTCTCCATGATCTTCATAAGGGTCCATAAGTTCTTTTGTGGCAAGTTCTCCATCATCTCCATAAGGTCTTTTGTGGCAATTTCTCCATCATCTCCATAAGTGGTCCATTGATCGTCTTTGTTTCTTTTTCGTCGTTGGCACCAAATAACCATCAATCTACAAGTACAAAACAAAATCGCCACTTCCAAATATGGAGCAGCAAGTATTAGTTAAAAATCAAGAAAAATGTCAATTTCATCAGCTTGCAAACAACAATAATTGGTGTATATCAGGTTCCATCAGTTGATCAGGCGTCCGGACACTGATATGACTTAAGGTATTTAAATGAAAAATAATATCAAATTGGCAAGGATTACTTTCCATTTTAAGAAGGTCTTTTGTGGCACGTTCTCCATGATCTTCATAAGGGTCCATAAGTTCTTTTGTAGCAAGTTCTCCATGGTCTTCATAAGTTCTTTTGTGGCAATTTCTCCATCATCTCCATAAGGGTCCATAAGTTCTTTTGTGGCAAGTTCTCCATCATCTCCATAAGTGGTCCATTGATCGTCTTTGTTTCTTTTTCGTCGTTGGCACCAAATAACCATCAATCTACAAGTACAAAACAAAATCGCCACTTCCAAATATGGAGCAGCAAGTATTAGTTAAAAATCAAGAAAAATGTCAATTTCATCAGCTTGCAAACAACAATAATTGGTGTATATCAGGTTCCATCAGTTGATCAGGCGTCCGGACACTGCTATGACTTAAGGTATTTAAATGAAAAATAATATCAAATTGGCAAGGATTACTTTCCATTTTCATAAGTTCTTTTGTGGCACGTTCTCCATGATCTTCATAAGGGTCCATAAGTTCTTTTGTAGCAAGTTCTCCATGGTCTCCATAAGTTCTTCGGTGGCAAGTTCTCCATCATCTCCATAAGGGTCCATAAGGTCTTTTGTGGCAAGTTCTCCATCATCTCCATAAGTGGTCCATTGATCGTCTTTGTTTCTTTTTCGTCGTTGGCACCAAATAACCATCAATCTACAAGTACAAAACAAAATCGCCACTTCCAAATATGGAGCAGCAAGTATTAGTTAAAAATCAAGAAAAATGTCAATTTCATCAGCTTGCAAACAACAATAATTGGTGTATATCAGGTTCCATCAGTTGATCAGGCGTCCGGATACTGATATGACTTAAGGTATTTAAATGAAAAATAATATAAAATTGGCAAGGATTACTTTCCATTTTCATAAGTTCTTTTGTGGCACGTTCTCCATGATCTTCGTAAGGGTCCATAAGTTCTTTTGTGGCAAGTTCTCCATCATCTCCATAAGGTCTTTTGTGGCAATTTCTCCATCATCTCCATAAGTGGTCCATTGATCGTCTTTGTTTCTTTTTCGTCGTTAGCACCAAATAAGTTCATCAATCTACAAGTACAAAACAAAATCGCCACTTCCAAATATGGAGCAGCAAGTATTAGTTAAAAATCAAGAAAAAGTGTCAATTTCATCAGCTTGCAAACAACAACAATTGGTGTATATCAGGTTCCATCAGTTGACCAGGCGTCCGGATAGTGATATGACTTAAGGTATTTAAATGAAAAATAATATCAAATTGGCAAAGATTACTTTCCATTCTCATAGGTTTTTTTGTGGCAAGTTCTCCATAAGTTCTTTTGTAGCAAGTTCTCCATGGTCTTCATCAGGGCTCCATAAGTTCTTTTGTGGCAAGTTGTCCATCATCTCCATAAGGGTCCAGAAATTCTTTTGTGGCAAGTCCTCCATCATCTCCATAAGTGGTCCATTGATCGTCTTTGTTTCTTTTTCGTCGTTAGCACCAAATAAGCTCATCAATCTACAAGTACAAAACAAAATCGCCACTTCCAAATATGGAGCAGCAAGTATTAGTTAAAAATCAAGAAAAAATTTCAATTTCATCAGCTTGCAAACAACAATAATTGGTGTATATCAGGTTCCATCAGTTGACCAGGCGTCCGGATAGTGATATGACTTAAGGTATTTAAATGAAAAATAATATCAAATTGGCAAAGATTACTTTCCATTCTCATAAGTTCTTTTGTGGCAAGTTCTCCATAAGTTCTTTTGTAGCAAGTTCTCCATGGTCTTCATCAGGGCTCCATAAGTTCTTTTGTGGCAAGTTGTCCATCATCTCCATAAGGGTCCATAAGTTCTTTTGTGGCAAGTCCTCCATCATCTCCATAAGTGGTCCATTGATCGTCTTTGTTTCTTTTTCGTCGTTAGCACCAAATAAGCTCATCAATCTACAAGTACAAAACAAAATCGCCACTTCCAAATATGGAGCAGCAAGTATTAGTTAAAAATCAAGAAACAATGTCAATTTCATCAGCTTGCAAACAACAATAATTGGTGTATATCAGGTTCCATCAGTTGACCAGGCGTCCGGATACTGATATGACTTAAGGTATTTAAATGAAAAATAATATCAAATTGGCAAAGATTACTTTCCATTCTCATAAGTTCTTTTGTGGCACGTTCTCCATGATCTTCATAAGGGTCCATAAGTTCTTCGGTGGCAAGTTCTCCATCATCTCCATAAGGGTCCATAAGGTCTTTTGTGGCAAGTTCTCCATCATCTCCATAAGTGGTCCATTGATCGTCTTTGTTTCTTTTTCGTCGTTGGCACCAAATAACCATCAATCTACAAGAACAAAACAAAATCGCCACTTCCAAATATGGAGCATCAAGTATTAGTTAAAAATCAAGAAAAATGTCAATTTCATCAGCTTGCAAACAACAATAATTGGTGTATATCAGGTTCCATCAGTTGATCAGGCGTCCGGACACTGCTATGACTTAAGGTATTTAAATGAAAAATAATATCAAATTGGCAAGGATTACTTTCCATTTTCATAAGTTCTTTTGTGGCACGTTCTCCATGATCTTCATAAGGGTCCATAAGTTCTTTTGTAGCAAGTTCTCCATGGTCTTCATAAGTTCTTTTGTGGCAAGTTCTCCATCATCTCCATAAGGGTCCATAAGTTCTTTTGTGGCAAGTTCTCCATCATCTCCATAAGTGGTCCATTGATCGTCTTTGTTTCTTTTTCGTCGTTGGCACCAAATAACCATCAATCTACAAGTACAAAACAAAATCGCCACTTCCAAATATGGAGCAGCAAGTATTAGTTAAAAATCAAGAAAAATGTAAATTTCATCAGCTTGCAAACAACAATAATTGGTGTATATCAGGTTCCATCAGTTGATCAGGCGTCCGGACACTGATATGACTTAAGGTATTTAAATGAAAAATAATATAAAATTGGCAAGGATTACTTTCCATTTTCATAAGTTCTTTTGTGGCACGTTCTCCATGATCTTCATAAGGGTCCATAAGTTCTTTTGTGGCAAGTTCTCCATCATCTACATAAGGTCTTTTGTGGCAATTTCTCCATCATCTCCATAAGTGGTCCATTGATCGTCTTTGTTTCTTTTTCGTCGTTGGCACCAAATAACCATCAATCTACAAGTACAAAACAAAATCGCCACTTCCAAATATGAAGCAGCAAGTATTAGTTAAAAATCAAGAAAATATGTCAATTTCATCAGCTTGCAAACAACAATAATTGGTGTATATCAGGTTCCATCAGGCTATCAGGCGTCCAGATACTGATATGACTTAAGGTATTTAAATGAAAAATAATATAAAATTGGCAAGGATTACTTTCCATTTTCATAAGTTCTTTTGTGGCACGTTCTCCATGATCTTCATAAGGGTCCATAAGTTCTTTTGTGGCAAGTTCTCCATCATCTCCATAAGGTCTTTTGTGGCAATTTCTCCATCATCTCCATAAGTGGTCCATTGATCGTCTTTGTTTCTTTTTCGTCGTTGGCACCAAATAACCATCAATCTACAAGTACAAAACAAAATCGCCACTTCCAAATATGGAGCAGCAAGTATTAGTTAAAAATCAAGAAAAATGTCAATTTCATCAGCTTGCAAACAACAATAATTGGTGTATATCAGGTTCCATCAGTTGATCAGGCGTCCGGACACTGATATGACTTAAGGTATTTAAATGAAAAATAATATCAAATTGGCAAGGATTACTTTCCATTTTCATAAGTTCTTTTGTGGCACGTTCTCCATGATCTTCATAAGGGTCCATAAGTTCTTTTGTAGCAAGTTCTCCATGGTCTTCATAAGTTCTTTTGTGGCAATTTCTCCATCATCTCCATAAGGGTCCATAAGTTCTTTTGTGGCAAGTTCTCCATCATCTCCATAAGTGGTCCATTGATCGTCTTTGTTTCTTTTTCGGCGTTGGCACCAAATAACCATCAATCTACAAGTACAAAACAAAATCGCCACTTCCAAATATGGAGCAGCAAGTATTAGTTAAAAATCAAGAAAAATGTCAATTTCATCAGCTTGCAAACAACAATAATTGGTGTATATCAGGTTCCATCAGTTGATCAGGCGTCCGGACACTGCTATGACTTAAGGTATTTAAATGAAAAATAATATCAAATTGGCAAGGATTACTTTCCATTTTCATAAGTTCTTTTGTGGCACGTTCTCCATGATCTTCATAAGGGTCCATAAGTTCTTTTGTAGCAAGTTCTCCATGGTCTCCATAAGTTCTTCGGTGGCAAGTTCTCCATCATCTCCATAAGGGTCCATAAGGTCTTTTGTGGCAAGTTCTCCATCATCTCCATAAGTGGTCCATTGATCGTCTTTGTTTCTTTTTCGTCGTTGGCACCAAATAACCATCAATCTACAAGTACAAAACAAAATCGCCACTTCCAAATATGGAGCAGCAAGTATTAGTTAAAAATCAAGAAAAATGTCAATTTCATCAGCTTGCAAACAACAATAATTGGTGTATATCAGGTTCCATCAGTTGATCAGGCGTCCGGATACTGATATGACTTAAGGTATTTAAATGAAAAATAATATAAAATTGGCAAGGATTACTTTCCATTTTCATAAGTTCTTTTGTGGCACGTTCTCCATGATCTTCATAAGGGTCCATAAGTTCTTTTGTGGCAAGTTCTCCATCATCTCCATAAGGTCTTTTGTGGCAATTTCTCCATCATCTCCATAAGTGGTCCATTGATCGTCTTTGTTTCTTTTTCGTCGTTAGCACCAAATAAGTTCATCAATCTACAAGTACAAAACAAAATCGCCACTTCCAAATATGGAGCAGCAAGTATTAGTTAAAAATCAAGAAAAAGTGTCAATTTCATCAGCTTGCAAACAACAACAATTGGTGTATATCAGGTTCCATCAGTTGACCAGGCGTCCGGATACTGATATGACTTAAGGTATTTAAATGAAAAATAATATAAAATTGGCAAGGATTACTTTCCATTTTCATAAGTTCTTTTGTGGCACGTTCTCCATGATCTTCATAAGGGTCCATAAGTTCTTTTGTGGCAAGTTCTCCATCATCTCCATAAGGTCTTTTGTGGCAATTTCTCCATCATCTCCATAAGTGGTCCATTGATCGTCTTTGTTTCTTTTTCGTCGTTGGCACCAAATAACCATCAATCTACAAGTACAAAACAAAATCGCCACTTCCAAATATGGAGCAGCAAGTATTAGTTAAAAATCAAGAAAAATGTCAATTTCATCAGCTTGCAAACAACAATAATTGGTGTATATCAGGTTCCATCAGTTGATCAGGCGTCCGGACACTGATATGACTTAAGGTATTTAAATGAAAAATAATATCAAATTGGCAAGGATTACTTTCCATTTTCATAAGTTCTTTTGTGGCACGTTCTCCATGATCTTCATAAGGGTCCATAAGTTCTTTTGTGGCAAGTTCTCCATCATCTCCATAAGGTCTTTTGTGGCAATTTCTCCATCATCTCCATAAGTGGTCCATTGATCGTGTTTGTTTCTTTTTCGTCGTTGGCACCAAATAACCATCAATCTACAAGTACAAAACAAAATCGCCACTTCCAAATATGGAGCAGCAAGTATTAGTTAAAAATCAAGAAAAATGTCAATTTCATCAGCTTGCAAACAACAATAATTGGTGTATATCAGGTTCCATCAGTTGATCAGGCGTCCGGACACTGATATGACTTAAGGTATTTAAATGAAAAATAATATCAAATTGGCAAGGATTACTTTCCATTTTCAGAAGGTCTTTTGTGGCACGTTCTCCATGATCTTCATAAGGGTCCATAAGTTCTTTTGTAGCAAGTTCTCCATGGTCTTCATAAGTTCTTTTGTGGCAATTTCTCCATCATCTCCATAAGGGTCCATAAGTTCTTTTGTGGCAAGTTCTCCATCATCTCCATAAGTGGTCCATTGATCGTCTTTGTTTCTTTTTCGTCGTTGGCACCAAATAACCATCAATCTACAAGTACAAAACAAAAATCAAGAAAAATGTCAATTTCATCAGCTTGCAAACAACAATAATTGGTGTATATCAGGTTCCATCAGTTGATCAGGCGTCCGGACACTGCTATGACTTAAGGTATTTAAATGAAAAATAATATCAAATTGGCAAGGATTACTTTCCATTTTCATAAGTTCTTTTGTGGCACGTTCTCCATGATCTTCATAAGGGTCCATAAGTTCTTTTGTAGCAAGTTCTCCGTGGTCTCCATAAGTTCTTCGGTGGCAAGTTCTCCATCATCTCCATAAGGGTCCATAAGGTCTTTTGTGGCAAGTTCTCCATCATCTCCATAAGTGGTCCATTGATCGTCTTTGTTTCTTTTTCGTCGTTGGCACCAAATAACCATCAATCTACAAGTACAAAACAAAATCGCCACTTCCAAATATGGAGCAGCAAGTATTAGTTAAAAATCAAGAAAAATGTCAATTTCATCAGCTTGCAAACAACAATAATTGGTGTATATCAGGTTCCATCAGTTGATCAGGCGTCCGGATACTGATATGACTTAAGGTATTTAAATGAAAAATAATATAAAATTGGCAAGGATTACTTTCCATTTTCATAAGTTCTTTTGTGGCACGTTCTCCATGATCTTCATAAGGGTCCATAAGTTCTTTTGTGGCAAGTTCTCCATCATCTCCATAAGGTCTTTTGTGGCAATTTCTCCATCATCTCCATAAGTGGTCCATTGATCGTCTTTGTTTCTTTTTCGTCGTTAGCACCAAATAAGTTCATCAATCTACAAGTACAAAACAAAATCGCCACTTCCAAATATGGAGCAGCAAGTATTAGTTAAAAATCAAGAAAAAGTGTCAATTTCATCAGCTTGCAAACAACAACAATTGGTGTATATCAGGTTCCATCAGTTGACCAGGCGTCCGGATACTGATATGACTTAAGGTATTTAAATGAAAAATAATATAAAATTGGCAAGGATTACTTTCCATTTTCATAAGTTCTTTTGTGGCACGTTCTCCATGATCTTCATAAGGGTCCATAAGTTCTTTTGTGGCAAGTTCTCCATCATCTCCATAAGGTCTTTTGTGGCAATTTCTCCATCATCTCCATAAGTGGTCCATTGATCGTCTTTGTTTCTTTTTCGTCGTTGGCACCAAATAACCATCAATCTACAAGTACAAAACAAAATCGCCACTTCCAAATATGGAGCAGCAAGTATTAGTTAAAAATCAAGAAAAATGTCAATTTCATCAGCTTGCAAACAACAATAATTGGTGTATATCAGGTTCCATCAGTTGATCAGGCGTCCGGACACTGATATGACTTAAGGTATTTAAATGAAAAATAATATCAAATTGGCAAGGATTACTTTCCATTTTCATAAGTTCTTTTGTGGCACGTTCTCCATGATCTTCATAAGGGTCCATAAGTTCTTTTGTGGCAAGTTCTCCATCATCTCCATAAGGTCTTTTGTGGCAATTTCTCCATCATCTCCATAAGTGGTCCATTGATCGTCTTTGTTTCTTTTTCGTCGTTGGCACCAAATAACCATCAATCTACAAGTACAAAACAAAATCGCCACTTCCAAATATGGAGCAGCAAGTATTAGTTAAAAATCAAGAAAAATGTCAATTTCATCAGCTTGCAAACAACAATAATTGGTGTATATCAGGTTCCATCAGTTGATCAGGCGTCCGGACACTGATATGACTTAAGGTATTTAAATGAAAAATAATATCAAATTGGCAAGGATTACTTTCCATTTTCAGAAGGTCTTTTGTGGCACGTTCTCCATGATCTTCATAAGGGTCCATAAGTTCTTTTGTAGCAAGTTCTCCATGGTCTTCATAAGTTCTTTTGTGGCAATTTCTCCATCATCTCCATAAGGGTCCATAAGTTCTTTTGTGGCAAGTTCTCCATCATCTCCATAAGTGGTCCATTGATCGTCTTTGTTTCTTTTTCGTCGTTGGCACCAAATAACCATCAATCTACAAGTACAAAACAAAATCGCCACTTCCAAATATGGAGCAGCAAGTATTAGTTAAAAATCAAGAAAAATGTCAATTTCATCAGCTTGCAAACAACAATAATTGGTGTATATCAGGTTCCATCAGTTGATCAGGTGTCCGGATACTGATATGACTTAAGGTATTTAAATGAAAAATAATATAAAATTGGCAAGGATTACTTTCCATTTTCATAAGTTCTTTTGTGGCACGTTCTCCATGATCTTCATAAGGGTCCATAAGTTCTTTTGTGGCAAGTTCTCCATCATCTCCATAAGGTCTTTTGTGGCAATTTCTCCATCATCTCCATAAGTGGTCCATTGATCGTCTTTGTTTCTTTTTCGTCGTTAGCACCAAATAAGTTCATAAATCTACAAGTACAAAACAAAATCGCCACTTCCAAATATGGAGCAGCAAGTATTAGTTAAAAATCAAGAAAAAGTGTCAATTTCATCAACTTGCAAACAACAACAATTGGTGTATATCAGGTTCCATCAGTTGACCAGGCGTCCGGATAGTGATATGACTTAAGGTATTTAAATGAAAAATAATATCAAATTGGCAAAGATTACTTTCCATTCTCATAGGTTTTTTTGTGGCAAGTTCTCCATAAGTTCTTTTGTAGCAAGTTCTCCATGGTCTTCATCAGGGCTCCATAAGTTCTTTTGTGGCAAGTTGTCCATCATCTCCATAAGGGTCCAGAAATTCTTTTGTGGCAAGTCCTCCATCATCTCCATAAGTGGTCCATTGATCGTCTTTGTTTCTTTTTCGTCGTTAGCACCAAATAAGCTCATCAATCTACAAGTACAAAACAAAATCGCCACTTCCAAATATGGAGCAGCAAGTATTAGTTAAAAATCAAGAAAAATGTCAATTTCATCAGCTTGCAAACAACAATAATTGGTGTATATCAGGTTCCATCAGTTGATCAGGCGTCCGGACACTGCTATGACTTAAGGTATTTAAATGAAAAATAATATCAAATTGGCAAGGATTACTTTCCATTTTCATAAGTTCTTTTGTGGCACGTTCTCCATGATCTTCATAAGGGTCCATAAGTTCTTTTGTAGCAAGTTCTCCATGGTCTCCATAAGTTCTTCGGTGGCAAGTTCTCCATCATCTCCATAAGGGTCCATAAGGTCTTTTGTGGCAAGTTCTCCATCATCTCCATAAGTGGTCCATTGATCGTCTTTGTTTCTTTTTCGTCGTTGGCACCAAATAACCATCAATCTACAAGTACAAAACAAAATCGCCACTTCCAAATATGGAGCAGCAAGTATTAGTTAAAAATCAAGAAAAATGTCAATTTCATCAGCTTGCAAACAACAATAATTGGTGTATATCAGGTTCCATCAGTTGATCAGGCGTCCGGATACTGATATGACTTAAGGTATTTAAATGAAAAATAATATAAAATTGGCAAGGATTACTTTCCATTTTCATAAGTTCTTTTGTGGCACGTTCTCCATGATCTTCATAAGGGTCCATAAGTTCTTTTGTGGCAAGTTCTCCATCATCTCCATAAGGTCTTTTGTGGCAATTTCTCCATCATCTCCATAAGTGGTCCATTGATCGTCTTTGTTTCTTTTTCGTCGTTAGCACCAAATAAGTTCATCAATCTACAAGTACAAAACAAAATCGCCACTTCCAAATATGGAGCAGCAAGTATTAGTTAAAAATCAAGAAAAAGTGTCAATTTCATCAGCTTGCAAACAACAACAATTGGTGTATATCAGGTTCCATCAGTTGACCAGGCGTCCGGATACTGATATGACTTAAGGTATTTAAATGAAAAATAATATAAAATTGGCAAGGATTACTTTCCATTTTCATAAGTTCTTTTGTGGCACGTTCTCCATGATCTTCATAAGGGTCCATAAGTTCTTTTGTGGCAAGTTCTCCATCATCTCCATAAGGTCTTTTGTGGCAATTTCTCCATCATCTCCATAAGTGGTCCATTGATCGTCTTTGTTTCTTTTTCGTCGTTGGCACCAAATAACCATCAATCTACAAGTACAAAACAAAATCGCCACTTCCAAATATGGAGCAGCAAGTATTAGTTAAAAATCAAGAAAAATGTCAATTTCATCAGCTTGCAAACAACAATAATTGGTGTATATCAGGTTCCATCAGTTGATCAGGCGTCCGGACACTGATATGACTTAAGGTATTTAAATGAAAAATAATATCAAATTGGCAAGGATTACTTTCCATTTTCATAAGTTCTTTTGTGGCACGTTCTCCATGATCTTCATAAGGGTCCATAAGTTCTTTTGTGGCAAGTTCTCCATCATCTCCATAAGGTCTTTTGTGGCAATTTCTCCATCATCTCCATAAGTGGTCCATTGATCGTCTTTGTTTCTTTTTCGTCGTTGGCACCAAATAACCATCAATCTACAAGTACAAAACAAAATCGCCACTTCCAAATATGGAGCAGCAAGTATTAGTTAAAAATCAAGAAAAATGTCAATTTCATCAGCTTGCAAACAACAATAATTGGTGTATATCAGGTTCCATCAGTTGATCAGGCGTCCGGACACTGATATGACTTAAGGTATTTAAATGAAAAATAATATCAAATTGGCAAGGATTACTTTCCATTTTCAGAAGGTCTTTTGTGGCACGTTCTCCATGATCTTCATAAGGGTCCATAAGTTCTTTTGTAGCAAGTTCTCCATGGTCTTCATAAGTTCTTTTGTGGCAATTTCTCCATCATCTCCATAAGGGTCCATAAGTTCTTTTGTGGCAAGTTCTCCATCATCTCCATAAGTGGTCCATTGATCGTCTTTGTTTCTTTTTCGTCGTTGGCACCAAATAACCATCAATCTACAAGTACAAAACAAAAATCAAGAAAAATGTCAATTTCATCAGCTTGCAAACAACAATAATTGGTGTATATCAGGTTCCATCAGTTGATCAGGCGTCCGGACACTGCTATGACTTAAGGTATTTAAATGAAAAATAATATCAAATTGGCAAGGATTACTTTCCATTTTCATAAGTTCTTTTGTGGCACGTTCTCCATGATCTTCATAAGGGTCCATAAGTTCTTTTGTAGCAAGTTCTCCGTGGTCTCCATAAGTTCTTCGGTGGCAAGTTCTCCATCATCTCCATAAGGGTCCATAAGGTCTTTTGTGGCAAGTTCTCCATCATCTCCATAAGTGGTCCATTGATCGTCTTTGTTTCTTTTTCGTCGTTGGCACCAAATAACCATCAATCTACAAGTACAAAACAAAATCGCCACTTCCAAATATGGAGCAGCAAGTATTAGTTAAAAATCAAGAAAAATGTCAATTTCATCAGCTTGCAAACAACAATAATTGGTGTATATCAGGTTCCATCAGTTGATCAGGCGTCCGGATACTGATATGACTTAAGGTATTTAAATGAAAAATAATATAAAATTGGCAAGGATTACTTTCCATTTTCATAAGTTCTTTTGTGGCACGTTCTCCATGATCTTCATAAGGGTCCATAAGTTCTTTTGTGGCAAGTTCTCCATCATCTCCATAAGGTCTTTTGTGGCAATTTCTCCATCATCCCGTAAGTGGTCCATTGATCGTCTTTGTTTCTTTTTCGTCGTTAGCACCAAATAAGTTCATCAATCTACAAGTACAAAACAAAATCGCCACTTCCAAATATGGAGCAGCAAGTATTAGTTAAAAATCAAGAAAAAGTGTCAATTTCATCAGCTTGCAAACAACAACAATTGGTGTATATCAGGTTCCATCAGTTGACCAGGCGTCCGGATACTGATATGACTTAAGGTATTTAAATGAAAAATAATATAAAATTGGCAAGGATTACTTTCCATTTTCATAAGTTCTTTTGTGGCACGTTCTCCATGATCTTCATAAGGGTCCATAAGTTCTTTTGTGGCAAGTTCTCCATCATCTCCATAAGGTCTTTTGTGGCAATTTCTCCATCATCTCCATAAGTGGTCCATTGATCGTCTTTGTTTCTTTTTCGTCGTTGGCACCAAATAACCATCAATCTACAAGTACAAAACAAAATCGCCACTTCCAAATATGGAGCAGCAAGTATTAGTTAAAAATCAAGAAAAATGTCAATTTCATCAGCTTGCAAACAACAATAATTGGTGTATATCAGGTTCCATCAGTTGATCAGGCGTCCGGACACTGATATGACTTAAGGTATTTAAATGAAAAATAATATCAAATTGGCAAGGATTACTTTCCATTTTCATAAGTTCTTTTGTGGCACGTTCTCCATGATCTTCATAAGGGTCCATAAGTTCTTTTGTGGCAAGTTCTCCATCATCTCCATAAGGTCTTTTGTGGCAATTTCTCCATCATCTCCATAAGTGGTCCATTGATCGTCTTTGTTTCTTTTTCGTCGTTGGCACCAAATAACCATCAATCTACAAGTACAAAACAAAATCGCCACTTCCAAATATGGAGCAGCAAGTATTAGTTAAAAATCAAGAAAAATGTCAATTTCATCAGCTTGCAAACAACAATAATTGGTGTATATCAGGTTCCATCAGTTGATCAGGCGTCCGGACACTGATATGACTTAAGGTATTTAAATGAAAAATAATATCAAATTGGCAAGGATTACTTTCCATTTTCAGAAGGTCTTTTGTGGCACGTTCTCCATGATCTTCATAAGGGTCCATAAGTTCTTTTGTAGCAAGTTCTCCATGGTCTTCATAAGTTCTTTTGTGGCAATTTCTCCATCATCTCCATAAGGGTCCATAAGTTCTTTTGTGGCAAGTTCTCCATCATCTCCATAAGTGGTCCATTGATCGTCTTTGTTTCTTTTTCGTCGTTGGCACCAAATAACCATCAATCTACAAGTACAAAACAAAATCGCCACTTCCAAATATGGAGCAGCAAGTATTAGTTAAAAATCAAGAAAAATGTCAATTTCATCAGCTTGCAAACAACAATAATTGGTGTATATCAGGTTCCATCAGTTGATCAGGTGTCCGGATACTGATATGACTTAAGGTATTTAAATGAAAAATAATATAAAATTGGCAAGGATTACTTTCCATTTTCATAAGTTCTTTTGTGGCACGTTCTCCATGATCTTCATAAGGGTCCATAAGTTCTTTTGTGGCAAGTTCTCCATCATCTCCATAAGGTCTTTTGTGGCAATTTCTCCATCATCTCCATAAGTGGTCCATTGATCGTCTTTGTTTCTTTTTCGTCGTTAGCACCAAATAAGTTCATAAATCTACAAGTACAAAACAAAATCGCCACTTCCAAATATGGAGCAGCAAGTATTAGTTAAAAATCAAGAAAAAGTGTCAATTTCATCAACTTGCAAACAACAACAATTGGTGTATATCAGGTTCCATCAGTTGACCAGGCGTCCGGATAGTGATATGACTTAAGGTATTTAAATGAAAAATAATATCAAATTGGCAAAGATTACTTTCCATTCTCATAGGTTTTTTTGTGGCAAGTTCTCCATAAGTTCTTTTGTAGCAAGTTCTCCATGGTCTTCATCAGGGCTCCATAAGTTCTTTTGTGGCAAGTTGTCCATCATCTCCATAAGGGTCCAGAAATTCTTTTGTGGCAAGTCCTCCATCATCTCCATAAGTGGTCCATTGATCGTCTTTGTTTCTTTTTCGTCGTTAGCACCAAATAAGCTCATCAATCTACAAGTACAAAACAAAATCGCCACTTCCAAATATGGAGCAGCAAGTATTAGTTAAAAATCAAGAAAAAATTTCAATTTCATCAGCTTGCAAACAACAATAATTGGTGTATATCAGGTTCCATCAGTTGACCAGGCGTCCGGATAGTGATATGACTTAAGGTATTTAAATGAAAAATAATATCAAATTGGCAAAGATTACTTTCCATTCTCATAAGTTCTTTTGTGGCAAGTTCTCCATAAGTTCTTTTGTAGCAAGTTCTCCATGGTCTTCATCAGGGCTCCATAAGTTCTTTTGTGGCAAGTTGTCCATCATCTCCATAAGGGTCCATAAGTTCTTTTGTGGCAAGTCCTCCATCATCTCCATAAGTGGTCCATTGATCGTCTTTGTTTCTTTTTCGTCGTTAGCACCAAATAAGCTCATCAATCTACAAGTACAAAACAAAATCGCCACTTCCAAATATGGAGCAGCAAGTATTAGTTAAAAATCAAGAAACAATGTCAATTTCATCAGCTTGCAAACAACAATAATTGGTGTATATCAGGTTCCATCAGTTGACCAGGCGTCCGGATACTGATATGACTTAAGGTATTTAAATGAAAAATAATATCAAATTGGCAAAGATTACTTTCCATTCTCATAAGTTCTTTTGTGGCACGTTCTCCATGATCTTCATAAGGGTCCATAAGTTCTTCGGTGGCAAGTTCTCCATCATCTCCATAAGGGTCCATAAGGTCTTTTGTGGCAAGTTCTCCATCATCTCCATAAGTGGTCCATTGATCGTCTTTGTTTCTTTTTCGTCGTTGGCACCAAATAACCATCAATCTACAAGTACAAAACAAAATCGCCACTTCCAAATATGGAGCAGCAAGTATTAGTTAAAAATCAAGAAAAATGTAAATTTCATCAGCTTGCAAACAACAATAATTGGTGTATATCAGGTTCCATCAGTTGATCAGGTGTCCGGATACTGATATGACTTAAGGTATTTAAATGAAAAATAATATCAAATTGGCAAGGATTACTTTCCATTTTCATAAGTTCTTTTGTGGCACGTTCTCCATGATCTTCATAAGGGTCCATAAGTTCTTTTGTGGCAAGTTCTCCATCATCTCCATAAGGTCTTTTGTGGCAATTTCTCCATCATCTCCATAAGTGGTCCATTGATCGTCTTTGTTTCTTTTTCGTCGTTAGCACCAAATAAGTTCATAAATCTACAAGTACAAAACAAAATCGCCACTTCCAAATATGGAGCAGCAAGTATTAGTTAAAAATCAAGAAAAAGTGTCAATTTCATCAACTTGCAAACAACAACAATTGGTGTATATCAGGTTCCATCAGTTGACCAGGCGTCCGGATAGTGATATGACTTAAGGTATTTAAATGAAAAATAATATCAAATTGGCAAAGATTACTTTCCATTCTCATAGGTTTTTTTGTGGCAAGTTCTCCATAAGTTCTTTTGTAGCAAGTTCTCCATGGTCTTCATCAGGGCTCCATAAGTTCTTTTGTGGCAAGTTGTCCATCATCTCCATAAGGGTCCAGAAATTCTTTTGTGGCAAGTCCTCCATCATCTCCATAAGTGGTCCATTGATCGTCTTTGTTTCTTTTTCGTCGTTAGCACCAAATAAGCTCATCAATCTACAAGTACAAAACAAAATCGCCACTTCCAAATATGGAGCAGCAAGTATTAGTTAAAAATCAAGAAAAAATTTCAATTTCATCAGCTTGCAAACAACAATAATTGGTGTATATCAGGTTCCATCAGTTGACCAGGCGTCCGGATAGTGATATGACTTAAGGTATTTAAATGAAAAATAATATCAAATTGGCAAAGATTACTTTCCATTCTCATAAGTTCTTTTGTGGCAAGTTCTCCATAAGTTCTTTTGTAGCAAGTTCTCCATGGTCTTCATCAGGGCTCCATAAGTTCTTTTGTGGCAAGTTGTCCATCATCTCCATAAGGGTCCATAAGTTCTTTTGTGGCAAGTCCTCCATCATCTCCATAAGTGGTCCATTGATCGTCTTTGTTTCTTTTTCGTCGTTAGCACCAAATAAGCTCATCAATCTACAAGTACAAAACAAAATCGCCACTTCCAAATATGGAGCAGCAAGTATTAGTTAAAAATCAAGAAACAATGTCAATTTCATCAGCTTGCAAACAACAATAATTGGTGTATATCAGGTTCCATCAGTTGACCAGGCGTCCGGATACTGATATGACTTAAGGTATTTAAATGAAAAATAATATCAAATTGGCAAAGATTACTTTCCATTCTCATAAGTTCTTTTGTGGCACGTTCTCCATGATCTTCATAAGGGTCCATAAGTTCTTCGGTGGCAAGTTCTCCATCATCTCCATAAGGGTCCATAAGGTCTTTTGTGGCAAGTTCTCCATCATCTCCATAAGTGGTCCATTGATCGTCTTTGTTTCTTTTTCGTCGTTGGCACCAAATAACCATCAATCTACAAGTACAAAACAAAATCGCCACTTCCAAATATGGAGCAGCAAGTATTAGTTAAAAATCAAGAAAAATGTCAATTTCATCAGCTTGCAAACAACAATAATTGGTGTATATCAGGTTCCATCAGTTGATCAGGCGTCCGGACACTGCTATGACTTAAGGTATTTAAATGAAAAATAATATCAAATTGGCAAGGATTACTTTCCATTTTCATAAGTTCTTTTGTGGCACGTTCTCCATGATCTTCATAAGGGTCCATAAGTTCTTTTGTAGCAAGTTCTCCATGGTCTTCATAAGTTCTTTTGTGGCAAGTTCTCCATCATCTCCATAAGGGTCCATAAGTTCTTTTGTGGCAAGTTCTCCATCATCTCCATAAGTGGTCCATTGATCGTCTTTGTTTCTTTTTCGTCGTTGGCACCAAATAACCATCAATCTACAAGTACAAAACAAAATCGCCACTTCCAAATATGGAGCAGCAAGTATTAGTTAAAAATCAAGAAAAATGTCAATTTCATCAGCTTGCAAACAACAATAATTGGTGTATATCAGGTTCCATCAGTTGATCAGGCGTCCGGACACTGATATGACTTAAGGTATTTAAATGAAAAATAATATAAAATTGGCAAGGATTACTTTCCATTTTCATAAGTTCTTTTGTGGCACGTTCTCCATGATCTTCATAAGGGTCCATAAGTTCTTTTGTGGCAAGTTCTCCATCATCTACATAAGGTCTTTTGTGGCAATTTCTCCATCATCTCCATAAGTGGTCCATTGATCGTCTTTGTTTCTTTTTCGTCGTTGGCACCAAATAACCATCAATCTACAAGTACAAAACAAAATCGCCACTTCCAAATATGAAGCAGCAAGTATTAGTTAAAAATCAAGAAAATATGTCAATTTCATCAGCTTGCAAACAACAATAATTGGTGTATATCAGGTTCCATCAGTTGATCAGGCGTCCAGATACTGATATGACTTAAGGTATTTAAATGAAAAATAATATAAAATTGGCAAGGATTACTTTCCATTTTCATAAGTTCTTTTGTGGCACGTTCTCCATGATCTTCATAAGGGTCCATAAGTTCTTTTGTGGCAAGTTTTCCATCATCTCCATAAGGTCTTTTGTGGCAATTTCTCCATCATCTCCATAAGTGGTCCATTGATCGTCTTTGTTTCTTTTTCGTCGTTGGCACCAAATAACCATCAATCTACAAGTACAAAACAAAATCGCCACTTCCAAATATGGAGCAGCAAGTATTAGTTAAAAATCAAGAAAAATGTCAATTTCATCAGCTTGCAAACAACAATAATTGGTGTATATCAGGTTCCATCAGTTGATCAGGCGTCCGGACACTGATATGACTTAAGGTATTTAAATGAAAAATAATATCAAATTGGCAAGGATTACTTTCCATTTTCATAAGTTCTTTTGTGGCACGTTCTCCATGATCTTCATAAGGGTCCATAAGTTCTTTTGTGGCAAGTTCTCCATCATCTACATAAGGTCTTTTGTGGCAATTTCTCCATCATCTCCATAAGTGGTCCATTGATCGTCTTTGTTTCTTTTTCGTCGTTGGCACCAAATAACCATCAATCTACAAGTACAAAACAAAATCGCCACTTCCAAATATGAAGCAGCAAGTATTAGTTAAAAATCAAGAAAATATGTCAATTTCATCAGCTTGCAAACAACAATAATTGGTGTATATCAGGTTCCATCAGTTGATCAGGCGTCCGGATACTGATATGACTTAAGGTATTTAAATGAAAAATAATATAAAATTGGCAAGGATTACTTTCCATTTTCATAAGTTCTTTTGTGGCACGTTCTCCATGATCTTCATAAGGGTCCATAAGTTCTTTTGTGGCAAGTTCTCCATCATCTCCATAAGGTCTTTTGTGGCAATTTCTCCATCATCTCCATAAGTGGTCCATTGATCGTCTTTGTTTCTTTTTCGTCGTTGGCACCAAATAACCATCAATCTACAAGTACAAAACAAAATCGCCACTTCCAAATATGGAGCAGCAAGTATTAGTTAAAAATCAAGAAAAATGTCAATTTCATCAGCTTGCAAACAACAATAATTGGTGTATATCAGGTTCCATCAGTTGATCAGGCGTCCGGACACTGATATGACTTAAGGTATTTAAATGAAAAATAATATCAAATTGGCAAGGATTACTTTCCATTTTCATAAGTTCTTTTGTGGCACGTTCTCCATGATCTTCATAAGGGTCCATAACTTCTTTTGTGGCAAGTTCTCCATCATCTCCATAAGGTCTTTTGTGGCAATTTCTCCATCATCTCCATAAGTGGTCCATTGATCGTCTTTGTTTCTTTTTCGTCGTTGGCACCAAATAACCATCAATCTACAAGTACAAAACAAAATCGCCACTTCCAAATATGGAGCAGCAAGTATTAGTTAAAAATCAAGAAAAATGTCAATTTCATCAGCTTGCAAACAACAATAATTGGTGTATATCAGGTTCCATCAGTTGATCAGGCGTCCGGACACTGATATGACTTAAGGTATTTAAATGAAAAATAATATCAAATTGGCAAGGATTACTTTCCATTTTCAGAAGGTCTTTTGTGGCACGTTCTCCATGATCTTCATAAGGGTCCATAAGTTCTTTTGTAGCAAGTTCTCCATGGTCTTCATAAGTTTTTTTGTGGCAATTTCTCCATCATCTCCATAAGGGTCCATAAGTTCTTTTGTGGCAAGTTCTCCATCATCTCCATAAGTGGTCCATTGATCGTCTTTGTTTCTTTTTCGTCGTTGGCACCAAATAACCATCAATCTACAAGTACAAAACAAAATCGCCACTTCCAAATATGAAGCAGCAAGTATTAGTTAAAAATCAAGAAAATATGTCAATTTCATCAGCTTGCAAACAACAATAATTGGTGTATATCAGGTTCCATCAGTTGATCAGGCGTCCGGACACTGATATGACTTAAGGTATTTAAATGAAAAATAATATCAAATTGGCAAGGATTACTTTCCATTTTCATAAGTTCTTTTGTGGCACGTTCTCCATGATCTTCATAAGGGTCCATAAGTTCTTTTGTGGCAAGTTCTCCATCATCTACATAAGGTCTTTTGTGGCAATTTCTCCATCATCTCCATAAGTGGTCCATTGATCGTCTTTGTTTCTTTTTCGTCGTTGGCACCAAATAACCATCAATCTACAAGTACAAAACAAAATCGCCACTTCCAAATATGAAGCAGCAAGTATTAGTTAAAAATCAAGAAAATATGTCAATTTCATCAGCTTGCAAACAACAATAATTGGTGTATATCAGGTTCCATCAGTTGATCAGGCGTCCGGATACTGATATGACTTAAGGTATTTAAATGAAAAATAATATTAAATTGGCAAGGATTACTTTCCATTTTCATAAGTTCTTTTGTGGCACGTTCTCCATGATCTTCATAAGGGTCCATAAGTTCTTTTGTGGCAAGTTCTCCATCATCTCCATAAGGTCTTTTGTGGCAATTTCTCCATCATCTCCATAAGTGGTCCATTGATCGTCTTTGTTTCTTTTTCGTCGTTGGCACCAAATAACCATCAATCTACAAGTACAAAACAAAATCGCCACTTCCAAATATGGAGCAGCAAGTATTAGTTAAAAATCAAGAAAAATGTCAATTTCATCAGCTTGCAAACAACAATAATTGGTGTATATCAGGTTCCATCAGTTGATCAGGCGTCCGGACACTGATATGACTTAAGGTATTTAAATGAAAAATAATATCAAATTGGCAAGGATTACTTTCCATTTTCAGAAGGTCTTTTGTGGCACGTTCTCCATGATCTTCATAAGGGTCCATAAGTTCTTTTGTAGCAAGTTCTCCATGGTCTTCATAAGTTCTTTTGTGGCAATTTCTCCATCATCTCCATAAGGGTCCATAAGTTCTTTTGTGGCAAGTTCTCCATCATCTCCATAAGTGGTCCATTGATCGTCTTTGTTTCTTTTTCGTCGTTGGCACCAAATAACCATCAATCTACAAGTACAAAACAAAATCGCCACTTCCAAATATGAAGCAGCAAGTATTAGTTAAAAATCAAGAAAATATGTCAATTTCATCAGCTTGCAAACAACAATAATTGGTGTATATCAGGTTCCATCAGTTGATCAGGCGTCCGGATACTGATATGACTTAAGGTATTTAAATGAAAAATAATATAAAATTGGCAAGGATTACTTTCCATTTTCATAAGTTCTTTTGTGGCACGTTCTCCATGATCTTCATAAGGGTCCATGTTCTTTTGTAGCAAGTTCTCCATGGTCTTCATAACGGCTCCATAAGTTCTTTTGTGGCAAGTCCTCCATCATCTCCATAAGTGGTCCATTGATCGTCTCTGTTTCTTTTTCGTCGTTAGCACCAAATAAGTTCATCAATCTACAAGTACAAAACAAACTCGCCACTTCCAAATATGGAGCAGCAAGTATTAGTTAAAAATCAAGAAAAAATGTCAATTTCATCAGCTTGCAAACAACAATAATTGGTGTATATCAGGTTCCATCAGGCGTCCGGATAGTGATATGACTTAAGGTATTTAAATGAAAAATAATATCAAATTGGCAAAGATTACTTTCCATTCTCATAAGTATTTTTGTGGCAAGTTCTCCATCATCTCCATAAGGGTCCATAAGTTCTTTTGTGGCAAGTCCTCCATCATCTCCATAAGTGGTCCATTGATCGTCTTTGTTTCTTTTTCGTCGTTGGCACCAAATAACCATCAATCTACAAGTACAAAACAAAATCGCCACTTCCAAATATGGAGCAGCAAGTATTAGTTGAAAATCAAGAAACAATGTCAATTTCATCAGCTTGCAAACAACAATAATTGGTGTATATCAGGTTCCATCAGTTGACCAGGCGTCCGGATACTGATATGACTTAAGGTATTTAAATGAAAAATAATATCAAATTGGCAAGGATTACTTTCCATTCTCATAAGTTCTTTTGTGGCAAGTTCTCCATGATCTTCATAAGGGTCCATGTTCTTTTGTAGCAAGTTCTCCATGGTCTTCATAACGGCTCCATAAGTTCTTTTGTGGCAAGTCCTCCATCATCTCCATAAGTGGTCCATTGATCGTCTCTGTTTCTTTTTCGTCGTTAGCACCAAATAAGTTCATCAATCTACAAGTACAAAACAAAATCGCCACTTCCAAATATGGAGCAGCAAGTATTAGTTAAAAATCAAGAAAAAGTGTCAATTTCATCAGCTTGCAAACAACAACAATTGGTGTATATCAGGTTCCATCAGTTGACCAGGCGTCCGGATAGTGATATGACTTAAGGTATTTAAATAAAAAATAATATCAAATTGGCAAAGATTACTTTCCATTCTCATAGGTTTTTTTGTGGCAAGTTCTCCATAAGTTCTTTTGTAGCAAGTTCTCCATGGTCTTCATCAGGGCTCCATAAGTTCTTTTGTGGCAAGTTGTCCATCATCTCCATAAGTGTCCAGAAATTCTTTTGTGGCAAGTCCTCCATCATCTCCATAAGTGGTCCATTGATCGTCTTTGTTTCTTTTTCGTCGTTAGCACCAAATAAACTCATCAATCTACAAGTACAAAACAAAATCGCCACTTCCAAATATGGAGCAGCAAGTATTATTTAAAAACCAAGAAAAAATGTCAATTTCATCAGCTTGCAAACAACAATAATTGGTGTATATCAGGTTCCATCAGTTGACCAGGCGTCCGGATACTGATATGACTTAAGGTATTTAAATGAAAAATAATATCAAATTGGCAAAGATTACTTTCCATTCTCATAAGTTCTTTTGTGGCACGTTCTCCATGATCTTCATAAGGGTCCATAAGTTCTTCGGTGGCAAGTTCTCCATCATCTCCATAAGGGTCCATAAGGTCTTTTGTGGCAAGTTCTCCACCATCTCCATAAGGTCTTTTGTGGCAATTTCTCCATCATCTCCATAAGTGGTCCATTGATCGTCTTTGTTTCTTTTTCGTCGTTGGCACCAAATAACCATCAATCTACAAGTACAAAACAAAATCGCCACTTCCAAATATGGAGCAGCAAGTATTAGTTAAAAATCAAGAAAAATGTCAATTTCATCAGCTTGCAAACAACAATAATTGGTGTATATCAGGTTCCATCAGTTGATCAGGCGTCCGGACACTGCTATGACTTAAGGTATTTAAATGAAAAATAATATCAAATTGGCAAGGATTACTTTCCATTTTCATAAGTTCTTTTGTGGCACGTTCTCCATGATCTTCATAAGGGTCCATAAGTTCTTTTGTAGCAAGTTCTCCATGGTCTTCATAAGTTCTTTTGTGGCAAGTTGTCCATCATCTCCATAAGGGTCCATAAGTTCTTTTGTGGCAAGTTCTCCATCATCTCCATAAGTGGTCCATTGATCGTCTTTGTTTCTTTTTCGTCGTTGGCACCAAATAACCATCAATCTACAAGTACAAAACAAAATCGCCACTTCCAAATATGGAGCAGCAAGTATTAGTTAAAAATCAAGAAAAATGTCAATTTCATCAGCTTGCAAACAACAATAATTGGTGTATATCAGGTTCCATCAGTTGATCAGGCGTCCGGACACTGATATGACTTAAGGTATTTAAATGAAAAATAATATCAAATTGGCAAGGATTACTTTCCATTTTCATAAGTTCTTTTGTGGCACGTTCTCCATGATCTTCATAAGGGTCCATAAGTTCTTTTGTGGCAAGTTCTCCATCATCTACATAAGGTCTTTTGTGGCAATTTCTCCATCATCTCCATAAGTGGTCCATTGATCGTCTTTGTTTCTTTTTCGTCGTTGGCACCAAATAACCATCAATCTACAAGTACAAAACAAAATCGCCACTTCCAAATATGAAGCAGCAAGTATTAGTTAAAAATCAAGAAAATATGTCAATTTCATCAGCTTGCAAACAACAATAATTGGTGTATATCAGGTTCCATCAGTTGATCAGGCGTCCGGACACTGATATGACTTAAGGTATTTAAATGAAAAATAATATCAAATTGGCAAGGATTACTTTCCATTTTCATAAGTTCTTTTGTGGCACGTTCTCCATGATCTTCATAAGGGTCCATAAGTTCTTTTGTGGCAAGTTCTCCATCATCTCCATAAGGTCTTTTGTGGCAATTTCTCCATCATCTCCATAAGTGGTCCATTGATCGTCTTTGTTTCTTTTTCGTCGTTGGCACCAAATAACCATCAATCTACAAGTACAAAACAAAATCGCCACTTCCAAATATGGAGCAGCAAGTATTAGTTAAAAATCAAGAAAAATGTCAATTTCATCAGCTTGCAAACAACAATAATTGGTGTATATCAGGTTCCATCAGTTGATCAGGCGTCCGGACACTGATATGACTTAAGGTATTTAAATGAAAAATAATATCAAATTGGCAAGGATTACTTTCCATTTTCAGAAGGTCTTTTGTGGCACGTTCTCCATGATCTTCATAAGGGTCCATAAGTTCTTTTGTAGCAAGTTCTCCATGGTCTTCATAAGTTCTTTTGTGGCAATTTCTCCATCATCTCCATAAGGGTCCATAAGTTCTTTTGTGGCAAGTTCTCCATCATCTCCATAAGTGGTCCATTGATCGTCTTTGTTTCTTTTTCGTCGTTGGCACCAAATAACCATCAATCTACAAGTACAAAACAAAATCGCCACTTCCAAATATGGAGCAGCAAGTATTAGTTAAAAATCAAGAAAAATGTCAATTTCATCACCTTGCAAACAACAATAATTGGTGTATATCAGGTTCCATCAGTTGATCAGGCGTCCGGACACTGCTATGACTTAAGGTATTTAAATGAAAAATAATATCAAATTGGCAAGGATTACTTTCCATTTTCATAAGTTCTTTTGTGGCACGTTCTCCATGATCTTCATAAGGGTCCATAAGTTCTTTTGTAGCAAGTTCTCCATGGTCTCCATAAGTTCTTCGGTGGCAAGTTCTCCATCATCTCCATAAGGGTCCATAAGGTCTTTTGTGGCAAGTTCTCCATCATCTCCATAAGTGGTCCATTGATCGTCTTTGTTTCTTTTTCGTCGTTGGCACCAAATAACCATCAATCTACAAGTACAAAACAAAATCGCCACTTCCAAATATGGAGCAGCAAGTATTAGTTAAAAATCAAGAAAAATGTCAATTTCATCAGCTTGCAAACAACAATAATTGGTGTATATCAGGTTCCATCAGTTGATCAGGCGTCCGGATACTGATATGACTTAAGGTATTTAAATGAAAAATAATATAAAATTGACAAGGATTACTTTCCATTTTCATAAGTTCTTTTGTGGCACGTTCTCCATGATCTTCATAAGGGTCCATAAGTTCTTTTGTGGCAAGTTCTCCATCATCTCCATAAGGTCTTTTGTGGCAATTTCTCCATCATCTCCATAAGTGGTCCATTGATCGTCTTTGTTTCTTTTTCGTCGTTAGCACCAAATAAGTTCATCAATCTACAAGTACAAAACAAAATCGCCACTTCCAAATATGGAGCAGCAAGTATTAGTTAAAAATCAAGAAAAAGTGTCAATTTCATCAGCTTGCAAACAACAACAATTGGTGTATATCAGGTTCCATCAGTTGACCAGGCGTCCGGATAGTGATATGACTTAAGGTATTTAAATGAAAAATAATATCAAATTGGCAAAGATTACTTTCCATTCTCATAGGTTTTTTTGTGGCAAGTTCTCCATAAGTTCTTTTGTAGCAAGTTCTCCATGGTCTTCATCAGGGCTCCATAAGTTCTTTTGTGGCAAGTTGTCCATCATCTCCATAAGGGTCCAGAAATTCTTTTGTGGCAAGTCCTCCATCATCTCCATAAGTGGTCCATTGATCGTCTTTGTTTCTTTTTCGTCGTTAGCACCAAATAAGCTCATCAATCTACAAGTACAAAACAAAATCGCCACTTCCAAATATGGAGCAGCAAGTATTAGTTAAAAATCAAGAAAAAATGTCAATTTCATCAGCTTGCAAACAACAATAATTGGTGTATATCAGGTTCCATCAGTTGATCAGGCGTCCGGACACTGATATGACTTAAGGTATTTAAATGAAAAATAATATAAAATTGGCAAGGATTACTTTCCATTTTCATAAGTTCTTTTGTGGCACGTTCTCCATGATCTTCATAAGGGTCCATAAGTTCTTTTGTGGCAAGTTCTCCATCATCTACATAAGGTCTTTTGTGGCAATTTCTCCATCATCTCCATAAGTGGTCCATTGATCGTCTTTGTTTCTTTTTCGTCGTTGGCACCAAATAACCATCAATCTACAAGTACAAAACAAAATCGCCACTTCCAAATATGAAGCAGCAAGTATTAGTTAAAAATCAAGAAAATATGTCAATTTCATCAGCTTGCAAACAACAATAATTGGTGTATATCAGGTTCCATCAGTTGATCAGGCGTCCGGACACTGATATGACTTAAGGTATTTAAATGAAAAATAATATCAAATTGGCAAGGATTACTTTCCATTTTCATAAGTTCTTTTGTGGCACGTTCTCCATGATCTTCATAAGGGTCCATAAGTTCTTTTGTGGCAAGTTCTCCATCATCTCCATAAGGTCTTTTGTGGCAATTTCTCCATCATCTCCATAAGTGGTCCATTGATCGTCTTTGTTTCTTTTTCGTCGTTGGCACCAAATAACCATCAATCTACAAGTACAAAACAAAATCGCCACTTCCAAATATGGAGCAGCAAGTATTAGTTAAAAATCAAGAAAAATGTCAATTTCATCAGCTTGCAAACAACAATAATTGGTGTATATCAGGTTCCATCAGTTGATCAGGCGTCCGGACACTGATATGACTTAAGGTATTTAAATGAAAAATAATATCAAATTGGCAAGGATTACTTTCCATTTTCATAAGTTCTTTTGTGGCACGTTCTCCATGATCTTCATAAGGGTCCATAAGTTCTTTTGTGGCATGTTCTCCATCATCTCCATAAGGTCTTTTGTGGCAATTTCTCCATCATCTCCATAAGTGGTCCATTGATCGTCTTTGTTTCTTTTTCGTCGTTGGCACCAAATAACCATCAATCTACAAGTACAAAACAAAATCGCCACTTCCAAATATGGAGCAGCAAGTATTAGTTAAAAATCAAGAAAAATGTCAATTTCATCAGCTTGCAAACAACAATAATTGGTGTATATCAGGTTCCATCAGTTGATCAGGCGTCCGGACACTGATATGACTTAAGGTATTTAAATGAAAAATAATATCAAATTGGCAAGGATTACTTTCCATTTTCAGAAGGTCTTTTGTGGCACGTTCTCCATGATCTTCATAAGGGTCCATAAGTTCTTTTGTAGCAAGTTCTCCATGGTCTTCATAAGTTCTTTTGTGGCAATTTCTCCATCATCTCCATAAGGGTCCATAAGTTCTTTTGTGGCAAGTTCTCCATCATCTCCATAAGTGGTCCATTGATCGTCTTTGTTTCTTTTTCGTCGTTGGCACCAAATAACCATCAATCTACAAGTACAAAACAAAATCGCCACTTCCAAATATGGAGCAGCAAGTATTAGTTAAAAATCAAGAAAAATGTCAATTTCATCACCTTGCAAACAACAATAATTGGTGTATATCAGGTTCCATCAGTTGATCAGGCGTCCGGACACTGCTATGACTTAAGGTATTTAAATGAAAAATAATATCAAATTGGCAAGGATTACTTTCCATTTTCATAAGTTCTTTTGTGGCACGTTCTCCATGATCTTCATAAGGGTCCATAAGTTCTTCGGTGGCAAGTTCTCCATCATCTCCATAAGGGTCCATAAGGTCTTTTGTGGCAAGTTCTCCACCATCTCCATAAGGTCTTTTGTGGCAATTTCTCCATCATCTCCATAAGTGGTCCATTGATCGTCTTTGTTTCTTTTTCGTCGTTGGCACCAAATAACCATCAATCTACAAGTACAAAACAAAATCGCCACTTCCAAATATGGAGCAGCAAGTATTAGTTAAAAATCAAGAAAAATGTCAATTTCATCAGCTTGCAAACAACAATAATTGGTGTATATCAGGTTCCATCAGTTGATCAGGCGTCCGGACACTGCTATGACTTAAGGTATTTAAATGAAAAATAATATCAAATTGGCAAGGATTACTTTCCATTTTCATAAGTTCTTTTGTGGCACGTTCTCCATGATCTTCATAAGGGTCCATAAGTTCTTTTGTAGCAAGTTCTCCATGGTCTTCATAAGTTCTTTTGTGGCAAGTTCTCCATCATCTCCATAAGGGTCCATAAGTTCTTTTGTGGCAAGTTCTCCATCATCTCCATAAGTGGTCCATTGATCGTCTTTGTTTCTTTTTCGTCGTTGGCACCAAATAACCATCAATCTACAAGTACAAAACAAAATCGCCACTTCCAAATATGGAGCAGCAAGTATTAGTTAAAAATCAAGAAAAATGTCAATTTCATCAGCTTGCAAACAACAATAATTGGTGTATATCAGGTTCCATCAGTTGATCAGGCGTCCGGACACTGATATGACTTAAGGTATTTAAATGAAAAATAATATAAAATTGGCAAGGATTACTTTCCATTTTCATAAGTTCTTTTGTGGCACGTTCTCCATGATCTTCATAAGGGTCCATAAGTTCTTTTGTGGCAAGTTCTCCATCATCTACATAAGGTCTTTTGTGGCAATTTCTCCATCATCTCCATAAGTGGTCCATTGATCGTCTTTGTTTCTTTTTCGTCGTTGGCACCAAATAACCATCAATCTACAAGTACAAAACAAAATCGCCACTTCCAAATATGAAGCAGCAAGTATTAGTTAAAAATCAAGAAAATATGTCAATTTCATCAGCTTGCAAACAACAATAATTGGTGTATATCAGGTTCCATCAGTTGATCAGGCGTCCGGACACTGATATGACTTAAGGTATTTAAATGAAAAATAATATCAAATTGGCAAGGATTACTTTCCATTTTCATAAGTTCTTTTGTGGCACGTTCTCCATGATCTTCATAAGGGTCCATAAGTTCTTTTGTGGCAAGTTCTCCATCATCTCCATAAGGTCTTTTGTGGCAATTTCTCCATCATCTCCATAAGTGGTCCATTGATCGTCTTTGTTTCTTTTTCGTCGTTGGCACCAAATAACCATCAATCTACAAGTACAAAACAAAATCGCCACTTCCAAATATGGAGCAGCAAGTATTAGTTAAAAATCAAGAAAAATGTCAATTTCATCAGCTTGCAAACAACAATAATTGGTGTATATCAGGTTCCATCAGTTGATCAGGCGTCCGGACACTGATATGACTTAAGGTATTTAAATGAAAAATAATATCAAATTGGCAAGGATTACTTTCCATTTTCATAAGTTCTTTTGTGGCACGTTCTCCATGATCTTCATAAGGGTCCATAAGTTCTTTTGTGGCATGTTCTCCATCATCTCCATAAGGTCTTTTGTGGCAATTTCTCCATCATCTCCATAAGTGGTCCATTGATCGTCTTTGTTTCTTTTTCGTCGTTGGCACCAAATAACCATCAATCTACAAGTACAAAACAAAATCGCCACTTCCAAATATGGAGCAGCAAGTATTAGTTAAAAATCAAGAAAAATGTCAATTTCATCAGCTTGCAAACAACAATAATTGGTGTATATCAGGTTCCATCAGTTGATCAGGCGTCCGGACACTGATATGACTTAAGGTATTTAAATGAAAAATAATATCAAATTGGCAAGGATTACTTTCCATTTTCAGAAGGTCTTTTGTGGCACGTTCTCCATGATCTTCATAAGGGTCCATAAGTTCTTTTGTAGCAAGTTCTCCATGGTCTTCATAAGTTCTTTTGTGGCAATTTCTCCATCATCTCCATAAGGGTCCATAAGTTCTTTTGTGGCAAGTTCTCCATCATCTCCATAAGTGGTCCATTGATCGTCTTTGTTTCTTTTTCGTCGTTGGCACCAAATAACCATCAATCTACAAGTACAAAACAAAATCGCCACTTCCAAATATGGAGCAGCAAGTATTAGTTAAAAATCAAGAAAAATGTCAATTTCATCACCTTGCAAACAACAATAATTGGTGTATATCAGGTTCCATCAGTTGATCAGGCGTCCGGACACTGCTATGACTTAAGGTATTTAAATGAAAAATAATATCAAATTGGCAAGGATTACTTTCCATTTTCATAAGTTCTTTTGTGGCACGTTCTCCATGATCTTCATAAGGGTCCATAAGTTCTTTTGTAGCAAGTTCTCCATGGTCTCCATAAGTTCTTCGGTGGCAAGTTCTCCATCATCTCCATAAGGGTCCATAAGGTCTTTTGTGGCAAGTTCTCCATCATCTCCATAAGTGGTCCATTGATCGTCTTTGTTTCTTTTTCGTCGTTGGCACCAAATAACCATCAATCTACAAGTACAAAACAAAATCGCCACTTCCAAATATGGAGCAGCAAGTATTAGTTAAAAATCAAGAAAAATGTCAATTTCATCAGCTTGCAAACAACAATAATTGGTGTATATCAGGTTCCATCAGTTGATCAGGCGTCCGGATACTGATATGACTTAAGGTATTTAAATGAAAAATAATATAAAATTGACAAGGATTACTTTCCATTTTCATAAGTTCTTTTGTGGCACGTTCTCCATGATCTTCATAAGGGTCCATAAGTTCTTTTGTGGCAAGTTCTCCATCATCTCCATAAGGTCTTTTGTGGCAATTTCTCCATCATCTCCATAAGTGGTCCATTGATCGTCTTTGTTTCTTTTTCGTCGTTAGCACCAAATAAGTTCATCAATCTACAAGTACAAAACAAAATCGCCACTTCCAAATATGGAGCAGCAAGTATTAGTTAAAAATCAAGAAAAAGTGTCAATTTCATCAGCTTGCAAACAACAACAATTGGTGTATATCAGGTTCCATCAGTTGACCAGGCGTCCGGATAGTGATATGACTTAAGGTATTTAAATGAAAAATAATATCAAATTGGCAAAGATTACTTTCCATTCTCATAGGTTTTTTTGTGGCAAGTTCTCCATAAGTTCTTTTGTAGCAAGTTCTCCATGGTCTTCATCAGGGCTCCATAAGTTCTTTTGTGGCAAGCTGTCCATCATCTCCATAAGGGTCCAGAAATTCTTTTGTGGCAAGTCCTCCATCATCTCCATAAGTGGTCCATTGATCGTCTTTGTTTCTTTTTCGTCGTTAGCACCAAATAAGCTCATCAATCTACAAGTACAAAACAAAATCGCCACTTCCAAATATGGAGCAGCAAGTATTAGTTAAAAATCAAGAAAAAATGTCAATTTCATCAGCTTGCAAACAACAATAATTGGTGTATATCAGGTTCCATCAGTTGATCAGGCGTCCGGACACTGATATGACTTAAGGTATTTAAATGAAAAATAATATAAAATTGGCAAGGATTACTTTCCATTTTCATAAGTTCTTTTGTGGCACGTTCTCCATGATCTTCATAAGGGTCCATAAGTTCTTTTGTGGCAAGTTCTCCATCATCTACATAAGGTCTTTTGTGGCAATTTCTCCATCATCTCCATAAGTGGTCCATTGATCGTCTTTGTTTCTTTTTCGTCGTTGGCACCAAATAACCATCAATCTACAAGTACAAAACAAAATCGCCACTTCCAAATATGAAGCAGCAAGTATTAGTTAAAAATCAAGAAAATATGTCAATTTCATCAGCTTGCAAACAACAATAATTGGTGTATATCAGGTTCCATCAGTTGATCAGGCGTCCGGACACTGATATGACTTAAGGTATTTAAATGAAAAATAATATCAAATTGGCAAGGATTACTTTCCATTTTCATAAGTTCTTTTGTGGCACGTTCTCCATGATCTTCATAAGGGTCCATAAGTTCTTTTGTGGCAAGTTCTCCATCATCTCCATAAGGTCTTTTGTGGCAATTTCTCCATCATCTCCATAAGTGGTCCATTGATCGTCTTTGTTTCTTTTTCGTCGTTGGCACCAAATAACCATCAATCTACAAGTACAAAACAAAATCGCCACTTCCAAATATGGAGCAGCAAGTATTAGTTAAAAATCAAGAAAAATGTCAATTTCATCAGCTTGCAAACAACAATAATTGGTGTATATCAGGTTCCATCAGTTGATCAGGCGTCCGGACACTGATATGACTTAAGGTATTTAAATGAAAAATAATATCAAATTGGCAAGGATTACTTTCCATTTTCATAAGTTCTTTTGTGGCACGTTCTCCATGATCTTCATAAGGGTCCATAAGTTCTTTTGTGGCATGTTCTCCATCATCTCCATAAGGTCTTTTGTGGCAATTTCTCCATCATCTCCATAAGTGGTCCATTGATCGTCTTTGTTTCTTTTTCGTCGTTGGCACCAAATAACCATCAATCTACAAGTACAAAACAAAATCGCCACTTCCAAATATGGAGCAGCAAGTATTAGTTAAAAATCAAGAAAAATGTCAATTTCATCAGCTTGCAAACAACAATAATTGGTGTATATCAGGTTCCATCAGTTGATCAGGCGTCCGGACACTGATATGACTTAAGGTATTTAAATGAAAAATAATATCAAATTGGCAAGGATTACTTTCCATTTTCAGAAGGTCTTTTGTGGCACGTTCTCCATGATCTTCATAAGGGTCCATAAGTTCTTTTGTAGCAAGTTCTCCATGGTCTTCATAAGTTCTTTTGTGGCAATTTCTCCATCATCTCCATAAGGGTCCATAAGTTCTTTTGTGGCAAGTTCTCCATCATCTCCATAAGTGGTCCATTGATCGTCTTTGTTTCTTTTTCGTCGTTGGCACCAAATAACCATCAATCTACAAGTACAAAACAAAATCGCCACTTCCAAATATGGAGCAGCAAGTATTAGTTAAAAATCAAGAAAAATGTCAATTTCATCACCTTGCAAACAACAATAATTGGTGTATATCAGGTTCCATCAGTTGATCAGGCGTCCGGACACTGCTATGACTTAAGGTATTTAAATGAAAAATAATATCAAATTGGCAAGGATTACTTTCCATTTTCATAAGTTCTTTTGTGGCACGTTCTCCATGATCTTCATAAGGGTCCATAAGTTCTTTTGTAGCAAGTTCTCCATGGTCTCCATAAGTTCTTCGGTGGCAAGTTCTCCATCATCTCCATAAGGGTCCATAAGGTCTTTTGTGGCAAGTTCTCCATCATCTCCATAAGTGGTCCATTGATCGTCTTTGTTTCTTTTTCGTCGTTGGCACCAAATAACCATCAATCTACAAGTACAAAACAAAATCGCCACTTCCAAATATGGAGCAGCAAGTATTAGTTAAAAATCAAGAAAAATGTCAATTTCATCAGCTTGCAAACAACAATAATTGGTGTATATCAGGTTCCATCAGTTGATCAGGCGTCCGGATACTGATATGACTTAAGGTATTTAAATGAAAAATAATATAAAATTGACAAGGATTACTTTCCATTTTCATAAGTTCTTTTGTGGCACGTTCTCCATGATCTTCATAAGGGTCCATAAGTTCTTTTGTGGCAAGTTCTCCATCATCTCCATAAGGTCTTTTGTGGCAATTTCTCCATCATCTCCATAAGTGGTCCATTGATCGTCTTTGTTTCTTTTTCGTCGTTAGCACCAAATAAGTTCATCAATCTACAAGTACAAAACAAAATCGCCACTTCCAAATATGGAGCAGCAAGTATTAGTTAAAAATCAAGAAAAAGTGTCAATTTCATCAGCTTGCAAACAACAACAATTGGTGTATATCAGGTTCCATCAGTTGACCAGGCGTCCGGATAGTGATATGACTTAAGGTATTTAAATGAAAAATAATATCAAATTGGCAAAGATTACTTTCCATTCTCATAGGTTTTTTTGTGGCAAGTTCTCCATAAGTTCTTTTGTAGCAAGTTCTCCATGGTCTTCATCAGGGCTCCATAAGTTCTTTTGTGGCAAGCTGTCCATCATCTCCATAAGGGTCCAGAAATTCTTTTGTGGCAAGTCCTCCATCATCTCCATAAGTGGTCCATTGATCGTCTTTGTTTCTTTTTCGTCGTTAGCACCAAATAAGCTCATCAATCTACAAGTACAAAACAAAATCGCCACTTCCAAATATGGAGCAGCAAGTATTAGTTAAAAATCAAGAAAAAATGTCAATTTCATCAGCTTGCAAACAACAATAATTGGTGTATATCAGGTTCCATCAGTTGATCAGGCGTCCGGACACTGATATGACTTAAGGTATTTAAATGAAAAATAATATAAAATTGGCAAGGATTACTTTCCATTTTCATAAGTTCTTTTGTGGCACGTTCTCCATGATCTTCATAAGGGTCCATAAGTTCTTTTGTGGCAAGTTCTCCATCATCTACATAAGGTCTTTTGTGGCAATTTCTCCATCATCTCCATAAGTGGTCCATTGATCGTCTTTGTTTCTTTTTCGTCGTTGGCACCAAATAACCATCAATCTACAAGTACAAAACAAAATCGCCACTTCCAAATATGAAGCAGCAAGTATTAGTTAAAAATCAAGAAAATATGTCAATTTCATCAGCTTGCAAACAACAATAATTGGTGTATATCAGGTTCCATCAGTTGATCAGGCGTCCGGACACTGATATGACTTAAGGTATTTAAATGAAAAATAATATCAAATTGGCAAGGATTACTTTCCATTTTCATAAGTTCTTTTGTGGCACGTTCTCCATGATCTTCATAAGGGTCCATAAGTTCTTTTGTGGCAAGTTCTCCATCATCTCCATAAGGTCTTTTGTGGCAATTTCTCCATCATCTCCATAAGTGGTCCATTGATCGTCTTTGTTTCTTTTTCGTCGTTGGCACCAAATAACCATCAATCTACAAGTACAAAACAAAATCGCCACTTCCAAATATGGAGCAGCAAGTATTAGTTAAAAATCAAGAAAAATGTCAATTTCATCAGCTTGCAAACAACAATAATTGGTGTATATCAGGTTCCATCAGTTGATCAGGCGTCCGGACACTGATATGACTTAAGGTATTTAAATGAAAAATAATATCAAATTGGCAAGGATTACTTTCCATTTTCATAAGTTCTTTTGTGGCACGTTCTCCATGATCTTCATAAGGGTCCATAAGTTCTTTTGTGGCATGTTCTCCATCATCTCCATAAGGTCTTTTGTGGCAATTTCTCCATCATCTCCATAAGTGGTCCATTGATCGTCTTTGTTTCTTTTTCGTCGTTGGCACCAAATAACCATCAATCTACAAGTACAAAACAAAATCGCCACTTCCAAATATGGAGCAGCAAGTATTAGTTAAAAATCAAGAAAAATGTCAATTTCATCAGCTTGCAAACAACAATAATTGGTGTATATCAGGTTCCATCAGTTGATCAGGCGTCCGGACACTGATATGACTTAAGGTATTTAAATGAAAAATAATATCAAATTGGCAAGGATTACTTTCCATTTTCAGAAGGTCTTTTGTGGCACGTTCTCCATGATCTTCATAAGGGTCCATAAGTTCTTTTGTAGCAAGTTCTCCATGGTCTTCATAAGTTCTTTTGTGGCAATTTCTCCATCATCTCCATAAGGGTCCATAAGTTCTTTTGTGGCAAGTTCTCCATCATCTCCATAAGTGGTCCATTGATCGTCTTTGTTTCTTTTTCGTCGTTGGCACCAAATAACCATCAATCTACAAGTACAAAACAAAATCGCCACTTCCAAATATGGAGCAGCAAGTATTAGTTAAAAATCAAGAAAAATGTCAATTTCATCACCTTGCAA